>CM039673.1:464370399-465570399 GCA_022496015.1 Hordeum marinum | reverse complement strand
TGCAATTCCCGGATACCGTAGGAATGCTTTGGGTGTGCCAAACGTCACAACGTAATTGGGTGGCTATAAAGGTGCACTATGGGTATCTCCGAAAGTGTCTGTTGGGTTGGCACGAATCGAGACTGGGATTTGTCACTCCGTGTGACGGAGAGGTATCTCTGGGCCCACTCGGTAAGACATCATCATAATGAGCTCAATGTGACTAAGGAGTTAGCCACGGGATGATGTGTTACGGAACAAGTAAAGAGACTTGCCGATAATGGGTTTGAACAAGGTATAGGGATACCGACAATCGAATCTCGGGCAAGTATCATACCGGTAGACAAAGGGAATTGTATATGGGATTGATTGAATCCCCGACATCGTGGTTCATCCGATGAGATCATCGTGGAGCATGTGGGAGACAACATGGGTATCCAGATCCCGTTGTTGGTTATTGACCGGAGAGGTGTCTCGGTCATGTCTATGTGTCTCCCGAACCCGTAGGGTCTACACACTTAAGGTTCGACGACGCTAGGGTTATAGGGAAATAGTGTGCATGGTTACCAAAGGTTGTTCGGAGTCTTGGATGAGATCCTGGACATGACGAGGAGCTCCGGAATGGTCCGGAGGTAAAGATTCATATATAGGAACTGAGGTTTTGATCACCGGAAGTGTTTTGGGGATTACCGGTAACGTACCGGGACCACCGGAAGGGTTCCGATGGTCCACCAAGTGGGGCCACCAGCCCCAGAGGGCTGCATGGGCCGCAAGTGGGCGGGAACCAGCCCCTAGGTTGGCTGGTGCGCCCCCACAAGGGGCCAAGGCGCAGCTGAAGTGGGAGGGGGGGGGGGCAAACCTAGGGCAGATGGGAGGGGGGGCAAACCTAGCTGCACCCTTCTCCCTCTGTGGCCACCAGCCAGATGGGATTTGGAGGCTGCCGCACCACCCTAGGGCGCAACCCTCCCTCCTCCTCCTTCTATAAATATAGGAGCCCTTGGGGCTGCCAGAGACACGCATCTCTCTCTCTCACGGCGCAACCCTACTCCTCCCTCTCCTCGTCCTCCGTAGTGCTTAGCGAAGCTCTGTCGGAGAACCACACAGCTCCATCATCACCACGCCGTCGTACTGCCGGAGCTCTCCCTCAACCTCTCCTTCCTTCTTACTGGATCAAGGCGTAGGAGACGTCACCGGGCTGCACGTGTATTGAACGCATAGGCGCCGTTGTTCGGCGCTTAGATCGGTTTCCACCACGATCTGAATCGCTGCAAGTACGACTCCACCAACCGCGTTCTAGTAACGCTTCCGCTTTGCGATCTTCAAAGGTATGAAGATGCACTCTCCCTACTCGTTGTTGGTTTCTCCATAGATAGATCTTGATGAACACGTAGGATTTTTTTGATTTACTACTACGTCTCCCAACACATATTTCCAACAATTTGTTCTCGTTGACGATGCCAATCTCGCATCCTCATCGTCGACTCAGCGCCGACAACCAGTTTGAGAGGCGCCATGTCCGGGACTGGGCTCTGCCGGGCTAGCACTAGGAGGTCCTACCTTTTAGGGCACGCACCTCGGTGAGAAATCCGGGTCTCGTCGTCGACCCGGAGCTTCTTTGGTGGCGGTCGCGTCGGCCACTATCGGCGCGTGGGGGGTGGATGTGGTACGTCGCCGTGTCAGGAAGGAAGACGAGCATGTCCGTCGCTACATGGCCGCGTTGGACGCCAGGTTCTCCAATACTTGGCAAGTTCTTCAGGGATCTCACCCGAGCTATGATCCGGTGATGGTTCCTTCTCTTTGGGTGTCCACCGCCTGCACTGCGAGACGTCAACTTGATCTGTATTAATGATATTATATGATAATATTCGAGCTGCATTAGTGATAATATTCGATGCTTCATTAACTAGATTATTCGAGATGTATTAGTGATATTATATGATAATATTATATGAAGAGTCCTCGACGATCGCCGATGATATCATATGTATTAGTGATATTATATGATGATCTTGCTTAAAAAAAATTTCGTTGATTTTTAATCTTAGACTCATGAACACATAAAATGTCAATGTCGTCTGACGACGATAGGATCCCTCGATGTCCTTTGTGCTGGGATGACAGGGGTATATGCGACCTTTATCCTCACTTGGACAAGATAGGTCGTTCACCGTCAAGCTAATAGAAGAATTTAGTATTACTACGGTATGTAAACACGACATGTTTTTTTGTTAATGAAGTATGACGTGTGCTTTTTTGCTTTAATTAACCTTTAATTTTCTTTTGTACAATTTGACTAGTGTGTTCCCTGTCATGCAAGATTCGCTGTCTTGAACAAGTTCCATTTCAAAGAGAAGGATAGTACATAGCCTAAGATAGCTCACCTAAGAACGAGACATTACACTTTTGTTGTTAAGGTGAAAAATAACGAAGATCACACATATTTTGGTTGTTATAATTGGAGAGCATTTTGCAAGGCGTATGGTTGGATGAGGAAATGAACATTACCTTCAATCTTGGTAATGACGATGTTCGTGATAATAATATAGATATTTGGGTGCATGCGGAGGATGACTTGATTCCAGTGCTTCCTCCAGGTGCATTTTTCAACAGATTTGTTAGGTACTTTATATTGATTATTGAAAATTATTTGATACTCATCCCGACTAAATTTATTTATTTTTAATTATTAGCTTATTTTCGTGCTACAAAAACTACCCGACAGATAATAGATCGGACATACTACAGTCATGACTCCAAACTTACTTGTTTGGAGATAAATCATCTCATCTCATTTATTCATGATGTTGAGGATCATGCTAAACATTACCGGGCTGGCAACATTTATCATGGATATGTTCCACTAGTGCACAAGTTGAACCATCATAACATCACTTCAAACAACTTTGTAAGTTTTTTTTACCATTGCATCACTAGTCCATCTTTTTCATATATACATTGTCCTTAAGCAAAACTAGTTTGCTAACTATGTTATTATTACTAGTATTTTTCAATAGGTACTTCCCCATAGACCGTGCCTAAATGGATGTTCAAAAGTGGTGATTTGCAAATGGTTAGCTTACGACCGTCACTCCCGAGTAATTACAGTGGTAAATACAGGATATCTCAAAGTGAAGAAACCCTGAAAATCACAGGATAGAGAAATACAATACAAGCATTGACACTACCACCTGGAGAGGAATACTTGCGCATCCCACAAGTTGAAGATAGGTTGATCTGTGTTCTTCAATCGGGAGATGACGGAGTTCGTCTTTATTATGCTTTTTTACCTAGCAGTAGTTAGTATTTCAACCTTTTGATAACTACAATAATGAGGATCGTTGATTAAGATGATGATGAGTTGTTGGATGTTGAATGATGAAGAGTTGATTAAGATGATGATCATGAGTTGTTATATGACATATACGAGTACAAATTAGATGGATGCAATAAACCAAGTTGAATTAGAGGAAAATACGATGTTGTGTCTATTTTCCTCTAATTCAACTTTGTCTATTGCATCCATCTAAGTTGTACTGATGTTGGATATTTTTTCCATAATTTGTACTGATGATGTTGTATATTAATATGTGTAACCGCGTGAAAATATAATATAAATATAAAAGAAAATGGAAACAAAAAATTGAAACACGACCCTTTAGAAAAACAACAACACCTTATTGTCCCCACGAACCGGCACTAAAGGTCCTCCTGCCTCGACACCGCACAGCGGCCACGTGGAGCACCTTTGATCCCGGTTCGTAACAGGACCGTGCCTAAAAGTGGAGGACATTAGTCCTGATTATTTAGTCCCGGTTGCTGAACCAGGACTAAAGGGCCTCAGGAACCGGTACTAAGAGCATTTACAACCGGACCCCTCATACTCTCCTCAAACGCCCGGACAGCCTGCCCGGTCTCGAAAAAGCGACCTAGACGGACCACTCATCTCAAACGCCTGGACTGACCGGCATCCCTCATACCATCTCAAATATGAGGATGATATGAGGGGTGGACACGCCTGGGCATGCCGTCACGTAGGACGTGATCCCACCCCGGACCACCTTTTTCTCTTTCTTTATTCATTTTTTTCTTTCTCTCTCTTCTTCTTCATAAATCATGTGCAACTGACTGGACATATGAACAAAAATATGAGAAATGTGTTTGCGCGGACGAAAAAACAGGGGTTCAAAACGGATATGCCTGGTCACTGACTGGACGTGTTCATGGACGTTTGATGGGCCAGATTTACATGTCATGACTGAAGATGCTCTAATGATCCGTTTTCTACTAGTGCTAGAGCATCAATACATTATGAGCTAGTGATTGAAATTGACACAGGGGCCGCCCATCGCGACTTGTCGGCAGTGGCGGAGCTAGCAACAGCTTTGGAGCTATGCTATATTGAGTGGTAAATTTCTGTAATTGTCCATACATTTTATGAAGGAATTACAGGGAAAGTTGCTGTTAGGCCTCGGGCTATAGCCATAGCTGCCCCAAAATTAGTCTCCACCGCTACTTGTCGGATCAGAACAACTGCAACGTTAAAAAGAATATTTTCTTCGTTCGAAAATACTTGTTAAAAAAATAAATATATCTAGATGTATTTTATTTATTTATTTTTATTTATTTATATGACAAGTAATTTCGGACAAAAAGAATAGCTCATTCGCCTTCACTATTTTTTACACGACACTGGCGTGGGAGCGGGCCGAGAGGGAGTCACTGGGTGGCGCGTGGTGATGAAAGTTGACACCGATTTGAATTTGGGTGTAGCCGGAGGTAGATGGTAGGTGAGCAGGGCGTATTTTCCTCGAAGGCGCCGTATTCACGCGGCCACAACCCCGATCCTCCACCCCCTACAGATCGGACCTCCTCTCACGCACCCCACATGTGGGAAGCAAGCAAGGAGCGGTAACACCCTAATAAGAAAGACCCAAGAACCTCTCCATAGTAATCGCTGGCCGGCAGAGCCGTCAGACAAGGCGTTGGATCGGGCTAGGCAGCCTTGGTCGACTCTCAAAAGAGGGGCGGTGGAAGAGATGAGAAGGGGAAGGCGAAGACTGGTTGATACCTACGGTACCCAATCTTGAGCTATTTGTAGTTGGATGTTTAACAGTGTGGTTGTATTCATAGCTGAATAGTATTAATGAAAGAGATTTATATTTCTGTGCCCTCACTGCTTATATTGGAAGGGATATATACACATATATACATATATATACACATATACACACACACACACACACACACACACACACACACACATATATATATATATATATATATAGACACACACACATATACACATATATAGGAGTACATGATCAACTTGGAATACAAGGCATGCCAGAATAATTCCTAGTCTATCTTTGGTTTTCTAACTAGTCACGATACTTAACATCCTCCCACAGTCACAACAGTAGCGACGTAGACCGTGAGACTGGAGAAGAATCCGAAGGTAAGCCGACGGTCATCCCCCCACAGTCGTAACGGTCTATGCATCGCGGAAGTCGTGGCTGGAATAGAAACCAACGAGGTTGTTCAAGCAAGGTGGTAGCCCTTTGTGCCGATGTCGAAGTAGTCGAGAGCGTAGAGTGGTGTAGCCGTGGTTGAGGTAGCCGTGCGAAGAATGCCGTGGTCGATGTCGAGTCGGGGTAGCCAGTGTCGAGGAAGTTGCCGTGGACCCGCGGGCGCAAGGAGGCGCCGAGTTAGTCATGGGCGCAGTGGTGTCGAAGTAGTGGTGCGCCAGGAAGAAGACCTAGTTGAGACGCGTCACGCCGGGATTGCCAAGTCCGAGGACACGTCGTGGAAGAAGGCAAGCGTTGGTGTTGCCGGCACCAAGCATGCATAGACGGACGAAGAGAAAATTGACGAAGAGCCGCGCCAGGCTTGCCAGGCCTGGGACACGTCATGGATGAAGGCACACATTGGTGTTGCCAGCACCGGGCATGCGTAGACAGGGACCTGTACACAACTTGTATGCCATGTCGCGGGGGCTACTAGAGAAGGACTCGATGACTGTTGCGGCGCAAATCGGCGAGGGGCCGATGTCGCCCGCGGTGGTTGGAGTAGATGAAGTGGTCAGGGTAGACGTTGGCAACGCTGGCAATGAGCTGGTGCTGGACGAAGATGAAGGGGGTGGACGGACGACACGGCTTGGGTGAGCGAGCTGCAGCAACACTGAAGAAGAGCGGCGGCGGCGGCTGGTTAGGAGCGCGGCGGCGATGCTCGAAGTAGGCGATGAAGAACTCGACAACGTGAAGAAGACCAGTGCGGACGGTGACGTTCCCTCACCAAGGGAGACGGCGCGGCGCATACCATGTAGAGTCAACGCGCGGAGATGACGTGGTGAACCGCGGGCCGCGACGCTGCGGCCCGAAGAGGCGACGCAACGGCAACATGCAGTCACGGTGACGACAGGAAGACCTCGGGGTGGCTGCGTGGACCGCGTGCCGCGGCGCTACGGCCAGAAGGGGCGACGTAGCGGCGGTGCACGAGTCGGTGCAGCCACAGGAACGGCCTCGGGCGGCGGCGGGGACTGCGTGTCGCGGCACTATGGCCGAAGGGGCAACGTAGAGGCAACACACGTGTCGGTGCAACCGCGAGGAGAACCACGGGGCGGCGGCACCGCAGCCCGACGGGGCGACGCAGCGGCAGCCCGATGCTCGATCGGTGGAGGGGCACGCTTTACTCGGGACAGTCTTCACGGGACCTGCGGAGGCGTGGGCAACCGACGGGCTAGGTCGGTCGCACATCGTAGATGAGGCGGATCACGACGGCGGTGATCAATCCGATCGCGCGCGAGGTCGGGGACGTCGCTCGGTGGAGGCGGGATGGCTACGGAATCCAAGATGAAGCCGGGAACGATGATCAGCACGAGACGACGTGCATACGAGCCTGACGCAGCCAGAGTCGGCAGCCAACCCGACGCAGTCGACGCGAGGCAGCCATCGAGGCAGACACAACCGGCGTGAGGCAGCCGGCGAGGCTGACACGGCCGCGAGCAAGTAGCCGGCCCGAGGTAGGCGGCGAGGCCGACGTGGTCGGAGCCGGTAGTCGACCCGAGGCAGCCGACGCGGACGGAGCCGGAAGCCGCCCGAGGCAGCCGGTGCGCGACCGAACGAGGCGACGGTGGAGATCGACGGGCAGGCCCGCGCGCGAACAACGACTGTGATGGGTCACCTCATGGCGTGAGGCCATTGGGTCGGCGCAATGCAGGAGTCCCGGTCGAAGCAGGGCGATGACGGCCGGTGTAGACCGACAGCCGGGCCGGCGCGCGAACAATGACTCTGAGGAGCCATCATGTTGCGTGAGGCCGTCGGGTCGATGGAGAAGCCGGGTCATGTCGTTGTCGGAGTAGAGGTGCGGTGGTCGACGGGCGACGCAAACCGATCTAAGATCAGGAAACCAAAAAGAAAGCGTCCATCAAAGCGACCGGCGGAAGAGAGAGAAAATCCGGATCAAGAGATCGGGAAAAAGACTCTCTAGGGCAGCCGGTCAACATGACCGACAGACGAACCCTAGGTACAGGCGGCGCGGCCCAAGATGGCGGTCATGGAGGCCGACCGCCCCAGGGGCGGCGCGCGGTGCGGAAGCGACGGGCGCGGCTAGGTCTAGGAACTTACAGCAGATACCATGTTGAAAGGGAGAGAGGGATTGGTGGAATAGTTAATGTATTGCTTGAGCCTCGTGGCCTTATGGGCATATATTTAGGAGTACATAATCAACTTGGAGTACAAGACATGCCAGAATAATTCCTAGTCCATCTTTGGTTTCCTAACTAATCACGATACTCAACAGCTTAGTCCTCCTCACTTTTGTCCAAACCAACTCTTTTTGCTTACTTTTTCCCTCCCCGTGCCATCCACCCTCATCAATGCACAAATGAGGGTTTGTCGTTGGTAAGGGCATTGACTGTTAGCCTTCGCTGTTACTGATGAGTGGGACACACAGTGTCACGTGACATTCTTAGAATCGTCTTTGTTCATGCCCGCCTGCATGCATGAGTAGTTAACATTGTTACCGCGTCGGCGCTTTCACAGACGGGCAAGGAGTACGCACCGCGGTTTCCCATAGAAGAGTCACGTCGTCGGCGTGCCGCCCATCAGGTGCATATTAATGCATTTTCGCACCGGCATTCACCTACTCCTGTCCCAATCGCCTCCCCTCCCCTTGCCGCCCCACAACTTCTCCATTGCGCGCCTCCACCAACCCTAGCCACACCAAACCCTAGCTGCCTCTCCTTTCGCAGCCGCTAGAATGGCCAGCCACGATGGTGGGGCGGGAAGCAATAGCCGGGAACGACAACACACGATGTTCATTCCCGACATGCCGCGCACCCTCCGAGTCGACGAAGCGACGCACCTCGCCCGTTGTGGCGTCATGGTGCCGCCCGACATGTGCCTGCCGGTCGGATGGCACCTGAGTGTCGGGGCACGCGCGGTGGAGCCTGTCCCCACCGCCACACACCGACCATCTCGCATGCAATACACGCATTTCGACAAAGCCTACCATCAGAGGAGCGCTCCAATCCACGCTAGCACTATGAAGCCCGATACCCGGCTTAGAGGAACAACATCGACAAGAAGGCCTACCAGACCATGGTGGCCGAAGATCGCGATGTAGATGCAGAAAATAATGGGACCGCTCGAATTCCTTCCTGGAAAGGTTCTGCTTGACCTCAAAAGTTTAAAATTTATTTGAGATAAAGTTTGTGTCGTTTCCTTGATTTCATATTGAATATTTGAATTGACAGATGAAGTTTCAAGCAGTCACACCTCATCAAATACTTCCAGCAGATCCACAATCACCGAATCAGCCCAAGGTGTCATTAGTTAATTCCTGCTGTTGAACAATTAGATCATAACAAATATTACATGTTTTTTCCAAGTGTCAGTTGCTTACTATGGAAGTATTCAGAGGATACCAGTTCTCAATCACACCATATGTAGCCCCCCGAATAACTCCTGGATCATCACCATTTTTTTTTCAAACGGAAGCAAAAGAATTGCCTCATCGATTAATTAAGCAAAAGAGAATTGTCCAGTTAATTAACGGAAAACCAGGCGAAAACTAATACAAACCCATCACAAAGCCTGGACTACTCACACATCATGTAACTCCGTACGCACATGATCAACCTGACAACCAAAACAACGACCACCAAACTCCACACCGCTACATCGCAAAGAAACTCTCTCGCTGGAGACCACCAGAATCCACGAAGCCATCATGCAGCTGCAGACGCCTTTCCTGTTACGTCACTCTTTTTTGCTTTGTTTCTGAAAGCCTCCTCCACAATCGTCTTTTCAGATTCAGGGCTAGCCTTCTCCAAAGGTGCCAGCAAGCTGTGAAGCTCAATCTGAAAGAGTATTTATTTCATCCTCTAGTGGTTCCCCACTAGCATATTCAACTGGTCCATCCACTCCGAGGTTCTACTCTGGTCCAATATCGCCTACAAGATCTCGTTCTGAAGACTAATCGGCATTTTAATCATGGAATGGATCAAGTCATCAGTATTCAGTCTCTGTCTCTCCTCAACACCGCTCATTTGCAGGTTCTATGCAGCGGATTATATTGAGGGTATGCTATATTCATTTGGGATAGATGCTGAACATGTTTGTTCTTTTGTATTTCCAGGGCGACCTCGTATAGATGGGAAGGAATTCTTCCGACAAGCACGGTTGGTCACTATGCTGTTGATTCTTTTTAGGAATTTATAGTTTGTTCATACTATAACACTTGTGGGTACAAATACCAGGACACGACTTTCTTATGAACAATTTGGAGCATTCTTGGCAAGTATCAAGGAATTCAATGCGCAGAAACAATCACGAGAGGTAGCATGGTCTTCCAGTATTTACAACCTCTCAGTTAGTGAGTATCCACACAAAAACTATGTAATGTGATGTTTTCTACTTGATTAATTTCTACAAGACACCTTGTCAAAAGGAGAGGAGATTTTTGGAACGGAGCACAAAGACTTGTACATTTCTTTCCAGAATATGCTTAATCGCAACCAATCGTGAACCTGTGATAGGCTGCCGTATTTCTTCTTGTGAACAAGCTGGTTTAGTTCGTCGGTATGCCTCTTCTATCTAGACGAGGGTACTATTCTGCTGGGATAATCATTCTATGCCATGCCATCTGCTTCCAAGAGAAGAAATACAAGATCATATCCTTCGAAATCTGTGCATAGGCCATTGTAGATTTGGCGTGGTCATCCTCAATAACATTACGTAAATGAATACACTTTTGTTTCGGTAGACCATTCCTAAACATATTGACGTCTTAGATCTTTCTATGCCTCTTCATAAGAAAGGATAGGATTGTCTTTTCACCCGCGTTGATAAAAAACCTGCGTACATATACGAGGCGTCCTTTTTTTTTCTCATGGCGTCTTTTTTCATTAACAACGTCCTTAGCGTTTTTTTCATTTTTTTACAAGAAAAAAAGAGTGTAGATAATGTGATTTAAACTCAAAACCTCTTGATATAAGAAGAATCACAATAACCAACTAGCACATCCTAATGCTTATGAATATTTACTATTTTTTTGTTTTCTTCTATTTCAGTTCGCAGCTGGGCCGGCCCATTGTTGAATCGGTCCTTTTATCACTATCTTATTTTTGTTTTTTTATTTTTTTCGTTTTGTAAAAATGCTCACGCTTATTAATTTTTGTTCAAAATTCTAAAAAATGTCCTCCTTTTAATATTTTGCTCATAAAGTACAAATATTTGCATTTTAAAAAACTGCATAGATAAGTCAAAAATAGTTTGTGTCTTTCAAAGTTGCTCAGAATGTCATAACACATACAAATTTTTAATAGAGCGATTTTTTTTGAACACAAACATTTTTTTAAAAACACTACAAAATTGTGAAATTTCAAGTAAAAGTCAAAAAATAATAATAAGAAAAATTTAAACCAATTTATTTAGAATTTCCGCAATCATTTTTTGTATTTGTGTAGAAAAAAATTAGAACACAAGATTGTTTTTTAATTTCAAATAAATTTTGAAACCACGAACATTATTTGAAAATGCAGAATAGTCAAAATCACAAAAACTTGGCATAACGCCTTGGAACGGCGATGCCAGGCCCTAGAAAAAATATGGCTCCATTTTATTGATGTAGAAAAAAGGTTAATCTAGACTTCCCCTACTGGCCTATCCGAATCACCCCCTTTGAACATGATGTAATTCTTGCCATGCATGAAATGACACCAAAATTTGTTAGCATGTGAACATGCTCACGGTAGCCTTCATACAAAATTTGAAGGAATTCAGATAGCGAACGCCGTCGCATCACGTTAAGCTAGCGTTTTATAAAATTCTTTACCTAAAAAACCTATAATTTACATAAAAGCGCATCCAGACTTGTCCTACCGGCCTACCCGAACCATCACCTTTGAACATGATGTGCTTCTTGCCTTGCATGAAATGACACCAATTTTTGCCATCTTATGGGCATGCTCATGGCAAGCCTCCATGCAATTTGACGGAATTCACACACGGAACGCATGTTGCGTCACGTTCGGCTAGTGTTTTAGGGGTTTTTATCGAGAAAATTATAGAAAATGTATAAAATATTGGAACTCAATGGAATTTATCATGGATGATTGGCATCGTTATGCTAGCGTTTTGAAATTTTTGGATCCATTATATTGATGTGAGCATTTTCTGAAGAAAAATAGGAAGAACAAAAAAGGAAAAACGAAAAACAACAAGAATGGAATAGAAACAAAAAAGAACAATAAACCGCTCACTGATTGATATATTATTTTTCTAATAGATGTTCAGAAAATTCAAAAGGTTTCAATTTTTTATGTGAGAATTTCCTATTTAAACGAACATTTGTTCTGTTGAATAGATGTTCAAAATTTTAATACATTGACGTGAGCATTTTCCTGTTTAAACAAACAATTTTTCAACATATATTTACTTTTTAAAATACAAATATTTGTACTTTATGAACAAATTTTAAAAAACAAACATTTTTATTTTTATTTTTATAAGTGTTAGTATTTTCTGAAAAATAAGAACGGAACTAAAAATAAGAAAAGGAAAAAGAAAAAACTAATAGAAAGAACAAAAAAGAAATAGTGATAAAAGGGCCGGTTTTCAACAATGGGCCGTCCCAGCCATGATTTGAAGTGGAAGAAAAGCAGAAAAAGAAGGAAATAGGCACATGGAATGTGATGTCCTAATTGATTAGTGTGGTTCTTCTTAGACTAAGAGCTCTAGAGTTTGATACATGTCTAGGCTATGTTTTGGAATTTTGGTAAGAATAAATCGGTTTGATGCCTCGTAAGTATATGTAGATGGTATACTATTTGATGAAATGACCCACAGTGCCTTTATACGGTTTGTGGAGGGGGGGGGGAGGGGGGTCTACCGAAACAGGCCTCGGATACATATGGTCATGCATGCAATTCAACAAGTGCAAGTTTTCCTTTTCTGTAACAAGTGAGAGTTGAGACTGTCAAATATATTGGCATGTGTAATTGACTTGTAAATTGAAGCTCGTTTTTTTTATCACCTCCTGTCTTCCTGCTGCACACCCGGCCTGCAGATTCGTTAAGGCATGCACTTCATCATGCCATTAAAAAGGCTGATAGTATCTTAATCATGGATCAAATGTTGAAAAGGTTCCTCCAGGTTGTGTTGCACGTCAAAAAAGTCGAAAGGTTTCCTATGTACACTAGTTAGCATGCACGTGCAACGCACGTATAATAATAATAGAATTTTTTTATCTGTCATTCTACTTAGGACACAATTATTTCAATAAAATGAATGTGCAATAATGTAGCACAAATCTTAGTTTTAACTGAATATAACTTTGCATATGTAGTTTTTTCCATATGAGTACCATATCTCATATCAAATATGCACACACAATGGATTTCTCAACCATACAGACTTAACAAAAACACATTACATACAACATCATAGTCAATTACATCTAACAGTTGACAATCAAGTAACACACACATAGAGTGTAACAACTTGGTCATCGGATCGGGATCCATATAAAACAAAATGTGAAAGTAAATTAGACATTGAGCATATTTCATCTATTTGATAACTCCATCCTTTACGGAAGCAACAAACCATGTGTAATTAACTTTCGTATATAACAATTATTTCTCGATATATTTTAAGCCTAATCTTATCTTCATTGATGCTATGCACCTTCTGTTGGAAATATGTGTTGGGGAAAGTTGCATGGGAAACAAAAAAATTTCTCCGCACACGCAAGATCTATCCATGGTGATGAGCATCTATGAGTGGGAGAGTGGATCTACATACCCTTGTAGATCGCCAAGCGGGAAGCGTTAAGAAACGCGGTTGGTGTAGTCGAACATCTTCGCGATCCAAATCGCCGAGTGTACCACGATCCAATCACGATCCGTCCCGCGAACTCATCACGATCCGTCCCGCGATCTCATCACGATCTATCTTGCGATCTTGATCACGGTCCTTCCGATATAGCGCCGAACGGACGACACCTCCACGTTCAGCACACATACAGCTCGATGACGATCTTCGCCTTCTTGATCCAGCAAGAGGGAGCGGAGAGGTAGACGAGTTCTCCGGAAGCGCGACGGCGTTGCGGCGATGGTGGTGGAGTAATTCCAGCAGGGCTTCGCCTAAGCACTGCTGAAACCGATCTAGTGGAGAAACTATAGACTAGAGGAGAGGGTAGCACGTGGCTGAAAATCTGTATCTCAAAACCCTCAAAACCTCTAGTATATATAGGAGGGAGAGGGAGGAGGCTGGCGCACAAGGGCGAGCCCTTTGGCCTTTCGCGCAAGGAAGAGAGGAGGAGTCCTCCTCCAATCCTTGTAGGATTAGAACTCCTTCCTTATTTATCACTTGGAAACTCTTTCCACCTTGGCCTTTTTTCCTTCTCCTTCCACTTCAGCCGCATGGGCCTCTTGTGGGACTTAGGCCAGCCCACTAAGGGCTGGTATTCCTTCTCCCACAGCCCATGTAGCCTCTTTGGTCAAAATACCCCTCCCGATGGTCCCCCGGTACACTACCGGCACTCTCGGTACACTACCGATGAGCCCAAAACTTTTCCGATGACCAAAACAGGACATCCTATATATCAATCTTTACCTACGAACCATTCCGGAGCTCCTTGTGACTTCCGGGATCTTATCCGAGACTCTGAACAACCTTCAGTCACCACCATACATAACTCTATACTACCGAAACATCACAGAACCTTAAGTGTGCAGACCCTGTGGGTTCGAGAACTATGTAGACATGACCGAGACACCTCTACGGTCAATAACCAATAGTGGGACCTGGATGCCCATATTGGTTCCAACATATTCTACGAAGATCTTTATCGGTCGAACCTTTATGTCAAGGATTCAATTAATCCCGTATGTTGTTCCCTTTGTTCTTCGGTATGTTACTTGCCCGAGATTCGATCGTCGGTATCTCTATACCTAGTTCAATCTCATTATCGACAAGTATCTTTACTCGTTCCACAATACAAGATCCCGTGGCTAACACTTAGTCACATTGCTTGCAAGGCTTATTGTGATGTTGTATTACCGAGTGGGCCCTGAGATACCTCTTCGTCACACGGAGTAACAAATCCCAGTCTTGATCCATGCCAACCCAACAGACACCCTCGAAGATACCTGTAGAGTACCTTTATAGTCACCCACTTAGGTTGCGACGTTTGATACACACAAGGCACTCCTTTGGTGTCAGTGAGTTGCATGATCTCATGGTCATGGGAACAAATACTTGACATGCAGAAAACAGTAGTAATAAAGTGACACGATCATATGCGACGTTTGTAGTTTGGGTCTTGTCCATCACATAATTCTCCTAATGATGTGATCCCGTTATCAAATGAAATCTCATGTCCATGACCAGGAAACCATAGCCATCTTTGATCAACGAGCTAGTCTATTAGAGGCATACTAGGGACATGGTGTTGTCTATGTATCCCCACATGTATCTGTGTTTCCGATCAATTCAATTCTAGCATGGATAATAAACGATTATCATGAACAAGGAAATATGATAATAACCAATTTATTATTGCCTCTAGGGCATATTTCCAACAGTCTCCCACTTGCACTAGAGTCAATAATCTAGTTCACATCACCATGTGATTCGCATTGTTATGAATCTAACACCCAATGAGTTCTGGGGCTCGATCATGCTTTGCATGTGAGAGAGGTTTTAGTCAACGGGTCTGCGAGATTCAGATCCATGTGTACTTTGCAAATCTCTGTGTCATACTATAGACACTGTTGTCACACTCGACTTGGAGCTATTCCAAATGGCTGCTCCACTATACGTATCCGGATTGCTACTCAGAGTCATCCGGATTGGTGTTAAAGCTTGCATAGACGTAACCCTTTATGACGAACTCTTTATCACCTCCATAATCGAGAAACATTTCCTTAGTCTTTTAGTTATTAAGGATAATCTTGACTGCTATCACACCTTACAAATCAGGGAAGAACTCTTTCTCTGACTGATCCATTTTGAACTCTTTCAAAATCTTGTCAAGGTATGTACTCATTGAAAGTCTCATCAAGCATCTTGATCTATCTCTATAGATCTTGATGCTCAACAAATAGGTAGCTTTATCCAGGTCTTCCTTTGATTTTTTTGAAACAACCGCTTATGCTTTCCATAAATTCTACATCATTTTCGATCAATAATATGTCAACCACATATGCTTATCAAAAAATCTATAGTGCTCCCACTCACTTTATTGTAAATACAAGTTTCTCATAAACTTTGTATAGACTCAAAAACTTTGATCACCTCATCAAAGCGTATATTCCAACTCTGAGATGCTTGCCCCAACCCATAGAAGGATTTCTGGAGCTCGCACACCTTTTAACATCCTTAGGACTGACAAAACCTTCTGGTTGTATCTCATACAACCTTTCCTTAAGGAAGGAAACGATGTTTTGACATCCATCTGCCAGATTTCATAATTGAAAATGCAGCAACTGCTAACATAATTTCAACAGACTTTAGCATCGCAACGTGTGAGAAAGTCTCATCGCAGTCAACTCCTTCAACTTGTGGGAAACTTCTTTACGACAAGTCGAGCTTTATAAATGGTGACATTTACCATCAACGTCTGTCTTCATCTCGAAGGTCCATTTGTACCCGGCGACCTGTCGTCCAACGAGCAAGTCTACCAAAGTCTACACTTGGTTTTCATAGATGGATTCTTTCTCAGATTTCATGGCCTCTAACCATTTGTTGGAATCCGGGCCCATCATCGCTTCTCCATAGCTCGTAGGTTTATCGTTGTCCAACAACATGACCTGCAAGACAGGGTTGTCGTACCATTCGGGAGCAATACACGTCCTTGTCGACCTACGAGGTTCGATAGTAACTTGATCCGAAGCTTCATGATCATCATCATTAACCTCCTCTTCAACTGACGTAGGTTCCACATAAACATCTTTCTGCGCTGCGCTACTCTCTGGTTGAAACAAAGGTTCAACAACTTCATCAAGTTCCATCTTCCTCCCACTCAATTCTTTCGAGGGAAACTTTTCCTCAAGTAAGTACCCAGTTTTAGCAACAAACACTTTATGCTTGGCTCTGAGATAGAAGGTTTACCCAACTGATCTTAGGGTATTCTATGAAGATGCATTTGTCTGCTTTGGGTTCGAGCTCATTAGGTGAAAACAATTTTACACACAAGCGTCGCAGCCCCAAACATTAAGAAATGACAGCTTAGGTGTCTATCAAACCATAATTCACACGGTGTCATCTCAACGGATTTAGATGGTGCCCTATTTAAAGTGAATGTTGTTGTCTCTAATGCATAACCCAAAAACTATAGTAGCAAAACGATAAGAGACATCATAGCACGCACCATATCCAATAGAGCACGACTATGACGTTCGGACACACCATCACACTATGGTGTTCCAGGTGGTGTGAGTTGTGAAACAACTTTCACATTGTCTAAAGTTGTATGCCAAACTCGTAACTTATATATTCACCTCCACGATCATATCGCAGACATTTTTATCTTCTTGTCACGATGATCTTAAACTTCACTCTGAATTTTCTTAAACTTTTCAAATGATTCAGACTTGTGTTTCATTAAGTAAATATATATCATATCTTCTCAAATCATCAGTGAAAAATAATGATATCCACCGCACGCTACAAGACTCATTGGATTGCATACATCAACATGTATCATTTCCAAGAAATCACTTGCCCGCTCCATCAAATCGGAAAATAGGGTCCTTAGTCATCTTGCCTGAGGCATGGTTCTCATATCTCAACCGATTCGAAATCGAATGAGTCCAAAGATCCATCACCATGGAGTTTCTTCATGCGATTTATACCAATATGACATTTAGCGGCAGTGCCACAAGTATGTGGTACTATCATTACTAACTTTGCATCTTTTGGCAACTATGTTATGAACATGTGTATTACTACGATCAAGATTCAACAAACCATTCTCACTGGGTGCATGACCATTGAAGGTATTATTCATGTAAACAAAATAACCATTATTCTCTAACTTAAATGAATAACCGTGTTGCAATAAACACAATCTAATAATGTTCATGCTTAACGTAAAAGCCAAATAATATTTATTTAGGTTTGTCACTAATCCCGAAGGTAGAGAGAGTGTGCGATGTTGATCACATCAACCTTGGAAACATTTCGAACACACATCGTCACCTCACACTTAGCTAGTCTCCGTTTATTCCGTAGCTTTTACTTCGAGTTACTAACATTTAGCAACCGAACCGGTATCCAATACCCAGGTGCTACTAGGAGTACTAGAGAGGTACACATCAGTAACACATATATCAAGTATACTTCTGTCGACGTTGCCAGCCTTCTTATCTACCAAGTATCTAGGGTTGTTCCGCTTCAGCGACCGCTCTCCTCACAATAGAAGCACTTAGTCTCGGGTTTGGGTTCAACTTTGGGTTTCTTCATTGGATCAGCAACTGTCTTGTCATCATGAAGTTTCCCTCTTAGCCCTTACCCTTCTCGAAACTAGTGGTTTCATTAACCATCAACACTTGATGCTCCTTCTTGATTTGTACCTTCGCGGTGTCAAACATCGCGAATAGCTCGGGGATCATCATTTCCATCCCTGGCATAATTATTGTTCATCACAAAGTTCTAGTAGCTTAGTGATAGTGACTCAGAGAACTATATCAATTACTATCTTATCTGGAAGATCAACTCCCACTCGATTCAAGCGATTGTAGTACCCAGACAATCTGAGCACATGCTCAACTATTGAGATATTCTCCTTCATCTTGCAGGCAAAAGAATCTTGTTGGATCTCATATCTCACAACATGGGCATGAGCCCAAGATCCCAATTTCAGCTCTTAGAACATCTCACATGTTCCATGACGTTCAAAATGTTTTTGGAGCCTCAATTCTAAGCCGTAATGCATGACGCACTAAACTATGAAGTAGTCATCGCAACGTGCCTATCAGATGTTCACAACATCTACAGACGACGCTAGAGGGGGTGGCACACCGAGCGGTGCATTAAGGACATAAGCCTTCTGCTCAGCAATGAGGACAATCCTCAGATCACGGACTTAGTCCACAATATTGCTACCATCATCTTTCAACTCTATTTTTCTAGGAACATATAAAAATAGAAGGAAGCTACAACATGAGCTGGTAATCTACAACATAATTTGCAAAGTCACGACTGACTATGTTCATGATAATGAGTTCAATTAATCATATTACTTAAGAACTCCCACTCAAATCGGCATCCCTCAGGTCATCTGAGTGACACATGATCCAAATTCACCAACTCAAGTCCGATCATCATGTGAGTTGAGGTGGTTTCAATGGTGAACATCATCATGTTGATCATATCTACTATATGACTCATGTTCGACCTTTCGGTCTCTTGTGTTCCGAGGCCATGTCTGTACATGCTAGGATCGTCAAGTTTAACCCGAGTGTTTCGCATGTGCAACACTAGCTTGCACCCGTTGTATGTGAACATAGAGTCTATCACACTCGATCATCACATGGTGTATCGACACGACGAACTTTCGCAACGGTGCACTCTTGGGGAGAACACAATTTATCTTGAAATTAAGTGAGGGATCACCTTATAATGCTACCGTTGTCCTAAGAAAAACAAGGTGCATAAAAGTATTAACATCACATGCAAATCATAAGTGACATGATATGGCCATGAACTTGTGCTTTTGATCTCCATCTTGAAAGCACTGACATGATCTCCATCGTCACCGTCATGACACCATGATCTCCATCAACGTGTCGTCATCGGGGTTGTCGCTCCCACCATGCTTCTACTACTATTGCTACCGTTTAGGGATAAAGTAAAGCATTACATAGCGCTTGATGATTGAAACGCAGGTCATACAATAATTAAAGACAACCCTATGGCTCCTGCTGGTTGGCGTACTCATCGACATGCAAGTCGTGATATTCTATACAAAACATGATAATCTCATACATCACATATATCTCATCATGTAATTGGCCATATCACATCACAACATACCCTGCAAAAACAAGTTAGACGTCCTCTAATTGTTGTTGCATGTTTTATGTGGCTGCTACGAGTATCTAGCAAGAACAATTCTCACCTACGCATAAACCACAATGGTGATACATAAGTTGCTTTTCAACCTTCTCAAGGACCGCCTTTGTCGAATCCGATTCAACTAAAGTAGGAGAAACAGACACCCGCCAGCCATCTTTGTGCAACGAAGTTACACATCAGTCGATGGAACTGGTCTCTCGTAAGCGTATGAGTAAGGTTGGTCCGGGCCGCTTCATCACACAATACCATTGAACCAAATCACGACCAAGGGAGGAAGAAATATAAGCATCATTGCCCAAAAACTCTTTGTGTTCCACTCGAGATCTCATCTACACATAGACCTAGCTCATGATGCCACAGTTGGGGAACGTTGCATGGGAAACAAAAAATTTCCTACGCACACGCAAGATCTGTCGATGGTGATGAGCATCTATGAGTGGGAGAGTGGATCTACATACCCTTGTAGATCGCCAAGCGGGAAGCGTTAAGAAACGCGGTTGGTGTAGTCGAATGTCTTCGCGATCCAAATCGCCGAGCGTCCCGCGATCTCATCATGATCCGTCCCGTAATCCAATCACGATCTGTCCCGTGAAATCATCACGATTTGTTCCGCGATCTCATCATAATCCATCTCGCGATCTTGATCACAGTCCTTGCGATCTAGCGCCGAACGGACGACACCTCCGTGTTCAGCACACATACAACTCGATGATGATCTCCGCCTTCTTGATCCAGCAAGAGGGAGTGTAGAGGTATACGAGTTCTCCGGCAGCGCTACGACATTGCGGCGATGGTGGTGGAGTAATTCCAGCAGGGCTTCGCCTAAGCACCGCTGAAACCGATCTAGAGGAGAAACTACCGACTAGAGGAGAGGGTAGCACGTGGCTGAAAATCTGTTTCTCAAAACCCTCGAAACCTCTAGTATATATAGGAGGAGAGAGGGAGGAGGCTGGCGCACAAGGGCCAGTCCTTTGGCCTTTGGCGCAAGGAAGAGAGGAGTAGTCGTCCTCCAATCCTAGTAGGATTAGGACTCCTTCCTTATTTATCACTTGGAAACTCTTTCCACCTTGGCCTTTTTCCTGCTCCTTCCACTCCAGCCGCATGGGCCTCTTGTGGGACTTAGACCAGCCCACTAAGGGCTGGTATTCCTACTCCCAAAGCCCATGTAGCCTCTTGGGTTGAAATACCCCTCCCGATGGTCCCTCGGTACACTACCGACACTCCCGACACACTACTGATGAGCCCGAAACTTTTCCGGTGACCAAATTAGGACTTCCTATATATCAATCTCTACCTACGGACCATTCCGGAGCTCCTCGTGACGTTCGGGATCTTATCCGGGAGTCCGAACAACCTTAGGTCACCACCATACATAACTCTATACTATCGAAACGTCACCGAACCTTAAGTGTGTAGACCCTACGGGTTCGAGCACTATGTAGACATGATCGAGACACCTATATGGTCAATAACCAATAGAGGGACCTGGATGCCCATATTGGTTCCTACATATTCTACGAAGATCTTTATCGGTCGAACCTCTATGTTAAGGATTCAATTAATCCCGTATGTTGTTCCCTTTGTTCTTCGGTATGTTACTTGCCCGAGATTCGATCGTCGGTATCTCTATACCTAGTTCAATCTCGTTACCGGCAAGTATCTTTACTCGTTCCGCAATAAAAGATCCCATGGCTAACACTTAGTCACATTGCTTGCAAGGCTTATTGTGATGTTGTATTACCGAGTGGGCCCTGAGATACCTCTCCGTCACACGGAGTAACAAATCCCAGTCTTGATCCATGCCAACCCAACAGACACCCTCAGAGATACCTGTAGAGTACCTTTATAGTCCACCAGTTACGTTGCAACTTTTGATACACACAAGGCACTCCTCCAGTGTCAGTGAGTTGCATGATCTCATGGTCATAGGAACAAATACTTGACATGCAGAAAATAGTAGCAATAAACTCACACGATCATATGCTATGTTTGTAGTTTGGGTCTTGTCCATCACATCATTCTTCTAATGATGTGATCCCGTTATCAAATGACATCTCTTGTCCATGACCAGGAAACCATAGCCATCTTTGATCAACGAGCTAGTCTATTAGAGGCATACTAGGGACATGGTGTTGTCTATGTATCCACACATGTATCCGTGTTTCCGATCAATACAATTCTAGCATGGATAATAAACGATTATCATGAACAAGGAAATATGATAATAACCAATTTATTATTGCCTCTAGGGCATATTTCCGACAATATGAGAAATTTACCGAAATATTTAAATGAAATAAGCAGCTGATAAAACAAGATTATAGTAAAAGAGGCAACACTAGTCATGCGACTTAGAGGAGAATATGCCATAATAAGAGGAACGAAACTTATTAGGGAAACTAAAGTATAGTGGGTGAATATTATGTGAACATGTGAACTATACCGGAACATAGGTAGAATAGAAACTGGACCAAGTAACTCTAGGAAAAGCTCGAACATGAAAAACATGAATACGTACTGAGCAGTGGCAGCAGCTGGGTTGGCGTTGACGTCATCAACGGCCATGTCGTTGAAGAGGTCGTTGATGTCGGGGAAGAAGTCATCGTTTGGGAAGTAATTGTCGGTATCCGTGGTGTCCGTGATGAAGAAGCTAGTAGTCGCGCCAAGCGCTCCCCAAAAACCTTATCACCCTTGTCCCATACATGACTCAAAGTGGTGGGGTTTCGGAGGCCTACTATCCCGACCTACGGTGCATGCCACAAGCCGGGATGAGGAAGAACCTAGCAGCAGCTCAGGGTTTGGAACTTGAGGGCGTGAGGAAGAATTTTTGGTGTGTCTCTCTGGAGAGGAGGGACCTCCCTTTTATAGGCACAGGAGAAAGAGGCGAACAAGCAGCGACGGGAGGCGAAGCAAAAGAGGGAGATGAAACGAAAAGGTAGCAACCGAAGGGTGTAGCGTCATATTCAATCTCCACTACAGCTAAGCCTTTCAATTCCTGATTGACCTTTCGTATACCAATCGTGCGTGAAAAAAATTTAGACATCGGCTCGGCTCATTCCCACAACCCACGGAGCGTCCTGACGAGGCGTGGCGTGGCAAGGCGGGCGGCGGAGGAGGAACGCGTGTGTATGTCCCTCTTGTTCTCATGCTCATACATGTGGAGAAACATCCTCCCTTATAAGGAGGTCCAATTCCTACTCAACTAGCAATGTGGGACTAAACTTTTGTCCCACCTCTTGCCTTGCACGAATGGGCTTCGTGGGCCTCTAGGATTTATTAGGAATGCTGAAAATTGTTATTGGGCTGGGCCATTTTTAGAACAAATTCCAGCAATCCCCCACCAGATCCAAGAGGCACACGAAAATTTGCCTTTGGTTCCAAAACACTGTTTATATATCGGTACTGCAATGGAGACTGTTAAGTTGAACTTCCACCTAGAACTCTATGCTACACTAGTAAGCAACTTGAACAGTGGACTATGCCTTGAACTGCAAGTTTTCTACGAATCTAGCTTCACAGAAAGCCTTGACCGATACTAGGCTGCCGTGGGACTTCCCCGCGGGTGGGGCTTATGCGTCATACTCCGAGACCTTTCATGAGTTTACTAGAGAGCACCCTACTCTCATCGATTGCGACGTTAACAATCAGACTCATATATGTGTGTTCTTCAAAATATGTTCTGCAGGACAACATCTCTGCTTAAATAAGCCACTTAGAACACATTAAGATTTATATCAACCTGCCATGCAGATTAGGATAGTATTGCATCTTCATGGAGTGGTATTATTAGTAGTAAGGATACTTTCCTCTCAGTTGACCAACATCTTGTCTTCCACATCTAATTCACATGATCTCTGATCACATAGAATAGGTTACCACTCTAAACAACTCATGTTGTGGGTCTCATACCCATCTCCTTTGATGCATTATCTATCACATTACGTGATAGACCCTTGGTAAAAGGATCTGCCAGATTTTTAGACGTTTGGATATAATCCAATCCAATAACTCCAGAGTTTCTCATTTTCCTGACAGATTTTAACCTTCTCTGAACATGTCTCGATGACTTCATGTTATCCTTTGAACTACTCACTTTGGCGATCACAGTTTGATTGTCGCAGTTCATAAGAACACCCGATACAGGTTTCTCCACAACCGGTAAGTCATTCAAGAGCCGACGAAGCCAATCTGCTTCGACCGTAGCTGTATCTAGTGCTGTGAGTTCTGCTTCTATTGTTGACCTCGTTAAGATGGTCTGCTTGCAAGACTTCCAAGAAACAGCGCCACCACCATGAGTGAATACATATCTGCCCGTGGCCTTTATCTCATCAGCATCAGAGATCCAGTTTGAGTCACTATACCCTTCAATCACCTTTGGGTACCCAGTGTAGTGAATTCCATAGCTCGTAGTGCCCATCAAATAGCGCATAACTCTTTCTAGAGCTTTCCAATGATCATCTCCCGGTTTTGAGACAAACCGACTTAGTTTGCTCACAGCAAAAGAGATGTCAGGTCTCGTGGCACTGGCTAAGTACATAAGTGAGCCAATAATTTGAGAGTATTTCAATTGATCTCTAGCAATTCTTCGATTCTTTCGAAGCAACAAGCTAGCATCATAAGGTGTTGGACATGGATTGCAGTCACTATAACCAAAGCGACTCAAGATCTTCTCCACATAGTGAGATTGAAGCAATGTAATCCCACCATCATCATCTCTTAGCAGCTTGATATTTAAAATAACATCAGCTACTCCTAAATCCTTCATCTCGAAACAATGAGATAGGAAATTCTTGACCTCCTCAATGACGTTCAGATTTGTTCCAAAAATCAGTATGTCATCAACATATAGGCAAAGGATAACTCCCTCGCCCCCACCATGGCGATAGTACACACATTTTTCAGCTTCGTTTACAACAAAGCCCGCAGTTGTTAAAGTTCTTTCAAACTTCTCATGCCACTGCATAGGTGCTTGTTTAAGTCCATATAAAGACTTCAACAATCTGCACACTTTTCCTTCCTGACCGTCCACTATAAACCCATCAGGTTGTTCCATGTAAATTTCCTCATCCAACTCTCCATTCAAGAAAGCTGTCTTAACATCCATTTGATGAACGAGAAGACCATGTGAGGCAGCTAGTGAAAGTAACACTCGAATAGTGGTCAGCCGAGCCACATGTGAATAAGTATCAAAGAAGTCTTCACCTTCCTTTTTGGTATAACCCTTGGCCACGAGTTGTGCCTTATACTTCTCAATAGTACCATCAGGCCTAAGATTTTTCTTGAATACCCATTTGCACCATATAGGTTTGCATCCATAAGGTCGATCTGTTATCTCCTATGTTTCATTTGCCAAGATGGAATCCATCTCACTACGGACCGCTTCCTTCCAGTAGTCAGCGTCTTCAGATACATAGGCCTCTAAAATAGAACTGGGAGTGTTGTCTATGAGATATACAAGAAAATCATCACCAAAGGACTTTGCAGTCCTCTGTCTCTTGATCCTTTTAGGAGTCTCATCATTGTCCTCCATGGGATCTTCAAGACGTTGTGTCGAAATGATAGGTTCAGAAATTTCAACTACATCCTGACTTGATGAACTAGGCAACTCTTGATTTGATGAGCTACCCATATCCTTCATGGGAAAGATATCTTCAAAGAAAGTCGCATCATTCGACTCCATGATTGTACCGACGTGCATGTCCGATACCTTAGATTTTACAATCAAGAATCTATAACCAATGCTATGAAAAGCATAGCCCAAGAAAACACAATCTAGAGTTTTTGGTCCAAGCTTTCACTTCTTTCGAATTGGTATATTCACTTTTGCCAAGCAGCCCCAAGTACGTAGATAAGAGAGTTTTAACCTTTTCTTCTCCCATTCCTCGAATGGAGTTATCTCTTTATTCTTTGTGAGAACTCGGTTTAGGACATGACATGCAGTCAATATTGTCTCCCCCCACCATGCCTTAGAGAGACCCGATGTGTCTAACATGACGTTAACCAAATCAGTTAGAGTATGGTTCTTTCTTTCGGCCACCCCATTTGACTGAGGTGAATAGGGAGGCGTCCTCTCATGGATTATTCCGTGTTCCATACAAAACGAATCAAATTCGTTGGAAAAATACTCTCCACCACGATCGGACCTAAGCCTCTTGATTTTCCGATCAAGTCGATTTTCCACTTCAGCTTTATAGTTCTTGAAAAAATTCAAAGCCTCATCTTTTGATTTCAAAAGATACACATGGCAATATCTAGTGGAGTCATCAATTAGCGTCATGAAATATTTCTTTCCACCTTTTGTCAAAATACCATTCATTTCACAAAGATCTGAATGTATGAGTTCTAGTGGCGCAAGATTTCTTGTTTCCGCAGTTGTATGAGATTTACGAGGCTTCTTAGCTTGCATACAAACTTGACAATTAGATCCCTTGACAACGGTGACGTTGGGGATTAAGTTCAACTTGGCTAGCCGGGTCATACAACCGAAATTAACATGACAGAGACGTGAATGCCAGACATTTGATTCACTATTGTTGCAAACATGATGAACAACTTTATTAGAAACATCTGATAGAGATAGTCCAAACAAGCCTCCTGACTCATAACCTTTGCCAAAAAAAGTTCCATACTTGGATATTACAAATTTATTGGACTCAAAGACAAGCTTGTAGCCATCTCTACACAGAAGAGATCCGCTAACAAGATTTTTATTGACGGAGGGGACATAATGCACGTTCTTCTGCCGCACGATCTTCCCTGAAGTAAGCTTCAGATCGATCGTGCCAACACCACGAACAGAAGCACTTGAACCGTTTCCCATCAGCACGGAAGTAGTTCCTATGGCCTGATAAGAAGAAAACATGGAAATATCACCGCATACATGCACATTAGCACCTGTGTCAATCAACCAATCAGGAGAAAGACATACTGAGAGAATAGTGGGAAGTATACCGTACCCAACATCCTTCATCTCAGCCTCACCAATGACAACATTTGCGATCTTGTCGCCTTTCCCATGTTGACGCTTGTCATAACGGTTAGGGCAGCTAGGGGCCCAATGATCAGGATCTCCGCAGACATGACACACACCTTTCTTCTTGCCAGTCTTCTTCTTGAAGTTGGTGTGTTGCGAAGCCTTGTTCTTCCCGTCAAACTTTCCCTTGCCATCAGACTTGCCCTTGTTCTTCAAATTGTGGGGCTGGAAGTTTTTCTTCTGTACCAAATTGGCACTAGAACCTCCCTCAATACCTCGAGCACGTATATCTTTTGCTCTCGCCTTTTCTTCCACATCAAGAGTACCAATGAGATCCGGAACGGAAACCTCCTGTCTCTTATGCTTCAGATAGGTAGCAAAGTTCCTCCACGAGGGAGGGAGCTTAGTAATGATACCTCTGGCAACAAACTTGTCCGGTAACATACAATTGAAGTGCTCAAGTTCTCTAGCAAACGACTGTATCTCATGAGCTTGCTCAACCACGGAGCGCTCTTCAGTCATCCTGTAGTCATAGAATTGTTTCATGATATACAACTCAGTGCCGGCATCGAAGACCCCAAACTTGGCCTCGAGTGCATCCCACACATCTTTTCCATTGTCAATTGACGCATAAGCGTCAACTATGTTCTCACCAAGAACACTCAAAAGAGCAGCCTTAAACAAGGTATCCTTTTTCTGAAAAACTTGTTCCTCTTGAGGATTAAGATCTCCTTCAGGTTTGCCAAGAGTGACCTCATAGCAGCTCATGGTTTGAAACCATAGGACAACCCTCATACGCCACCTCTTGTAATGCACACCCTCAAACATAGGAGGCCTCATGGAAGCAGCAAAACCACTTGGGGTAAATTGCCTAAAATAAGTTTTTTGGATTGTTGGAAATATGAGCAATTTATCGAAAAATTTAAATGAAATAAGCAGCTGATAAAACAAGATTATAGTAAAAGAGGCAACACTAGTCATGTGACTTAGAGGAGAATATGCCACAATAAGAGGAACAAACCTTATCAGGGAAACTAAAGTATAGTAAGTGAATATTATGTGAACATGTGAACTATACCGGAACATAGGTAGAATAGAAACTAGACCAAGTAATTCTAGAAAAAGCTCGAACATGGAAAACATGAATACGTACTGAGCGGTGGCAGCAGCTGGGTTGGCGTTGACGTCATCACCGGCCATGTCATCGAAGAGGTCGTTGACGTCGGGGAAGAAGTCGTCGTTTGGGAAGTGATCGTCGGTATCCGTGACGTCCGTGATGAAGAAGCCAGTAGTCGCGTCAAGCGCTCCCCAAAAACCTTATCACCCTTCTCCCGTACATGACTCAAAGTGGTGGGGTTTCGGAGGCCTACGGTCCCGACCTATGGTGCACGCTGCAAGCCGGGATGGGGAAGAACCTAGCAGTAGCTCAGGGTTTGGAACTTGAGGGCGTGAGGAAGAAGAAGTTCTGGTATGTCTCTCTGGAGAGGAGCGACCTCCCTTTTATAGGCACAGGAGAAAGAGGCGAACAGGCAGCGACGGGAGGCGAAGCAAAAGAGGGAGATAAAACGAAAAGGCAACAGCCGAAGGGTGTAACGTCGTATTCAATCTCCACTACAGCTAAGTCTTTCAATTTTCGAGTGACCTTTCGTATACCAATCGTGCGTGATAAAAATTTAGACATCGGCTCATTCCCGCAACCTACGGCACGTCATGACGAGGCGGGCGGTGGAGGAGGAGCGCGTGTGTATGTCCCTCTTGTTCTCATGCTCATACATGTAGAGAAACATCCTCTCTTATAAGGAGGTCCAATTCCTACTCAACTAGCAATGTGGGACTAAACTTTTGTCCCACCTCTTGCCTTGCACGAACGGGCTTAGTGGACCTCTAGTATTTATTAGCAATTCTGAAAATTGTTATTGGGCTGGTCCATTTTTAAAACAAATTCCAGCACCTTCAGTGTAATCCGGTAAATCAGAAACTGTCAAAAATAAATGGGCTGCACAACTAACATCGAAAAGATGCATGTATCACAAGCTATACATACAACTTTTGCTATCATAACTTTGTGTAACCAAACAATGAAAAGTAACCACAACAATCTTTTGATACATTCAATATGAAGGTAACATAATTGTGAAGTTCCTCATGCCCTACAACCCACGAATCACCTCAAGTCCTTATAGTGCTGCGTAAGAAATCCTGCACCTCACAAATGTTGTGTATTAAAAGTAAAAGGTGTATGCTCGAAAATGCAACCTAGAGAAAGAATAAGTAGATCATGCAATGTTGAAAAGGTTCCTCCAGGTTGTGTTGCACGTCAAAAAATTCGAAAGGTTTTCTATGTACATTATGCAGTCCGCATATTATTGCGATGAATAAGACCTGTTATTGGTCTATAAAGAGGGGCGACATCTTCCGCCCGGAGGATAACTGATGCTTCTCAACTCCTGTTCTTCTCTCTTCATTCTCCGGTGGTCAGGCCATATGTTTTTATTAGTTTCCAGCAGTTCTCTTAGGCTGTTGACATGCAGCCAGTACCTTGGGAGGGAGTATCAGCTGGCCGTGGCTGATTACTGGAAGGGGAGGCCGGCCATGGAGGATGGAGCCGGCAGCTACTGCATGGGTTCCTGGCCTCCCTCTGGAGATGGCAGTGGCTGCTCCAGCTGCTAGCCACGGTGATCTGCCCGTCAGCTCCAGCGGACGTCAGCAGCAGCTGCCACTTCCGTGCGTACCCTCGTTGATCTGGTGACACTTGTCCCTGTTATGCATCGTACGGAATCCTGTTCCCCCAGGCTTCCTGGATCGGCTCGACGGCGTGTCCCATCGGGGGCGAGTTCCGTCTTGCTTGTTGACGCCTCGGCTGCTGTGCCAAAGCGAGGCCACAACGCCCTCCTGTTCTGCCGCCGCCAGTCTTCTCACCGATGCAGCGCTACGTGCTTTTCTCGGAATTCCGGCGATTGGTCATGGCCGCACAGCCTCGGTTGCAGCTGAGCTAATCTAGACGCACGATGGCGATCGAGCCGATCGAGGAAGGCATGGGCGTACGAGAGCCGGGTTCCCTCCGATGCATCGTAGGAACAGGTGTCGCCAGATCAACGAGGGTACGCACGGGAGGGGATTTGCATACACATATGCGAGACCTGGTCGTGATACATATGTGAGACCTAGTCGGATACTCATTGACTCATCGGTCGTCTCGGATATGCTACTTTGTTACCAACTCCTCTAGGTAGGTCATCGACTCAATCTATAAGTAGTAGCCAACTAGTAAAACTACTTTCGGTTCTACGGAGTAGCTTGTACTGCAACTTCTGCTTGCCGTAATCGACGGAGACACGCGGTATGTCGACAACCGACGGAAGCGCCCAATCGTCGTCATCGTCGCAGTGGTCCGACCTCCCCGACGACCTCCTCGGCATGGTCCGCCTAAGGCTTGCCTCCCCGCACGACCGCGTGCGCCTGGCTGCTGTCTGCAAGGTATGGCGCGCAGCCATATCGCGGCTCCCGGCGCCACCGCCCGTCCCGCTGCTGCTCCTGTCGCCGTGGGAGGCCCGGACGACAGCACAACTCAGAGGGAGGAAGCGCATGTGCGGCCCCGACAACAGCTGGGACGTGTGTGTTCCGGACAAGGCCGACGGCAAGTGGTTCGTCGGCTCACACGAAGGCGGCTGGGTCGCTGCGGTCGACTGTAGCACACTCGTGATCGTGAACCTCTTCTCTGATGCGGAGGTGGAGGTCTCCCCAATACGCTCGCCTAATCTAGAATACATCGAGCCAGATATTCATCGAAAAATCATCTTCTCCGAAGACCCCACCTCTAGGAGCTGCATCCTTGCTGCCATCCCTCACTGGTGGTCCTACGTTGCAGTGTGCAAAGTTGGTGGCGACAAGAGCGGATGGGCCGTAGAAAAAATGCGTGGGAAGACGATTAGGGACATTGCATTCTGCAACGGAGAGCTCTATGGTCTTGTGGATCCCAATGAGGAGCTGGTCAAGTTTGAAATTGACATCAAGGATGATGGCACGCCGATCATCACATCCAATCATACGATGGCCGTTGAAAGGCGCAACCGTTACGAGTCCTTCCCGGGCTACCTCATCGAGCTACATGGCAAGCCATCTATGGCGATACGGTACTGTTGGTTGCCCAACCGAGAGCATTTCTTTAAGGTTTTCACACTTGTTGATACTGGAAACGACAAGGGTTACATGTGCAAGTGGGCAGAAGTGTTGTGTTTTGGTGACTACGCCTTGTTCTTCGGACTGAATTACTCTAAGGCGGTGCGTGTGACGGTAGACCGACATCATGGTTTGGAGAGAAACCATATCTACTACTACACAAACAAAGATTTATGACCAAAAGATGAGTTGCCCGATGATACATTGTACTCCGTAATAATAAACCACGAGTACATGTATTGCAGGGAAGATGAAAGTGTCGGCGATGGTGTGAAGAGAACAGGATATTGTATGGTGGGTTTTAAAAATTCTCTGATGTGGCTTTACCCTCCAGGCCTCTAGCGAATATATAAGACTATTACGTTATCTTGTCGTTTAATCTTTATATAATAGGTGATGGTACATCTCTCCACATACTATTGTGTGCCACAAATCTTCTCAGGCCCATACTTTTCGAAATTTGCCAATGTCATTAGATAACGCCAAAATTATTTGGCTATCTACCAAGATGATTATATGCTAAGCTCTGCCCCACATATGACAGAGTTTATCATATATGTGTTCTCGTTTATGTTTTGTTGACTAAATTCATCACTTCTTCCTCCTTGTATCCACACTCGCGCCGCCTTATCTTCCCACAGTCGTGAATCAGACCCTCATGATTCTTAGTTATCCTATCTTTTTTTTTTCCGAAACTAAAACTTCATTCACTACCGGAATCGGACCCTATGCCGACGGCCTGACACCGTCGGCGTAGGCCAGAATGCCGTCGGCCTAGGCCTACGTCGACGGCCCCTGTCGGCGTAGGTCCGTCGGGATCGCGAACGTCGGCGTACCTGGGCATTCTCGTCGGCATAGAAACACCGTCGGCGTAGGTCCCCTATGCCGACCTCCGGCCGTACGACCGTCGGCGTAGATGGGCCGTCGGCGTAGTTCTCACTTGACGGCGACAGACGACGACGGCGGAGTTCTTGTTCCAACCGGAAGCTGCCACGTGGCAGGCTACGCCGATGGTTACACCGTCGGCGTATCAACGCCACGTGGCAGCTGCTAGCGCACCCGAAGCCAGTCTACGCCGACGGTTACACCGTCGGCATAGACCAGCACCTATGCCGACGGCGTAACCGTCGGCGTAGCCTGCCACGTGTCTGTTTCTGGTGCACCCAAGGTCGGGGCTACGCCGACGGTTTCGGCGTAGCCCGCGACGTGTCAGATTCTGATGCGCCGCGGCCGGGGGTACGCCGACGGTTACACCATCGGCATAGGTTCTATTTTTTCTGTTTTTGTTTTATTTTTTGGCAATATACAACACAAATATATCACAACTAGTACACAACATATATATATCACACATCCACATCATTATCACCACAATATAAGTATTACCATCACAACATACGTGAAATCAATAAAACATACATCGAAACAACACAACGTACGTCTGAACAACATAATATGAATGCACGAAACATAAGTCATGACCACCACCACCAAGAGGCCTAAGAGTCAGGAGGTCCACCACCAAGTTCGGTACTGCCAAGACCGCCAAAGCCAAGGTCGTCACTACTACCAGCAGCGCTACCGGCAAGACCGTGACCGCCACCTCCTCGATGGATTGGAGTGACCGGGCTCCGTGACTCGGGAGTGATGCCAAAATTGGCACCACCACCAACGGAGGATCGATCAGTTCCCTGCATGTTTGAAAAGAGATGTTATAGAGATATATGATAGTGTTGAATGTACGATAAATAGTTGGATAGTTTGTGGATGTACTAACCGGAGTCGGACAGTGTTGTGCCACAAATTCTTCAAACGTAAGCGGAATTGGTTGTTCTCCAGCAGGTGGTGGTGGTGGTTCCATTACAGGAACCGTTCTGGCCGCCATGGACTCAAAACGAGCTGCATGTTAGTTGACGAAGCACACACGGAGGTTAGAAGAAATGAGAATGCAAATTTGAAAGTCAAATGAAAGGGGCTAAACTAACCTTCATCATGCGACTGGCGTGGTCCGAGACTGCTGCAAGTCTCACGTTCCACGCCATGGTCTCCTGACGTTAGTACTCCATGTAGGCCTTCAATATAACATGATGAAACTCATAAGAACATCTTGGTGTGGAAAATAAAATGAGAAAAAGGAAGATAAGAGGGAAAATTCTTACAGAGTGTTGATGGGCTAGGAGGGACATTGAGTGTGCAGTTGTCGCCCTCGGGTGCGGGCTCAGGCTCGGGTTGGTAACTTTTAGCTGTGCGTAGGACATAGAAGGAGTGACCACGGCATCCAGAACTTGCTATCGACCATGACTCTTCGGCCCTATGTCGACCACCGCCCTGTCGTCCATAGCCTCTTTTATGGGGTCAGGTGTGTCAGGATTGTAGATATTATACACCTTCTTGTAGGTCTCAAGGTGCTCGCCAGAGTTGCCGTAGTACTTGCCCTTGCCTTCCTTGGGCTTAGTACGCACATGGGATAGCTCCCATGCCTCCATGTCTGAGAGTGGCCGCTTCAGTTTCTCCTCCTGCACCACCAAGCAGCACCAAACAGAGGTTAGTCATACATAGAAGAAGAAAAATGTTTCATGTACATATATACCTGAACTTTCTTGTGGCCCCAATGGTTCCGGTTTCCCTGACTATGTGTTCCGTCATTTCCTCGATTAGCCCGGTTTTGGATGCTTTTAGCAGCCCACTTTTCATGATCACTGAGTCATGTATCAACCAATGCCTCCCATGATTCCCTTTTTCCATAACACCAACCAGGACACGCCACATAATGAAAGCATAGTGGCATGTTGACACGAAACAATGACATTAACACAAACATCGAAATGAAAAGTCTGTTATACTTACCAACATGTATTGTTCCTTAGTCAAGGTAAGCTTCTCCCTCCGCGCGAAATCCTTGGGCATCTTCATGTTACGATAGTTGTAATAATATTGCGAGATGGCCACCCAGCGCACCTCTTACTGGATCTAGCGGGCCTGCTTCTTTGCAGCTCTCTGAAACAACTTCTCGGCAATGGGCTTGTTCTCCTCAAGAGCTCGATAGTATTTCTACAATTATTCATGAAAACAGAATGGAAGAAGCCATGAATCAAACCATTCGATGGAAAACTATGGACGAAACTCAAGACTCATGCTTCTGAAGAGAACTTACCCAAAAATTTGTTTCCACGGCCTTAGCATGTGACAGATAGTTGTAGTGGTTCCAGGTCATAGCCAAAACCCGGTGCTCCGGGTGCTCGACTGGGTCTAGAACGAACAACCCCGACCAATATTCCTTCAGCAAGATAGATATGATACCGTTGGGAACACGGGCTTTTGGAGGAACCTCCCAACCCCTACAAAAGATAGAAAATATGAGCATGTTTACAAGCAAAATAATTAAAATATGATTAAGAGGCACTTACTCTTTCCCCTTTGGCGTACTGATCCACTTCTGCTCCTCCGTATCAGGTTCGGGGGGGGGGAGTCTTGCTCGACCATGCAACCACCCCTTGTTGTTGCCAACCCCTCCCCCTCCCTGCCACCACCAACCTCCTCCTCCCCCTCCCTGCCACCACCAACCTCCTCCTCCTCCCTGCCACCACCAACCTCATCCCCCTCCCCAAACTCCTCCTCCTCCTCCTCAACCTCCTCGCGAAACTCCTCCTCCTTAGTAGAGGGTACCTCACTAGAGGAGGGTACCTCACTACAAGAGGGCCTTGTAAAAGGCACCCCTAAGTTGGTGAGGGAGCGTTGTTTCTGGCCCCGACCACCCCCTCCACCTCTAGGGCCTCTCCGCACACCTCCTCCACCTCTAGGGCCTCTCCTCGCACCCCCTCCACCTCTAGGGGCACCTCTCCCTTGACCTCCCTGTGAGGAGTCATCCTCAAGTAGTCGAGACAGAATATTACGGGCTCGACCACTCCGACTAGTAATCGATTTGAGTTTGCTTAGTAAACCCATGCCATCGGCCTTGCCCTTGCCCATGCTTAGCAAACCTGCATTGAGATGAGAATAAACAATTAGTATTAAAATAAGGAAGAAAAAACCCGTATTAAAAAGACATTGATAAATAAGCATATTAATAAACCATAGTAAAAAGACATGAAACGTACATCTGCTAGGACCCATACGAATCATCACTGTCAGTATCACTATCACACATATCATCTTCATTGTCGGACGGAGGTGGCGGCTCTTCCTTGTCGTCATCGTCTTCATTTAACAACTTTTCTAGCATAAGTATGTCTTTTTCATTAACAATGGTCTCACCATCATTACGTGCAAAGTCATCGTTTGGATCCACATCATCATCACCCAAGGAGTCATCATAATCGCTTCTGACCACATCATCATCACCATCATCGGGTTGCTCTTGAAAGAACTCTCCCTCGTATGTCATGGGGTTAATGTTGTAATAATCGTCATTGTTCGGGTCCGGTAACTTACTATGTGGTGACACCTTGAATACAACTTCCCAACCCTTTAGGTATTCTTTCTGGCATGGGTAAGGCAGATAATAAACTTGTGTGTCTTGGGTAGCCGCAATAAAGAGAACGGCTCCAACATAGACGGTTGATGGTTTAACTTCAACCAAACCATACGAAGGCGTATGTCTCAGCCCTTTACTGGGTCGAACCATCGGCATTTGAACACAGGAAGACTTAGGGTTTCGCGGCCATGACTGAAGGAAAGCTCGTATATTTTTCCTACCCTTCCGTAATACTGAACTCCATTTTGACCTGGGGTGTACACTCCAATATTTATAGTTTTGGGATCAGGACGGTTGTTCTGGTGCTCCTCTGTATGGAATCGATACCCATTCACATCATACTTTTCACATGTCATGACCGAAGGGTTAAAACCCATGGAAACCCATCTCAATTCTTCATCCATAGATATGTTCCGATCTTTTCCCTACAAGTTTAATTGAAATTGTTTGGTTAACTAATAAAATGTTCATGTCGAAGAAGAGTAAGTTCCCTACAATTTTGAGGAATGTGAAAAATTACTTTAGCCATGAACCAAGCAACAAAATTTTGCCTTCCGGGGTTTCCATGTCGAAGAAGAGTAAGTGCCTCCGCCTGAGTAGGATCAATCATTCCCTTCCACTCCTCATAAATGAATTGGCTGAAAGAAGAAAAACGGTGTTTAGGCCTATACTAAGAACATGATGTCCTCCGACTCTTGTTCTGGCATAAAGGAATGGTGTGGTGGTATTACCTCATCCACTCCTCCTCAACTTCCTTGATGTTGTGCAACACATAGAACATGATGTCCTCCCACTCTTGTTCTGGCATGTTATAAGATTTTGAGCACCCAGCCCTGCCACCTTGCCCGCTGAATAGATCAAGCTTGGGTTTATACTTGGGCTCTTCCGTATTGTATCGAGGCACCTTATTATGCAGGCTGGGAACGTGGTCTGGATAGTACGATGTCCTGAGGTTTGACACCTCCTCAAGGATAACTGCCTCAGCTATGGAAGCTTCAATCTTAGCTTTGTTTCCACATTTCTTGCGGAGATCCTTGTTCTGTCTCTTAGGGCTGTACTGCCAACGATTCTGCACAGGGCCCCCCAACAATACCTTTTTCGCGAGGTGTAAAATGAGATGTGTCATCGGAGTAAAGAAGCCTGGCGGAAAGTTCTTCTCTAGCTTGCATATCAACTCTGGTGCCTTCTTATGCAATTGTCCAATCACCTCGGGACATACTTCTTTAGTACAGATCGTGCGAAAGAAATGGCTTAGCTCCGCAAGCACTCGCCAGACACGCTCAGGGACATAGCCTCGAACCATCACTGGCATTAACCGCTCAATCCATACATGATAGTCATGACTCTTGAGCCCGTTGACTTTGCCCGTTGAAACATTGACTCCATTACTTATATTCGATGCATAACCATCAGTGAACTTCACAACGTGTTTGAGCCACATAAGTACCTCCTTCTTTTCTGGCGGTTTAAGGACGAAGTCATCCTCTGGCTTGAACCAGTTTCTTCGACCGCCTATGGGAGGTTGCATGTTTAGACGTGGTCTATCACAAATTTTTTGTTGATCGGCTCTAGCTTGAACGTTATCCTTTGTCTTATCAGGAATGTTGAGGATCGTGCGAAAAAGGGACTCTGTGACATTCTTTTCGGTGTGCATCACATCGATGTTATAAGGAAGTTTGAGGTCCTTGAAATAGGGAAGCTTCGTGAAGGGGCTAATGTGAGTCCAGTTGTGTGTCTTGGCATATCCCTCGAAGATTTTGCCTTTGCCTTTCCCATTGACTTCAGGCTCGAGAGATTTTAGCTGAGCAAGAACATCTGCCCCCCGAAAATGTTGGAATCTCATTTACTTCATGGACAACCCGACCTTTCGTGAAGTTCTTCTTGTCTTTCCTGTCTGGATGGTCTGGAGGGAGGAACTGGCGGTGCTGGTTAAAGGCTACATACTTGCGACCCTTTTGCAGCCAAATTAAACGTAGAGCCTGCATGCACACTGGGCATGGCATCTTACCACTTGTACACCATCCGCAGAATAGGGCATAGCCGGGAAAGTGATGCATGCAATACATCAAGCAAACTTTCATCAAGAAATTTTTCTGTAGATGTCAGTCGTATGTCAACCTCGGGAAGTACCAAGAATGGTGCAAATCATCCACCAGCAGCTGCATTAACACTCCCAAATTCTTCCCCGGGTATTCGGGCCCTGGAATGATCAGCGACAAGTACATGGTGTCGCGTTGCATTAGGACACCGGGAGGGAGATTGAGTGGAATAACAAACACGAGCCAACAACTGTATGAACTAGACGACATACCATATGGATTGACCCCATCACCTGTTATTGCAACTCTGACCTTCCCATCCTCGGCTGCTTCCTCGGGGTATTCTTTATCGAATGACTTCCATGCTTCACCTCCCGATGGATGTACGATTTTGTTTGGATGGTACCTTTTCCCTTACTTGTGCCACTTCATCATTTTGGCGGACTCCTCCGTGATGAAAAGGCGTTGTAGTCTTTTTATGAAATCAAGATATCGAAGGACCTTTGCAGGGATGCGTAGCTGCCTCTTTTGACCATCCTTGCTGACCACCTCAAGGTACTGAGAGGAACCACAGTTCCTACAATACTTGTCATCCGCATACTCGTGCCTAAACAAAAGGCAATTCTTCGGACAGACATGTATTTTCTCATAATCCATAGAGAGTGTCTTCATGATTTTCTTCGTGGCGTACTGCTTTCCGGCAGTTCATGAGCATCGGGAAGACTGTTAGCCATACTCCCAGAAAAGCTTTGATGCAAGCTTGGCTACAGCCGTACTCAGCCTTAACTGCCATTAGTTGCAAGATGGCATCTAGCTGAGAGAGTTTGGCACCCGCATAAAGAGGCTTCTTTGACGAAGCCAAGATCTCCAAGAAGGACTTTGCGGTTGCCTCCGGCTCCTCCGGCTCCTCTAGTTCATTGTTTGAAGGTGTCACATGTGTAGCCTCTGTAGCAATGACATCATCTAGCATGTCTCTGACCCCGTCGTCCACATAACCACCGATGCGTTGACGCATCACCTCCTCTCTACCACGGTCCCGCTCGATAAAGTTTATCAGCATGTCAAAGTTTTTCATATATACGTGCGTGCGAAGGTGCCAGGTCATTTCGTCCTTGCCTTTACAGTGACGTCTGCCACATCTCGCACACGGGCAATGTGGGATCATTCTCATTGGACCACGGAATGTCTCCCTAAAAAACACATCGGTTTTGGCAATCCACTCTGATGTTACTCGATTCCCATGGGGGCCATGGGTAAAACCACTATACATCCACTAATTATCTGCCATTCTCTGCTTTATTGGGAGCCACACAACAAAATTAAGATTTGATTTGAATTAATCACATCAAATATTTATTTTCTACTATGTTGACGGCACTGAATCAACCTACATTTCTAATAGGTAAAGAGGGTCCTAATCCCACCCGAGGATGTGTAGATTGAGTACGTTCTCCATGCTCTACCCCGTTCCGAGACAAAATTTTGGCAGCACCTCCCCGTTGTTTTCCAGATACACGTCTCGGCAAATAGCCGAGAGAATGTGCTCCGGAGAACAATGGGGAGGCGCCACCAAAATCCTGTCTCGGAACGGGGTAGGGCATGGAGAACGTACCCAATCAACACATCCTCGGGCTGTCCGTGGAAAACGCTGGACAATCCAAAAGAGTTGCGGTGATAAATATGCAATTGAATGCATATTTATCGATGCAACCATTTCGGACGGGAGACGCCTAGGTTACGCGACTTGACGTGAAAAGAAAATCTAGTGACATGATTAAAAAATCATAGAAGGTGAAGGTGGATTCGTATCTCACTCTCGGTTGTAGAGGAAGTAGTCGAACAGCAGAGGGACGATCGGGGACCAACAGCTCCAACGTCGACGATCACTCCATGGAGGTGCAACACCACAAAGCCTGTAAATTCCAACAAGTGAAAAAATAGGTCATCACATCTCGTATAGCAATCTTTGAAAACAAAAAAATTGCAAGATTCATCTCATCGATCACATAAAGCATTGACACTTCAAACTAGGAATTTTTTTAACAGATCCAAATTTTGACATGAAGTAACCAATCATCATATCCAACTTTTAACATTCGTTTATCTATCTAAAAATTTAAAAAATGTTCTCTTCCATCTCATCTCATCACCACAAAGAATCTATCTATCACATTTCGTATGTATCCATTTCATCCATCTATCTAACATATGCATCTACATATTCATCTACTGCTATATATCCATGCATTCATCTACAAAATTACTACAAAAAATTAAAAGAAAATACCAACAAAAACTACCCTGGCAGAGGAGGGGAGCCCGGGTAAGGGATGGCGAGGGCCAGCCGAAGCAGCAACAGAGGACGGCCGGCCGGAGTAGAAGTAGAGGAGGGCCGGCCGGAGAGCAGCAGGGCCGGCTGGGCGGGGGCTCGGGTCGGCCGGAGCCGCGGCCAGGCGGGTCGGGGAGGCCGAGGCAGGGTGGGGTTGACGCAGGCCGAGCCGAGGTCGAGGCGGGGCAGCGGTGTGGTCGGCCGGGGTGGCGAGGGCAGGCGGCGGTGTGGTTGGACGGGGTGGCGGCGGGGCACTTTCGGGCGGCGGCGCAGGAGGAATGGGGGGAGGTCGGGGTGGCGTGGGCGGGGCGGCGGTGTGGCCGGCCGGCCTAGCAGCGGCACGGGTGGAGACGGGCGGCGACGTGGGTGGAGACAGGCCGGGCGGCATGGGTGGCGACGGGCAGCAACGGCACAGGAGGAATGGGGGGTCGGGGTCGAGTGGAGGAGCGAGCGAGGGCCGACGCGGCCGGGTCGAGTGGATAAGGCGAGCCTATGCCGACGGCCAGGTCGTAGGCATAGATTTGATGCCACGTGTACACCTATGCCGATGGCATCGGTATTTTCATTTTTTTATTTTCTTCCACTATTTTATGTTGCATTTTTCCTAACACCTAAATATTACACATGTGTATTAGTTCTCACAAAAAACAAAGTGACTGCATTCTACCCGTTAGAATAGATACTTTTCTCACCGGCCATTTCCCCCCTCCGTGCGATGGCGGCAGCGACGGCCGTGAGGGGGTCACACCCCGGAGGTCTGGGCCCAACCCACCGCCAGATTCCCTTAGTGTCGACCCGATGCCACGTTTTCCGAACGTAATTAAGAGGGCCCAGGGCAAGACCTAGCGGCATAGCCCCCTCCAGGTCCCCCGTCCCGTCTAACCCTGACACTCTTAACCGGACGGATCTACCCCTTTGACTTCCATCGGACGGGGTATGATCGAGGGTCATTTTCACCTGTCTCTGATAGGCCAGCCCATAGCTAACAACATCTTAGCACAAGCTTCGGGCCCAACCCACCGCAAGATTCCCTCGGTGTCGACTCGATGCCACATTTTTCGAATGTAAGAGGGCCCAAGGCAAGAACTGGAGGCATAGCCCCCCTCCAGGTCTCTCGTCCCATCTAACCTTGACACTCTTGACCGGACGGATCTACCCCTTTGACTTCCACCAGACGGGGTTTGACCGAGGGTCATTTCCACCTGGCTGTGATAGGCCAGCCCATAGGTTTACTTCAGATCAAAGTCCGGGCCCAACCCATTGCAAGATTCCCTCGGTATTGACCCGATGCCATAGTTTCACACCGTAAGAGGGCCGAGTGCAAGACCTGGTGGCATTGCCACCCCCAGGTCCCTCGTGCCGTCTAACCCTGACACTGTTCACCGAGCGGATCTAACCCTTTGACTTTCACTGGACGGGGTTTGACCGAGGGACATTTTCACCTGTCTGTGATAGGCCAGCCCATAGCAACACCTTATCACAAGGTCTCGGCCCAACCCACTGCTAGATTCCCTCGGTGTCGACCCGATGCCACGTTTTCCGAACGTAATTAAGAGGGCCCAGGGCAAGACCCGGCGGCATAGTCCCCTCCAGGTCCTCGTCCCGTCTAACCTTGACACACTTGACCGGACGGATCTACCCCTTTGACTTCCACCGGACGGGGTTTGACCGAGTGTCATTTTCACCTGTCTGTGATAGGCCAGCCCATAGCCAACAACATCTTAGCACAAGCTTCAGGCCCAAACCACCGCAAGATTCCCTCGGTGTCGACCTGATGCCACGTTTTCCGAACGTAAGAGGGCCCAGGGCAAGAACTGGCGGCATAGCCCCCCTCCAGGTCCCCTGTCCCGTCTAACCCTGACAATCTTGACCGGACGGATCTACCCCTTTGACTTCCACCGGACAGGGGTTGACCGAGGGTCATTTCCACCTGGCTATGATAGGCCAGCCCATAGGTTTACTTCGGATCAAAGTCTGGGCCTAACCCACCGCAAGATTCCCTCGGTATTGACCCGATGCCATAGATTCACACCGTAAGAGGGCCCAGCGCAAGACCTGGCGGCATTACCACCCCCAGGTCCCTCGTGCCGTCTAACCCTGACACTGTTCACCGAGCGGATCTACGCCTTTGACTTTCACCGGACGGGGTTTGACCGAGGGACATTTTCACCTGGCTGTGATAGGCCAGCCCATAGCAACACCTTAGCACAAGATCTCGGCCCAACCCACCGCAAGATTCCCTCGTTGTCGACCCGATGCCACGTTTTCCGAACGTAATTAAGAGGGCCCCGGGCAAGACCTGGCGGCATAGCCCCTCCAGGTCCCCCGTCCCGTCTAACCCTGACACTCTTGACCGGACGGATCTACCCCTTTGACTTCCACTGGACGGGGTTTGACCAAGGGTCATTTTGACGTGTCTCTGATACGCTAGCCCATAGCTAGCAACATCTTAGCACAAGCTCTGGGCCCAACCCACCGCAAGATTCCCTCGTTGTCGACCCGATGCCACGTGTTCCGAACGTAAGAGGGCCCAGGGAAAGAACTGGTGGCATAGCCCCCCTCCAGGTACCCCGTCCCGTCTAACACTGACACTCTTGACCGGACGGATCTACCCCTTTGACGTCCAGCAGACGGGGTTTGACCGAGGGTCATTTCCACCTGGCTGTGATAGGCCAGCCCATAGGTTTACTTCGGATCAAAGTCCGGTCCCAACGCACTGCAAGATTCCCTCGGTATTGACCCGATGCCATAGATTCACACCGTAAGAGGGCCCAGCGCAAGACCTGGCGGCATTGCCACCCCCAGGTCCCTCGTGCCGTCTAACCCTGACACTGTTCACCGAGCGGATCTACCCCTTTGACTTTCACCGGACGGGGTTTGACCGAGGGACATTTTCACCTGGCTGTGATAGGCCAGCCCATAGCAACACCTTAGCACAAGATCTGGGCCGAACCCACCGCAAGATTCCCTCGGTGTCGACCCGATGCCACATTTTCCGAACGTAATTAATAGGGCCCAGGGCAAGACCTGGCGGCATAGCTCCCTCCAGGTGCCCCATCTCATCTAACCCTGACACTCTTGACCAGACGGATCTACCCCTTTGACTTCCACCGGACGGGGTTTGACAGAGGGTCATTTTCACCTGTCTGTGATAGGCCAGCCCATAGCTAGCAACATCTTAGCACAAGCTCCGGGCCCAATCCACCGCATGATTCCCTCGGTGTTGACCCGATGCCACGTTTTCTGAGCGTAAGAGGGCCCAGGGCAAGAACTGGCGGCATAGCCCCCCTCCAGGTCCCCCGTCCTGTCTAACCCTCACACTCTTAACCGGACGGATCTACCCCTTTGACTTCCACCGGACAGGGTTTGACCGAGGGTCATTTCCACCTGGCTGTGATAGGCCAGCCCATAGGTTTACTTCGGATCAAAGTCTGGGCCCAACCCACCGCAAGATTCCCTCGGTATTGACCCGATGCCATAGATTCACACTGTAAGAGGGCCCAGCGCAAGACCTGGCGGCATTGCCACCCCCAGGTCCCTCGTGCCGTCTAACCCTGACACTGTTCACCGAGCGGATCTACCCCTTTGACTTTCACCGGATAGGGTTTGACCGAGGGACATTTTCACCTGGCTGTGATTGGCCTGCCCATAGCAACACCTTAGCACAAGGTCTGGGCCCAACCCACCGCAAGATTCCCTCGGTGTCGACCCGATGCCATGTTTTCCGAACATAATTAAGAGGGCCCAGGGCAAGACCTGGCGGCATAGCCCCCTCCAGGTCCCCCGTCTCGTCTAACCCAGACACTCTTGACCGGACAAATCTACCCCTTTGACTTCCACCAGACGGGGTTTGACCGAGGGTCATTTTCACCTGTCTGTGATAGGCCAGCCCATAGCTAGCAACATCTTAGCACAAGGTCTGGGCCCAACCCACCGCATGATTCCCTCGGTGTCGACCCGATGCCACGTTTTCCGAACGTAATTAAGAGCGCCCATGGAAAGACCTGGCGGCATAGCCCCCTCCATTTCCCCCGTCCCGTCTAACCCTAACACTCTTGACCGGACGGATCTACCCCTTTTACTTCCACCGGACGGGGTTTGACCGAGGGTCATTCCCACCTGGCTGTGATAGGCCAGCACATAGGTTTACTTCGGATCAAAGTCCGGGCCCAACCCACCACAAGATTCCCTCGGTATTGACCCGATGCCATAGTTTCACACCATAAGAGGGCCAAGCGCAAGACCTGGCGGCATTGCCACCCCCAGGTCCCTCGTGCCGTCTAACCCTGACACTGTTCACTGAGTAGATCTACCGCTTTGACTTTCACCGGACGGGGTTTGACCGAGGGACATTTTCACCTGGCTGTGATTGGCCAGCCCATGGCAACACCTTTGCACAAGGTCTGGGCCCAAGCCACCGCAATATTCCCTCGGTGTCGACCCGATGCCATGTTTTCCGAACGTAATTAAGAGGGCCCAGGGCAAGACCTGGCGGGTAAGCCCCCTCCAGGTGCCCCGTCCCGTCTAACCCTGACACTCTTGACCGGACGGATCTACCCCTTTGACTTCCACGGGACGGGGTTTGACCGAGGGTCATTTTCACCTGTCTGTGATAGGCCAGCCCATAGCTAGCAACATCTTAGCACAAGCTCTGGGCCCAACCCACCGCAAGATTCCCTCGGTGTCGACCTGATGCCACGTTTTCCGAGCGAAAGAGGGCCCAAGGCAAGAACTGGCGGCATAGCCCCCCTCCAGGTCCCCCGTCCTGTCTAACCCTGACACTCTTGACCAGACGGATCTACCCCTTTAACTTCCACCGGACGGGGTTTGACCGAGGGTCATTTCCACCTGGTTGTGATAGGCCAACCCATAGGTTTACTTCGGATCAAAGTCCGGGCCCAACCCACCGCAAGATTCCCTCAGTATTGACCCGATGTCATAGTTTCACACCGTAAGAAGGCTCAACACAAGACCTGGCGGCATTGCCACCCCCAGGTCCCTCGTGTCGTCTAACCCTGACACTGTTCACCGAGCGGATCTACCCCTTTGAATTTCACCAGACGGGGTTTGACCGAGGGACATTTTCACCTGGCTGTGATAGGCCAGCCCATGGCAACACCTTAGCACAAGGTCTGGGCCCAACCCACCGCAAGATTCCCTCGGTGTCAACCCGATGCCACGTTTTCCGAATGTAATTAAGAGAGCCCAGGGCAAGACCTGGCGGCATAGCCCCCTCCAGGTCCCCCGTCCCGTCTAACCCTAACACTCTTGACCGGACGGATATACCCGTTTGACTTCCACCGAACGGGGTTTGACCGAGGGTCATTTTGACCTATGTGTGATAGGCCAGCCCATAGCTAGCAACATCTTAGCACAAGCTCCGGGCCCAACCCACCGGAAGATTCCCTCAGTGTCGACCCGATGCCACATTTTCCGAACGTAAGAGGGCCTAGGGCAAGAACTGGCGGCATAGGCCCCCTCCAGGTCCCCCGTCCTGTCTAACCCTGACACTCTTGACCGGACGGATCTAACCCTTTAACTTCCACCGGACGGGGTTTGACCGAGGGTCATTTCCACCTGGCTGTGATAGGCGAGCCCATAGGTTTACTTCGGATCAAAGTCTGGGCCCAACCCACCGCAAGATTCCCTCGGTATTGACCCGATGCCATAGATTCACACCATAAGAGGGCCCAGCGCAAGACCTGGCGGCATTGACACCCCCAGGTCCCTCGTGCCATCTAACCCTGACACTGTTCACCGAGCGGATCTACCCCTTTGACTTTCACCGGATAGGGTTTGACCGAGGGACATTTTCACCTGGCTGTGGTAGGCCTGCCCATAGCAACACCTTAGCACAAGGTCTGGGCCCAAACCACCGCAAGATTCCCTCGGTGTCGACCCGATGCCACGTTTTGCGAACATAATTAAGAGGGCCCAGAGCAAGACCTGGCGGCATAGCCCCCTCCAGGTCCCCCGTCTCGTCTAACCCTAACACTCTTGACCGGACAAATCTACCCCTTTAAATTCCACCGGACGGGGTTTGACCGAGGGTCATTTTCACCTGTCTGTGATAGGCCAGCCCATCGCTAGCAACATCTTAGCACAAGCTCCGGGCCGAACCCACCGCATGATTCCCTCGGTGTCGACCCGATGCCACGTTTTTCGAACGTAAGAGGGCCCATGGCAAGAACTTGCGGCATAGCCCCCTTCCAGGTCCCCCGTCCTGTCTAACCCTAACACTCTTGACCGGACGGATCTACCCCTTAGACTTCCACCGGACGGAGTTTGACCGAGGGTCATTTCCACCTAGCTGTGATAGGCCAGCCCATAGGTTTACTTCGGATCAAAGTCCGGGCCCAACCCACCGCCAGATTCCCTCGGTATTGACCCGATGCCATAGTTTCACACCATAAGAGGGCCCAGCGCAAGACCTGGTGGCATTGCCACCCCCAGGTCCCTCGTGCCGTCTAACCCTGACACTGTTCACTGAGCGGATCTACCGCTTTGACTTTCACCAAATGGGGTTTGACCAAGGGACATTTTCACCTGGCTATGATTGGCCAGCCCATGGCAACACCTTAGCACAAGGTCTGGGCCCAACCCACCTTAAGATTCCCTCGGTGTCGACCCGATGCCACGTTTTCCGAACGTAATTAAGAGCGCCCATGGCAAGACCTGGCGGCATAGCCCCCTCCATTTCCCCCGTCCCGTCTAACCCTAACACTCTTGACCGGACGGATCTACCCCTTTTACTTCCACCGGACGGGGTTTGACCGAGGGTCATTCCCACCTGGCTGTGATAGGCCAGCACATAGGTTTACTTCGGATCAAAGTCCGGGCCCAACCCACCACAAGATTCCCTCGGTATTGACCCGATGCCATAGTTTCACACCATAAGAGGGCCAAGCGCAAGACCTGGCGGCATTGCCACCCCCAGGTCCCTCGTGCCGTCTAACCGTGACACTATTCACTGAGTAGATCTACCGCTTTGACTTTCACCGGACGGGGTTTGACCGAGGGACATTTTCACCTGGCTGTGATTGGCCAGCCCATGGCAACACCTTTGCACAAGGTCTGGGCCCAAGCCACCGCAATATTCCCTCGGTGTCGACCCGATGCCATGTTTTCCGAACGTAATTAAGAGGGCCCAAGGCAAGACCTGGCGGGTAAGACCCCTCCAGGTGCCCCGTCCCGTCTAACCCTGACACTCTTGACCGGACGGATCTACCCCTTTGACTTCCACGGGACGGGGTTTGACCGAGGGTCATTTTCACCTGTCTGTGATAGGCCAGCCCATAGCTAGCAACATCTTAGCACAAGCTCTGGGCCCAACCCACCGCAACATTCCCTCGGTGTCGACCTGATGCCACGTTTTCCGAGCGAAAGAGGGCCCAAGGCAAGAACTGGTGGCATAGCCCCCCTCCAGGTCCCCCGTCCTGTCTAACCCTGACACTCTTGACCGGACGGATCTAACCCTTTAACTTCCACCGGACGGGGTTTGACCGAGGGTCATTTCCACCTGCTTGTGATAGGCGAGCCCATAGGTTTACTTCGGATCAAAGTCTGGGCCCAACCCACCGCAAGATTCCCTCGGTATTGACCCGATGCCATAGATTCACACCATAAGAGGGCCCAGCGCAAGACCTGGCGGCATTGACACCCCCAGGTCCCTCGTGCCATCTAACCCTGACACTGTTCACCGAGCGGATCTACCCCTTTGACTTTCACCGGATAGGGTTTGACCGAGGGACATTTTCACCTGGCTGTGGTAGGCCTGCCCAGAGCAGCACCTTAGCACAAGGTCTGGGCCCAAACCACCGCAAGATTCCCTCGGTGTCGACCCGATGCCACGTTTTCCGAACATAATTAAGAGGGCCCAGAGCAAGACCTGGCGGCATAGCCCCCTCCAGGTCCCCCGTCTCGTCTAACCCTAACACTCTTGACCGGACAAATCTACCCCTTTAAATTCCACCGGACGGGGTTTGACCGAGGGTCATTTTCACCTGTCTGTGATAGGCCAGCCCATCGCTAGCAACATCTTAGCACAAGCTCCGGGCCGAACCCACCGCAAGATTCCCTCGGTGTCGACCCGATGCCACGTTTTTCGAACGTAAGAGGGCCCATGGCAAGAACTTGCGGCATAGCCCCCTTCCAGGCCCCCCGTCCTGTCTAACCCTAACACTCTTGACCGGACGGATCTACCCCTTTGACTTCCACCGGACGGGGTTTGACCGAGGGTCATTTCCACCTAGCTGTGATAGGCCAGCCCATAGGTTTACTTCGGATCAAAGTCCGGGCCCAACCCACCGCAAGATTCCCTCGGTATTGACCCGATGCCATAGTTTCACACCATAAGAGGGCCCAGCGCAAGACCTGGTGGCATTGCCACCCCCAGGTCCCTCGTGCCGTCTAACCCTGACACTGTTCACTGAGCGGATCTACCGCTTTGACTTTCACCAGATGGGGTTTGACCAAGGGACATTTTCACCTGGCTATGATTGGCCAGCCCATGGCAACACCTTAGCACAAGGTATGGGCCCAACCCACCTTAAGATTCCCTCGGTGTCGACCCGATGCCACGTTTTCCGAACGTAATTAAGAGCGCCCATGGCAAGACCTGGCGGCATAGCCCCCTCCATTTCCCCCGTCCCGTCTAACCCTAACACTCTTGACCGGACGGATCTACCCCTTTTACTTCCACTGGACGGGGTTTGACCGAGGGTCATTCCCACCTGGCTGTGATAGGCCAGCACATAGGTTTACTTCGGATCAAAGTCCGGGCCCAACCCACCACAAGATTCCCTCGGTATTGACCCGATGCCATAGTTTCACACCATAAGAGGGCCAAGCGCAAGACCTGGCGGCATTGCCACCCCTAGGTCCCTCGTGCCGTCTAACCCTGACACTGTTCACTGAGTAGATCTACCGCTTTGACTTTCACCGGACGGGGTTTGACCGAGGGACATTTTCACCTGGCTGTGATTGGCCAGCCCATGGCAACACCTTTGCACAAGGTCTGGGCCCATGCCACCGCAATATTCCCTCGGTGTCGACCAGATGCCATGTTTTCCGAACGTAATTAAGAGGGCCCAGGGCAAGACCTGGCGGGTAAGCCCCCTCCAGGTGCCCCGTCCCGTCTAACCCTGACACTCTTGACCGGACGGATCTACCCCTTTGACTTCCGCGGGACGGGGTTTGACCGAGGGTCATTTTCGCCTGTCTGTGATAGGCCAGCCCATAGCTAGCAACATCTTAGCACAAGCTCTGGGCCCAACCCACCGCAAGATTCCCTCGGTGTCGACCTGATGCCACATTTTCCGAACGAAAGAGGGCCCAAGGCAAGAACTGGCGGCATAGCCCCCCTCCAGGTCCCCCGTCCTATCTAACCCTGACACTCTTGACCAGACGGATCTACCCCTTTAACTTCCACCGGACGGGGTTTGACCGAGGGTCATTTCCACCTGGCTGTGATAGGCCAACCCATAGGTTTACTTCGGATCAATGTCCGGGCCCAACCCACCGCAAGATTCCCTCGGTATTGACCCGATGCCATAGTTTCACACCGTAAGAGGGCCCAACACAAGACCTGGCGGCATTGCCAACCCCAGGTCCCTCGTGCCGTCTAACCCTCACACTGTTCACCGAGCGGATCTACCCCTTTGAATTTCACCAGACGAGGTTTCACCGAGGGACATTTTCACCTGGCTGTGATAGGCGAGCCCATGGCAACACCTTAGCACAAGGTCTGGGCCCAACCCACCGCAAGATTCCCTCGGTGTCGACCCGATGCCACGTTTTCCGAACGTAATTAAGAGGGCCCAGGGCAAGACCTGGCGGCATAGCCCCCTCCAGGTCCCCCGTCCCGTCTAACCCTAACACTCTTGACTGGATGGATCTACCCCTTTGACTTCCACCGGACAGGGTTTGACCGAGGGTCATTTTCACCTATCTGTGATAGGCCAGCCCATAGCTAGCAACATCTTAGCACAAGCTCCGGGCCCAACCCACCGCAAGATTCCCTCGGTGTCGACCCGGTGCCACATTTTCCGAACGTAAGAGGGCCCAAGGCAAGAACTGGTGGCATAGCCCCCCTCCAGGTCCCCCGTCATGTCTAACCCTGACACTCTTGACTAGACGGATCTAACCCTTTAACTTCCACCGGACGAGGTTTGACCGAGGGTCATTTCCACCTGGCTGTGATAGGCCAACCCATAGGTTTACTTCGGATCAAAGTCCGGGCCCAACCCACTGCAAGATTCCCTCGGTATTGACCCGATGCCATAGTTTCACACCGTAAGAGGACCCAGCGCAAGACCTGGAGGCATTGCCACCCCCAGGTCCCTCGTGCCGTCTAACCCTGACACTGTTCACCGAGCGGATCTACCCCTTTGACTTTCACCGGACGGGGTTTGACCGAGGGACATTTTCACCTGGTTGTGATAGGCCAGCCCATGGCAACACCTTAGCACAAGGTCTGGGCCCAACCCACCGCAAGATTCCCTCGGTGTCGACCCGATGCCACGTTTTCCGAACGTAATTAAGAGGGCCCAGGGCAAGACCTGGCGGCATAGCCCCCTCCAGGTCCCCCGTCCCGTGTAACCCTGATACTCTTGACCGGACAAATCTACCCCTTTGTCTTCCACTGGACGGGGTTTGACCGAGGGTCATTTTCACCTGTCTATGATAGGCCAGCCCATAGCTAGCAACATCTTAGCACAAGCTCCGGGCCCAACCCACCGCAAGATTCCCTCGATGTCGACCCGATGCCACGCTTTTCGAAATTAAGAGGGCCCAGGGCAAGAACTGGCGGCATAGCCCCCCTCCAGGTCCCCCGTCCCGTCTAACCCTGACACTCTTGACCGGACAGATCTACCCCTTTGACTTCCATCGGATGGGGTTTGACCGAGGGTCATTTTCACCTGTCTGTGATAGGTCAGCCCATAATTTTACTTCGGATCAAAGTCCGGGCCCAACCCACCCCCAGGTCCCCTGTCCCATCTAACTCTGACACTGTTGATCGAACGGATCTACTCTTTTGACTTTCACCGGACGGGGTTTGACCGAGATCCCCCGTACCCCGTCCACCCACAGGTCCCCCATCCCATCTAACCCCGGTATGACCTGGAGGGACATTTTCACCTGGTTTCTACACTCCGTGTGATGGCGGCAGCGATATCCCTATGGAGGGACACAATCCGAAGATGCATCTGGGGTGTCTATACACACTCCTAAATAGACGATACATTGAAAAAACAGTGTGTAGACTATATATAACATGGACATGGTCTATATACTTCCTATTTAAAATAAATTTTAATACAGGGATTTTTTTAAAATGCACCTATGCTAACGGTGTAACCGTCGGCGTAGGACAAAAAAAATTTGTACCTATGCCGACGATGTAACCGTCGGCGCAGATGCAATAAAAAAATTGTACCTACGCCGACAGTTACACCGTCGGCGTAGCCCAAAAGTATGCCGACGGCATATCCGTCGGTGTAGATGCGCCCCCGGATCCGCACCTCCTCGGATCAGTGACATGGCACCTACCGCAAATTGATGACGTGGCACGTCGAAGCTATGCTGACGGTTTCCGTCAGGGCCGTCGGCATATCTTTGACGGTGTTTAACGACAGTTAGCCATTGAGCGGCCGGGTCCGCTGATACGCCGACGGGGTACCTACGCCGATGGCCACCGTAGGCATAGGTTCACCTATGCCGACGGCCTTTGTACGCCGACGGGGCCATCGACATAGGTGCATCTACGCCGATGGTGCTTTGTACGCCGACGGTGAGTCTCTGGTGGTCGGCGTAGGGTGACGTATGCCGACGGGGGCCGTCGGCATAGTCCAGGCCGTTGGCAACGACCCTGATTCTGGTAGTGATTCATCATCTAGGACCGTTGCAGCCTAGCTTACATAGGGCGAAGATATGTTCAGGGCACGGTGTAGCCAAACCGATGTACGAGGCTGCCTCCCGAGTTGTGCAAGTGCATGCATGGCTACCACAATTCAAGCCACTCCTAACATATTATTTCATGTGGTCGTCCCAAGCTCAACATAGGTTTTGCTTCCTTCACGATCGCCGCAGCTGATGATCTATCAACTTCTATGCCATTTAGCATGCCACTAGTAGAAAACATGGCTTTGGTTGAGGCCAAGATAAGGGAATCAATCCTGGTTCACTTACGAACCGGGACCAAAGGGTGCATCAGACCCGGTTCGTGAGGCCAGGGTGCCGGTCGGGCCTCAGGGGCCATTGGTCCCGGTTCCTCTGACACTTATGGTCGGGGTTCTAGACACGAACCGGGACCAATGGGCCTCGCTCCTGGCCCAACACATTTAGTCCCGGTTCTTGGCTAGAACCGGGACCAGAGATCAGCATTCTGTCTAGGGTCTAGCCACCAACCGGGACTAAATATATTAGCCTATATATACCCCCGCCCCTGCTCGCTCACTCTCTGTTTTCTGGCCGGCCGGCGTGTGTTGCTCTAGCTCTCACCTCCTATGCACATGAGGTGTTTGATGAAATGCCCAAGCCACACTTAAGTTTACTCCTCTCCAAGCTCGACCTCCAAGCTCCATTTTCCTCAAGATTTGTCTAGGTTTGGCGGTCCATCCTGTCCCGTCCCCGTCCTCACCATCGTCGATCGCCCGTGCCGATCTCATCGCCGACACCAGCGTGGTGAGCCTCTTGTTCTTATCTTCTTTTTAAAATAATTTTTTTTCTTACTTGTATGATTTAGATAGATACTTGTATAATTTTCTTACTTATATTATTGTTTTCTATTATATAGTGCCATGGTTCTGGTATCCGCCCCCGTCGGCCCTCGTCCTGTCTATGATTCGGATGTGGTATATTATATTTTATTACTATTTGTTTCATTTAGTGTTTATGACAATTATGCCGACCAACGTGACATAGATGTTTTTTATCTAGGAGTTATGTCAACCGGAAATTCCATCCGACATAGAAATTCTTGTCGAGAAGTTAAATTTGGTTGAAAAAGAAAACAATTACTTGAAAGAAAAAATTAAAAGAGTTGAAGAGGAAAAGATGAAATTGGAGTTGCATGTTGCCGATGACGTTGATGATCGCAAGATCAAGATGGATGCAATGCGCTTGAAGATTAGTAAGATTACAAAATATGTCATTCATACTTAGGCTTGGTATCATGTCGTTGGTTCAATTGGTACCTTAGTTGCGGTTATGATCGCATTTGTTGTTGCATTTAGTTTTTTTTACATAGTTACAATGTATGTTTTAATTAGATGCTGTAGAGAGCTATATGTTGTTCAATGAGAACTATGTATGAACTTTATGTATTTATTTTGGTCACTACTGTACTTTGGCTTTAATGTGATGATGAATTTATATTAATTTGGTCACTTCTCTATTCATGATGTTCTGTAATGGTGTTTGATACACTTAAATTATATAATGCATAGAGATGAACCGGCAATGGATGTATGGTGACTGACGCACCTCTGAGAATATTAAGGGCCTGCATAATTTTCTCGAAGCGGCTGGGGCAAACAAGCAGAATGGTTTTATGCATTGTCCATGTACTGTCTGTGGGAATACGAAGGATTACTCCAACTCTAAAACCCGTCACTTCCACCTGCTTGAGAAGGGTTTCATGCCACACTATAATGTTTGGACCAAGCACGGAGAAAGAGGGGTTATGATTGAAGACAACGGAGAAGAAGAAGATGATGACAACTACCTGCCCCCTAAATACAGTGATGCTGCAATGGGGGAAGCTGAAGATCAAGAGGAACTAGACAATGTGCCTGATGATGATCTTCGCCGGGTCATTGTTGATGGACAAAGAGAATGCAAAAGTGAAAGGGAGAAGTTGAAGTTCGATTGCATGTTAGAGGATCACAAAAAAGGGTTATACCCAAATTGCGAAGATGACAACACAAAGCTCGGTACCACACTGGAATTGCTGCAATGGCAGGCAGACAATGGTGTATCTGACAAGGGATTTGGTTCGATACTGAAAATAATGAAGAAGAAGCTTCCAAAGGATAACGAATTGCCCAGCAGTACGTACAAAGCAAAGAAGGTTCTATGCCCTCTAGGGTTGAAGGTGCAAAATATACATGCATGCCCTAATGACTGCATCCTCTACCACGGTGTGTACAAGGATTTGAATGCATGCCCTGTATGAGGTGCATTGCGGTATAAGATCAGACGAGATGACCTTGGTGATGTTGAGGGCCAGTGCACCGGGAAAAGGGTTCATGCCAAGGTGATGTGGTACGCCTATAATACCACGGTTGAAACGTCTGTTCAAAAACAAAAAGCATGCCAAGTTCATGCGATGGCAAATAACAGACCATAAGAAAGACGGGAAGTTGAGAGCACCTGCCTACGGGTCACAGTGGAGAAAGATCGAGAAAAAGTGGAGGGACTTTACAGGTGACCCAAGGAACATATGGTTTGGTTTAAGTGCAGATGGTGTTAATCCTTTTGGGGAGTAGAGCAGCAAGCGTAGCACATGGCCTGTGACTCTATGTATGTATAACCTTCCTCCTTGGTTGTGCATGAACCGGAAGTTCATTATGATGCCAATGCTCATCCAAGGCCCTAAGCAACCCGGAAATGACATTGATGTGTACCTAAGGCCATTAGTTGATGAACTTTTATAGCTATGGAATGGAAAAGGTGTACGTGTGTGGGATGAGAACGAACATGAGGAATTTGATGTACATGCGTTGCTGTTTGTAACCATCAACGATTGGCCTAGTCTCAGTAACCTTTTAGGACAGACAAACAAGAGATACCATACATACACGCACTGTTTAGATGACACCGAAAGTATATATTTGGACAAACGCAGGAAGAATGTGTACCTGGGGCATCGTCGATTTCTTCTAACCAACCATCAATGTCGAAAGAAAGGAAAGCATTTCAAAGGTGAGGCAGATCACCGGAAGAAGCCCGCCCTCCGTACTGGTGATCACATAGTTGATATGGTCAATGATTTACAAGTAATCTTTGGAAAGGGTCATGGCGGACTATCTGTTCCGACTGACGATGAGGGACGCGCACCCATGTGGAAGAAGAAATCTATATTTTAGGACCTACCCTATTGGAAAGACCTAGAGGTCCGCTCTGCAATTGACGTGATGCATGTGATGAAGAATCTTTGCGTTAACCTGCTAGGATTCTTGGGACTATATGGGAAGACAAAAGATACACCAGAGGCATGGGAGGACCAGCAATGTGTGCACGAAAAAGACGGCATGCATCCAAATCAGTATGAAGGTCCTACAAGCTATGCTCTTACCAAAGAAGAGAAGGAAATCTTCTTTGAATGTCTGCTCGGTATGAAGGTCCCGTCTAGCTTCTCGTCGAATATAAAGGGAATAATAAATATGGCAGAGAAAAATTTCTAGAACCTAAAGTCTGATGACTGCCATGTGATTATGATGCAACTGCTTCCGGTTGCATTGAGGGGACTTCTACCGGAAAAAGGTTCGATTAGCCATTGTGAAGCTATGTGCATTCCTCAATGCAATCTCCTAGAAGGTAATCGATCCAGAAATTCTACCAAGGTTGAAGAGTGATTTGGTGCAATGTCTTGTCAGTTTCGAGCTGGTGTTCCCACCATCCTTCTTCAATATCATGACGCATGTCCTAGTTCATCTAGTCGACGAGATTGGCATTCTGGGCCGTGTATTTCTACACAATATGTTCCCCTTTGAGAGGTTCATGGGAGTCTTAAAGAAATATGTTCGTAACCGTGCTAGGCCAGAAGGAAACATGTCCATGGGCCATCAAATAGAGGAGGTCATTGGGTTTTGTGTTGAGTTCTTTCCTGACCTTAAGCCGATTGGTCTCCCTCAATCGCGGTATGAGGGGAGACTGACTGGAAAAAAGGCATGCTAGGACCGGATTCAATAATATGTAGGAATGGGGATTCTTGGTCTCAAGCATACTACATAGTTCTACATAATTCTACCTTGGTGACCCCGTATGTCAATGAACACAAGAATATTCTGCGCTCCAAACATCCGGAGCAGTGTGACGACTCGATTACATGTGAACACATCAGGACTTTCGGCAGTTGGTTGCAAACACATCTCATGGGTAACACCACTGTTGCAAATGAGTTGTACTCCTTGGCCAGGGGACCATCTTTGACTGTATTGACTTACAAAGGGTATGAGATAAATGGAAATACATTTTACACAACCGCCCAAGATCAAGAGAGCACCAACCAAAACAGTGGTGTCCGCTTTGATGCAGCAACCAACAGGGGAAAGAACACATATTATGGTTACATAGTGGACATATGGGAACTTGACTATGGACATGATTTTAAGGTCCCTTTGTTTCGGTGCAAATGGGTCAATCTGTCAGGAGGCGAGGTACAGGTAGACCCGTAGTACGGAATGACAACAGTGGATCTGAACAATATTGGGTACACAGACGAACCATTCATCCTAGCCAATGATGTGGTGCATGTTTTCTATGTGAAGGACATGTCTACCAAACCGAGAAAAAGAAAAGATAAGGAAGCAAATACATCATACGACGAGCCAAAGCGCCACATAGTTCTTTCAGGGAAAAGAGACATCGTGGAAGTAGAGGGCAAGACAGACATGTTTGAAGATTATGAAAAGTTTCATGAAATTCCTCCCTTCAAAGTGAAGGCTGACCCAAGCACCCTGTTGAACAATGAAGATTATCCATGGTTACGGCGCAATAAGCAAGGGACACACACGAGGAAAAAGTGAAGACTTTCTTTCCACAACTATTCTGATGATGGCTTTGATCAAGGATATCACTGCAGTTACATGTCAAGCAATGAAATGCCTTTTGTAACAGACATGTATTCATCCGAAACCCTAATACTTCGAAAGAGATTGTCCATTCTGTCCATGAAGTGCATCTAGTGTATGCCGTAACCCTCTCGACTTTTTAGCACATGCTATGTTGGTGAAATGATGGTACCATGCCAACTTTCAACTATTTCAGAGTTCATTTGCAGTGCTTTTTCAATTCAGAGCCGTTTTAGCTCAAAATAAATGATGAAATGCATGAAAAATAGCAAATAAAGTCAGAAAAGGGTTGAACAAGGATTATGTGGCTTTGAATGGTGCATATTGAATGCAGAAAAAGTCTTGAGTTCAAATATGTTTACAAAGTTGAAATCCTTTTGTAACAGGCGTGTTTTCGTCCGAAACCCTGATTCTTCGAAAGAGATTGTCCATTTTGTACACGAAGTGCGTCCAATTTTTTTCGTAACCCTCTCAAGTCTTTAGCACATGCTATGTGGGTGAAATTATGGTACCATGCCAAGTTCCAACCATTTCAGAGTTCATTTGCAATGCTTTTCAATTCAGGGTCATTTTAGCTTAAAATAAATGATGAAATGCATGAAAAATAGCAAATGAAGTCAGAAAAGGGTTGAAAAGGGATGATGTGGCTTTGAATGGTGCATATTGAATGCAGAAAAATTCTTGAGTTCAATTATTTTTAAAAAATTGAAATCCTTTTGTAACAGACATGTTTTCGTCCGATAAAAGTTATATAACTAAACTTGATATTATATAAAATTTATGCAACTAAAATTATCAATGTTATTTTTGTTAAAAACTTTAATAGCAAAAAGAATATTCATAAATAATTTTTTGTTAAGAACTTTTAATATGCAAAAAAATAACATGAAAATAGCAAAAGTGAAAATAGATGCGCTTATAGAGAAAATTCGACCTAAATTCAAAGTGTTAGTTAGGCGCCTAACTGGCAGTTTAAATTTAGGTCAAATTTCATGTATAAGGGCATCTATTTTCACTTTGAGAGGAGCTCAACATAGCAGCCGCGATGGGGCTTATAAACAGGTTCAGGCGGCCTTCGCTTGTCGAGGTGCGACTAAACTCCCACCACACCGCTGCGCCAACCTTTTAGTCCCGGTTGGTGGCACCAACAGGGACTAAAAAGTTTTAATAGCAAACTAAAATAACATAAAAAATAAAAAAATGCCGCCTACTAGACAACCACGACCTGCATACGACTAGAAACCCATCTCAACATGGGCCAGGATGCAGGCCCACGGGCCCAGCAGGCCCAACATGGCAGAGGTAGAGTTTAGGCATGTATAGCGTGCATTGGAGAGGAGCTTGACAGCTCAGGTGCAACGGGGCTTATAAACAGGTGTGAAGGCCCCTCGTCTAGCAACGTGGGACTAAACATTCGACACCGCTGCGCTAGGCTTTTGGTCCCGGTTGGTGGCTCCAACCGGGCCTAAAGGCCCCCCTTTAGTCCCGGTTGGAGCCACCAACCGGGACCAAAGGTCTCTACTTCCCGCCCTTTGGGCTGCCGAAATTGGCATTTTAGTCCCGGTTGGTGACTCCATCTAGGACTAATTCCCCCTTTAGTCCCGGTTGGAGCCACCAACCGGGACTAAAGGTCTCTGTATATAAGCGGGAGTTGGGAAATTTGTAGATTTCACCTGTAGTTGCCCCGACAACGCCGAGCACATTGACGCCGCCAGGCTGCCCGAGCTCGCTGTCGATGCCCTCGTGCCCATCGATGCCCCGACCCGCCGCCATCGCCCTCTCCACTGTCGGCGCTCTTCCCGTCGCTACTCTTCCCATCGCCGCTCTCCCCGTCATGCCGCTCTCGCCACCCTCTGTCCCTTCGACGCCCCGACCCGATGCCGTCGCCCTCACTGCTCTCCCCGTCACCGCTTTCGCCGCCCTCTGCCCCATCTCTTCTCTCCCCATCTCGCTGCCCTCACCGCACTGACCCGATGCCGTTGCCGCTTGTCGCCATAGCTGCTCTCCCCATCGCCACTCTCCCCTTCGTCATCGCCGCTCTCCCCGTTGCACCGCTCTCCTCGTAAACCCCCCTGTGAGCACCCCGACGATTGTTTTAGTTGTCTTATGTTTTAGTTAATTTAATTTTTATGTTTTAGTTAATTTAGTTGTTTAGTTTTTTATGTTTTGTTTGTTTTAGTTAATTTGGTGTTCATATTGGTTTAGTTAGTTTAGTTGTTTTATGTTTTAGTTGTTTTAGTTGTTTAGTTGTTTTAGTTGTTTTATTGGTGACGCGATATCGAGGAGTCCCCGACGATCGTTGTTGAGGGAGAGTCCCCGACGATAGTCGGCGAGGGAGCGAGAGTCCCCGACGATATCAACAATTTTATATTAGGCAGATATATGATGTTTACATGTTTAAATGTTTAGCTGCATAGCGTAGCCGTTGAGTCGACGATGCCCAACCAATATCCTCCTCATCGATTCGATGGCAACCACGTGCTTGAAAGGCGCCATGTCAAGGACTGGGCTCCGCCGGGCTGGCACTGGGAGGTGCTGCCTTCCGGGGCGCCCAGCTTGGTGAGGAATCAGGGTCCCGTCGTTGACCTGGAGGTTCTTTGGTGGCGGTCACGTGGACCATTGTCCGTGCAGAGGGAGCCGCCCCCCACGGAGGTGGTACGTCGCCGTGTCAGGGAGGAGGACGAGCACGTCCGACGCTACATGGCTGCGTTGGACGCCATGTTCTCCAATACCTAGCAGGTTCTTCAGGGATCTCACTCGAGCTATGATCCTGTCATAGTTCCTTCTCATTGGGTGTCCACGGCCTGTGCCGGTAGACGTCAACTACATCTGTATTAGTGATATTATATAATAATATTCGAGATGTATTATTGATAATATTTGATGATGTATTAGTGATACTATTCGATGATGTATTAGTGATATTATATGATCGTATCGTTGCATTAATTAATGCCTTGTATTGATTTCCATATCTCATGTTTGTATATTGCCATGTCGTAATATTTGCAGAAACTATGGATCACAGAGACATAGAAAAAGTAGACTTGTTGGGGGATATAATCTACGCCGGGTATAATACCTTGTCGTATATCAACGACACCAATGGTCAGGAAGGAGAGGACGGCTCCGGTGATCCAACTATGGAGGAGGCAAGATATAATGATGGCTCTGGTGACCGAATGATGGAGGAAGGAGATCGTGATCATGGCTCCGGTGACCGAATGATGGAGGAAACAGATCATGATCATAGCTCCGATGACCGAACGAAGGAGGGATCCTCAACTATTGCAAAGTCCAGCGAGGTAAGGAGACGATGCCCGAAGAAAAGGTTGCACCGGGATGAAAGGTTCATGATCACAGAAGTCGCGAACGATGGCCAACTGATCGATTGCTCCCAAGTGGACCAAGGACGCATTTGTAGATCAATGTGGAGTTGTTGTTAGGGACTATGTCTCGATCAACACCCAACAATGGAATACGAATAATAAGGACCTCGAAGTTTCTCATGTCCAGGATAGACTGAAAGATGATCTTTGGACCAAGCTGATGAGAAATTTCAGCCTACCGCAAGAGGAGGATCTGAATAACCCAGTTATAGAGCGAAAGGTTAATTCGTGGGCTATTAAGAAGATGGCAGATCTATTCAGGAACTAGAAGAAAGAGTTGAACACAAAGTTTGTCGAGAAAGATGAGACTCCAGAGTTCAAAGGTTGATACGAGAACATAAGAGATCAATGGCCCGAATTTGTGGCCTACAAGACATCGGAGAAGAGTAAGAAAATGTCACGGACAAACAAGAAAAATGTTGCAGCGAAGCAGTATCACCATCACACGGGGTCAGGTGGCTACTACAAAGTTCGGCCGTTGTGGGACAAAGCTGAGCAGGACCTACTTGCTAAGAATGTCCACCCAGAGACATTGCACTGGCCAGGTCGTTCAAGGACTTGGTTCTTCGGGGTTGGGGGAACTTTGGACACATAAATAGGGAAGTGTGTCTGGACAAAAGCTCAACTTGTAATACCCACCACAAAGCTTCAGGCAGCAATCAAGGCAGCGCAGGAAGGGTGTTCATTCCCGACAGAGATAAGAACGAGCTGATAGAGGCCCTCGGGAATCCTGAACACCCTGGACGAACACGAGGTACATCAGGCTCCGTTCCATGGAAGCATGGGTTTCCCAACAGTGGTGGTTATAGAAGATGAGAGATAAAGAGGAAACTGGAAGCAAGCAAAATGCAGAAGCTCATTGCAAGATTAGCAAAACTAGAGGAACTTGAGAGCCAGCGAGCTAACGGCCAACCATGTGAGTGGCACGAAGATCCTTCCTTCGATGCCTCCCCAAAAGCTACCCCACCATCTGAGCTGAGAAGCAGCGTGGCTTCCACGGAGCTCGTTCAACTTGATTTCACGGCTCCTCTCTACCCTGTGGATAGTATTATGGAGGCTCAACATTGCGAGCTAATGACGAGATGCCAGAACCCAACCTTCAATGTGGCGGTTGTCTCTGTTCTACCTCCTCGAGCTGAGGGAACTTTCCATTGCTGTCCGATTCCACATGTCTATGTTGTTGTGACAGTGGATGAAATAATGGATGGATATGAGGGGCTGGAGTTGACGACCCTACACATGAATAGGATATTATTCTGCTGGAAAATGCTGAGAGGAGTACCTATCTATGGAGAAAGGAGTACATCAAGCTTCCAAACTGGAAGCCTCACCAGACTTAGCCTCCTCCGGCGCGTTAGGGCACTCCGCCTCCTCCTCCTTCGCCTCCTCCGGAGGGTGAGGCCACTCCACCTCCTCCTTCACCTCCTCCGGCGTGTGAGGCCACTCCGCCTCCTCCTCCGCCTCCTTCGATGCGTGAGGCCACTATGCCTCCTCCTCCACCTCCTCCGGCGCGTCAGGACACTCAGCCTCCTCCGGCACGTCAGGCCACTCTGCCTCCTCCTCCTCCTCCTCCGACGTGTCAGGCCACTCCGCCTCCTCTGACGCGTTAGCCATGACAGAAGAGAGATGCCTCCGCTCCGACGGCTAGCAGTACAATTGGCGGGAAGAAATACAAATTTGGTCCAAGCCTGAAGCCTCTTTCAAAGTTACCATACAAGACGACTGACAAAGAAAACGATGACATCAGTAAAGCCGAAGTGAAGGCCCATTTTGCATGGAAACATCCACCTCCGAAGGAAACGGTAGATCTGGTGAAAGCGAAGCGCACCATGGATTCCCTGAAGTGACCATCATCGCCTTCGCTGCCATCAAACTATGACCGCTGTATTGTAAAGACATATAGTGAAGCATAGCGGTCGGGAAGTACTTCCAGTGCTGCAAGAGTCAAAGAAGGAAGAAGTGGGAAAACAATTCCCTAGCTCGGCGAACAGGAGAAGCAATCGTGCCCCCCGCTCAAGGTGTCTAGCGATATCGCTAATCATCCGGTGCTACTGCCCGGTACCAATCCTGGTGATTACTTGGGGGATGATGTACATGTTGAAACGACTAAGGTAACAATACAAGACTTTAGAAATGTGCACGGGAAGCCTCTCACCAAACCTGATCATCCTCATCTAACAACGATGATGTACAAATTGCATCAGTGGTACATGAAAACATGCAGGGAGTCTGGAAAAGACAATATGTATATCAGAATTAAAAAAGAGCACAAATTCATTGGACTCAGCCTGATGCCTATTAAATTTGTGGAGTTATTTCAGTTATACAATCAACATGCCCTCGACAAACAACTCATGACTTGCTACTGTCTATAAGTTTTACTTCTATAGTTAAGTCTCTAGCTCAGCTTGTTCATTGCATGTATATATAATTATCCTCACTATATTATGCAGATTGAAGACCGTCGAATGCAAAAAAACAGGAATCTTCGACGTTGGGTTCATTAGCCCAGATGCTGTAAATGAATGGACTGTACGAAACAGAGTCAAAGATACCAAGGAGAACTTGCTAAATTCGTTCCTTATACATCAAAATAAAAAGGAAATACTCTTTCCTTACAACTTCAAGTGAGTGTTACTGTCTTCTGCATATTCGGTTTCACTTACTCGAGGTTAAGTAATGTAATTGATGAGTTATATATGCGTGCATAGATAACACTTTATTCTGCTATCCATTAAGCTTCACAAGGCATTAGTAACTGTCTTAGACTCGAGGCGTAAAGATCCCGAGGATTATGCAGACATGACTGCAATGCTAAAGAAGTAAGTTCAATCAATAACGGGACCATATCAGCAACTTACGTTCATTTCCTGATATGAAGTAATCATTTTCTTTGCTTGGCAGGTTTGGAAAAAGTTCACCCGAAAGGTTCCCGGTCTAAACAAAAAGCTACGATTTACACACCCCAAAGTAAGTAGTACTAGCTAGTTCCGCACATCTCTAATTGGTTCAAATTTTCATCAACAACATTACCAGGCTTGCTTATCAACTTGATTGAACTCTATTCTCGTAAAGTGCTTGTACAAGGAATCCGGGACAATTTTATGTTGATACTACGTATGCGAGTTCATTCGCCACTCGACCTCTGGGCGGGGCTTCTCTTACAAACAATTTGAAGTACGCAAATAATATTCAAAATTTTATTTTATACATTACCATCAATTGTGTTGAGTTCCATTCATACATATGCATGTATTGACCCCCTTCTTTAAATTAGATCTGGCATATGTGGGATGAACTCCTACCACATGATCGCATACGAGCAATTAAAGAGGAATTGATGGGATTCTTTCTTGAGCACATCATACCTGAAGAAGAAGAATACCATGTGGAATTGCGATTGGATCTTAGGTAGATGATGTTAGGGATTGTGAGAGATGTTATATTCTATATATGTAGTAGCGCTGGATAGATATACGAAAACTTGTTGTTCGACCAAGCACGGAGAAAGAGATGTCACTTCTCTCTCTATATGTTCAGCATGACGATCTTGTGTAATTAATGGTTTCCTTCATTTGCTTATTAGGTAGCGTTGAGTTCTCTCTATATGTATAGTAGCTAGCGTCGACAAAGCACGGAGAAAGAGAGGTCACTTCTCTCTATCAGCTAGCTAACACAATATGAAACCCCTAAATTAACTCTCTAAACCCCCTAAACCTCCTTCCAAAAAAAAACCAGGGCCTGACACGTGGCTGCCTTTTGGTTCCGGTTGGTTTTACCAACCGGTACTAAAGATCCTCCTGGCTGGGCGCCCTTCGACGGCCACGTGGAGCCCCTTTGGACCCGATTCATAAGCGAATCGGGACTAAAGCTTTTGGGTATTAGTCCAGGTTCCAGAACCGGGACTAAAGACTTTAAGCCCTATCTTTCTCTGGGTTGGACGGATGCCATTTGTTTTAAAAATATGCTTTGAGTGTTAGCAATCATGGAAGACTATATGATAGTTGAGTATGTGGAATATGCTAAATCAAAGCTCTTACATAGACGCTTCCTGAAAATAAGATGAATTGCAATTGTTTGGTGATTGAAAGCATAGTTTGTTAGTTTATACTTTAACTTGTGAATAGCTTGTTACTTTATCATGAGAAGTTTTATGAGATGAGATACTATTTATGATATATAATGATGCTAGAAAAAGTGTTTGGAATTATCATTGATCAAACTTGTGCACTTGCTAGCATTCACACTTCATAAATTATTTTTTTTATCATTTACCTACTAGAGGATGAGCAGGAATTAAGCTTGGGGATGCTGATACGTCTCCAACATATCTATAATTTATGAAGTATTCATGCCATGTTTACAATAATTCTATATGATTTTGGTGTGATTTTATTATAACTAACCCGGACTGACGCTATTTTTAGTAGAACTACCATGGTGTCGTTTTTTGTACAGAAATAAAAGTTTTCGGAATGGGCTGAAAATTTAGTATGATTTTTTCTAGACCAAAAGAGACCCCCGAAGCATTGGAGCTAGGCCAGAAGAGCCACGAGTAGGCGACAAGCCTGCTAGGCACGACCACCCCCTAGCCCGCTAGTAGCACTCTTGTCACCACCTCGCGGCACCTCTTGACGTGAGATCGATGCCAAAAATTACTATAAAAATAGAACCTCCAAAAAGAAACCTAGATTGGTAGTTCCGCTGCCACAAGCCTTCAGAGCCACGAAAAACCAGTCGGGAGCCCATTCTGGCACCCTGCCGGAGGGGGAAACCATCACCGGAGGCCATCTTCATTATCCCGACGGTCTCCATGACGAGGAGGGAGTAGTTCACCCTCATGGCTGAGGGCATGTACCAGTAGCTATGTGTTTGATCTCTCTATCTCTCGTGTTCTTGAGATGGCACAATCTTGATGTACCGTCACTACTAGAAATCCCCTTATTTCCGACGGTGAGATCACCGTCGAATATTTTCCTTCCCCGTCGAATAACACTAAAACGACGGTACACCGTCAGCAATCTACCGTCGGCCATGCTTCGACGACCATTACACCAATGGCCGATGGTACGGACGGGTAATAGCTTTGCCCGTGGTTATAAGCCGACGGTGAGCCGTTAGACATGTTACGTCCACCAGCTGGCTTGCACTATCCGGACGACGCATATAGCTGACGGTTTCCCATCAGGTATTTATTGTCCAACGGTTATTACTTCCTGTTGGTTTTCATAATAGTCGACGGTGTATTTCCTGTTGGTTTTCATAATAGTCGACGGTGTATTTGAACCGTCGGAGTTAGTCATGACTATGAGGATAACCAAACTGTAAGTTAGTACAATGGTCGACAGTGAACACATCCCTTCACGGATCCATTTAGTTGAGGGGCAAGTGAACACCTTTCAGTTTATATATTTACCAACAATCTGAAGTCCCCTTTGGCTGACCGTATACCCGAGGGCATTACTCACCTCTCATACATTACTTTCACCAAGGGGTGTTGTGCTATATCAGAAGTACAATGGCCAGTATTTCATAATACTAGCATATATCAAATAAATCTCATACACAGGCATATGCCAATGTTCATATATCATATTTAGAATATCCTCAGAAAGTGTTGAGTTGCATCAAAATCACATTAACCAGAATCATCCATCTAGGAAATATCAAATACGGAACATAGAAGGGTCACTTTTTGCATAAGCTAAATTGTCCACTAACATAAAAGAATCATAAACTAAAGTGTTTAAAATATCTAGCTGAACATCAGTTTGGCATGACTTGAACATCATCAAATTTATATCCGATCATCGCCATAGTAATCATATTGCTCACAAGTAATCATCACCACCATCACCATAGTAGTTACCATATGGCTCATCACCATAGTTACCATACGGATCATCACCATAGTAATCATCATCACCATACAGATCACCCGCACCATAGTTATCTTCTCCCTCCTTGCCATAGGTGCCATCATCGCCATCATCATTTCCACGGCTTGGACTGCCTCCTGTCCTGCTTACCATTCCCTAACAAATGATAATAATAGTTGTAAGTGAGACAAAAAAAATAAAGTAGCTAACATTTTAAGTGAGCTAATCGACGGGTTAGCTGCTAGCTGCTATCTAACTTTACAAGTTAGTATCTAAAGTACAATTGGATATGCATGAACAATAGTGGGAATGCCACATCTACATAACGATGACCAACTACAAAATATTAACACGGTCTCAAGTTTATTAAATATGCATGGTCTTTAAATCACTCTGTGAGGAATCAAACACATTAATTCTTAGGGAAACAGAGAAGCAGAACAAACATCCATATGAACTCTCTTTTTATTCTTAAGCACTCGTCAAGGGACTAATGGTCTTTAAATCACTTTTTTTTCATAATACAAGCTTCAACGATTGAACCCTCCACTCTTGCCTTGTTTTGCACTTTTAAACGAAGATAGTGCATTGCCCTATAACAAATTATTAGAAGTTTTAGTGATAAATGACATAAATGTATCAAAACACAATGTACATATCAATATATATAGTCTGACATACCTCTCAAAAACATACATCCAACGATATGCCACAGGGCCGCCAACCCTTGCCTCATATGGAAGATGCACTATCAAGTGTTGCATTACATTGAAGAAGCCTGGTGGGAACATTTTCTCAAGCTTGCATAATAGAACAGGAACCTCCTCCTCAAGTTCACGCATCCGTTTTGGAGCAATTTCTTTGGCACACAATTGCTGATAAAAAAAACTTAACTCTGCTATGACCTTCCATTCAGGTTCTGGGATGAAGCTTTGTAGGGCAACTGACAGGAGGCGCTCCATGATGATGTGGTGGTCATGGCTTTTCAGCCCAATGATTTTTTTGATTCAAGTTGACTGTTTTACTCAAATTAGCAGCAAACCCATCAGAAAACTTCACTTCTTTAAACCACTTAAGTATGGTCATTTTATCTTCCTTGCTGACACATTATTTCGCTCTAGGTTTCTTCCACACCCCCCTTGAATTCTTGTTCAGGTGTAGCTTTGGTCGATCACAATACAAAGCAACATCAAGGCGTGCTTTGTTGTTATCCTTAGTTTTCTTAGGAATATCAAGGCATGTGTTTAGTAAAGCCTCACATACATTTTTCTCATTGTGCATTACATCAATGTTATGGCGAAGGAGCAACTCCCGAAAATACTCTAGCTGGCACAAACCACTTATAGCGATCCAGTTGTGCTCCTTCCCAAACCCCTCAAATTTACTCTTGCCGGTTTCATCAAGGACAACACTTTGGAGTTCTTCATACACCTCTTCTCCTGACAAGCGCTTTGGTGGACGATTTAAAACTGTCTTTTTCTTGCGAAAACATTTCACACTCCTACGAAATGCATGGTCAGTGGGAAGGAATCTCCTATGGCAGTCAAACCAGCAGGGCTTTCTCCCATTCTTCAATGAGAATGTCTTTATGTCAGATCCACATATAGGGCAAGCAAGCTTTCCATGAGTGCTCCAGCATGCTACTAATCAATAAGCTGGAAAGTCATGAATAGTCCAAAGCAAAGCTGCCTTTAAGGTGAAATTTTGCTTGCGGTAACTATCATAAGTTTCTACACCATTTCTCCACAAATCATCAAGTTCGTCAACTAGAGGCTGCATAAAAAAATTTAGGTTCTTTCCTGGATGATCTGGACTAGGAATAACTAGGGAAAGGATCAGGTTACGCTGCTTCATGCACATTTCTGGTGGAAGATTATAAGGTACTACAAATACTGGCCAACAAGAGTAGAAGGCTGCTTTAATACCAAAAGGTGTGAAGTCGTCAGTCGCTAGACATAGCCTTATATTCCTTACTTCCTCATCAAACTTTTTAAATTCCTTATCAAATTCCTTCCAAGCTTCTCCATGAGGAGGGTGAAGCATTACTTTGTGACATGTACAACCGTTGTAGCCTGGGAGTAATTGGGAGATAGCACAGAACTTTTCTTGGTATCTTCATAGATTTATTTCCTGTGGTTGTTTCCTCATATCTAGGTTCTTTGCAGATAGTGCATTTTTCTTTATTTTCATTTTCTTTATAATAAATCATACAATTATTGGGGCATGCATGAATTTTGACACAAGGCATTGCCAGACTATGCACAAGCTTCTTGGACCTATGGAAGTTTGCTGGGAGATCTTTTGCAGCATCGTCCCCAACAATGTCATGTATAAGAGACATCATCTCATTGTAACAAGCTTCTGATAGGTTATGTTGTGTTTTAATGGTCATTAGCCTTCCTACAATGGATAGACATGATTGTGTGGTCTTCTCATGCAATGGTTTGTTGGCTTCCATCAACATTTCATAGAATTTTTTTGCAGCTTTTGTTGGCTCATCACCTTTAGAAACTCCTTCAGCAACAATTGCATCAAGTAGCATGTCTTTCATTCTATCTCCATCCCCCACATTATCATGCTCTAAATTTTCAGGTACATCACACTCCCCGTGGCTAGTCCATCTCTCATATCCTAACATGAACCCATTGTTGCACAAGTGTTTGGTCATGACATCCCTTGTGCGCTTATCACGGCAAAAGCACTTGCTGCAAGGACAATGGGATTCCCCGTCTACAGTAGCATCAGGCAATGAGAACGCATGATCTAGAAAATTATCTACTCCATGTTGCCAAGCTTCACTGATCAACTTCCCTTGTCTCTCTTTGTACATCCAACTACGGTCAGTTTCTATATTGCTACAAAAATGTAGAACCGGTTGAGTTTTATACATTAGTTACAGGTGGAAGCAGGACGTATAGTATAAGCATTGGACTTAATTATGAATGTAAAGTGTAATATATATTAATTATATAGTAACACCGAGAATATCAATCAAACAATTCTATATTTGGCCTACATTGGCCATAACTAACAAGATGGTCATCAAGAGCTCTATCCAAATAAGCTAACTAATGTGCAAGTTTATTAATACCTATTTAAAATTTCTGAACCAGAAACTGAGGGAACTGTTTAGGTTATTCATGGCCAGCAGAAGCACATACTAGTTGGAGATAAGTTACTTATTCATGTAGCGTACTATCTAATTGTGATGTGAATCACAAAGAAAGTTGAATCATATGATAGATTCATAGTTTAATTAACTGAAACATAAATTACCTACTGCAGCATCAAGCGAGTTGTACCAAAAAAACAGGGGAAACCACCTTAAATTTGCTACTATAGCAAACACATAAAACATAACCTTTTTGTGAGCATACAAGCTAAATCCTAGATTCAAGGTTCTACCAATATTATCTCTGTTTATTACAAAATTAGTTCACGACTAACATAGTTTAGAAAGAAAAGAAAGAAAACAAGATCAACTGGCACAACAAGATAACCTGCCAAACTAAAATTATGAACCGCCAACAAACCAATACTGATGGATCGTGCAGAAAAGAAATTATAATGTAGAAATAATGGACAATCACGCAAAAGGAAGAGAAGTACTTAAGGGGGTGTGACAGTGATGAGGAGAGAGGGGAACGGGGAGGGAGAAGAGAATAATACCTTGCTGCCCCACCGTGATCGCTGCGTGCCGATTGATCGGCCATCGCAGAGGAAGCAGAGGAACACCTGACCACCCGTCGGAGCGGAAGCAGAGGGACGCCGGTCACCCCTTGAGCTAGATTGGTTTCGAGAACGAGGACGCGTTTGTTTTCAAAGAGGATCAGGAGATTAAGGCGGTTAGTTTAGGACCTGATTTGGTGCGAGGTGCGCCGGCGGCGCGAGAATTTTTTGGTGGACGCACCAAGGAATCAGCGCCGGCTCGCCAAATAATTCGGTAACAGGAGTCCACGGCTACGAGGTGGGCACTACCCAGTACCCACTACGCGAGAAACTTGAAAAAAAAGGATAACCACGACCACGAGGCCTCCTCAACGGATTCAACAGAATCGCCATATTTTTTGGCTGTGGACAACTAATTCTGATTATATTATTTGACGCAAACCATGGCACATATCAGGTTTCGAGTAGCAATAGAACATGTGCACATCTCATTATCTCTCCATCACATACTCGTGTCAATGTTGCAACAAATTGTCTCTGTGTTGTACGTGCTGATTAATCATTTGACCAAACAACTCATTCTTCACCTTTATTTGTGCTAACATTTACTCGATTTCAGTTTCAAAAAATAAATCCCAAATTGCCTACTGTACTATACTGACCTGCTGAGATTAGGCATGGTTAGGTGGCTTGTCCAGACGGTGTCGAAGAAGTCGCCGTGCTTGCAGGAGGCAGGGTCGGACTGGACACGGTGGCGAGGTAGTGGAGGTAGCTCCTGGGCGGCCAGTCCTCGTCCGTCTTCTCCGCCAGCGCGGGCTCTCCCCACCCAACCCCCGCTTCCCCATCCAGCTCATGGCGGCATGGGAACCTGCTGCTGCTGCCTGCCGCTTGGCTTGGAGGTCAAATCTGAGACGAGAATGGAGGAGGACGGAGGCATGTCAAATTGTCAGGTGACACATCTAGGCGGCGACCGGCGTTGAGAGAGAGAGAGAGGTGAATGTGAGCAAATAGATGTAAGCGACAGGACAGAGGATGTGAGCGGTGGGGCTAGTCAACGGCGCTTGGAAAAGTTATAAATTCAGAGCGGCCGTGTGTCACAACTTGTCTAATGTTCACCTAGTATAGCATGCTCAATTAACATGTTTGGTCTTCGGTTCGAACCATGCATTGAGATTAAATTTTTGCACACGCGTCATTAATTAATTATTTGTAGTATGTATGAAATTATACTGGTGTACAATAACTTTTATACTTTTATTTTTTGGGCCATTTGTTTTTTTAATCCTAGTTTTGTTCTTAGATTTCTCACAGATCGATTGACACATACACAATTCTTGGTATGATCATTATCCGTTGGATGACCCATTTGGTAATACGTGTCTTATTCATATCATAAAGCTCAAAATACAAGCCTCATAAGGATCGACATGACAAAACTGAAAAGATAGTTGATCCTGTGAGCTTGGCACCAACGCCCCGCTACCTGTTTCCATCGGCACCACAGCTAGCCACCATCGAAAAAAAGAAGATGGATCACCACCTGACCCGAGCTGGGCGCAGTTCCATCGTTGATATGCAGCTTTGCGGACCTTCAAGGTGGTCACCAAAAGTGAAGGCATTGACATTGAATGAATCAGATCAGGGCAAAACCCCGGACACACCGTCAAACTCCAGACCTGACACCCCACCACGACTAAGACGTCGAAGGAGGAAACCACACCTGCCATCCATTGACCAAGAACCCAACACATGTTCCGCCTTCTGGATGTCGTCGATGCAGACCATAATCTGCATATGTTCCTGTACTACCTCCCAAGGTCCGCCCGACGTTGGAGCCGACGTTGTTGCAATGGCAGAGCCCGAGGACACATGTCCACCACGAGGATGTCATTGCTACACCATCCTTACTTGAATAGACTGGTTTCCAAAACCATCCCAGCCATTGAGGCGATCGCCTTGTTGGGGACGGATTTGAGAATCTTTATTCACCGATGCCATCGTCGCTGCCGAAGCCAAGACGATGAATAACCTAAATATGAAGTTGCTTTAACCTAAAACTACCCCCTCCCCCCCCCCCCCCCCCCCCATGGATCCGGCGACCCCCTCGGCACCGACGACCTCGGTCGTCGGCGGAGGGGAGTCGTCGAAGGATGGCGGAGGAACTCTCCTTGGGAGAGACGTTGGCGAGATCGCCCTTTTTCTTCTAGAGGAAGAAAGAACGACCCGATATATTTGCCTTCCACCGCTTAACGGTTGATTTGTTGTGTTTGTTGTGTTGGACAAGGATTGTACGTAAATAATCGTATGTATATAAGGACTCTATTTTAATTTTGAAATATGGAACCTGGTCTTGTTATAAGTCACGATAGTACTAGTACTTCATGACCATCCGTAGGTGCTTACTGAGGACCCAAAAACGATGATGAAAAATACAAACGGCTTCATATTGTACGAGCATAGTCTCACCGTCACAGGGATATCAGCACTTTGAAACGCGTTAAGGCTTCTATGGCTCCATGTGACAGACTATTGGTATAAAAAGCGATGCCTTCCTTTTACTTCCTTGATCGGTGGATTAAGAATGGTCACACTGCTTCGGACAAAAAGGATCATATGCACGTATAGGATCATATGCATAGCATGACATTTTCTTATTTTTAAAATACAACACTCATCCTCTTTATAATTCAGGATATTAATTAATATACTTCACAACACATTTCTATTTGGAGGGGCGAGGCGGCGCGTGCGTCGGGCACGCGGCGGCCACGTGCGGTGCGGCCAAGCGGGGCGCTGAGGCGGGGGTTGGTGGTCGGCGCGGCGTCCTCACGTCGGCACGTGCGGTGGTGTAGCCAGAGATGCGTCGGGGCGGCAGTGCGGCGGCGGAGGTCGTCGGTGCGCGGGCTTGGCGGCCCAGATCGGGGCGGCGCCGGTTTCGGCTACAACGGCATCAGATCTGGCCGTCTTCACCCCTACACTCCACCGGTGTGCTCCTCTCCCCTCCCAGATCTGGTCTGCTACGGTGTGGGGGCCCGGTTTCGGTGGGTGGGAGCGGATGTTGGGGCTCCAGGACCGGGGGAAACCCTTAGCCAGCCTTGCCGGCGTGACGACGGCGATGCCCGCGGGCGCCACTCACCTCCTTGGAGGCACCGGTCAGGTCCTGTCCTCCCCGTCCCAAGTCCCCTTGTTTCTCGGGTGAAAACCAAAACTTTGTTGGACGGCGGCGACGCCCTAGGCGCCGTAATCTTCTTGAAGACGCTGTTTTTGGGAACAAGTGGGGCGGTGAGCTTCGGTGTGGTGTGGTTGGTGTGCGGTGGCGGCGGCAGATGCTGTGGGGGAAACCCTAGATCTGAATCTACCGGATCGGACGACGATGGTATCTTTTATGCCGTTATCTCTCTTGAGGGCATCGTTTTGGAGCATGTGCCGGTTGGACGGGACAAGCGAAAGAGCGGTATCTCATCCACCGCAAGGCCGACGATGGATCCCGATGGCATGGTGCTGCGGAGGTTCAACGACGGAACGGACGCGTGTGGACGGATACGTGCAGGATGGTGGAGTTTTTTGGCGTCGTGGTGGCGTCGATGGCAGGCCAGGCAAGGTCGATGGTCAGTTTTTGCTCTGGAGATGGACTGGTGGAAGACGGTGGCGATAGCCTTTGAGAGTACGTCGGTCCAATATGGGATCCAGTCCTGGTGTGTGGCTGGGCTGGGGCATCCGGCTTTAGATGTTAGGGTCTGGTGCGATGTCCGTTTGGTATTAGGCCCAGATATTCGGCGCACCTTCATCAAGGGGATAGGAGTAGCAACAGTTGTTGCCTAGGGTTTAGGGTTTCCCAGTGGCTGGTAATAGGGATTCCCAGTCCCAAAATCAAAGACAAAAAATGAAAATAATTAAACAAAACTCCCCCAGGAATGTCGTTGGTATGGACGGTACCCGTGAATTCAGCTAGCCATGGAGTGTGATTGATTGGTGGAGGGGGAGTAAAAACTTTACCATTCTGTCTGGAAACCGCCTATAATCTATCTAGCATTGAATATACCGACATCTCTCGGTTGTTATGGTGACAATGAAAGCATACCGCCCAAAATTATTATTCATCTCTATTTTAATAGCTCAAGCTCTGGCACCTCTGCAAATCAATGCTTCCCTCTGCGAAGGGCCTATATTTTACTTTCATGTACTTCCCTTTATGCAAGAGTCATGGTGATCTTCACCACTTCTTATTTTTCACATTTTTCTCTTGGCAAGCGTCATGTGTTGGGGAAAGATCCAAGCATATATGGCCATTCAAATATATTTGATCATGAATTATTATTGTTGACAATTATCTATATGATAAATAAGTTGGGAGGTGATACTTTAAGCCCTATCCTTCTCTATGTTCGACATATGCCATTTACTCAAAAAATATGCTTTCAGTGTTAGCAATCATGGAAGACTATATGATAGTTGAGTATGTGGAATTTTCTAAATCAAAGCTCTTACATAGACCCTTACTGAAAATAAGATGAATTGCAATTGTTTGGTGACTGAAAGCATAGTTTGTTAGTCTATACTTTAACTTGTGAATAGCTTGTTACTTTATCATGAGAAGTTTTTGTTGGGGAATGTTGCATGGGAAAGAAAAATTTTCCTACGCACACGCAAGATCTATCCACGGTGATGAGCATCTATGAGGGGGAGAGTGGATCTACATACCCTTGTAGATCGCTAAGCAGGAAGCGTTAGGAAACGCAGTTGACGTAGTCGAACGTTTTCGCGATCCAAATCGTCAAGCGTCCCACAATCCCATCATGATCCATCCCGTGATCCAATCACGATCCATCCCGTGATCCAATCACGATCCGTCCCGTGATACCATCACCATCCGTCCTGCGATCCAATCATGAATCATCTCGTGATCTTGATCACGGTCCTTCTGATCTAGCACCGAACGGAAGGCACCTCCGCATTCAGCACACGTATAGCTCAATGACGATCTCTGCCTTCCTGATCCAGCAAGAGGGAGCGGAGAGGAGATGAGTTCTTCGGAAGCACGATGGCATTGCGGCGATGGTGGTGGAGCTATTCTAGCAGGGCTTCGCCTAAGCACTGCTGAAACCGATCTAGAGGAGCAACTACAATCTAGAGGAGAGGTAGCACGTGGCTGTTTTTCTGTAGCAAAACCCCTCAAAACCTCTTGTATATATATGAGGAGGGGAGGGGGGATACTTGGCTCCCAATGGAGCCAAATCTTGTTCAGCCGAAGTGGGAGGGATGAGTCCTCCTCCTCCACTCCTAGTAGGACTAGGACTCCTCTTTTTCCCACTTGGGCCTCCTTCCACCCTTGGGTTTCTTCACCTCAGCTGCATGGGCTTCCTGTGGGGCTTTGGACAGCCCACTAATGGCTAATATACCTATTACCACAGACCATGTAGCCTCTTGGGTCGAAATATCTCTCCCAATGGTCCCCCGGTACCCTCCCGACACTCCCGGTACACTACCGATGAGCCCGGAACTTTTCCGGCGACCAAAACAAGACTTCCTGTATATAAATATTTACCTCCGGACCATTCCGGAGCTCCTCGTGACGTCCGGGATCTCATCCGGGACTCTGAACAACCTTCGGTCACCACCATACATAACTCTATACTACTGAAATGTCATCGAACCTTAAGTGTGCAGATCCTGCGGGTTCGAGAACTATGTAGACATGACCGAGACACCTCTATGGTCAATAACCAATAGCGGGACCCAGATGCCCATATTGGTTCATACATATTCTATGAAGATCTTTATCGGTTGAACCTCTATGTCAAGGATTCAGTTAATCCCGTATGCTGTTCCCTTTGTTCTTCGGTATGTTACTTGCCCTAGATTCGATCGTCGGCATCTCCATACCTAGTTCAATCTCATTACTGGAAAGTCTCTTTACTCGTTACGTAATAAAAGATCCCGTGGTAAAACTTAGTCACATTGCTTGCAAGTCTTATTGTGATGTTGTATTACCGAGTGGGCCCTGAGATACCTCCTCGTCACACGGAGTAACAAATCCCAGTCTTGATACATGCCAACCCAACAGACACCCTCGGAGATACCTATAGAGCACCTTTATAGTCACCCAGTTACGTTGCGACGTTTGATACACACAAGGTACTCCTCTGGTGTCAGTGAGTTGCATGATCTCATGGTCATAGGAACAGATACTTGACATGCAGAAAACTGTAGCAATAAAGGTCCATTTGTACTCAACGACCTGTCGTTCAACGGGCAAGTCTACCAAAGTCCATACTTGGTTTTCATACATGGATCCTTCTCGGATTTCATGGCCTCTAACCATTTGTCAGAATCCGGGCCCATCATCGCTTCTCCATGGCTCGTAGGTTCATCGTTGTCCAACAACATGACCTCTAAGACAGGGTTGTCGTACCACTCAGGAGTAGTATGCGTCCTTGTCGACCTACAAGGTTCGATAGTAACTTGATCCGAAGCTTCATGATCATCATGATTTACTTCCTCTTCAAGTAACGTAGGCTCTATAGAAACATCTTTCTGCGCTGCGCTAATCTCTGGTTGAAACAAATGTTCAAGAACCTCATCAAGTTCTATCTTCCTCCCACTCAATTCTTTCGAGAGAAACTCTTTCTAAAGAAAGGACCCAGTTTTAGCAACAAACAATTTGTACTCGGATCCGAGATAGAGGGTATACCCAACTGTTCTTAGGGTATTCTATGAATATGCATTTGTCCGCTTCGGGTTCGAGCTCTTTAGGTGAAAACTCTTTTCACATAAGCGTCGCAGCCCCAAACATTAAGAAATGATAGCTTAGGTTTCTGCCAAACCATATGGTGTCATCTCAACGGATTTAGATGGTGCCCTATTTAAAGTGAATGTAGTTGTCTCTAATGCATAACCCAAAATGATAGTGGTAAAACGATAAGAGACATCATAATTTGCACCATATCCAATAGAGCACGACTACGATGTTCGGACACACCATCACACTATGATGTTCCTGATGGCGTGAGTTGTGAAACAACTTTCACATTGTCTAAAGTTGTATGCCAAACTCGTAACTCAGATATTCACCTCCACGATCACATCGTAGACATTTTTATCTTCTTGTCACGATGATCTTAAACTTCACTCTAAATTTGTTTAAACTTTTCAAACATTTCAGACTTGTGTTCCATTAAGCAAATATACTCATATATACTCAAATCATCAATGAAGGTAAGAAAATAGCGATATCCACTACACGCTACAACACTCATTGGATTGCATACATCAACATGTATTATTTCCAATAAGTTACTAGCTCGGTCCATCATACTGAAAACGGGGTCTTTAGTTATCTTGCCCAAGAGGCATGGTCTGCATGTCCCAACCGATTCGAAACCCGAATGAGTCCAAAGATCCATCAACATGGCGTTTCTTCATGCGATTTATATCAATATGACATTTAGCGGCAGTGCCACGGGTATGTGGTACTATCATTATTAACTTTGCATCTTTTGGCATCAATGTTATGAACATGTGTATTACTACGATCAAGTTTCAACAAACCATTCTCATTGGGTGCATGACCATTGAAGGTATTATTCATGTAAACAGAATAACCATTATTATCTCACTTAAATGAATAACCGTATTGCAATAAACATGATCTAATCATGTTCATGCTTAACGCAAACACCAAATAACATTTATTTAGGTTTGTCACTAATCCCGAAGGTAGAGGGAGCGTACGATGTTGATCATATCAACCTTGGAAACATTTCCAACACACATCGTCACCTCACACTTAGCTAGTCTTCGTTTATTCTGTAGATTTTATTTCGAGTTACTAACATTTAGCAACCGAACCAGTATCCAATACCCAGGTGCTACTAGGAGTACTAGCAAGGTACACATCAATAACACATATATCAAATATACTTCCGTCGACGTTGCCAGACTTCTTATCTACCAAGTATCTAGGGTTGTTCCACTTCAGCGACCGCTCTCCTCATAATAGAAGAACTTAGTCTCGGGTTTGGGTTCAACTTTGGGTTGCTTCACTGGAGCAGCAACTGAATTGCCATCCATGAAGTTTCCCTCCTTGCACTTGCCCTCCTCGAAACTAGTGGTTTTCCTAACCATCAACACTTGATGCTCCTTCTTGATTTCTACCTCCGCGGTGTCAAACATCGTGAACAGCTCAGGGATCATTATTTCAACCCCTTGCATTTTATAGTTCATCACGAAGCTCTAGTAGTTTAGTGACAATGACTTGGAAAACTATATCAATCACTTTCTTATCTGGAAGATCAACTCCCACTCGATTCAAGCGATTGTAGCACCTAGACAATCTAAGCACATGCTCAACGATTGAGCCATTCTCCTTCATCTTGCAGGCAAAGAATCTTGTTGGAGATTTCATATCTTACAACATGGGCACGAGCCTGAAATCCCAATTTGAGCGCTTAGAGCATCTCATATGTTCCGTGACGTTCAAAATGTTTTGGAGCCTCAATTCTAAGCCGTAATGCATGACGCATTAAACTATCAAGTAGTCACCAGAACGTGCCTGTCAGATGTTCACAACATCTACAGACGATGCTAGAGGGGGTGGCGCACCGAGCGGTGCATTAAGGACATAAGCCTTCTGTGCAGCAATGAGGACAATCCTCAGATCATGGACCCAGTCCGCAATATTGCTATCATCATCTTTCAACTCTATTTCTCTAGGAACATATAAAAATTCAAGGGATCTACAGCGGGAGCTAGTAATCTACAACATAATTTGCAAAGACACTACTGACTATGTTCGTGATAATGAGTTCAATTAATCATATTACTTAAGAACTCCACTCAAATTGACATCCCTCCGGTCATTCGAGTGATACATGATCGAAATTCACCAACTCAAGTCCGATCATCACGTGAGTTCAGGTGGTTTCAATGGTGAACATCATCATGTTGATCATATCTACTATATGACTCATGTTCGACCTTTCGGTCTCTTGTGTTCCGAGGCCGTGTCTGTACATGCTAGGCTTGTCAAGTTTAACCCGAGTGTTCCGCATGTGCAACACTGGCTTTCACCCGTTGTATGTGAACGTAGAGTCTATCACACCCGATCATCACGTGGTGTCTCGACACGACGAACTTTCACAACGGTGCACACTCGGGGAGAACACAATTTATCTTGAAATTTAAGTGAGGGATCACCTTATAATGCTACCATCGTCCTAAGAAAAACAAGGTGCATAAAAGGATTAACATCACATGCAAATCATAAGTGACATGATATGGCCATGAACTTGTGCTTTTGATCTCCATCTTGAAAGCACCGACATGATCTCCATCGTCACCGACATAACACCATGATCTCCATCATCATGATCTCCATCATTGTGTCGCCATCGGGGTTGTCGAGCCCACCATGCTCATACTACTATAGCTACCGTGTAGCGATAAAGTAAAGCATTACATAATGCTTAATGATTGACACACATGCCATATAATAATTAAAGACAACCCTATGGCTCCTGTCGGTTGCCGTACTCATCGACATGCAAGTCATGATATTCTATACAACACATGATCATTGGTCACTTGAACCATTGATGAAAGAATATTGAAGGAAAAGAGATTTCACATATAAATATTCTATCTTGGAAATCTTCCATGATTGTGATTACCCATTAATTATTTTCAAACTTGAGCAAATTAGTTGAAGTTGCACAAGGAAGACAACGCAATGAGTTATGGTTGTGTATATTTGCATAGAAGTTATATTGTTATGGATCCTGCAACATGTGGTGCTTGCTTCCACCTCATACTAGCCAAAACATCCGCACCAAGTAGAAATACTACTTGTGCATCCAAACACCCATAAACCCAAAGTTGTTCCATATGAGTCCACCATACCTACCTATATGGGGTATTTACCTTCCGTTACAAGTAAATTTGCATGTGCCAAACTCTAAAACTTCAAATAATATTTTGTTTTGTATGCACAAATCGCTCATATAATGACTAGGGGCTGTCAGTATCTTCCATGCTAGGTGGGTTATTCTCACGATATGTGTTGATTTGCTATCATTCACGAGAAGGTGGCTCGTAATAGGGATTCCCAGTCCCAAAATCAAAGAAAAAATGCAAATAATTACACAAAATTCCCCCAGGAATGTTGTTGGTATGGACGGTACCCGTGAATTCGGCTAGCCATGGAGTGTGATTGGTGGAGGGGGAGTAAAAACTTTACCATTCTGTTTGGGAACCGCCTATAATGTATCTATCATTGAATATACCGAGATCTCTCGGTTGTTATGGTGACAATGAAAGCATACTGCCCAAAATTATTATTCATGTCTGTTTTAAAAGCTCGAGCTATGGCACCTCTGCAAATCAATGCTTCCCTCTGCGAAGGGCCTATCTTTTACTTTCATGTACTTACCTTTATCCAAGAGTCATGGTGGTCTTCACCACTTCTAATTTTTCGCCTTTTTCTCTTCGCAAGCGTCATGTGTTGGGGAAAGATCCAAGCATATATGGCCATTAAAATATATTTGATCATGAATTATTATTGTTGACAATTATCTATATGATAAATAAGTTATGAGGCAAAACTTTAAGCCCTATCCTTCTCTATGTTCAAAGGATGCCATTTGCTCTAAAAATATGGTTTGAGTATTAGCAATCATGGAAGACTATATGATAGTTGAGTATGTGGAATTTTCTAAATCAAAGCTCTTACGTAGACCCTTCCTGAAAATAAGATGAATTGCAATTGTTTGGTGACTGAAAGCATAGTTTGTTAGTCTATACTTTAACTTGTGAATAGCTTGTTACTTTATCATGAGAAGTTTTTGTTGGGGAACATTGCATGGGAAACAAAAAATTTCCTATGCATACACAAGATCTATCCATGGTGATGAGCATCTACGAGGGGGAGAGTGGATCTACATACCCTTGTAGATCGCTAAGCGGGAAGCGTTAAGAAACGCGGTTGATGTAGTCGAACGTCTTCGCGATCCATCGCCGAGCATCCCACGATCCCATCATGATCTGTCCCGCGATCCAATCATGATCTGTCCCGCGATCCCATCACGATCCGTCCTGCGATCCAATCACGAATCGTCTCGCGATCATGATCATGGTCCTTCCGATCTAGCGCCGAATGGATGGCACCTCCGTGTTTAGCACACATATAGCTCAATGACGATCTCCGCCTTCTTGATCTTGCAAGAGGGAGCATAGAGGTAGATGAGTTCTCCGGAAGTGCGCCGGTGTTGTGGCGATGGTGGTGGAGCTATTCCAGCAGGGCTTCATCTAAGCACCGCTGAAACCGATCTAGATGAGAAACTACGATCTAGAGGAGAGGTAGCACGTGGCTGTTTGTCTGTATCAAACACCCTATAAACCTCTAGTATATATAGGAGGAGGGGAGGGAGGAGACTTGGCTCCCAAGGGAGCCAAAACTGGTTCGGCCGAAGTGGGAGGGAGGAGTCCTCCTCCTCCACTCCTAGTAGGACTAGGACTCCTATTTTTCCCACTTGGGCCTCCTTCCACCCTTGGGTTTCTTCACCTCAGCCGCATGGGCTTCCTATGGGGATTTTGGACAGCCCACTAAGGGCTGGTATAACTCTTTCCGTAGCCCATGTAGCCTCTTGGGTCGAAATACCTCTCCCGATGATCCCCCGGTACCCTCCCGGCACTCCCGGTACACTACCGATGAGCCCGAAATTTTTCCGATGACCAAAATAGGACTTCCTATATATCAATATTTACCTCCGAACCATTCCGGAGCTACTCGTAATGTCCGGGATATCATCCGGGACTCCGAACAACCTTCGGTCACCACCATACATAACTCTATACTACCGAAATGTCATCGAACCTTAAGTGTGCATACCCTGTGGGTTCGAGAACTATGTAGTCATGACCGAGACACCTCTACGATCAATAACCAATAGCGGAACCTGGATTCCCATATTGGTTCCTACATATTCTACCAAGATCTTTATCGGTTGAACCTCTATGTCAAGGATTCAGTTAATCCCGTATGTTCTTCCCTTTGTTCTTCGGTATGTTACTTGCCCAAGATTCGATCGTCGGCATCTCCATACCTAGTTCAATCTCATTACCGGCAAGTCTCTTTACTCGTTCCATAATACAAGATCCCGTGGCTAACACTTAGTCACATTGCTTGAAAGGCTTATTGTGATGTTGTATTATCGAGTGGACCCTGAGATACCTTTCCGTCACACGGAGTAACAAATCCCAGTCTTGATCCATGCCAACCCAACAGACACCCTCAGAGATACCTATAGAGCACCTTTATAGTCACCTAGTTACGTTGCGACATTTGATACACACAAGGTACTCCTCTGGTGTCAGTGAGTTGCATGATCTCATGGTTAGAGGAACAGATACTTGACATGGAGAAAACTGTAGCAATAAACTGACACGATCATAGGCTACGTTTATAGTTTGGGTCTTGGCCATCACATCATTCTCCTAATGATGTGATCCCATTATCAAATGACATCTCATGTCCATGGCTAGGAAACCTTGACCATCTTTGATCAACGAGCTAGTCTATTAGAGGCATACTAGGGACATGGTGTTGTCTATGTATCCGAGTTTCCGATCAATACAATTATTGCATGGATAATAAACAATTTTCATGAACAACGAAATATGATAATAACCAATTTATTATGGCCTCTAGGACATATTTACAACAATTTCATGAGATGAGCTACTGTTTATGATATATAATGACGCTAGAAAAAAGTGTTTGGAAATAACATTGATCAAACTTGTGCACTTGCTAGTGTTCACCCTTCATAAATTATTTCTTTTATCATTTACCTACTCGAGGACGAGCAGGAATTAAGCTTGGGGATGCTGATATGTGTCCAACGTATCTATAATTTATGAAATATTCGTGCCATGTTTACAATATTTCTATATGATTTTATCTTAATTAACTCGGACTAACGTTGTTTTCAGCAGAACTACCATGGTGTCGTTTTTTGTGCAGATATAAACGTTTTTGGAATGGGGTGAAAATTTAGTATGATTTATTCTGGACCAAAAGAGACTCCGGAAGCATTAGAGCTGGGCCAGAAGAGCCATGAGGAGGTGACAAGCCTGCTAGGTGCGGCCACCCCCTAGCCTACTAGCAGCAGGCTTGTCACCGCCTCGTGGCACCTCTTGACGTGAGATCAACGCCAAAAATTCCTATAAATATAGAAACCTCCGAAAGAAACCTAGATCGGGAGTTCCGCTGCCGCAAGCCTCCAGAGCCATGAAAAAGCAATCGAGAGCCTGTTCTGGCACCCTGTCGGAGGGGGAAACCATCACCGTAGGCCATCTTCATCATCCCGGTGATCTCCATGACGAGGAGGGAGTAGTTCACCCTCGGGGCTGAGGGTATGTACCAGTAGCTATGTGTTTGATCTCTTTCTCTCTCTTGTTCTTGAGATGGCACGATCTTGATGTACCACGAGCTTTATTGATATAGATGAATCTTATGGAGTTTTCCCCTCTCTATCTTCTTGTGATGAATTGAGTTTTCTCTTTGAAGATTTCTTATCGGATTGAGTCTTTAAGGATTTGAGAACACTTGATGTATGTCTTGCGATGGGATACCCATGGTGACAATAGGATGTTCTATTGATCCACTTGATGTATGTTTTGGTGAGCAACTTGTGGGTTCGGTGACCTTGGGAATCTATGCATAGGGGTTGACACATGTTTTTGTCTTGATTTTCCGGTTGAAACTTTGGGGCACTCTTTGAAGTTCTTTGTGTTGGATTGAACATGATGAATCTGAAACTGTGTGATGCATATCGTATAATCAAGCCCATGGGTACTTGTGGTGACATTGGAGTATCTAGGTGACATTAGGATTTTGGTTGATGTGTGTCTTAAGGTGTTATTTTAGTAGGAACTCTAGAGCTATCTGTGACACTTATAGGGATTGCTCATAAGATTGATCAGGAAAGATAACTTTGAGGTGGTTTCGTACCCTACAATAATTTCTTTGTTAGTTCTTCTCTATTTGTGACTTTGGAGTGAACTATTTGTCGCACGAGAGGTATTTACATATGATTCAACTATGTCATTAATGTTGAGAGAAATTGCACTCGTGAAAGTATGGACCATAGGCCTTGTTTTCAAGCATTTGTATTATGTTTTGCTCACTTTTTACTATTTGTTAACTTGTTGTTTTTATATTTTAAGATTACAAAAACCTATATCTACCATCCATATTGCACTTGTATCACCATCTCTTCGCCGAACTAGTGCACCTGTACAATTTACCATTGTATTGGGTGTGTTGGAGATACAAGAGACTGTTTGTTATTTGGTTGCAGGGTTGTTTGAGAGAGACCATCTTCCTCCTACACCTACCATGGAGTTATTGTCACACCCTGTATTTTGGCACATTGTTGTGTTTGGTTTTATAAAAATTTGGAGCCAACTAAAACTTTTTGAGTGCATGCTTGTTTGATGTGATGCTTGTTTGAATTGCTTGAGTGTTCAAGTTTGGCATTATTAGGTTCTACTCCACTCCACCTTCATCTTCCTTGATCCAAATTCCTTGCCCTATGATAATGCCATGTGAATATAGCTCAAAAATATTTTTATCAACATTTATTTTCACCAAAAAGGATTTATTCAATTTAAGTTCACTAAAACCCTTGAATTGAGGTTTGAACTAAAAGTCCTCAATTTAGGTGGATATTTTCTTCCCAAATGCTTTATTTGAAACCTACTATATATATGACTTCTCAAAACCACCAAATATTATTTTTAAAGAATATTTTCATATTTTATTTAAAGGCTTTTTCTTAAGAACAGAAATGGCTTTTCCTAAGGGAAAATTATTTAAATGCTTTGAAAATATTTGAGAAAATTTAGAGAGACTCAGTGGACATATATTTTCCATATATATGAGTTTCCACACAAGGGCTTGATCATAACATGGGCAAAACCCCTCAAAACCCTTCCTGATCAGATCAAACTTTTGGAATGTTTCTGCAAGAAATATTGTCAATAAATTCCAAGAAAATTCTAGCAAGTCAACACTATCATAGGTGATGATCTTGCAAAGTTTCATCTCAATACAAGTTAGTTTGCTTCATCAAACCAACCCAAATCCATTTCTGTCCAGATTCAAATTTTGACAACTTTACATTGTGAAGTGTCTTCCCTTGGCCTCAAACTTTGTGAGCATGCTCTAATGACCAATTAGTGATGATACACTAAGTCGTGCATCAAGGGTTAAAGCCCAGCCCCTTTGAATCTATAGAAAATAGATTCTGTCTATTTCTAGGTTTTCCCTAAGTCCCATTATGAACTTTCTTCAAACCCTCTCAAACTTGGTGATCTCACTTGCCTTTCATCACCTCTTGACTCTATCAAATCTCAAGCTAATCCAGGTTCATTTGATCACCCAAATCAACATCAAACACCTTCTGCCAGAAATGTAAAAATGGCATTTCCACCCTTTCACTTTTTACCCTTGGCCTCCCCTTTTTACCACAGCCTCTGGTAGGTGCCTTGCACCTCCAGTAAAAATCCTGAGCCCTCTGGCCATGGTGAGATGGGGTAAACCCCCCTATTTTCTACTTGACAACATCCTTTCTGACCTCTCCTCTCCATTTCTTCTACCCCAGGGCTACCCCATAGACCCCACTAGCCTCTCCTAGCCGTTGGGGCATCTCCTAATGCCTCTGGACACAAGAAGACACGCAGGGGGACTTAAAGAATGCCCCTGCATGCCATAAGGGCGCTCTGGAGCGTGCTATAGTGCGCTCCCGCACTGTAGCCGTCCCTGCCCGGCGCCGCCAGGCGGCATTGGGCCGCCCCTGCCTATCCGTGTGGTCGGCCTCGATGTCTGCAGCCCTGCAGGCGGTCGGCCCCCTCCTCCCTCTCTCTCCCTCTCCATCCTCCGCGCGTGCCCGCCACTGCCCGGCTTGGCCAATCCTCGAGCCTGAGCATGCGACCTTCCCTGCCTCCCTCCTCTCTTCCCCCTGGCCTGGACTAACCCCAGGAATGCCCCTGGCTCCCTCTCCCCCTCTCTCATGGCCCCTGGCGATGGCCACGTCCCCGCCGGCGCACCCGGATCCGGTGGACTCGCCCCTGCCTATATAAAGGGCCCCCGAGCCCCTCTCTCCCCTCTAGTCTCTCTCTCCTCCCCAGAATCCTCCCTGAACCCCCCATTTGAGCCTCCCGAGCACCAGTGCTCGAGATCAAACGAGGCCCCGCCGCGGCGGAGCTCCGTCGATCTTGGGACACAGGCCCGCTCAGGCGCTCCCCTCACCTCCTTTGGGCCTGTAGCCGTCCCCAGGTCATTTCCCCTCTCTCCCCCGCTCGTTTCAAGGCCTGAAACCCCTCCGTCGACCGTCTCCCAAACCTCCCTCCGCCGTGGGTTCTCGCCGCCGGCGACTCCGTCCACCTCCGGCCCTCCTTCCACCTCCAAAGGACCGGCGGGTCGACCCTGAGCCCATTCCTACCTCCAGACCTCCTCGCCGTGCTCCCCTTCGCCACCGGTGAGCTTCCCTCCTCCCTATCGCGACGAGGAAGAAGGACCCGACAGGTGGGGCCCACCTGTCGGCCTCTCTTTCCCCTCCCGCTCTCTCCCCTCTCGTTTGAGCTGCTGGCAGTTGGGCCCCACGCATCAGATTTGAATCTGACCGCGCACGCGGTTGGCTGGCTGGCCAGATGGGCCGGCCCACCTCCTGGCCGCCCCTAGCACATCATCTGGAGCCCTTTTATTTTTCTAAATTTTGTGGGATTTGTAAAAATTCCACAGGGCTGAATATTTGCCCCATGCAAATATTTTCTCCACCATAAATCTTAGAATAATCTTTAGGATTTAATAGTATCATTTATAAAAATGTTTGCAAAGGTTTTTATCACTGTTTTATTTTAAAACCTATTAAACGCACCATTTTAGCCTCTGTTATTTTGTTTCTAAAATGGTTTTCATAGATAAATTTATTGTAGATATTTTTAATATGACTTTAGGTATTTAACAGAGTAGGTGAACATTTTAGTAGAGGCTTTTGTGCTCTGTTTTCATTGTGTTGCTTATTATTATCGTTTATTACGCGATTATAGATTGCGCCATAGACGAAGAAGTTGGACTCGAAGACCTCGAAGACCCCAGAGACTTTGTTGAGCCAGGCAAGCATCCCTTTGACCACATCAAGAAACTATTTTAACTTGCATGTCATATAGCACTTTACTTCCGGCATTATCGATCATATGATGTGGTGGTTTCCCCTTCGGTGGGATGCCTCCGGTGCTTTCCGTTGATACTCGCATCGATCATGACCCTACCACCTTATGAGGGTTGTGCGGGTGGGAGTAGATAGGTTGCTAGTAGATGCTACGCAAGTAGGATGGGACTTATGCATGGTGATACCGAAAGGTGTGTGTTTTCAATACTCTTTCGAAAACCCCGTCGGGTGTCACTAATGCCCGAGGGAGATGATGATGAGTTGGGTGACCACTTGAGAAAGAGGTGGTGTACCGGAACAAATGGGTGTGTGTTTTCGAAAACGGATTAGATTTAAGGTCTGCTGACTGTCCCAACATTACATGCGCAACCACGATACCCCTTATGGGACGGGGCTTTGTTGATTACCTTAGTGGGTACTGGCAAGGAGCCCGCATTACTAGTGGTGGGAGTGGCGTGGTCACTCTCGATACGGGGTCGTACTGGATGTACGATCATGTGTTGTCTTTGGAGGCACCCGGCGCACCGTTGGTCCCCTCATGGATGGTACAGTTTGAGCAAGGCTCGTGTGATGTACGTCATGAGGGCTGGGTACCAATCGAGTGGACTCTTTGTTTAGTATCGCCGGGGGAAAGGCATTGTTCGGGTGCTTACCTCGGGTATGTGTATACCGCGAGTCGTGGATGACACGGAAGTTCCCCGAGTCTTGTGGGTAAAGTGTGCAACCTTTGCAGAGTGTAAAACTATTCGAATAGCCGCGTCCGCGGTCATGGACAGTTGGAGGTCCTTCTTAGACTACGTCCAAATGTTTTCGTGAAATATTGGTGTGAGTATGGGTGTGTTAGTGACAAGAGGTCACTTGAGTCAAGTCCGATGACTTGGCATGAGAAATGAACTAAGTCCGATGACTTAGCGTGAACATGATGTGTTCAACTGATACCATGATGGTATCGACAATGTGTTATCATGAATACTTGGTTAGTTGTTGATGCATACTTACTATTACTTGATCATGCCGCTTGCATACAAAATCAGCTTTCCGCAAATTACCTATAGTGCTATATCATGCACCATTATTGCCTCGTTCCACTCTTGGGTTGCTTGCGAGTACATTCAAAGTACTCATTGGCTTGCCACTGGTTATTTAATTGGCCAGGCATGGAAGAATAGGAATATGTCAAAGATTTCATTGGAGACGAACATGCAAACTAGGACGCTTCCCAGTTAGAGTGCCTGTAGGTTAAGGCAGATGGCATGGGCTCACGCTTTCGACGAAGATTTCCGCTGCTTGTTCTAGACTTAGTGTTTGGCCCGAGTGGCCCTATCCTTGTAAGACTGAGACCTTCGTGGTCATCATTTGTGTAAGACGTTAAGTGTGGATGTAAGACTCTTTTATTCAGCTTCTGTGTGTTCAGTGAGCATTGACCTCTGGGATCACTGTACACGTGCATTCGGTGATCTCGACTTATGAGTTGGGGGTCCCCACAGAGCTGGCATCAGATCCATCCTGACTGTAGGAAGCCCTTAGTTAGTATGGACGTTAGTCGGATTAAAGCCGTTTTCAAAACTACACCTAACTTTGGAACTTAGGAATTCTGCACTATTTATCTCTCCTATGCTTCACACAAAATTTTGCTAACTCTCCTCTTTTCAAACCTTTGTAGATGGCCGTCGTACCCGAAGCCTTGCTGACATCCGGCTTTCCCTTACTCCTTGGGGAGCCTGGAGAAGTGCCAGTTTTGCCAACCACCCATTTTCCTCTACCACGAGCACTGGGTCGATGCCGTCACGAAGGAGTACCACGTGGATGTGGTCGTGAAGGCAAATGACTCCCCGACCAGTTGGTTCTTTGAAGGACCACGGATGGAGACTATGATACTTGCCATCGAGACAGCTGCACGCAAGGCACTCCTACACCTTCGAGACATCATTCCAGAGATGGCTGATGAACCAGCTACTCGCTACCTTCCCTTCAGGAAGGATGACTTGGGCGAGAGTTGGACGCTGATTCCGGCCAAGGAGGATGGCGCATCACTCCGGTTCCAGACCTACTTCAGTCTCTCCGCCGATAGTCTGGTTCACAACTTGGTGAAGGAATCCGTGAAGCTCCGTGAGGATTTTCACCACACCCGAGGGCTACTTCGACAAGCCAAGACCAAGCCAGACAAGATCAAGAAGGATGGAGCCCCCGAGGGATGACCAGCTGTCGCTTATCGAGGAGGAGTACCCCCAGCCAGTGATGCACCTGCACGTAGTCGTCGCATGAGTGCAAAGGAGTACCATAAGCTCTTCACCGACCCACGCGTAAGGCGTCGTCGGGATGGGCCTCCTCGTTCCCTGACCCCGTCGACCGGGAACGATGCTTGTTCTGAGGATGAGCCAGAGGAAGACCCAGAGGAGCGTGACTACGAGACCGAGCACTCCACCACCTGAATCCGAGAACCCCTAGGGTAGGATCAGACATGTATCCCTCATGCGTAGTTGAGTCCGTGTAATGGTTCATATGAAACCATGTGTTCTTGTTGTTTGTTTCGTTGTTTGTGTGTTCCGATGCAAGTCACGCTTTTGCCTTAGGCAACATGTAAGCTACTACATCGTCTATCTTAATATATGTTGTGGGTCTTTTGACCTTCGTTTCTCCACACTTGCACTTGACTGACCCCCTTAGGCACGCTTTGTCGATTTGCTTATCCTCTTGTCGACCCTAGTTGTTTGACTTGGCTGCTCCAAATAGGATGGTGATTGCTACCCGCAATAGCTCCTTCACCAACCCCGAGGCCGGCAACTCGAGCCAGCAACAGGGAGCTGGTGGGGCTGCTCACGCTGGAGGACACCAAGAGCAGCCACAAGGCGACATTCCCCCGCCACCACCTCCATCAGAGAACATGAGCATAGCTCAGTTTCTCCAAGTTCTCCAGGAGGAGCGCTAGGCCAATAATGCTGCTTTCCAGCAGATGGCCCAGGCTCTCATGAACAACCAGCAACAGGGTAGGAACGGCAATGGCCGCTCCACGCTGTCCGAGTTGATGAGAAACTCGCCCCCGACCTTCACTGAGACTGCTGAGCCGTTGGATGCTGATGACTGGACCCGCACCATCGAGGACCTCCTTGCCCTGGTCAACTGCAATGAGGATCGTGAGAAGGTTCTTTATGCCTCTCACTGCCTCGGAGGTACCGCCCGAGCATGGTGGGATGGATTCAAGGTCATGCAGGGAGAGCGTGTGATCACGTGAAATGACTTCAAGGAAGGTTTCCGCACTACCCATATTCCATCTGGGATCATGGCTATCAAGAAGAGAGAGTTCCAAGCGCTAAAGCAAGGAAGTGGCTCTGTCAAGGAGTACCTGTAGAAGTTCAACCTGCTGTCAAGGTATGCACCTGAAGACGTCAGCATGGAGGCTGCCAAGAAGGAACGCTTCATGGAAGGACTTCAGCAAATTCTGCAGTATCAACTCATCATCTGCAACTGCCGCACCTTCTTTGATCTGGTAAACAAAGCCCTCATGTTGGAAGACAAGCGTCGTGCCATCGACGACACTCACAAGCGCAAGATGATCAGCAAAGGAAGCTTAAGCAACCAGAAGCCTCGCCCATGGCAGCTAGCTCCAGCCAAGCCAACCTATTAGCCACAACAGGCTAGACCTCCCGCGCCTCGTCCGAGCTACCAGCCTCAGCAGTATGCCAATGCCAGGCCAACCTACAACTACAACCCCAATAACAACAATGGTGGCAGGAACCTCAACAACAACCCTGGGCAAGTCCCCTACTTTGCATGTGGTCAGTCTGGACACATCTCTAGGCTTTGTCCCAATAGGAAGCCTGATGCACCGCGCCCCAATGCGCCAGCTCAAGGACAAGCCTGAGGAGCACCGCCAAGGAACCCAGCTCCTCGCAACCAGCCTAATAATGGCAAGGGTCATGTGAATCACGTCACCGCAGAGGAAGCCCAGGAAGACCCGGACGTCATACTGGGTACGTTCCTCGTCAACTCAACCCCAGCAACAGTATTGTTTGACTGTGGAGCTTTGCATTCTTTTGTCACCCAAAAGTTTGCACTAGAGAGTGACATGGAACCTACACCCTTGGGTAGTAGTATGCTGATACAAACCCCCGGTTTAGTTATGAAGTCTGGGTTAGGGTGTAAGGGGGTGAAGATTGACATCAACGGGGTAGACTTCCTAGCAGACCTTATAGTTCTGGATTCACCCGGCTTGGATGTTATCCTTGGCATGAACTGGTTGACTAAGCACCAAGGCTTACTAGACTGTGCCAAGAGGATTGTTACCACGACCAACAGCCAAGGAGTGGAAGTCAAGTATGTCCCCAACCCTGTCTCCACGCAAGCCCCTCAGGTTAACTGCCTGTCGGGAGTTGAGTTGGATCAAGTGCCAGTAGTATGTGAATACCCGGATGTGTTTCCTGATGAGCTGCCCGGGATGCCTCCTGACCGCGACATTGAGTTCATCATCGAGCTTATGCCCGGATCAAGGCCCATCTATAAGAAGGCCTATAGGATGGGATCCGAAGAGTTGGCAGAATTCAAGAAGCAACTGGCAGAGCAGCTCAGGAAAGGATTTATTCGCCCTAGTGCCTCTCCTTGGGGATCGCCTATTCTATTTGTGTCAAAGAGAGATGGCACCATTAGACTTTGTGTTGATTACCGTTCTCTCAATGAGGTCACAATAAAGAACAAGTATCCACTCCCTAAGATCGAAGACCTGTTTGATCAGTTGAACGGAGCCAAGGTGTTCTCCAAGATCGATCTCAGGTCTGGGTACTATCAGCTGAAGATCAGACCCCAAGACATCCCAAAGACGGCATTTGTAACCCGATATGGCCTATATGAGTACATGGTCATGTCGTTCGGATTGACGAATGCCCCGGCCTACTTCATGTACCTCATGAATAAAGTCTTCATGGAATACTTGGACAAGTTCGTTGTTGTCTTCATTGATGACATCCTTGTCTTCTCCAAGTCTGAAGAGGAGCATGAAGAGCACTTGAGGTTGGTCCTAGAGAAGCTTAGAGAGCACCAACTTTATGCCAAGTTTAGCAAGTGGGAATTCTGACTGCATGAAGTTGGATTCTTGGGTCATATGTTGACTGCGGAGGGATTATTAGTAGACCCTGCCAAGATTGAAGTCGTGACTGAATGGCAAACCCCAACCACAGTGAAGGAAGTTAGGAGCTTTCTCAGACTCGCGGGATATTACCGCAAGTTCGTAGAAGGATTCTCAAGCATCGCCCGACCAATGACCCAGCTCCTGAAGAAGGACAAGAAGTTCGAGTGGACCGCTAAGTGCGAAGAAAGCTTCCAGGAGCTCAAGAAGAGATTGACCATAGCCCCTGTTTTGGCCACCCCTGATATTCACAAGGAATTTGTGATTTATTGTGATGCCTCAAGAACCGGACTTGGAGGTGTTCTGATGCAAGAAGGCCGAGTCGTAGCATATCTGTCCCGACAGCTACGTCCTCATGAAGAGAACTACGCAACTCACGATCTCGAGTTGGCAGCCGTGGTTCATGCCCTAAAGACATGGCGGCATTACATTTTGGGGAAGCGATGTGAGATATTCACTGACCACAAGAGTTTGAAGTATATCTTCACTCAAAGGGAATTGAGCATGAGGCAGCGAAGATGGTTGGAGTTGATCAAGGACTACGATCTCAGTGTTCAATACCACCCCGGAAAGGCCAATGTGGTAGCTGACGCCTTAAGCAGAAAGGCTTGCTCCTTTAATGCTATGATTAAGGAAGGGCTACCCGCTTTGTATGATGAACTTGAGAGCTTCGGCTTGGAACTGGTCGCACCAGGATTTCTCGCCAACCTCGAAGCGAAGCCTACCTTGATGGACGATATCAAAGAAGCCCAGAAGGGACACGGGAGCATTGAAGGCATTAAGAGGAAGATCAAGGCAGGCAAGGCCCTAGGATTCTCAGAGGATGAACAAGCAGTCATGTGGTTTGGGAACCGCATTTGCATACCCAACAAAGAGGAGCTCAAGAAATTGATCTTACAAGAAGCTCATAGCACTCCCTACTCCATCGATCCTAGAGGAACCAAGATGTATCAAGACCTCAAGGCAAGATTCTGGTGGCATGGCATGAAGCGGGAAATAGGCACGTTCGTGGCTAAGTGTGACATATGCCAGAGGATCAAGGCTGAGCATCAGCGACCTGCTGGACTACTGCAACCCCTTAAAGTGCCTGAATGGAAGTGGGATAAAATCGGGATGGACTTCATCACCGGTTTACCAAGATCAAGCAAGGGACGTGATTCCATTTGGGTCATTGTCGACCACCTGACCAAGGTCGCCCATTTTGTTCCCGTCAAGACCGCCTATGATGGCAACAAGTTAGCCAGCCTCTACATAGAGCAAATCGTGAGTATTCATGGAGTACCAAAGGAGATTGTGTCAGACCGAGGGACCCAGTTCACCTCAAGGTTCTGGAAGAAGTTTTAAGAAGCTATGGGAACCAAGCTCTCCTTCAGCACTGCTTTTCACCCCCAGACCGGTGGGCAAACGGAACGAGTAAACCAGATACTCGAAGACATGCTCCACGCTTGTGTCTGGCATATGGAGCCAAGTGGGAAGATTGCTTACCGTTCGCCGAGTTCTCCTACAACAACAACTATCAGTCAAGCCTTCAAATGGCACCATTTGAGGTGTTGTATGGACGCAAGTGTTGTACTCCCCTCAACTAGTCAGAGACCGGAGAAGGATTAATATTTGGACCAGATATCCTCCGCGAAGCGGAAGAGCAAGTTCAACTCGTTCGTGAGCGCCTCAAGACCGCTAAGTCAAGGCAGAAGAGCCACGTCGACTCTCACCGCCAAGAACTAAACCTCGACGTTGGAGATTATGTCTGCCTCCACGTCACGCCTCAAGGGAACCAAGCGTTTTCACGTCAAAGGACCAAGTGTTTTCATGTCAAAGGAAAGCTCGCGCCAAGGTATATCGGACCCTTCAGGATCACTGCAAGACGAGGAGAAGTTGCTTATCAGCTTGAGCTACCTTCTGAGCTATCGGATGTGCACAACGTCTTCCACGTGTCACAACTCCGGAAGTGTCTGCAAGTTCCCGACCGCCCCGACCTCCACAAAGACATCGACCATCAGGCCATCGACCTTCAGCCAGATCTCACTTATCGTGAGAGGCCTGTCCGCATTTTGGATGAAGCTGAGCACTGCACCCGAAGCCGCACCATCAAGTACTTCAAGGTCCAGTGGAGCAACCACATGGAAAGCAGAAGCAACATGGGAGCGTGAACATTATCTCAGATTAGAGTCTCCATATCTTTTTAGCGCTTAGCCTAGGAATCTAGGGGACGAGATTCTTGTAAGGGGGAAGGTCTGTCACACCCTGTATTTTGACACATTGTTGTGTTTGGTTTTATAAAAATTTGGAGCCAACTAAAACTTTTTGAGTGCATGCTTGTTTGAATTGCTTGAGTGTTCAAGTTTGGCACTATTAGGTTCTACTCCACTCCAACTTCATCTTACTTGATCCAAATTCCTTGCCCTATGATCATGCCATGTGAATATAGCTCAAAAATATTTTTATCAAAATTTATTATCACCAAAAAGGATTTATCCAATTTAAGTTCACTAAAACCCCGAATTGAGGTTTGAACTACAAGTCCTCAATTTAGGTGGATCTCTTCTTCCCAAATGCTTTATTTGAAACCTACTATATATATGACTTCTCAAAACCACCAAATATTATTTTTAAAGATTATTTTCATATTTTATTTAAAGGCTTTTTCTTAAGAACAGAAATGGCTTTTCCTAAGGGAAAATTATTTAAATGCTTTGAAAATATTTGAGAAAATTTAGAGAGGCTCAGTGGACATATATTTTCCATATATATGAGTTTCAACACAAGGGCTTGATCATAACATGGGCAAAACCCCTCAAAACCCTTCCTGATCAGATCAAACTTTTGGAATGTTTCTGCAACAAATATTCTCAATAAATTCCAAGAAAATTCTAGCAAGTTAACACTATCATAGGTGATGATCTTACAAAGTTTCATCTCAATACAAGTTGGTTTGATTCAGCAAACCAACCCAAATCCATTTCTGTCCAGATTCAAATTTTGACAACTTTACATTGTGAAGTGTCTTCCCTTGGCCTCAAACTTTGTGAGCATGCTCCAATGACCAATTAGTGATGATACACTAAGTGGTGCATCAAGGGTTAAAGCCCAGCCCCTTTGAATCTATAGAAAACAGATTCTGTCTATTTCTAGGTTTTCCCTAAGTCCCATTATGAACTTTCTTCAAACCCTCTCAAACTTGGTGATCTCACTTGACTTTCATCACCTCTTGACTCTATCAAATCTCAAGCTAATCCAGGTTCATTTGATCACCCAAACCAACATCAAACACCTTCTGCCAGAAATGTAAAAATGGCATTTCCACCCTTCCACTTTTTACCCTTGGTCTCCCCTTTTTACCACAGCCTCTGGTAGGTGCCTTGCACCTCCAGTAAAAATCCTGAGCCCTCTGGCCATGGTGAGATGGGGTAAAACCCCCTATTTTCTACCTGACAGCATCCTTTTTGACCTCTTCTCTCCATTTCTTCTACCCCAGGGCTACCCTATAGACCCCTAGCCTGTCCTAGCCGTTGGGGCATTTCCTAATGCCTCTGGACACAAGAAGACATGTAGGGGGGCTTAAAGAATGCCCCTGCATGCCATAAGGGCACTCTGGAGCGCGCTACAGTGCGCTCCCACACTATAGCCGCCCCTGCCCGCCACCGCCAGGCGGCATTGGGCCGCCCCTGCCTGTCCGTGTGGTCAGCCTCGACGTCTGCAGCCCTGCAGGCGGTCGGCCCCCTCCTCCCTCTCTCTCCTTCTCCCTCCTCTGTGCGTGCCCACCATCGCCCGGCTCGGCCAATCCTCGAGCCTGAGCACGCGACCTATCCTGCCTCCCTCCTCTCTTCCCCCTGGCTTGGACTAACCCCTGGAACGCCCCCGGCTCCCTCTCTCCCTCTCTCGTGGCCCCTGGCGATGGCCACGTCCCCGCCGGCGCACCCAGATCCGGTGGACTCGCCCCTGCCTATATAAAGGGCCCCCGAGCCCCTCTCTCCCCTCTGGTCTCTCTCTCCTCCCCAGTATCCTCCCTGAACCCCCCATTTGAGCCTCCCGAGCACCAGTGCTCAAGATCGACCGAGGCCCCGCCGCGGCGGAGCTCCATCGATCTCGGGACACAGGCCCGCTCAGGCGCTCCCCTCGCCTCCTTTGGGCCTGTAGCCGTCCCCAGGTCATTTCCCCTCTCTCCCCCACTCGTTTCAAGGCATGAAACCCCTCCGTCGACCGCCTCCCGAACCTCCCTCAGCCGCGGGTTCTCGCCGCCGGTGACTCCGTCCACCTCCGGCACTCCTTCCACCTCCAGAGGACCTGCGGGTCGACCCTGAGCCCATTCCTGCCTCCAGACCTCCTCGCCGTGCTCCCCTCCGCCACCGGTGAGCTTCCCCTCCTCCCTGTCGCGAGGAGGAAGAAGGACCCGACAGGTGGGGCCCACCTATCGGCCTCTCTTTCCCCTCCCGTGCTCTCTCCCCTCTCGTCTGAATCCGACCGCGCGCGCGGCTTGCTGGCTGGCCAGATGGGCCGGCCCAGCTCCTGGCCGCCCCTGGCACAGGATCTGGAGCCCTTTTCTTTTTCTAAATTTTTTGGGATTTGTAAAAATTCCACAGGGCTGAGGCACGTCAGGGAGGCGCTACGGGTGGCAAATGGACACGCCGATGGCACCAAAGAGGAGCCCACGCTCGCCTGCGCCTGCAGGACCGCTCGGGAGGCGAGGGGATTGCCAGAATCGTGTCTGGCGACAACCTCGCGTGGCGGCCGGAGCTCGACAACAGTGAAATGGCAGCTAGAGGACAAGCGGGGTAGCGGGGATACAGGGAGGAGCAAGGGGAGCTAACAGGGACGCCAAGGAGCTGGCCAACGGGCTCAGGGACGACCGGAACGACGCGAATCGACGGCGAAGCTCCGGTGCTCGAGGCGGGGAAGAACGGCGACGGTGAAGGTGATGAGGCACTCCTGGCTTAATTTCTTTGGCGAGGAGGAGCAGGGGGAAGCGGCGGTTCTAGGGGGCTTGCTGGCTGGGCAAGGGGAGGCCGGAGGCCACGGCGGGAGCGAGCAACGGCAACGGCGGCCTTCGGGTCCGGGGGAGATAGCAGAGAAGAGGGAACCGAAGGTGGGGGGATGGAGCCAGGGGGTCTGGGCGTCCTCGAGGTGTCACTAGAAGGCCCACCCGTGGCACGACGAAGCAAGAGGTGGAGGCCTCTCGGCTCGGCATGCACGGCTTCGCCTCTGCCTACTGGCAGAGGTTGAAGACAACCGCTCGCCAGGGTGGGCTGGGCCTGCTACAGAGCTGGGCCAACAGGTGAGATCTCTCTCTCTCTCTCTCTCTCTCTTTTTTCTTCTGACATTTGTTTATTTTTGTTTGGGCCACAAGGACCTAGCACAAAAATACCAACACATTTTCTCGAGTGTAGTTTGAATATTTCAAACCTCCTAAAAATGTTTCAGATTTTTTGGATGACTAAACTAATTGAAATGCTTTATTAGTGAATTTCAGAAACTTTCCTATTTTATTTAATTTACCAAAATAGTTTTGAAAATATGGTTCACCCTTGGTATATTGATTTCAACATTTATCAGAGAGGGGGAACATTTTGAGAGCATTTTGTATTCATTGAAAATTCAGTTGTTTGAGTTTGTTTATTCAATGAAGTGCTAGGATTTGACATCCCCATTTCAAATTCAGTGGAATTTAAACATGATGCCATGATGGTTAATGCAATGACAAGCAATGGCTAGCTAGGGCTATGACAACTCACCCCCACTAAAGAAGAATCTCGTCCCAAGATTCGGGCATAGGGTAAGAAAATAGAGGGAACACTAACTACCACAATCTTCATGATCCACGTGCCCTCCTTGCAGCTCTTGTTTCATTGCATCATGTTGTTATTGACATCTTTGTCTTCGGGATCTTCATCCAACAGAAAGACAACAGGGATAGAGAGCTCTACAAGATTCGATCTTCTCGGAGATCGAGCAACTCATGATCAACTCGTAGAATGAGACGTGATAACATCTCTCGAGATGAGACACAAAACACACATTGCAAATGATGGAATGAGATAGATGATGGAGGTTCAATTGGTAGGCAACAATTCCACGCTAAAACAGATGGTGATGAGGTTTGAAAGTAGCGAGGAGTTAGTTGCCCTTCATACCATAACGGGCACCTTAGGGAAGGTGACTCGTAGGTTTATCCCTTAAGTCGCAAAAATAATTACTTTTGATATAGAGAACATTGAAACTCTTCATACCAACCTAAGACAGTTCACAAGTGATTGTTGGAAGGAATTCAAAGAATGGCATACTCAGATCGGAGGGAAACTAGAGTTATAAAACAATTTGGCAACGGATGGCACTTGCCAGTTAAAACCGGGAGTATAACCCAGTGTATGAGCATGCTCTCAAGAACTTGAGCATTTCCATATTCATCAGTTTTTTTACCAACATCCGTGCCAAGGATTCTGGCAACACCTCATACTACCATGATGAATAATGATGAAGGATGCAGATGCAAAGGAAGACAACACTTTCTCAGATTTCACCTTAGCTATGCCAAGGATGCAAAATCTGGATGATCGACCGAGAGACATTTAGCACCCCGCTTATAATGTTCTAAGATCCTCACGGGGAGGTGGCCAAGTTACTGAAACAAGATATTATTATAATAGGTCTTCCGGATAGGTAGGTTAGCCACAACATCCCTTTGCCGGGTTACAGAGAGACCAATATTATAATTCTTGGGGAAACGTCCCAATCATCATATTTTCCTGAGATTCAGATATGGTTGGTGTCAGGATATTCCAGACTCAGCATGTCTAAAAATGAAAGGTTGCAACACAAATCAAAGAGATGATGTTGCGAGATTCTCAGGAAATGAACTACGGCGTCAACTCCAAAACATGAGCTGGATTGCAATACACATGTGAACACACTGTCCATGACATGCACGACTACATGGACATACAACAAAACACTACCAATTTCTGGATGGAACCATCATTGGAGGTAGCAAAGTATTGTGCACGTCCGTCAGGGCCCTTCAGGAGTAACACATAACTTATTTTCCTTAAACAAATCAATTAGTGGCTTGGTGTGCTAGGGATTGCATGTGGAATGCAGATGATCAGTCTACCAAACCATAGAATACTTCGCACGTGCATGAATGACTTGGGATGATTCCAATGAAAACAAAATGACCTTTCTCAAGTTCATGGCGGCAACTTGCACCACAAGCCCATGAACTAAGAGTAAGTCACTTCTTACACCATGCATATGCTTCATGTACAAGACACGAAGATACTACCTACAAAGTTTCCAACACTAGCTTAATGTTCATCATGAATCATGGAAGAGATGAAAATGTTGTCGGTGGACCCAACAACAATTCATCGAGGTATCCATATAGATGGAATTCCACAACTATGAGAACAAGGTGATAGCATTGGTCAAACCAAAGGATATAATGGTGTATGCTCGGGGATACATCCACGGTAGAAAAACAACATTAGGAGGATCTTTGGTTTTGAGTTTGATTTGATGATAGTCCACACTGAAATCAAATATTAGATAAGATGATAGATGCAACAATTGACCACATGGATCAACTGATGAAGATATCGCATTTCTTCAACACACACACAAGATATCCCTTTGGATGAACTAATTCAGGCAAAGCTTTTATCTTCCAACTCTCCAAGTTTTTTGTTTAGCTTAACCAACCATCTCAGGGGTATCTAACACCGATTCTTGGAGAAGGGTGGTTTATAGCAAAACCATCTTGATCACGAACTTAACATAACGGTCAAGGAACACCTTGGTAATACTTCCGAGAAGATATTCAGAAAATCACGATCCACCGGTATGTTATTAAGCTCGAGAGCAATCTTGCTTTTCCAGGCAAGACGATATGATCAACAGAGCAAAGTATTGACACAATCCTAACTCATTGACTAAAAAGTGCACCATGGAAAATGGACTAGGTAGCACGATCATTCTTAGTATGTCAATTCAATGACCATCACACCAAGAGTGAGATTATTGTCCATTAACTACCAAGCAACAAAGTTGCTAGGAGTATCGATTTCACACATCACGATTCACTTGTTAGTATTCTGGTTTCAACAACACAGAGACTGGGGAATGAATGATGATGGCACAAGTATCACTACATCAAGATTTCATAATAGGGAGTGCGGTTCTGATGATATTCTTGGCATGAAGAGGGTAATACCTCAAGGTAGAACAGAGCAAAAGCTAGATTGGCATTTTAATCTACGAAATACAACTGCTTTGACCCAATCCTAGAAATGGATGAGGTATGGGAGTTTGCTTCTCCTATTCATTCTGAAATAGAATGGCTTGATAGTCCACAAGAATAGTCGACATAGATAAGACAATGCATGACATACCCTTGACTATACATTGATAGATAAAGGTCAAAATGCAATTGAAGAAGGACAACTCAAGAGCACCTAATTTTTCCTGAGTCGTAGATGCATGGATTGAATATGTCAAACAGAGTTCAACATGTTTCTTCCAGATAATCCATGCCGAAATAAAAGAATTGGCATGCTCACAACTATGAAATGGAGGACTCATCACGAGCACTCTTGTTGTGATATTTTGTTCATGAAGAACTCCTGTCGTAACTGACTCATGGTATTGGAAGAATGATATACCACAAACCTTGAAGACTATAACAAGGTTACTAATATCCTAAAGGAACGAGCGAATACTATCAACAGGAATGAGCAGAATGATCCTTGGGTTCAAGAACCCAGATACATAATACCTATTGACTAAGTAGCATCACAACATGCTTTTGATAATGATGGCCAGAATAATCACACTGGAAACAAAACACACAACAAGACTATTGGGTGGTTCACTGAAATAACATGGTTTCCTAAACACAACACGTCGAGGTAATAGGGTACCTCAACTTAACAATTAGTGTGCTTTGTCTGGCCTGAAAGACATTGACTCAAGATGAAAGAGTTTTGCAATTGCATCAGATAATTTAGAAACCTTGGATAACTGGGACAGCATAACGGCTGTACGGGCTTGAAATATGAGGCAACCTGCACAAGAAAACTGATAACAAGATATTGAATTCTTATGGAAACACTAATCCAGGAAGACAACAACTTTCCTATAGGTCTCCAGCATAGTAACTCATCCTCCTAATAGATAGATGAGAAGGCCTAGTTTTTAAACCCCGTAGAATAAAGAAGAGGGTGACTCAGAATTAGAATGACACGAGGAAAGGAGTAAAAAGAGCCTTACGTTCCCTTCCACAATCAATTCCCTTAGATAACTAAAGCAGTTCTAGACTCAACATCGACCAGTTTGGCTTGGTAATCCTACATGCAGTCAAGCTCTGATACCAAAGCTGTCGGGAACCGATCCTAAGCCATAAGAATCCATCCTGTAACACATCACATCACTTTGCGGTCTGACGCATGGTTATCTCCATGGCTGCCACCTTACCTGGGCCGGGATCGTTTGCGTCTTTTGACTCACGTATGTGAATGTGTCGCTAGCATTCAAATGTCAAAGAACCCGGGCCGACATGACTAGTCATAGAACCCAAGTGGCACATCCATACAGGGACATGCATACGTAACCCAGCAATGCAGGTGTCGACCTCTAGCGTGTGTAGACGAGTCATAGCAAGCTACAAGGACTCCATTGTGTTGTGGGACATGAATGTCATCACTGCACGTAGATGAGTCGTAGCAGGCTACAGGGACTCCATTACACTGCGAGACATTTCCTCGAGGGGAGAGACACAACAACAAAGAAGGATACATGCCGGTCAATCAATGTGTTCGGAGCATTAGCAAGCTACCAAGGCTCGGTGGAAACACAAAGAGGCATTTCCCTGTAAAGAGTACTACTAAAGGCACACAACTAGGTGTCGGATCCCATACATACTGTTTCACGTCACACGTATGCACGACATGCCCGATATGCATAGATACAACTATGGAATCACAACATAACCATACAACATTACAACATTTATTTAGAAGGCTCGGAAGAGCCAATACAATAAGACGTTACACACAGGGGTCACAAGACCCAACATTCAGAGCATTCAATCAAACAAGGGGAAGTTAAACATGTCTGGGTACAGACATCTACAAAAGTGGCTAGAGGGGCCTGAAAGGCTACAATGACCCTACCAAAGGAACCAGACCTCTGTCTGGGATTTCCAAGCTAATACGGTCAACATCAAACTTCACATCATAAGTACCACTAATGAGACTGGCGTCTCCTCTGGAAAACATAAATTAAGCAAACATGAGTACAAAGGTACTCAGCAAGACTTACATCAGAACTATCTACATATGCATCAATATCAATGAAGGGGGTTGTGGAGTTTATTGCAGCAAGGCAGCTTTGACTCTTGGCTAACCTGTACTACGACTACGAGTGCTTCCTTTGAGGTGGGATAGCGCACACGATTCCACATATTCACCAATCAATACACCACTATGGATCCACTTCTGTCTCCCTATGAGAAGGCCATCCATAGCACTCACGCTTATCTTGCGTATTTTAGAGTATCCACTTCAACTTATCTATGAACCACATAAGTTCTTCAAGTAGTCCATATCCGAGGACGCGGCTATTCGAATAGATTCATAACCCTGCAGGGGTGTACTTCTTCACACATGCTCCCGCCACTTATCGCTATGTGCACATAAAAGGCACCTCGACAACCTTCAAGTGGAAGCCCAGCGAGGGAGTTGGCCATGACCGTCAATCACACAAGACCCTAGTCCAGGTTTATCGCCTATTTGAGACTGAACCCGCACGGAAGTCCGGCCGAAGTTTCCACTACGGCCTCAAGCAATGTGCGCAGGGTTCCCAAGCCCACCGTTCGGGTGCCACTTGGTACACCGTGCCACTGTGCCTATACCGCATCATAGCCCACCCCGTCGGATAGCGCTATGCACGGACACCAACACATTTCCTACAAACACCAGAAACTAGTTGCAACTCCTGGACAGAGGGGTAGGCGATTAATGGGCCGAGAGGGTCAATTAAGTATCCCAATGTACGGCAGTATCTTGTCTTGGATAACATACACAGAACTCAGTTCATAAAGACGGTCCCAATGGGACAACCCGCCATGTACTCCTACATGACCTCTCATCGCTACCTTTACCAAATCGTGTTACACACACTTAGCTCTCCCACAGTAGGACATGAATACTGCCATTCCGATTCATCACCCAGATGGATCAGACCCGACCCGACACGACTTTAAGCATAGCAGGCACAGTAAGAAAACATGGATGAGTAAGCACAACAAGGCCCAAGCAGTTGCTACTCATGCTAAGTGGTTTTAACTATTTACTGTGACAAAGACATGTCATGCAAAGGAATGGGTTCAACTACCGATGACATGTAATAGTTGAATTGTTGTTGTCCTAATACAGTAAAAGAGAGCAGGAGCAAGAGAGTGGGTTCATATCAGTATGCTCAAGGGGGTTTGCTTGCCTGACAGTCCTGAAGATAATACTTCTCTTCATTAGTGTCAACATTCACATTGTCAGAACCATCATCTACCGAAAGGGAACAAACACCGGCAAACAAGAAAGGAACACATTCAATGCAATGCAACAATCATGATGCATGAAATGGCATGCTAAGTTACTAAATGACCTAGTGGAATAATTAGCCAAGTTAATTGAAGAATTCAAACAAGTTTGAATTCCAACTCCAAATGATATTTCCTATATTGCCCTAATCATAAAATGTCCTACTTGGTGATGTTAACTTGTTCAAACATGCATGACCATGACATAAACAGCTTCATTGGATTTTTCTGATCAATTTTCATATATAAATTATTTTCATGTGACTTACAAATTATTTTCTATGATTTTTAGAAGTTTTAAACATTTTCTAGAATTTCCTGAATTATTTTTATTATAAAAATTGATTACTGCGACAACCTGACGTCAGGATGACGTCAGCATGTCAAAAGAACCGGTCCAGGTCAAACCTGGCCAGTGGGACCCGCATGTCAGTGATACAGTGCTAATTTGTGGTTATACTTAACTAACCTAATCATTAGTAGGGCTGGGCCCACGCGCTAGTGACTTAGGCCTTAACTAATCCTGTGATTAGTGCTAATTAAGTGGGCCACCGGCGACCACCCAACATGGCGGAGGCACGTCGGGGCAGTGCTACGGGCGGTAAATGGACGCGCCGAGGGCACCAAAGGGGAGTCCACGCTTGCCTACGCCTGCAGGACCACTCGGGAGGCCAGAGGATCTCCGGAATCATGGCTGACGACAACCTCGCGCGGCGACCGGAGCTCGACAATGGCAAAGATGGCAGCTAGAGGACAAGCGGGGCAGCGGGGATATGGGGAGGAGCAAGGGGAGCTCACAGGGATGCCGAGGAGCTGGCCATCGGGCTCGGGGATGACCGGAATGACGCGAATCGACAACGAAGCTCCGGTGCTTGAGGTAGGGAAGAACGACGACGGTGAAGGCGATGAGGCGCTCCCGGCTTGATTTCTTCTGCGAGGAGGAGCAGGGGGAAGCAGCGGTTCTGGGGGGCTCGCTAACTGGGCAAGGGGAGGCCGGAGGCCACGGCGGGAGCGAGCAGCGGCGATGGCAGCCTTCGGGTCCGGGGGAGAGAGTAGAGAAGAGGGAACAAAAGGGGGACTGGAGCCAGGGGGTCTGGGCGTCCTCGAGGCGTCTCTAGAAGGCCCGCCCGTGCCATGGCGAAGCAGGAGGTGGAGGCCTCCCGGCTCGGCGTGCATGGCTTCACCTCTGCCTACTGGCAGAGGTTGAAGACGACCGCTCGCCAGGGTGGGCTAGGCCAGCTACAGATCTAGGCCAACAAGTGAGATCTCTCTCTCTCTCTCTCTCTCTCTCTTTCTCTCTCTCTCTCTTTAGTTTTTGTTTTCTATTTTCTTTTCTTCTGACATTTGTTTATTTTTGTTTGGGCCACAAGGACCTAGCACAAAAATACCAACACATTTTCTGGAGTGTACTTTGAATATTTCAAACCTCCTAAAAATGTTTCAGATTCTTTGGATGACTAAAATAATTGAAATGCTTTATTTGTGATTGTCAGAAACTTTCCTATTTTATTTAATTTACCAAAATAGTTGTGAAAATATGGTTCACCCCTGGTATGTTGATTTCAACATTTATCAGAGAGGGGGAACATTTTTGGAGAGCATTTTGGATTCATTGAAAATTAAGTTGTTTGAGTTTGTTTATTCAATGAAGTGCTAGGATTTGACATCCCAATTTCCAATTCAGTGGAATTTAAACATGATGACATGATGGTTAATGCAATGACGAGCAATGGCTAGCTAGGGCTGTGACACTGGTATGGCTCCTCCCACATCCCATGAGGCCCTTTGGGTTAAGACACCCCTCCTAATGGTCCCCCGGTACCCTCCCGGCACTCCCGGTACATTACCGATGAGCCCAAAACTTTTTCGGTGACCAAAACAGGACTTCCTATATATCAATCTTCCCCCACGTACCATTCCGAAGCTCCGCGTGACGTCTGGGATCTCATTCGGGACTCCGAACATCCTTCGGTCACCACCATACATAACTCTATACTACCGAAATATCACCAAACCTTAGGTGTGCAGACCCCACAGGTTTGAGAACTATGTAGACATGATCGAGATACCTCTACAGTCAATAACCAATAGCGGGACCTGGATTCCCATATTGGTTCCTACATATTCTACAAAGATCTTTGTCGGTTGAACCTCTATGTTAAGGATTCAGTTAATCCCGTATGTTGTTCCCTTTGTTCATCAATATGTTACTTGCGCAATATTCGATCGTCGTTATCTGTATACCTAGTTCAACCTCGTTACCGGCAAGTTTCTTTACTCGTTTCATAATACAAGATCCATTGGCTAACACTTTACATTGCTTGTAAGGCTTGTTGTGATGTTGTATTACCGAGTGGGCCCTGAGATACCTCTTCATCACACGGAGTAACAAATCCCAGTCTTGATCCATGCCCACTCAACAGACACCATCGAAGATACCTGTAGAGCACCCTTATGGTCACCCAGTTACGTTGCGATGTTTGATACACACAAGGTACTCCTCCGGTGTCAGTGAGTTGCATGGCAACATGGTCATAGGAATGTATACTTGACATGCAGAAAACTATAGCGATAAACTGACACGATCATATGCTATGTTTATAGTTTGGGTCTTGTCCATCACGTCATTCCCCAAATGATGTGATCCCTTTATCAAATGACATCTCATGTCAATGGCTAGGAAACCTTCCCCATCTTTGATCAACGAGCTAGTCTACTAGAGGCATACTAGGGACACAGTGTTGTCTATATATCCACACATGCAATGTGTTTCCAATCAATACAATTATAGCATGGATAATAAACGATTATCATGAACAAGGAAATATAATAATAACTATTTTATTATTGCCTCTAGGGCATATTTCCAACAACCTGTGGGTTATCAAGACCTTTTTCTAGTGCCGTTGCCGGGGAGAAGAGATATATTTGTTAAGTCACTTGGGATTTATATCAATCAATCACTATGAAGAATCTGAAGGATACTAAAACCAAGATTTTTCCCTCTACTACCACGGGAGGTAAGGAACTGCCATCTAGCTCTTCACTTGATTCACCTTCTATTATGAGTAAGTTTGCAACACCACCACATGCTATTAATCCTGATATTGATGATGCTACTTCTGCTATGAATGATGCTTATGATGATACTAGTACCATGCTTCATGATAATGGGCCATTAGGTGAATTTCTTGATGAACAAATTGCTAGAGCTAGATAGAATGAAATCATTGAAACTGATGAAACTACTGAAAGTGATGGGATCTTTGAAACTGATGATTATAAAACACCTAACAGGCCTAGCTGTCCTAGATTTGAAATGCCTAAGATACCTGAAGGTTATGCTTTAGATGGAGAAATAGCTAGAGAGATTCTTGCTTGTAAGGATAGAAATGATCTCAAGAAACTACTATGCAAGTAGAAATAAAAGACTTTGAATGCTAAAATGAAATGTGATCCTAAGTTTTCTACTTCAACTATATTTGTTACCAATAAGGATTATGAATTCTCTGTCGATCCAGAGTTAATCACTTTGGTTGAATCCGATCCTTTTTATGTCTATGAAACTGAGACTGTGGTAGCACATCTTACTAAGCTGAATGATATAGCCACCCTATTTTCTCACGATGAGAAGATTCCTTACGATTATATTCTCAAATTATTTCCGTTTTGATTAAAGGGTGTTGCTAAGATATGGTATAATACTCTTACTCCTAGTTGTGTGCGTAGTCCCAGGATATGATTTACTACTTCGCTGAAAAATATTTTCCTACTCATAAGAAACAAGCTGCCTTACAGGAAATATTTAACTTTGTGCAAATTGAAGAAGAGAGTCTCCCAGAAGCTTGGGCGACGCTTCTCCAATTGCTTAATGCTTTGCCTGATCATCTCTTAAGAAAGATGAAATACTTGATATCTTCTACAATGGACTAACTGATGCTTCTAGGGACTTCCTAGATAGTTGTGTTAGTTGTGTTTTTCGGGAACGAACTGTTGAACAAGCTGAGGAACCATTGAATAATATATTGAAGAATTATGATGATTGGACTCTGCCTGAACCACCAATTGAACCCATTCCGAAGAATAGGGGTATCTTATTTCTCTGTCCTGAAGATATGCAACATGCAAATAAATGCATGAAGGAAAAAGGTATTAAAGCTAAGGATGTTAAGAATTTACCACTTATTGAAGACATTTTTGGACTCAACACACCACCACCTCCATAGGTGGTAGAGGTAAATTATTTATTAAAGTTTGATGAAGGTGACATCCCTTAGAATAAACATCCTAGTCAATGCTTATATGAGTTCGATAACTACATTATGAAGTAAGATCACTTCAATGCAAATGTTCTGAAACACTTGAAATATAATTCGAATATGATTGCTCGCTTGAGTGACTTGATATGTTAGAGGTGTAGGCAAACATGCCTCTATGCTTCAAATTCAGTTAGAACAAGTTGATAGATCTCAAAGAGAATTGCTTGATGAATGAACAATAATATGAATGATCATGCTATTATAGTAACTAGAGGAGGTAGAATGACCCAAGAACCTCTTTGTCCTGAAGGTCATCCTAAAATAATTGAACAAGACTCTCAAGGAATTAATGCTGATACACCTAGTCCTTCTAAGAAGAAGAAGAAGAAGAAAAATGACAGGACTTTGCATGCTTCTAGTGAACCTGAGATAGAAAAACCTCTTGATGATAATAATGATGTCTCTATTTCTGATGCTGAAACACAATCTGGTAATGAACATCCACATAGTGATAATGATAATGATAGTTATGTTCATGAGGATACTCAACCTAGTAATGATAAAGAACCAGATAATGATGTAGAAATAGAATCTGCTGTTGATCTTGATAACCCACAACCTAAAAATAAACAATATGATAAAAATGACTTTGTGGCAAGAAAACATGGTAAAGCAAGGGAACCACGGGTTCAGAAACCCATGCCTTTTCCACCTAAACCATCTAAGAAAAAGGATGAAGAATTTAAGCGCTTTGCTGAAACGATTAGACTAGTCTTTTTGTGTACCCATCTAAAAGATATTTTAAAGATGCCTCCTTATCCTAAGTACATGAAAGACATCATTACTAATAAAAGAAAGACACTTGAAGTTGAAATATCCACCATGCTTGCTAATCATTCTTTTAAGAATGGAGTACCTAAAAAACTTGGAGATCCAGGAATACTAACTATACCTTGCTCCATTAAAAGAAATTATGTCAAAACTGCTTTGTGTGATTTGGGAGCTGGTGTTAGTGTTATGGCTTTCTCTTTACATAAAATACTTGATTTAAATAAACTCACACCTAGTGAAATATCTTTTCAAATGGCTAACAAATCAACTGCCGTACCTATCGGTATTTGTGAGGATGTGCCCGTTGTTGTTGCAAATGTTACTTTCTTAACGGACTTTGTTATTCTTGAGATGCCCGAGGATGAAAACATGTTGATTATACTTGGTAGACCCTTTTTGAGTATTGCAGGGGATGTTATTGATTACGATAAAATCAAGGTCACTTTTCATATAAATGGTAATGATCATACGATGCACTTTCCGAAGAAACAATTCCAAGTGAATGGTGTGAATGTTATTGAAAATTATACGACACTTATTATTGGAATCTTTCATTTACCTCTACCTATTGCGAAAATAAATATGATATTATTATGGTTGGGGATATGCATATCCCCATTGAGGTAACCTAGTGTTTTATGAAAGTTCTTCGGTTTCATGCTAATTGAAAGTGGTTGTTAATAAGACTTGATCAACCTTATTAATGAATTATTTTTGAGAAGTATGAAGTTGATGAATTTAGTAGACACAACTCTCTGTATCCGCTTTTTGTCTTGTGTTTTTCTTAGTTAAATAAAATAAAGTGCCATGTTTATCCTGTTTTCTGATTTTCCCATGCAATAAAAAATGACCCAAAAATAAAAGTTCTTAGAATGTCCTAAAAATTTAACATGATTTTTTGATTATTTATGAATTTCTAGAATAAATAACACTAGAGGGGGGGGTGCACCTAGTGGCCACCCTCCACTAGGGCATGCCAGCCCCCCCTGGTGCGGCCTTGTAGAGGGTGGGCCCCTGGTGTGTCCCCCCACTTATCCCTTTAGCCCATGTCATCTCTTACCTCGAGAAAAAAAATTCACCATTGCTCTCTTCCTCGTGTTCTTGCTCAAGAACCCATGGATTTTGATCTCTTTGCTCGAAGCTCTATTTCCGAAACTGTTTTAGGGGATTGCTTCTTGGTATGTAACTCCCTCATTGCGCCAATTAGTTTTTGATTTAGTGGTTTATTTTCAGAATAATTATCTACTCTTGGTGCTGCTGTAGATGAGCTTGCATGTTGAATTCTTATAGTTCTAAGTAGTTTGAATGCTTGATATGACCTCTATGCATCCCTAGGAGTAGTTGCTATCAATCTTATTTAGTTTTGTTAACAATTTTTTGTGGAATGAATTTTTTCAGAATTTTATTTGTAGAAAATAAGATGAATTTCTTTCGGAAGTACTCATCCAAGAAGAATGCTAAGGGGTTTATCGGGGAGTCGTCTGATAGTGACCTCTACATTCCAAGGAAGGAAGAAGTGCGGCTATGCGAATGGAACCATACTCCTTTTACGGAGGAAGCCAGTTTCTATCAAGAATTTTCTCAATTTATTGACAATGCTGGGCTGACCAACTTCCTCGTAGATAAGTGTGACCAGTACCGCATCCTCACAAATTCCTTTGTGCAAAGTTTTAATTTCCTGAGTTGGAATAACCCTCCTGAGGTGCATTTTAATCTATATCCTGAAAAGTGTAAGATACCACTCACTGACTTTTGTGACATATGTCTGATTCCTTATTACGAGGAATTAATAGAGCCTAGACCAGTAGAGTTTGAGGACTTTCTCATCACTTTAATACTGGGTGACAAAAGAGGCGTGTCAAAAGCCACCGTAACCAGTTTGTAGTTTCCTTCTGTGCACTACTTTTCTATATTCATTGCTAAGTGTTTAATTGCTAAGGAAAAGGTCCATGCACTTTGTGCCCCAGACCTTGCCATTTTACGACGTGCATTATATAATGACCACACTTTTAGCTTAGGAGATATTGTTGCACGACGCCTACATCTTAACAAGAATAAGGGCAAGATAAATGGTGCCATTTATGCTAGTCGCTTAGCGAGTTGGTTTGAAGTGTAGACGCCTGCATATTGTCTTTTGCCCACAGTTTATCTAGATCATAGGTCGTTGCGAGACCACCACTTTATTGATTGATGAGGGTATGTACGTAGGGTAGGGTCCTAGGAAAGGCCTACATACCCTACCTAAGGACAGTACATGGGAGGACTTGAAGATCAAGCATGAACTTCCGAGTGGATTCCTGGAGACGTTCAAAGCCACTCGATAGATATCCACTCAGAGACTCCTTCTTTCACTCGGCAGTCATGTGTCACTCAGAAGACCTCGCTTTCACTCGATGCCAGAAGACCAGGAGCCATAATCAAGAGCCCAACGGGCAGACGTTTGTTCAATTGTCATTAGTAGCTTTTATTACGTACGTTACCCGTAACGGCATACTTTAAGCCCACGATCGGACCCTTAGATGCTAGGTAATTATGAGGGGCAGCGAACTCTATATAAGCCGCCCCTCCCCTCCTACACAAGGGTTTGCAACCATTGTAATCTTGATATTCCACATGACATAACCTCCCGAGCACTAAGACGTAGGGCGGTTACCTCCACGAGAGGGGCCTGAACTCATACATCCGTGTGTACGTCCTCGATGTAGCTAAGACTCTGCCCTCTCCTTTCACACCCCTACCATCTACTGTCAGGCTCATTCCCACGACAGTTGGTGCCTACTGTGGGGCAGGCGTCTAAGTGACTTCCAGCGAGGTTGCATTTTTCATCCTTCGACATGTCTTCTGGCGGTGTTTTTGCTCTAGGCCACGAGATCCGTTTCAGAGCCCTCACCTTCATCGCCGACGATTCGGCATGGCTCCAGGAAGCGCCTCTCGATGTCTAGGCACTCCCGGTCCGCGGGGCCGCGCACTTCCGCGCGAGTTCCTGCTGTGTGTTGCTGCGTCAGCCTTCGACTCCTTACTCATCGGCTCCCCTCGCTGTTCACGGTCGCAAGCGGTCCGGCTCTCATGACTTCAGCGCTGGGTCAAACATGCAGTGGCACGTCAAACTTCTCCATAGGTCGTAGCACTCAATCCCGCCGAGTCCCTTCACGGCGTGTTCGAGTCGGATTTCGATCCATCCGACATGCCTTCTGAGTGCGAAAGCTGCGACCCCGCAGTGGAGGTCTTGATAGATTTGGCCGTGGCAGGCACGAGGCTGGAGGTCCGTCGAAAGAGCAGCCGCGCTGCGAGGAGGAGGTTCTTCATACTCCCATAGTTGGTGCAACTGCCGAGGCCCAAGCTTTGGAGGCTGCACGCATTCGTCTAGAAGAACTCCAGGCAGAGCTTGACGAGCGCACTCGCCAGCGCCCGCCACGCCCCAGTCGATGTCAGCGACAGCTGTTTCCGACTGGATCTCACAACGACGTTGAGGTATATCGAACTCCTGTGTTAAATCTTGTTGTTGCTGCTAGGATAGCAGATTCCATTCAGCCGTCCCGGTTAGAGGCAGGAAGAGGGTTGATGCAGATCAGAGCATTGTTAGATGCAACGCAGTGTCAAAATTCAGTAGTTTCTCAGTCCCGCAACAGGATACACAACAATTCACCCAGGGCAGAGACTGTTCAGTCGGCACACAGCCCTGGATTGCCCTTGCACCATCGGGGCGGCGGTTTCCGTGAAGAGCAAGACAGAGATCAGTGTCACCGCGAAGACCATCGTCGAGTGCCCACTCCTCCGCGGAGTGGTCCGTACGCGCCCTGGCACTAGGACGACAGGCGCTCCTTCGGTGATGACTGGAATGCGGGCTTTGATGCCCGTGCCCTCCTTGTTCAGAAGCGGATTGACAGGGGCAGAGCCCACAGGGAAGGATACGACAGAGCTTTTCCGAGTGGTAGCTCGGCCGTGGTTTCTGGTCCTGAATGTTTTAGCAGAGCCATACGTTCTGTGGAGATTCCCCCAACTTCAGGTTGGTGGCGGGAATTGGGAAGTTTTCTGGCGAATCAAAGCCGGAGACTTGGTTAGATGATTACCGAGTGGCTGTGAAAATTGGTGGCGGAAATGACAATGTTGCAATGAAGCACCTGTCCCTGATGTTGGATGGTTCAGCTCGAGCTTGTCTGAATCGCCTGGCTCCTTCCAGTATATGTTGCTAGGAGGATCTTGCCCGAGTGTTTGTCTGAACCTTTGAGGGCACTTGCAAGCATCCGGCAGGTCTGGTCGACTTACAGCACCGTGTCCAGAAGCCCAATGAAACTTTAAGGGATTATATTCAGCGATGGTCCACTCTGCATCATACAGTGGAGAATGTGTCGGAACATCAGGTTGTTTGTGCATTCAAGGTTGGTGTGAGATACAAAGAACTTTATCTGAAGTTTGGGTGAACGGGTGATATTTCACTCGGCAAGATGATGGAAATCGCCACTCGGTATGCCAATGGCGAGGAAGAAGACCGCCTCCGTAGCGGCAAAGGAAAGGTAGTCGTCAATGAGGCTGGCGACAGCAACAATCGTAAACAAAAGCGAAAGGCTGAAGAACCAATTCAGGCAAAAGCAGCACCACTGGCGACTCAGTCTAAGAACAAGGGCAAAGCTAAAGCACAAAATGCCCCCAAGAAAGGGAAAAATTAGTCAGGATTTGATATCATGGATCAGCCGTGTATAATACACATGAGGAAAGATGCAAAAGGCAATCTGATTTTGCCCAAGCACACCACTCGACAGTGTCGGACCCTTATCCAGCAATTCAAGGGAGACCAGCCAAGTGAGAAATATCCTGAGAAGGGAGATGAAGATGAGGAAAAGGAAACATTCCTGGATGTCACTGCTACACTGGTAATCTTTGCTGATGTCGAGAGCAAGAGCCGTTTGAAAGTCATCAACAGAGAAATCAACATGGATGTACCCGATACTCCCACCTACCTCAGATGGTCCCAATATGCTATCACATTCGACCAGACAGACCATCCTGCTCATGTGGCCACTCCCGGTCGACAGGCTCTGGTAGTTGATCCGGTGGTGCATGGGACTCGACTTAGAAAGGTCCTCATGGATGGCGGCAGCGGCCTGAACATTCTTTATGTGTATACCCTGAAAGGGATGTGCATTCCAATGTCCCGTCTGAGTGAGAGCAGCATGCAGTTTCACGGGGTCATCCCAGGAAAGAAGGCCATGTCACTCGCCAGATAGCATTGGATGTGGCATTCGGGAATGACAAAATTTTCCGAAAAGAAAAGTTGAGATTTGAAGTTGTGGATTTCAAGAGTGCTCACCACGCCAATCTGGGTCGACCCGCTTATGCATGTTTCATGGCCCGACCATGCGATGTATATCTCAAGTTGAAAATGCCAGGCCCTAAGGGCGCGATCATGGTCACGAGCAATCGACAGTAGGCTGAAGAATGCCTCCAGCAAGGCTCCAAGATCGTCGATCACTAGATGGCTATGGTAGAGTTGGAGGAGTACAAGAAAACCTCCAACCCTGCCGATTTGCTCCGTGCAAAGAAGCCGGCTTCCGAGTTGGCATTTCAGTTGACAGGGGAAGTGAAGAAGGTACACATCCACCCGACGGATCCAACCGCTGCCCCAACGAATATCTCAACAACACTCGACAGTAAATAGGAAGCCGAGCTCATCCAGTTCCTCCATGAGAACTAGGATATCTTTGCATGGAAGCCTACTGACATGACGGGGATACCCAGGGAGCTGGCTTAGCACCGTCTGCGAGTGGATCCGAAAGCCAAACCCATCAGGGAGCATTTGCATCGCTCAGCGGTGGAGAAGCGCAAGGCAATCGGAGAAGAAGTGGCCCGTCTCTTGCAAGCCAAGTTCATTCAGGAGATTTATCACTTCGAGTGGTTCTCGAATGTTGTGATGGTGCCAAAGAAAGATAAGTCGTTGCGCATGTGCATTGACTTAAAACATCTCAACAAGGTGTGCCCAAAAGATCATTTTCCGCTCCCCTGCATAGATCAAATTATTGACTCTATAGCAGGGTGTGAGCATTTATCGTTTTTGGATGCTTATTCTGGGTACCATCAGATCCGTCTGTATGGACTGGACGAAATAAATACAGCCTTCATCACCCCATTCGGGTGTTTTTGTTACATCACCATGCCTTTTGGTCTCAACAATGCCAGCGCTACTTTTATGCGCATGATTCAGAAATGTTTACTCGACAAGATCCCTCAGAATGTCGAGGCATATATGGACGATATAGTGGTCAAGTCCCGCAAAGGTTCCGACCTACTGGCTGACTTTGCCGAGACATTCGCTAATTTGAGGAGATTCGACATAAAGCTGAATCCAGGCAAGTGTACTTTCGGCGTCCGTGGCGGCAAGTTACTCAGTTTTCTCGTTTTCGAGCCAGAAATTGATGTCTACCCCGAGAAAATCAGCGCCATTACCCGTATGAAGACTCCCGTGCGAGTGCATGATGTTTAGAAGCTCACAAGTTGCTTGGCAGCATCGAGTCGATTCATTTCTCGTCTTGGTGAGAAGGCTCTGCCTTTATATCAATTGATGAAGAAGTCCGACATGTTCGACTGGACTCCCGAAGCCGAAGTAGTGTTTGTTGAGCTCAAAGCCCTGCTCGCCACCCATCCGGTGCTTCCCGCTCTTGCCAGCAAAGAGCCTTTGCTCCTGTACATCGTGGCCACAAATCAGTACGTCAGTACAGTACTGACTGTCAAGCGGGAAGAGGAGGGTAAAGCTTATAAAGTCCAGAGGCCAGTTTATTATGTCTCAAAAGTATTGCCCCCCTCAAAGCAAAGATATGCACACTATCAGAAGCTAGTTTATGGTATTTACCTATCAGCGAAGAAGGTGGCGCATTATTTCCGAGGCCACTCAATTTCAATCGTTAGTGATGCTCCTCTATCCGAAATTTTCAATAATCGAGACGCATCCGGTCGAGTGGCTAAGTGGACAATCAATCTTGGACACTTTGACATTAGATTCGAAGCCAAAAAGCAATTAAGTCCCAAGCATTGGTAGATTTCATGGCCGAGTGGATTGAGCAGCAACAACCTATCCAAGTTCACTCGACGCATTGGACAATGTTCTTCGACGGCTCGAAAATGTTGAATGCGTCCAGTGCTGGTGTTGTCTTGATATCTCCCAGGGGTGACAAGCTCAGCTATGTCTTGCAAATTCACTTTGATTCCTCCAACAATGAGGCAGAGTACGAAGCACTTTTGTATGGGTTGCGCATGGCTATCTCACTCGGTATCAAGCGCCTGATGGTTTATGGCAACTCAGATTTGGTGGTGAATCAAGTGATGAAAGAGTGGGATGTTCGAAACCCCACTATGACTTGATACTGCAATGCAGTCTGAAAGTTGGAGAAGAAATCTGAAGGCCTGGAACTTCATCATGTTCCCCGACTGAAAAATCAAGCGACCGATGAGCTATCCAAGATTGGTTCCACTCGACGTCCTGTCCCCAGTGGTGTGTTCTTGGAGCACTTGCACACTCCTTCGGTTCAAGAAGATCCCTTCACCGAAGAGCTCCAAAAGCTTTGAGTTCCACTGACCCGAAAGAAGTCGACGTCCCTGCAGTGATTGACCTAGTCATGGAGATTCTGGTTATCACTCCCGACTGGACTGTGCCTTACATTTCTTATATCCTCAGACAAGAGCTCCCTGAAGATGAAACAGAGGCTCGACAGATTGTGCACAGGTCCAAGGCTTTCACTGTGATGGGAGACCAGCTGTTCAGAGAAAGTGCGACTGGTGTTACACAACGCTACATTTCCTCCGAGGAAGGTCGAATGATTCTAGACGAGATTCACTCGGGAACTTGTGTTCACCATGCGTTCTCAAGGACGATTGTCGCTAAAGCATACCGAGCTGGTTTTTACTGGCCACGAGCTAATGAGATGGCTAAAGACATCTTCCATCATTGTGATGGTTGCCAGTTCTATGCAAACTTGTCACACAAGCCGGCATCTGCCCTGAAGACAATTCCTCTTGCCTGGCCGTTTGCGGTTTGGGGACTCGACATGGTTGGCCCTTTTAGACCCGGAAAAGGAGGGTTCACTCACTTGTTGGTAGCAGTCGACAAATTCACCAAGTGGATAGAAGCCAAGCCAATCAAGAAGCTGAACTCCTGCACGGCAGTCACATTCATGAGGGAGATAATTTATCGATACGACATTCCACACAACATCATCACAGACAACGTGTCACAACCCTAGCAAGTTGTCCTAGGATAGCATTTGTGTTTGCATCATCATCATCATCATTGCATTAATGTGAAATGGGGAGAAAGAAAAGAAACCCCAAGCACTTAATGAAATAAAGAAATTCAAGTTTAGTGAAATTTCAACAAATCCAAAATGCCCATCAAAAATGTTCCCTATGTCTGATAAATTTGGACAAAGTTATAACAGGAAACATTTAAAATATTTGAGCATCAGAAGCAATTTAAAAACAATGATTTAAGTCTCTAAAATTGATAAATAAATCATTATCGTCCCTATTGTTTTCATAATAATCTGAAACTTTTATTACAAGTTTGAAATATTCAAACTTTATTTTAGAAAATGGTTGGGATATTTTGAAAAGTCAATTGGCCATGCAAATAAAATAAAGAAAAGTCAAAAAACAGAAAACAGAAAAAAAAGAAAAAGCCTACCAGGGCCAGGGGAGAGAAGCCGGCCCAGCCCATAGGGGCGAACCGGTCATCTCCCACCTCTGGCCAGGAGGACGCCGGGCGTGTGGTCGCCGCGCGCCGGCCACCTCCTCCCTACCTAGCTCCTTGCTGGAGGGCTGGGAGTGCGCCAGCGCGAAGCTCCTCGCCGCCGTGCCCCTTCTCCTCTCTTCTCTCCCGCTCTCTCTCTCTCGTGCACGCGCATTCCCCTCTCTGCTGCCGCCATGGCCGACCTGCGCTTCTCCATCGTGCCGACGTTCTAGCCACCCCCAAACCCATCTGAGCCCACCAGAAGCTCCGCCGTGACCTCTTCTTCCTCCTAGCCAAGCTACGCATCGCCGAAAGCCCCCTGTCGACATCGCGCCATCGTCTTCCTCCTCGGGTCATCGGAAAGGGAATCGAAGCTCGCCGCCGTTTCAGACTGTCCCCAAGCCTGCTTCCGACGCCCCTGCGACCACTATGAGCCCCTGAAGCTTTTTCCCCTCTTTCCCCCTTCGATCTCGCGCCCTAGCCCTGGATCCCATCAACGCCTGAATGCCTCCGCCGCTCGAGCTCAACGCCGACCGTGTTACAGTGATCAGCTGATCCATCTGAGGCCTCCGTCATGCTCGTGGGGTTGAGTAGAGATCGTAGGTGCCCAGTAGGGGTCATGCCGTGCCCTAGTTCGACGAGCCCGTGCTCGCCCGAGCTCCGGCCGCCGCCCAGCTCATCGTCGGCGCTGATTCCGACCATCTCAGCTCCTGGGAGGGGTCGAGATGGACGTGCGCGTGCATGCTGAGTAGTTTGGTGCCCTCCGCCGTCCTTTTGGTCGCCGGAGGAGGAAACCCGAAGCCTCCGCCATCCCTGGAGTCGCCGGCGGCTCGTCGCCGGTGACCCTGGCCTGTTTGACCACGGGGTTTGACCCCTGGGTCACAGACAGGTGGGGCCAGCCTCTGACTAAACACAAATTAGTAATAAGTTAATTAATTTAATTAATTAAGTTAATTAGTCACTGACATGTGGGCTCAGTTCTGATCATTAGTTAGAATTAGCGTTAATTTTATTAGTTAAGTGAATGAGTCAGTGACATGTGGACCCCACATGTCAAGTTTGACTCTGGGCTGGGTCAGCTGACCAGCTGTCGTCATTATGATGTCATGCTGATGCAATAAAACAATTTCTAGTTTAAAAATAATTCCAGAAAATGTTTAAAACTTTAAAAAATCATATAAAATAATCTGTAAGTCAAATGAAAATAATTTATATATGAAAATTGATCAGAAAAATCCAATGAATCCAATGGTGCTATTCTCATGCATGTTAGAGCAACCTAAATAGGTGTACATGGACATTTATCATTAGGTTAATATATGGAATTTGAAAGGAGAACAACTTTGAACCTATATTCAAATCTATTTTAAATTGACATGATCACTAGTTACATTAGCCCACCCATGCATATTACTATGCCATGATCATGAATCATAGTGTTGCACTTGCTTGTATTGAATGCTCTTATCTGCGTTGCGGTAGGCACTAATCCGGAAGATACTAACCCGTATCCCGACGAAGGAGAGAACTCCTCCGCAACTCAGCAAGTCAAGCAACCCCATTGATCATTCCGATAACATCCCACTCTCTCGCTCCTGCTCTTGTTTATTGCATTAGGACAAACGGTCACATGTCAGTCATACACGATAGATGATCCTATTCCTATGCATGACCTGATCTTGTCACGGTAAATAGCTAAACCTTGCAACCTAGCATACCTGGTAGATGCTTGTGCCATGATGTGCTTAGCTTACTTTGCCTGCTATGCTTGCTATGCTTAGAGTTGAGTCAGGTCTGATTCATCTGGGTGATGAACTGAGTCAAACAGTGTTGTCCAATGTGATGAGCATATGATGAATACGATTTGATAAAGGTAGCGATGAGAGGCTATGTAGGAGTACATAGTGGGTTGTCTCATTGGGACCGTTCTTAGGAACTGGGTTCCGTGTTTGTGATCCAAGACTAGTTACTACCACATGCTGGGCCCTGAAATATGACCCTGCTCGACTTAACATTCGCTCAGTCCTTGGTCCAGGTATTGCAAGTAGTTTCTAATGTTTATAGGATGCTGGAGGCCGTGCGTAGCGCTGACCCTCGGGGTGGGTTATGACGCGGTAGGCAGTGGCACGGTGTACCAAGGGTCACCCAAATGATGGGCTTGGGAACCCTGCGCACATCGTTTGGGACCGTAGCGGAAACTTCGGTCGGACTTCCGTGCGGGTTCAGTCTCAAATAGGCGGTAGCCTGGACTAATGGTCTTATGTGATTGATGGTCGTGGCCGACTCCCTCGCTAGGCTTCCGCTTGAAGGATGCCGAGGTGCATGGTTTTATGAGCACACAACGATAAGTGGCGAGAGCGTGTGTGAAGAAGTACACCCCTGCAGGGTATGAAACTATTCGAATAGCCGCTTCCTCGGATATGGACTACTTGGAGAACTTATGTTGTTCATAGATAATCAAATGGATACTTCTAAAAATATCAAGACAAGTGTGAGTACCGTGGATGGCACTCGTCCGGAAGGGGAAGGTGAATCGATGGTAGTGTATTGTGATGGAGATAGTGGACTCGTGTACGATAACTAAAATTGTAACAAAGAGTTTAAAACTGAGTAGTGTAGGTTAGCCATGAGTCAAAGCTGGCATTGCTGCTTAAACTCCACCACTCCCCCTTGTTGATACATGAGCATAAATAGACTAGGTTTGTTTTAAAGACTTGTTGAGTACGTTTGTACTCATCCTTGCTTAATTAATGTTGCAGAAGAGAGCCAGGACCCATCAGGTGGGTTCTATCTAGACGTTGACGATGCCGAATAGCTGGTGTCCCTGCTACGATCTTGCTTGTGTGGTGGGCTGTAGATAGTCAGGCCGTGTGCCTCTTTTCTATTTTCGCCGTCTGTACTCAGAGAGCTTAATTTTCCGCTGGCTTGTATGACTTTGTTTGTATGACTTGAGTGTCAGGTCATGTGACCCCTATCTGTTAGAACATATTATGCAAGGCTCGTCTGGGCCTCTTAAATAAAAGTCATGTTGTTGTATGGTTATGTTGTGATGTCATAGTTGTATCTGTGCATATCGGGCATGTCGTGCGTACGTGTGACGTGCAACAGTATGTATGGGATCCGACACCTAGCCGTGTGCCTTTAGTAGTACTCTTTATGGGAAACTGCCTCTTTGTGCTTCCATCGAGCCATGGTAGCTTGCTACTGCTCCGGACACATTGATTGACCGGCATGTATCCTTCTTTGCTGCTGTGTCTGTCCCTTCGGGGAAATGTCTCGCAGTGTAATGGAGTCCCTGTAGCCTGCTACGACTCGTCTACGTGCAGTGATGACATCCGTGTCTCGCGACGTAATGGAGTCCTTGTAGCTTGCTATGACTCGTCTACACACGCTTGAGGCCGACACCTGCATTGTTGGGTTATGTATGCCTATTTCCGTACGGATGTGCCACTTGGGTTCTATGACTAGTTATGTCGGCCCGGGTTCTTTGTCTTTGTGATTGCCGGTGACATGTTCACATACGTGAGCCAAAAGACGCAAACGGTCCCGGCCAAGGTAAGGCTGCAACTGTGGAGTACCGTGTGTGAGGCCGCAAAGTGATGTGACTTGTTACAGTATGGAATCATATGACTTAGGATCGGGGTTCCGATAGCATTGGTATCAGAGCCTAACTGAATGTAGGACTACCAAGCCAAATCGGTCGAAGTTGAGTCTAGAAACACTATAGATAAGTAGGGGAATTGATTGTGGAAGGGAACGTAAGGCTCTTTTTACTCCTCTTCCCAAGTTATTCTATGCTGGGTCATTCTCATCTCTTCTACGGGGATAGGAACTAGGATTCTCATCTATTGCTTAGGATGACGAGTTACTAGCCATGGACCAATAGCTAGCTTGTTTGTAAGTGAGTGCAGTTATTCAAGTATTGTTGGTGTGACAAACAGATGGAGAAGAGATTTGAGTCTAGATAGACGAGTGGTTATGCCTTTCCAATCTTTTTCAATTGTCTCAAAAAATTTCTTGAGCAATTACAGCCGTTATGCTGTCCAATTTCTGCCAGGATCTCTAATGTCTTTGCATCATTATCTGTTTCAGATGCCCTCTCGTCCTTTCCGTCAGGTGGTCCGTTTGACCAGGTGCATCAATGTGCCGGATCACACTGCCATGTTGGTTAGAGTTATGATGGAGGCTGGATACCGCTGGTACCCAGAGTACACAGTGGAGGAGCAGTATCGAGATTTTAACCAAAGTCAGTATCTGTGTACCGTTAGGATATATCTTTCATATCCTGGAGCTGCAGAGCCGCTTCACTGGACTCATGGATTGGCGGTTACCATAGATATGGCAGTTCAGGAAGCCGCATACACCATGCTGACTATCATGAGGTTTCACCATGGTCTGCTACAGAACACGGAGTTCTGCTATGTTCCTGCTTCCATGGGAGGAGAGGATGGATATCTTAGTGCAACCTACTTTGATCATTCTCATGAGGACCCTAGGCTGCAGGTGACTGCTCATATGTTGGAGAACAGGGATCGTGATGCACGTGCTCTTTGCATGGAGCTCTATGCTACCCGTGCCTGTCTTTGGAAAGCCTTGATGCAGTTGGCACCTGTCATGCAGACAGGCTATGGATATTTGGAGATGCTGACCCCATCGCTGACTCATTTGCTAGCACACGTAGACTGGCCTGATGTTGGAGGCATCACCCCTCTTCGAGGACCGATGTTGCCGCCGACAAGGGGACCATGGCCACATCCGTGTCCTTATGGTTTCCAGGGATCCTAGGCTAGAGTGTTTCCAGATCCTCAGGTTCAGCTCCCAGGTCACGGGGGTAACCTGTACGAGGCATTCTACGGTGATGTTTGAGTGCGTGGATGTTAGTCCTAGTATGGTAGTAGTCGTACCGGCATAGTCCTACGTGTCTTGTGGGATATGACCTAGGTCGAGAGTTGAGTTCCGGAGGTGTAGATAGATAATGTATATGAAGCTTGTAATGCCTCCGATGAGTTGTGTCATCTCTTCGTAGTTGTTTTCAGCTTGGGTTTGTACTGGAATAAGTCATGGTGTGTATGAAACCTAATGTTTATATGGTAGTTGCTTTACCATGTTGATTGGTGTTTATCCTACATGCCATGTTGACCAGTACATTTCTTAATTCATGTCTTAGAGTTGATGTTCTCTATGTCTAAGCTGTGGATTGTTTCCCCCAGGATGGTGGCAACTACAAACAACCCCGTGCCTGCTCCTGAGCAGGGCGAAAGTAGCCAACCAAGGCAAGAGGAGCTGACACATGCACCATCCCTGGCAGAGGTGATGCTAGAGGCTGAAAGGAATAAGAGGGAGACCAATAGGCTATTGGAAAGAATTGAGCAAAACACAGCTCGTGCTCCCCGCAATGATCACCACGATGGAGTATCACTTGGTGACTTTATCAAGCTGCGTCCGCCCAAGTACCATCATTCGATCGACCCCCTCGATGCGGATGATTGGCTGACGAGTATGTTCCGCAAGATACGGGCTGCTAATGTGCCCGAGGCCAACAGGGTGTCTTTTGCCACCTACTTTCTGGAGGGACCTGCCAACCTGTGGTGGGAAAGCTATGAGGCTATGCGTCCCCAGGGACCTGCACCAACCTGGGCAGAGTTCAGTGCCGCATTCCGTATCCATCACATCCCGGAAGGGCTGATGGATCGCAAAAGAGAGGAATTCTGTGCCTTCACCCAGGGCAGATTGTCAGTGGATGCATACAGTCGCGAGTTTGGTAATCTTGCTCGCTATGCTCCAGAGGAAGTCTCAACTGATGCTAAGAAGCAGGATAGGTTCTGTAAGGGGCTTAATGCTGAGCTTCGCCGAGATCTTCGCTTGCACAAGTGCACCGCCTTTCAGGCTCTCGTCAATAAGGCCATCAATGCCGAGTCAGGACAAACTGACTACGAGGCTACGTGGAAGCATAACCGTGACTTCAATCCTGCATCGGGTTCAGGCCCTAATAAACGCCGAGTGTGGGTGCCCAATGTAGCTTTGCCGCCAAGATACACTGCGAGGCCATCCTTCCAGGCACCTCGTCTAGTTCAGTCAAACCCTCCACCCAGACCATTTGGAGGACCGCCTACAAATGTTGCACCTCGTGCTACAGTGGTATGCTACAAATGTGGAGAATCGGGACACTATTCTCGTGAGTGTCCCCAGAACAATACTAAGCCCGCTGGACATGGAAAACCGGGAAAAGCTTTCTATGTGAAGCCAGCCCCTGTCCGTGGGTGAGTGAATAATGTGTCTGCTGAAGAAGCCCTTGAAGATCCTGATGTTATTCTAGGTACGCTTCTTGTTAATAGCCATCCAGCATCTGTTCTATTTGATACTGGGGCATCTCATTCTTTCATCTCTTAAAGTTATGCACAGTTGCATAACATGTCCTTCTGTGACATGCCCACTCCTTTAGTAGTTCAGACTCCTGGTTCAAAATGGCAAACTTCTAGAGTGAGTCATGACAATGAACTTTTGGTGGATAGACTAGTATTCCTAGCATCCTTGATAGCTCTTAAGTCTTCGGACATCAATATCATTCTTGGTATGGATTGGATGAAAGCTCACTATGCCAAGATTGATACTCATTCTAGGAATGTTCAACTTACACATCCATCGGTTGAGATAGTTAATGTCTCTACTTGAACAACCAAGCGCCAACTCTATTCCCTAAATGCTAGCCCTCTTCCAGAGTTAGAAGATATTCCGGTAGTCCGTGATTTTCTGGATGTCTTTCCAGAAGAACTGCCAGGTATTCCACCTGTCAGAGATGTCGAGTTTGTGATAGAACTCATTCCAGGAACCGTCCCAATAGCCAGAAGACCCTATAAGATGGCACCCTTAGAACTGGACGAGCTAAAAACCCAACTCGATGAAGCTTTGAAGAAAGGTTTCATCCATCCTAGCTCTTCTCCCTGGGCTTGCCCCGTTCTCTTTGTTCAGAAGAAGGATGGATCGGATCGGATGGTTGTGGATTATCGACCAGTGAATCTGGTCACTATCAAGAACAAGTATCCGCTCCCCAGGATCAACAATTTGTATGATCAACTCGCTAGATCCTCTGTCTTCTCCAAAATGGATTTGAGGTTGGGATACCATCAAATATGAATTAGAAACGGGGACATTCCAAAAACGGCTTTTGTCACTCATTATGGCCAATACGAGTACACCGTCATGTCCTTTGGTTTCACCAATGCCGCAGCCACTTTCTCTCGTCTGATGAACTCGATCTTCATGGAGTATTTCGATAAATTCGTCGTAGTTTACCTCGATGAAATACTTATCTACTCGAAGAACGAACAAGAACATGCCGAGCATCTAAGGCTGGTATTGATGAAACTTCGAGAGCACCGCTTATATGCCAAATTCTCCAAGTGTGAATTCTGGTTGCCGGAAGTGACCTATCTAGGCCACGTGATCTCTGGCAAAGGTATTGCTGTCAATCCCGAGAGAGTTCAGGCCGTCCTTGATTGGACTCAACCTGAATCGGGTAAGCAAGTTCGGAGTTTCCTTGGCCTAGCGAGCTATTGTCGCCGCTTTGTTGAGAACTTCTCCAAGGTTGCAAAACCTCTGACTGAACTCCTCAAGAAAGATAAAAAGTTCGAGTGGACCCCACAATGCGAGCATAGTTTTCAGGAGTTGAAAAGACGACTGACCTCTGCTCCCGTTCTGGTGCCACCAGATTTTTCTAAGGACTTTATTATCTACTGCGACACCTCACGACAAGGATTAGGTTGCATTCTCATGCAAGATCGTCATGTGATTGCATACGCATCTCGACAGTTGCGTCCACATGAGGATAATTATCCAACACATGGTCTTGAGCTTGCAGCTGTAGTCCATGCACTAAAAACATGGCGACATTACCTTCTGGGTAATCGTTGCGAAATATACACTGATCACCAAAGTCTGAAATATATTTTCACCCACCCGGATTTGAATCTCAGGCAAAGACGGTGGGTAGAGTTGATTAGAGATTACGACTTAGGGATAACTTACACCCTGGGAAAAGCCAATGTCATGGCTGATGCACTAAGTCATAAGTCTTATTGTAATAATCTGATGTTACAACAACGTCAACCGCTTCTCTATGAGGAATTCCGGAAGTTAAACCTTTACATTGTTCCTCAAGGATTCCTATCCAACCCGATGGCGAAACCTACTCTTAAGTATCAAATCATAGCTGGCCAAAGGTGTGATAAGGGAATTTCCCAGATCAAAGAGAACCTCGTTAGTGGTCTCGCTAAGGAATTCTCTATAGATGATCAAGGTGTAGTGCTCTTCCAGGGCCGTTTGGTGGTTCCTAAGAGCCAACATCTCAGGCAGCTGATTCTTAAGGAGGCTCATGATTCTCCTCTCACAATTCATCCGGGTAGTACCAAAATGTATCAGGATCTACGCCACAGGTTCTGGTGGACTAGGATGAAGAGAGAAATTGCTCAGTATGTTGCTAACTGCGACGTTTGTCATCGTGTGAAAGAAGAACATCAAAGGCCTGCTGGCACCCTTCAACCTTTAGCTATTCCTGAATGGAAATGGGATAAGGTCGGTATGGATTTCATCACCGGTTTTCCCAGGACCAAGAGAGGGAACAATGCTATATTCGTAGTCATTGATCGCCTCTCCAAAGTGGCTCATTTTCTTCCTATTCGTGAAAGCATTATTGCTAGTCAGCTAGCGGAGTTATATGTTTCTCGAATAGTTTCTCTTCATGGTGTGCCTTTGTAGATTAACTCAGACTGCGGAAGTATCTTTACTTCTTGATTTTGGGAAAGTTTTCAAACCGCTATGGGGACTCATCTATCCTTTAGCACTGCTTTCCACCCGCAATCAAGTGGTCAAGTTGAGCGAGTCAATAAAATTCTCGAAGACATGCTCCGAGCTTGTGTTATATCCTTTGGTATGAATTGGGAGAAATGTCTTCCATTTGCCGAATTTGCTTATAACAATAGTTATCAATCAAGCCTGGGCAAAGCCCCTTTTGAAGTTCTCTATGGACGAAGATGTCGAACACCTCTTAACTGGTCAGAAACTGGAGAGAGGCAACTCTTTGGGCCGGATATGATCCAGGATGCAGAAGAGCAAGTTCGCATTATTCGTGAAAAGTTGAGAACAACCCAATCCCGTCAAAAGAGTCAATATGACCGTCATCATAAGTCTGTGACCTATGAAGTTAACGAGAAGGCTTACCTTCGGGGTACACCTCTGAAGGGTACCCATCGATTCGGTATCAAAGGCAAGTTGGCTCCTCGTTACATTGGACCTTTTCGCATTCTTGCTAAACAAGGAGAGGTTTCCTACTAGTTGGAACTTCCACCGCATCTTTCCAAAGTTCATGATGTCTTCCACGTCTCGCAACTCAGGCGTTGCTTTTCGGACCCTGTCCGAGAAGTGGACCACGAAGCGCTTGATCTCCAAGATAACCTTACATACCGAGAATACCCCGTTCGTATTCTCGACTGAGCGTACCACTCGGTGTCGAAACATCAAGTTTCTCAAGGTTCAATGGTCACGTCATTTTGAAAAGGAGGCCACAGGGGAAAGAGAAGATCGTCTTCAACTAGAGTACCCCACGCTCTTCCCGACGACTTCAAAATCTCGGGACGAGATTCTTTTGAGTGGGGGTGAGTTGTCACAACCCTAGCAAGTTGTCCGAGGATAGCATTTGTGTTTGCATCATCATCATCATCATTGCATTAATGTGAAATGGGGAGAAAGAAAAGAAACCCCAAGCACTTAATGAAATAAAGAAATTCAAGTTTAGTGAAATTTCAACAAATCAAAAATGCCCATCAAAAATGTTCCCTATGTCTGATAAATTTGGACAAAGTTATAATAGGGAACATTTAAAATATTTGAGCATCAGAAGCAATTTAAAAATAATGATTAAAGTCTTTGAAATTGATAAATAAATCATTATCATGCCTATTGTTTTCATAATAATCTGAAACTTTTATTACAAGTTTGAAATATTCAAACTTTATTTTAGAAAATGGTTGGGATATTTTGAAAAGTCAATTGGACCTGCAAATAAAATAAAGAAAAGTCAGAAAACAGAAAACAGAAACAAAAAAAAGAAAAAGCCTACCTGGGCCAGGGGAGAGAAGCCGGCCCAGCCTACAGGGGCGAAACGGTCATCTCCCACCTCTGGCCAGGAGGACGCCGGGCGTGTGATCGCCGCGCGCCGGCCACCTCCTCCCTGCCTGGCTCCTTGCTGGAGGGCTGGGAGTGCGCCAGCTTGAAGCTCCTCGCCGTCGTGCCCCTTCTCCTCTCTTCTCTCCCGCTCTCTCTCTCTCTCTCGCGCGCGCGCATTCCCCTCTCTGCTGCCGCCATGGCCGACCTGTGGTTCTCCGTCGTGCCGACGTTCTAGCCACCCCCGAACCCATGTGAGCCCGCCAGAAGCTCCGCCGTGACCTCTTCTTCCTCCTAGCCAAGCTACGCATCGCCAGAAGCCCCATGCCGCCATCGCGCCATCGTCTTCCTCCTTGGGTCGCCGGAAAGGGAATCGAAGCTCGCCGCCGTTTCAGACCGTCCCCGAGCCCGCTTCCGACGCCCCTGCGACCGCTGTGAGCCCCTGAAGCCTTTTCCCCTCTTTCCCCCTTCGATCTCGCGCCCCAGCCCCGGATCCCGTCGAGGCCCGAATGCCTCCGCCGCTCGAGCTCGACGCCGACCGTGTTATGGTGATCAGCTGATCCATCTGAGACCTCCGTCATGCTCGTCGGGTTGAGTAGAGACCGTAGGTGCCCAGTAGAGGTCGTGTCGTGCCCTGGTTCAACGAGCCCGTGCTCGCCCGATCTCCGGCGACCGCCCAGCTCATCGCCGGCGCCGTTTCCGACCATCTCAGCTCCTAGGAGGGGTCGGGATGGACGTGCGAGTGCATGCTGAGTAGTTTGGTGCCCTCCGCCGTCCTTTTGGTCACCAGAGGAGGAAACCCGAAGCCTCCGCCGTCCCTAGAGTCACCGGCGGCTCGTCGCCGGTGACCCTGGCCTGTTTGACCATGGGGTTTGACCCCTGGGTCACAGACAGGTGGGGCCAGCCTTTGACTAAACACAAATTAGTAATAAGTTAATTAATTTAATTAATTAAGTTAATTAGTCACTGACATGTGGGCCCAGTTCTGATCATTAGTTAGAATTAGTGTTAATTTTATTAGTTAAGTGAATGAGTCACTGACATGTGGACCCCACATGTCAGGTTTGACTCTAGGCCGGGTCAGCTGACCAGCTCACGTCATCATGATGTCATGCTGATGCAATAAAACAATTTCTAGTTTAAAAATAATTCCAGAAATGTTTAAAACTTTAAAAAATTATATAAAATAATCTGTAAGTCAAATGAAAATAATTTATATATGAAAATTGATCAGAAAAATCCAATGAATCCAATGGTGCTATTCTCATGCATGTTAGAGCAACCTAAATAGGTGAACATGGACATTTATCATTAGGTTAATATATGGAATTTGAAAGGAGAACAACTTTGAACCTATATTCAAATCTATTTTAAATTGACATGATCACTAGTTACATTAGCCCACCCATGCATATTACTATGCCATGATCATGAATCATAGTGTTGCACTTGCTTGTATTGAATGCTCTTATCTGCGTTGCGGTAGGCACTAATCCGGAAGATACTAACCCGTATCCCGACGAAGGAGAGAACTCCTCCGCAACTCAGCAAGTCAAGCAACCCCATTGATCATTCCGATAACATCCCACTCTCTCGCTCCTGCTCTTGTTTATTGCATTAGGACAAACGGTCACATGTCAGTCATACACGATAGATGATCCTATTCCTATGCATGACCTGATCTTGTCACGGTAAATAGCTAAACCTTGCAACCTAGCATACCTAGTAGATGCTTGTGCCATGATGTGCTTAGCTTACTTTGCCTGCTATGCTTGCTATGCTTAGAGTTGAGTCAGGTCTGATTCATCTGGGTGATGAACTGAGTCAAACAGTGTTGTCCAATGTGATGAGCATATGATGAATACGATTTGATAAAGGTAGCGATGAGAGGCTATGTAGGAGTACATAGTGGGTTGTCTCATTGGGACTGTTCTTAGGAACTGGCTTCCGTGTTTGTGATCCAAGACTAGTTACTACCACATGCTGGGCCCTGAAATATGACCCTGCTCGACTTAACATTCGCTCAGTCCTTGGTCCAGGTATTGCAAGTAGTTTCTAATGTTTATAGGATGCCGGAGGCCGTGCGTAGCGCTGACCCTCGGGGTGGGTTATGACGCGGTAGGCAGTGGCACGGTGTACCAAGGGTCACCCAAATGATGGGCTTGGGAACCCTGCGCACATCGTTTGGGACCGTAGCGGAAACTTCGGTCGGACTTCCGTGCGGGTTCAGTCTCAAATAGGCGGTAGCCTGGACTAATGGTCTTATGTGATTGACGGTCGTGGCCGACTCCCTCGCTAGGCTTCCGCTTGAAGGATGCCGAGGTGCATGGTTTTATGAGCACACAACGATAAGTGGCGAGAGCGTGTGTGAAGAAGTACACCCCTGCAGGGTATGAAACTATTCGAATAGCCGCGTCCTCGGATATGGACTACTTGGAGAACTTATGCTGTTCATAGATAATCAAATGGATACTTCTAAAAATATCAAGACAAGTGTGAGTACCGTGGATGGCACTCTTCCGGAAGGGGAAGGTGAATCCATGGTAGTGTATTGTGATGGAGATAGTGGACTCGTGTGCGATAACTAAAATTGTAACAAAGAGTTTAAAACTGAGTAGTGTAGATCTTGGTGCTCTGAGTGAATCAACTCCGACCTCACAAGCTTGCTCCTGCATGGGAAGGCCCTTTCGTTGTCACTAAGGTGCTAAACAATGGAGCCTATCATCTGTACAATCTCATGAAGCGGGTAGATGAGCCATGAGCCTGGAATGCAGTTCTGCTCCGGCGGTTTTACACTTGAGACAAAGGAATCCCCTGATGTAATAAAGATACTTCATCAATGCATTTCACATTTCTATGATATATATTGTCGGTTCCAATCGCACAATTACATTCTTGGGAATACTCCGAGTGATGAGCAATCCTCACCCTCGGAGGCTTAGTTGCGAACATGCTTTCGCCGAAGTTAAAAAACCCTGTCGGGTGGATAGCAGTCCATTCACTCGACGGCCTATTTGCAAACCCGTCTTCGCTTAGGTTCAAAAAATAACTCCGAGTGATGAGCAACCCTCACACTTGGGGGCTTAGCTGCGAATCGACATTTGCCTAAGTTAAAAATTATTCCGAGTGAAGAGCAACCCTCACACTCGGGGACTTAGATGCGAACACGCTTTCGCCTAAGTTAAAAACCCTGTCGGGTGGATAGCAGACCATTCACTCGACGGCCTATTTGCGAACCCATCTTCGCTTAGGTTCAAAAAATAACTCCGAGTGATGAGCAACCCTCACACTTGGGGGCTTAGCTGCGAATCGACGTTCACCTAAGATAAAAACTACTCCGAGTGAAGAGTAATCCTCACCCAGGGGGCTTAGCTGCGAACATGCTTTCGCCTAAGTTAAAAACCCTGTCGGGTGGATAGTAGTCCATTGACTCAATAGCTTATTTGCGAATCCGTCTTCTCTTAGGTTCAAAAAACATAACTCTGAGTGGTGAGCAACACTCACACTGGGGGGCTTAGCTGCGAACATGCTTTCCCCTAAGTTAAAAACCCTGTCGGATGGATAGCAGTCCATTCACTCGATGGCCTATTTGCGAATCCGTCTTCACTTAGGTTCAAAAAATAACTTCGAGTGATGAGAAACCCTCACACTCGGAGGCTTAGCTGCGAACCGACATTCTCCTAAGTTAAAAACTACTCCGAGTGATGAGCAACCCTTACACTCGGGGGCTTAGCTGCAAATCAACATTCGCCTAAGTTGAAAACTTTTCCGAGTGATGAACAACCCTCACACTCGGGGGCTTAGCTACGAACACGCTTCGCCTAAGTTAAAAACAAACTCAGTCGAATAGACGATTGAAAGCCAAATACGAATAAAATCCAAAGGGTAAACCGTGGATAAACGTTTCGTACAGAAGCAAATGTGCTCAGGCCTAAGGCCTGAATGAAGTTTTAAGGGATACAATTCCACTCGGCATACCGAGGCAAATATAATTCCAAAGACCAAGTTTTTTAAACGGGTGACGGGCTGACAGGCTCGACAAAAGTGTCGAAGTAGATGTCGTCGGCGATTCTGGTGGCTGCCTCAATGAAGGTTTCCATGAAGTCCTCAAACTGGAGTTTCTTCGTGTTTACCACCTGGAGCTCCTTCAACTTCTCCTCCCTCACATCCCTGCAATGCACCTTCACAAGTGATAACGCCACATCGGCCCCGCAGCGAGCAGCAGATTTCTTCCAGGCTTGCACTCGACTGGGAAGTTCATTCAGGCGAACAATTATAGAGTTGAGGTCGAGCTGAAGAGTGTCCTTGGGCCATAGCTCCTTGTCGATTCTTTCCATTGCAGATTTCAGTCGGGCAATATATGCCTGGACGCCTTGGAGCTGGAAGTTGAGTCTCAACATGTTCATGGCCACTGCATCGGCAACTAGTGACTTGGTGGGATCCAGATTGGGCTCAACCTCTTTTGTCTCCTTCTCAAAGTCTTGGCAGAACTCTGTTGAAGAATGGGGAATGGGAGGAGAATCAGTGAACTGCGACCCTCAAAGATTTTGCAAACTTCATTCGACAAGAAACACTCACCATCAAGCAGAATATACATCTTCCTCGAGAATTTTCCCAAATGCTTCTCCAGGCCATTGCTCCTTTTGTTCAGCTACTCGACCCTTTTGACGAGGTCCGCGTGCTCCTGCTTCAGCTTGGTGTTCTCCTCCTCCAGCCTCTTGGCGGCCGCCAGCTTCCGATCTGCAGCTTCAGTCTTGTCCCTGGCCACTTGTTGGGCATTAGCAAGTGCCTTGTCCTTCTCCTCCAGCGCCTTCTTCATCGAATCTAAAGAAACAACATTGTTGAGTCGTGCTTGGAGTCGACGGTTTTCATTGCGTACGTCTGTTCGAGTGAGAGCACTCGGTTCAAAACATGAAGAGTGAAGAGGGGAATGCAGAAAGTGAGCAGTAATTACCTCCCAAAGACTTCATCTCAGCATGCGCTCACTCCAAAGCATTGTTGGAGACCTCCAGATCCACTCGCAGCCGGTTCCTTTCATCCTCCACGTCCTTGTACTGCGTCCCAAGTTCGCAAGCCCTCTGGAACCAACAAAAGACAGGAATTCAATCGGGTAGTGGTGCCTGGGACAGTCGACTGAGTTATGAACACTGGCGAGTGACTATCTTACAACCTTGGAACAACCTAAGAAGAATTCAAGCAAAAAGACCACTCGGCATGTCGAAGCGCCCTGGCGCTCCGCGCGCTGTAAACAAATTCAATGCCGTCTCTATTAAGACCCCTGCCAGTGCAAGCGCTCGACAGCGGTCTCAGGGACTACACCCGGTGGGTGCACTAAGAGTGCCCCCACTGAGATGGTTAACTCTCGATCCGTCGAGTAACTCGTCAGAAAAAACACTCGACATGTCGAGTGACTCTAGTACCACGCGTACGACAAGTTTTCAAGCCTACTGCTTATCGTCTGCGATTAACAGTAGCCTCGGGAACTACACCTAGTGGGTGCACTTAGCGTTCCCCCACTAGTTATTAAAACATTCGACAAGGTCAGCCCTGTCAGAACACTCAATCTGTCGAGTGACGCGCCTCCCTGCTGTGTGAAGTTCAATCTATCCTTATGCAGCGTCATATCATGGTTTGTCAATAATGTCCATGAAACCTGCAAGTAGCTACGGAGTGGCGTGATCCAAGGTGAAATGTATCTTGTATACAATAAACTCTAAGACCCTCGCCGATGCAAGCACTCGACAACGGTCTCGGGGACTACACCAAGTGGGTGCACTTAGCGTGCCCCCACTAGATCTGTCGATTCTCGATCAGTCGAGCGGCAGAAACATCCATCATTGGAATATCCATCACTCTGAGAAGTGCAGTCTATCCTTATACAGCGCCATATCATGGTTTGTCAATAATATCCATGAAACCTACAAAGTAACTATGGAGTGGTGGGTACGACAAGCTCTAAGATCCCTGCCGATGCAAGCACTCGACAGCGGTCTCGGGGACTACACCCAGTGGGTGCACTAAGAGTGCCCCCACTGAGACGGTTAACTCTCGATCCGTCGAGTAACTCGTCAGAAAAAAAACACTCGACATGTTGACTCTAGTACCACGCGTACTATCGATCCCAATCCTACTCGACTATGATCCAATCTATTCGAGTGGAGAAATTTCAAACATTCTACAATAATCACCCACTGGGTGTACAGTAGCCAAGAAAAGACAGGAATTCAATCTGAAATGTACTTACAATTGAACTTACTCTCACATTGGTGCGGAGGGCTGCGCTGACGTCATAAGCCAGCTTGCAGGCCTCGTACGCCTCCCTGGTTCTCAACATGGTCTGTTCCGCCTGGATCATGGCCTCCTTCGCAGCTCTAGTCTGATCTTTCGGAATGCGATGCGGAGAGAAGGCCGTGAGAGGTGGGATTGGTGTAGTTGTTGGGGCAGCTGAGGCAGTCTGAGTGGGTCCGGTTGGAGTTGACGTCACAACGGTCGAGACAGCTGGAGGAGCATGCGACAGAGGTGCTGCGGGTTCAGCTCTAAGTTGTGTCGAGTCGCCTATCCCTGGGAGGACTCTGTAGTCGAGCGCTGAGGCGCCTGCGCTGATGAAGCTCTTCAGATGCGAGTGCTCGAAGTGTCCAGGTGCTCCTCGTCGTATTCCACCTGAATGACCTCTGCAACAACAATCGACGATATTAACATTTGCATGTGTCGAGTCCCGTTCGAATAAATCAACAACTTACTACCCTCTATGAGAAGTGGCTGCATCAGTAGTGTCAATATCCATCGCCTCCCCTCCATCTCGATGAGGCGAGGTTACAAACGTAGTAGCTCTGACAGATTGAACGGCATTCGGTCGGATACAACTCAAGACTTCAGTCGACAGAAAGAATTCGCAAATAAATTTTTACGTGGAGACGACAGGTACGACCATCCTCCTGCGAGGCAAAACCTTGTGAGTTTTGGTCGTGACTTGCTTGGGCTACTTGGCCAGCCTCTCACTCAACTCAACAGTTGAAGGGCGACTCCGCTTCCGGCTTTTCTCACTAGGGCCTGGAGCCTTGTCCTTAACAGCTGCCGGATCCTGACAGGACTTGGTGCGGCCTTCGCGCCGGGGAGGTGACTCGACTTCTTCCTCTTCGTCGGAGTCCGTGTATTCATCTTCGGAGTTAGAGGGACCATCATCGTCCATGCTGCCGCCCTCGCTCACCGCGCCATCCTCAGCGTGGTTCCCGTTGGGAACAAGCGAGTGCATGTTTGTCCACTCCTGCATGATTCAAGTGAGGAAGTCAGTTTATAAGTCAATATATCACTCGACAATACAAACACATCAGTCGACACCACACAACTCACCAGTTTCTTCGGCGGGTTTTCCGCCGAGTAAGGTCGGATCCTCTTGGCTCCCAAAGGATTGTCGCAGGCTCCAGCGATGCTGCGAAGCCACTGCTCGACAGTTTTTTGTGGAACCTCTTCTGGATGTGTCCTGGTCGAGTCCTCAGGGCCCGCGTAGTGCCACATGGTGTGGTCTCTGGCTTGGAGCAGCTGAATACGTCGACCGAGAAATGTCTCCAACAGATCCATACCAGTCACTCCACCCCAGATCAGCTGCACGACTGCTTCAACTAAGATACCCACTTGGACATGCTCCTCTTCGGTCACCCTTAGAGACTTGGGGACAGCTGGACGGTCAGGTGCATAGGGGGGAAGGCCAGTCAACATAATGGGTGATGCTGCATCTTTGCAGTAGAACCAGGTCGACTCCCAGCCTCTGACAGACTCAGGAAAAGTCATGGCAGGGAAAGAACTACGGGCTCTTTTCTGAACTCCTAAACCTCCACACAGCTGAAACACATGAGTCTTCCCATCAGCGGGGAGAGCTTTCTTCACGTTCTGGGATCTGACCATAAAGAGGTGCTTGAACAACCCCTAACGGGGAGAGCAGCCCAGAAAACACTCGCACAAAGTGACGAAGGCAGACAAATATGCAACGGTATTCGTCAAGAGGTGATGTAGTTGGGCGCCGAAGAAATTCAGGAATCCCCTAAAGAATGGGTTGAGTGGCATGGAGAAACCTCTTTAAACATGGGAGAGAAGAAGGATCCGCTCCCCATCGCGTGCCTCCGGCTCGCGCTCTTCCCCCGACAACCTCTAGGCGTCGTCCGCGACGAGCTCGTCAGTGACAAGGCCCTCCATGTCCGCGCGAGTGAATATAGAGGGGAGAAAGTACCCCTGCATCCATCCCGCCGGCATGGTGAACCGAGCAGTCGAGGGCTTCTTGCCCTTGAGCTTCGTTGCCCCCTTCTTAGCTCGCTCCAGCTTCTCCATGGTACATTTCATCATTTCAGCGGCAGCTCTCATCGGAGAAGAATAAGATGGGGTGCTGGAGGCAGGGGAGGCGGAGGAAGAGAGGAAGAATGGGCGGAAGTACTATGCAAACCGTGGCGCGTGAGGCTTTATACTCCACCGAGTGTCCCACTGATCAGTGGGCCCGCGAGATCACTGTGCACGCCAACCGTTGACGGTGCCCAATACGTGGTGATATGACCGGCATGAGAATCAAGACGCCGTGCCTCCACTTGCCCTGATCATGGCGTCATCATCGCGCGCGCACTTCCCAAATTTTCGTATCCCGCAAAATCTGGGTCTGTCAGACCGACCCGTCGCCTCCCAAGATACTTTCAGTTCACTCGGAGCAAAATAGGCGTTAAACATCCACTCGGGCACATTTAAGGCTGAATGGATCTAGGCGAACGGAGAAGAATTCAATCGACGCAAGTTTCATTGAAGTCCCAAATATCATTCGGAAGATTTTGCGTGCCGATCCTGAATGGACGTTAATACTCAGAGTTCAGTCGATGTAAGTTCCATTGAAACCCCAAATATCATTCGGAGGATTTGATGCCCTAACTCAAGGTTGACGTTGAAACCTCATTTCACCACTCGAACCCTGATCCATTTGGGGGCTAATAAAGAGGATATGTACCTAGGGTAGGATCCTAGGCAAGGCCTACATACCCTACCTAAGGACACTACATGGGAGGACTTGAAGATCAAGCATGAACTTCCGAGTGGATTCGTGGAAACGTTCAAAGCCACTCGACAGATATCCACTCGGAGACTCCTTCTTTCACTCGGCAGTCGTGTGTCACTCGGAAGACCTCGCTTTCACTCGGAAGACCTCGCTTTCACTCGGCAGCCTTCATCAAGAGCCCAACGGGCAGATGTTGGTTCAACTGTCATTAGTAGCTTTTATTACGTACGTTACCAGTAACGGCAGACTTTAACCCCATGATCGGACCCTTAGATGCTGGGTAATTATGAGGGGCAGCAAACTCTATATAAGCCGCCCCTCCCCTCTTGCACAAGGGTTCGCAACCATTGTAATCTCGATATTCCACACGACATAAGCTCCCAAGCACTAAGACTTAGGGCTGTTACCTCCACGAGAGGGGCCTGAACTCATACATCCGTGTGTACATCCTTGCCGTAGCTAAGACTCCACCCTCTCCTTTCGTACCCCTACCATCTACTATCAGGCTCGTTCCCATGACATTGATGAAGTTTACCTCTTTCATGATATTCGTTACAATTTAGTATTTAGTGTTATAACCCGTGATGTTGTCCTATTGCCTGCACCTGTCTTGTTTGATTCTGTTGCGAGGAATGGATACAGAATTATGCCAGATGACATTATCGCCTACCAGAACAACCTAGCAGCAGCTGAGGAGGAACCCCAGGAGTGGGATGTCCAGGTGCCACCACCACCTAGTATCGACTCTGACTATTGTTCGGGCCACGGATGGTGATTACCAAGCTAGGCCAAAAACCTAAGATTGGGGGAGTACATATATCCACCGACATTACATTCATGTTCAAAAAATTTCATTTCATTTGGCGGTGTCCACACTTTTTCATTGTATTATCCATGTTAGATTTATTTTTCTCATTTTCTTCTTGTGCGTTTGAAAAACTTGGAGAAAATCCAAAAAATACTTCCTGCTTCTTTTCGGTTTTTCTTTTTAGTTTAGTTAGTTGCAGTATTAAAAGAAAACCCAAAAAGATTTTTCATTTCTTCTTTTCTTTGCTGGGAGTTCTCCCGTGTAAATAGTTTTTCTCGTTTTTATTTTTCTTCTCTTATTTGTTTTCTTCAAGAAAAACTAAAATTCCAAAAATATTACAGTGTTTTTTCCTGAAAGTCTCTTTCTTTTACCGATTCATATCAAGGAGAAGACCATGATGAAAATGTTGAGTGGCTCTCATATGCATTATTGTTGATCTAACAAAGAGCCCAAATTACCTTGTCTTCTCCTCTTGAATAAAATGTTTGTAGATTCCATCTTAGTCCTCGACACTCTTGCACTATTACTATTTCCATATCATTCGATTGTGCAAGTGAAACACAATAATGATGATATTTGATGAATTGACCGTGGCAGAGAGAAGCGGGTATGAACTCAACTTGTTCTTTCTTTTGTAAATATGTTTAACCTAGTATCCATGATTCAACATATTATGCTTAAACTTGTTTGCAATGGAAATTAGAGATTATAGTTGCTCATGCCATGCTCAAGTAGCTATGACAGGATAATGATTTATCTTGGATATCAACATGCATTAAAATAGTTGTGATGTAGTATGATGATATGGTATCCTCCCCTCGATGTTTCAAGTAGTGTGAGTTGGCACATGTTCACACATGTAGTTGAATCTAAACCAAAATAGCCTTCATGATATTTATGTTCATGGTGTCCATATCCTACTCATGATAGCATTCAATGTTTATTATTCGTAATGCATGCTTATGACCGTAGTTTCTCTCTAGTTGGCCGCTTCTCAATCTATTTTCTAGCCTTCACCTGTACTATGTGGGAATTCTGCTTGTTCATAAAAATCATTAAACCAAAGTTATTCTGGATGAGTCCACCATAATTACCTACATGCGGTATTACCCTGTCATTCCAAGTAAATTTGCATGTGCCACCTCTAAAATTTCAAATGAACATATGTTTTGTGTGCCTGGACCCCTCATGGAGCGACATGGGGTGGTCAGTATCTTCCATATTAAGCGGGTTAATCTCATAATGAGTGTTTATTCACTCGTCCTTGCATGATAAGGGCGGTAATAGGGATTCCTAGTCCCAAAATTATAATAAATGCAAATAACTAAACAAAACTCCCCCGGAAATGTTGTTGGTTTGGATGGTAACCGTGGATTCGACTCCCCGTGGAGTGTGATTGCTGGTGGAGGGGGAGTAAAGCTTTAGGCCTTGTTTGACAAGAAGGGATTGGGGAGGTTTATGAAGGGGGGATTTCAAAGGATTGGGTGAATCCCCTCCTTCCACCCAATCCCCTCAAAACCCCTTGAATTTTCAAAAACCCTCCATTCACAATCCTCTTTGTCCAAAATTTCTATTTGGTAGGCAGGGTTTGTCATATTGATACAACATTTAAAAATATAATGTTTACAATTGTAACTAACTCCCCGTATATCCTTGGTACAGACTTGTAAAAGTCTCCAAATAAAAATGAGATAATTTCTATAGGGAAATAATTTAGCACCAACTTTTTCCATCAGCAACATAATTTTGTATGAGTTGAAATCAATATCTCATCATAGCAACAACATAATTTATCATAACAACATAACTTTGAATCCAAAATATCAGCAATCATAATTTATCATGACAGCAAGATCTTTCGCATCAACAAAGTTCATCCCAACCACAACATAATTTTGCAACAAAGATAATGCAACACAAGTACTTCTGGAATAGCTCAAGATAAGTTATAATTTTACAGACAAATATATCCACCTTTTGGTGTCATGATCATCTAGCTTTGAGAACCTAAGAGAAATTTATCCATCCATCTTGTATATTGTTGCTTCTTTTGGTGCTTGAGAACCCGATGAAATAAAATAGAGATGAATATTAGAGTGCCTTCAGAAAAAACTGTTACAACAAATAGCTTTGCTAGATGAACATTAGTTCTATTTATAGAGGGAGTAATACATATGACATGAATTAGAACCCAAGCCTCATACAAGACCTCATCGGGCCATCCTAGTTTGGTTTGATGACCAGAACATACAAAGCAGAAGTGAACATGGGGGTGTTGCTGCTTACCAGAAGAGCCGTCAAGGCGGAGTTTGCCCTTGCACGCAACGCGGTCGTTGGCCTAGCTCGGCTGCTTCACACCGGAGCGAGCGAGCGACCAAGCCACCGACGTTCCTTCACAACATTATGTAACACGAGTAAAGATTAAAGATTGAATGTTTGTTAAGTGACATATATACATTATAATGAATGGTAAAAAATAAATATAGGAGGTCGGGAGAGACAATAATAATATATAGTAATATGGCAAGCATACTCTATGGTTATAATTATATTAGACTTTTTCCTTAACATTTGGTCTACAATCTGTAATTAAACCATATGCTCCAAGAAGTGTCATGAAGCAAAAAATGCAACATTTTCTGAATTCATTCGGTACAAATCAAGTCTATAACCTCAGTACTGAGAGAAGATACCGCAACACACTAGCATATCAAGAGCGTACTTCCTCTTAGTCATAGAAATGTTAAGTAACAAACAACATTGCACGTTACAGACATGCAGTGCGAAACGGATTGATTATCCATATAACAAAGTTGTAGGTAAAAATCTATGTTGACTAGGTTGGCTAGGTCTCGGCACTTCCGTGCCTACATACTACCTAACCTATCTACAATCCGCATACAATAAGTTTGCTTGCTACAAAATTCCAATTTCAAAAATTGATAAACGCCAAAAAAACACTGAGTGCATGATTGCTACTATAGAACTCATCACAAGTTTGTCGAATTTCATACCAATAGTTTCTTTGACTACTAAATATGCAACAATCATCTAGGATTATCTGTACCTCGGATCATCTTTGAAAATGTCATGGTCACATACTGAAAATTAGAATGTCCAACCTATGTTCTAGTACTCCAGTTCTATCAATGAATTACCAAATACTAATAGACACAAATGCACCAATGTCTTCATCGTTCACAACAATAGAATGTCAATACTCCCAAAAATTAACCAAGTTTTAATTAGCCAACAAATCAGTAGTGCAAAAAGCAACTGGTATTATAAGATAGTAGGCACATGACAATGCACAACTTTTTGATTCCCAATTAGTATGACGATCCAACCATGCACATAACAAGCATATAATGATATAATCATCTGCTCTTGACAACAAGTGCACATCAAACATCAAAATAGTCAATCCAGAGCAGATTATGGCAATCAAACTTATTAGTTCAAAAAGGAATTCAAGATAGAATAGATTTGAAGTTCCAGAACCAAAAAATATTATGTAAGGCAAACCATCATCCACAACATCCATCCATGGAGGAGCACTCCATGCATGAGCTCCTAGACTAGCGCGCGGATGGGGATGCCAGGGGGCCATAAGGAGGATGGTGCAGAGGTACCTAGAGGCGCTGAATCCAGCTTCCCACCAGGTGATCACGCGTCAAGAGGCAGCGGCCGGTGGTGGAACGTTGACGAGGCTACGGGAGGCGGCGCGAGCAGGCTGCGGGTGGAGGCACGAGGAAGAGGCTGTGGCCGGCGACGACGTGAGGAGGAGGCTGTGGCCTGAGGTAGCACGAGGAGGCGGTGACCGCGTGAGGAGGAGGTTGCGGTCTTCGGTGTGGCTCTAGTTCCGCGAGGTCCTGGGCATGCCTTCTGAGCCACGTGGGTGGTCGAGAATTGGAGGGGAATCAGGTGGATTGGGCCAGTAGAACCTCCTGTACCAAATGGCCCAAAGAGGATTGTAGGGGGTTCTCGGCCTCGCGTGGAAAATCCAATCAAAACATCCTCGATCCACTCCTACCAAACAAGGCCTTACTTATACCGCTTGGGAACCATCACTAATTTGTTGAACATGGAAGATATTGATAACCCTTGGTTGTAATGTTGACAAGAAGTGTATGCCTCTCAAAATTATACTTATCTCTTATTTAATCCTTGAGCTCTGGCACCTTTGAAAATCTCTGCTTCCCTCAATGAAGGGACTATCTATTTACTTTAGTGTTGAGTCATCACCTTCTAAAATAAGCGCCAGATCTGAGAGCACTATTGTCATCCTCATGCATTGTGTATAGTGAATGTTAGATGCATCATTGCTGGATCTTTTCTACCATTAATTAAAATGTTTAGTCGCTGCTTGAATTTTGGAGGTGCTCTGCATTTGTTTTTTGCGGTCTCAGAAAGGGCTAGCGAGATACCACTGTTGTCATATTATGTCATGATTGTTTTGACAAATGTTTGCACTTGAGATATCTTATTATTGCTCCCTAGTTGCTTGTGTCATTGATATGAGTTAATATAATCTTTAAGAGTTATTGTTGACATGGTTAGTCATAATATTTGCTGAAAACCTGGGTGCTACTTAAACATATGTATGTAAACAAGAACAAAAGAGTTCGTAAAAGTTTTTTTCTCACTTTCAGTTTGTCAACTGAATTGCTTGAGGGCAAGAAAGGGTTTAAGCTTGCGGGAGTTGATACTACTCCAACATATCTACTTTTCCTAACACTTTTGCTCTTGTTTTGGAATCTAATTTGCATGATTTGAACGAAACTAACCCAGACTGGCGCTATTTTGAGCAGAACTACCATGGTGTTGTTTTTTGTGCAAAACTAAAAGTTCTCGGAATGGAACGACAAAATTTGGAAAATTATTTGGGAATATATGAGGAATTTCGGAGCCAGGAGACACTAGAGAGGGGCCCCAGGGTGGCAACCCTCCACCAGGGTGCGCTAGACCCCCCTGGCGCGGTCTGGTCAAGCGTGCCCACCTCATGGGCCCTCCTACCCTAATTCCAACGCTATAAATTCCTAAATTTCGAGAAAAAATCAGAGAGAAATTTTCATCGCATTTCATGATACGGAGCCACTGCCACCTCCTGTTCTTCATCAGGAGGCCTGATCTGGAGTCCGTTTGAGGCTCCAGAGAGGGAAATCTTCGGTCTTCGTCATCACCAACCCTTCTCCATTGCCAATTCCATGATGCTCCCCACCGGGTGTGAGTAATTCCTCCGTAGGCTTGCTATTGGTGAGGAGTTGGATGAGATTCATCATGTCATTGAGTTAGTTATGTTAGGGCTTGATCCCTACTATCCAATATGTTCTAAGATTTATGCCGTTATGACGTTGCCATGCTTAATGCTTGTCACTAGGGCCCGAGTGCCATGATTTCAGATCTGAACTGTTTATTATCGTCATTATATCTATGTTCTTAATCCAGTCTTTCCTAGTCATATGCACCTATTACGTGTTATGATCCATGATGTCTACTACACAACCTTCTTCTTGTAGACTCGCTTTGGGCCTCCAAGCGCAGAGTTTTGTGGGACAATAGCAAATTTCCCTCAAGTGGATGACCTAAAGTTCATAAATCCGTGGGAGGCGTAGGATGAAGATGGTCTCTCTCAAACAACCCTGCAACCAAATAACAAAGAGTCTCTTGTGTCCCCAACACACCCAATAAAATGGCAAATTGTATAGGTGCACTAGTTCGGCAAAGAGATGGTGATACAAGTGCAATATGGATGGTAGATATAGGTTTTTGTAATCTAAAAATATAAAAACAGCAAGGTAGGAAGTAAAAAAAGTGATCACAAATGGTATTCCAATGCTTGAAAACAAGGCCTAGGATTCATACTTTCACTAGTGCAATCCCTCTCAACAATACTGACATAGTTGAATCATATGTAAATACCTCTCGTGCGACAAAGAGTTCACTCCATAGTCACAAATAGCGGAGAAATAACGAAGAAATTATTGTAGGGTACAAAACCACCTCAAAGTTATCTTTTCCGATCAATCTTATGAGCTATCCGAGAAGTGTCACGAACAGCCCTAGAGTTCGTACTAAAATAACACCTTAAGACACACATCAACCAAAACCCTAATGTCACCTAGATACTCCAATGTCACCACAAGTACCCATGGTCTTGATTACACGATATGCATCATAAAATTTCAGATTCATCTTGTTCAATCCAACACAAAGAACTTCAAAGAGAGCCCCAAAGTTTCTACACTAGATTCAAGACGAAAACATGTGCCAACCCCTATGCATAGATTCCCAAGGTCACGGAACCCGCAAGTTGATCACCAAAACATACATCAAGTGGATCAATAGAACATCCCATTGTCACCATAGATATCCCATCGCAACACACACATCAAGTGTTCTCAAATCCTTAAATACTCAATCTGACAAGAAAAACTTCAAAGGGAAACCTCAATTCATCACAAGAAGATAGAGAGGGGAAAACTCCATATGATTCATCGATATCAATAAAGCTCGCGGTACATCAAGATCGTGTCATCTCAATAACACGAGAGAGAGAGAGAGAGAGATCAAACACATAGCTACTGGTACATACCCTCAGCCCCGAGGGTGAACTACTCCCTCCTCGTCATGGAGAGCGCCGGGATAATGAAGATGGCCTCCCGTGATGGTTTCCCCCTCAAACAGGGTGCTGGAATTGTCTCCCGATTGGTTTTTCGTGGGTCTAGAAACTTGTCATGGTGGAACTCTCGATCTAGGTTTGTTTTCAGAGGTTTGGTTATTTGTAGGAATTTTTGGTGTTGATCTCCCGTCAAGGGGTGCCATGAGGCGGTGGCAAGCCTACTAGGCACGGGCTAGGGGGTGGTCGCGCCTAGAAGGCTTGCCGCCTCCTCATGGCTCTTCTACCCAGCTCCAATGCTTCGGGGGTCTCCTTTGGTCCACAAAAAATCATACTAAATTTTTAGTCCATTCCGAACACTTTTATTTCTGCACAAAAAACGACACCATGGTTGTTGTGCTGAAAACATCGTCAGTCCGGGTTAGTTCTAATAAAATCATACCATAATCATATAGAATTATTTTAAACATGGCATGAATACTTCATAAATTATAGATACGTTGGAGACATATCAACATCCCCAACCTTAATTCCTACTCGTCCTCGAGTAAGTAAATGATAAAAGAAATAATTTATGAAGTGTGAATGCTAGCATAGTGCACAAATTTGATCAATGATAGTTCCAAACACTTTTTCTAGAATAATTATATATCATAAACATTAGCTCATCTCATAAAACTTGTAATGATAAAGTAACAAGCTATTCTCATGTTAAAGTATAGAACATAAAGTTTCCTGAAAACTGACAAACTATGGTTTCAGTCACCAAACAATTGCAATTCATCTTATTTGTAGGAAGGGTCTATGTAAGAGCTTCGATTTAGCAAATTCCACATACTCCACTATCATATTGTATTCCATGATTGCTAACACTCAAAGCATATTTTTAGAGCAAATGGCATCCGTCGAACACAAATAAAGATAGGGGCTTAAAGTTCTGCCTCCCAACTTATTTATTATATAGATAACTGTCAACAATAATAATTCATGATCAAATATATTTGAATGGCCATATATGCTTGGATCTTTCCCCAACACATGACGCTTTCCAAGAGAAAAAGGTGAAATATAGGAAGTGGTGAAGATCACCATGATTCTTGCATAAAGGTAAGTACATGAAAGTAAAAGATAGACCCTTCGCAGAGGGAATCATTGATTTGCAGAGGTATAGAGCTCGAGCTTTTAAAACAGAGATGTGTAATAGTTTTGGGTCATATGCTTTGATTGTCACCATAACAACCGAGAGATCTCGGATTCTTCCATGATAGATACATTATAGGCGGTTCCCAAACAGAATGGTAAGGTTTTTACTCCCCCTCCACCAACCAATCACACTCCATGGCGAGCCAAATCCACGGGTAACGTCCATACCAAAACATTCCTGGGGAAGTTTTGTTTAATTATTTGCATTTTTTTCTTTGATTTTGGGACCGGGAATCCCTATTACCAGCCACATTCTCGTGAATGATAGGGAATCAACACATATCGTGAGAATAACCCACCTAGCATGGAAGATACTGACAGCCCCTAGTTACTATATGAGCGATTCGGGCATAGAAAACATAATATTATTTGAAGGTTTAGAGTTTGGCACACACAAATTTACTTAGAACAGCAGGTAAATACCACATATAGGTAGGTATGGTGGACTCATATGGAACAACTTTGGGTTGAAGGGTGTTTGGATGGACAAGTAGCATTTCTACTTGGTGTGAAAGTTTTGGCTAGTATGAGGTGGAAGCAAGCACCACATGTTGGAGGATCCATAACAATATAACTTCTATACAAATATACCCAAGCACAAATCATTACAGTGTCTTCTTTGTCCAACTTCAACTAATTTGCTTTAGTCTGAAAATAATTAATGGGTGTTCACAATCATAGAAGATGTACAAGATAGTATATTTATACGTGAAATCTCTCTTCCTTCAATATTCTTTCATGAATGGTTCAATTGACCAATGCGGTGTTTGCTAACTATCAATAATTTTACCACCTATACTTCTTTTATGTGAAGTAATTACTCACCATGGGATAAGCATATAAAACATATATAATTTAAGATTTCTGATAATCAATTCATTCAACCATTTACTCATAGGATATAAGTGAAGCACGAGAGTAAATGACAGAACTACTCCAAAGCATATAAGTGAAGATCAATGAGTAGTCAAACAATTAATAGCTATGTGAGGACTTTCTCTATCTCCCTCAATAAAGATTTTCAGATCTGAGTATTTTATTCAAAAACAATCAAAAGAAAAATAGCACTCCAAGAGTAGCATGCATCAAGTGAACGAATTAAAATTTAGGATCAACATAGGCTAACCGATAATTGTTGATGAAGAGAGATGGGATGCGTAGCATCCCCAAGCGTTGATGCGTGAGAGTTCTTGAAATATTTACTTTGGGTGCCTTGGGCATAACCAAGCTTGAGCTTTTGTATCTCGTTCAATCCTCTCATATCATGGTTTCACCTATTCTCAAAAACTTCATCCACAAAAACTCAAAAAGAACTTGTGAGATAGGTTAGTACACATAATAATAAATCCACTCTTTATGTATTGCTAGGAAAAGTCGCACAATAATTTTCAAATATTAGGTACTGTATATTATCATTTCCACAATTTATATTTATCAATATAGGCTATGGAAACTATAGGATAAGTAGATAACAAAACTATGACATCAATTTGTCGAAACAGAACAATCTGTAGCAATTTATGAAAAGAGTGTAGTTCTGTAACTCAAAAAATTGTGAAACTTTCGTACATGATATAAAATTTATATAAAAACATTGTGTTCAAATTTCAGAAACTTTCCATGTTGCGATAGAATATGAAAATTTAAACACTACAGCATCCTAAAGGCAATTCAAACATGTAACATGTAATGCAAGCATCCTAAAGGCAATTCTTGGAACTTTTTATTGAAAAAGAATATTATAAATAACACCTAACAAAGAACTAAAAAATAAAATGACACTCTAAGCAAAACTCATATTATGTGACGAATAAAAATATAGCCCCAAGTGAGATATACCGATAGTGTTGAAGACGAAAGAGGGGATGCCTTCCGGGGCATCGCCAAGTTTAGATGCCTGAGTCTTCCTTGAATATTACCTTGTGAGTGCCTTGGGCATCCCCAAGATTAGGTTCTTGTCACTCCTTATGTCACGCCCAAGATGCGGGCCTATCCTTTTGAGGACACGAGGGTCTCACAAGGGATAGAGGCGCATCTTGCCGTTAGCAAGTATAGTATCATCACATCATACAATACTAAAAAGATGAGTATACAAGATTGGCTTACACTCACCACATACTAAATTACAATCCACTTAGATTTCAAATCATCAAGATGAAGACAGGGTCCGACTACGGACGAAATCAAACGACAAAACAGATGCAAATGATACTATCTCGTTATCCCAAATATCACGAGCATGGTCCTCTACTCCTCCGGATAAGTCACGTACATCATGCCTCTTTCCTCATCATATTCCCACTAGAGCTGGGTAAGATCATCCTGCACGTACTCATCTGTACCTGTACCTGGAGGGTTGTAGTAATCTGTGAGCCACAAGGACTCAACAATCAAGCACCCGGGTATCGAGACTATTCAAGCTTAAAGGTTGGGATGGGGTAAGTATTTAGTTTGCAGCAGCACTAAGCATTTATGGTGGCTAACTTACACAACATGAAAATAAATATGAGTGGCCTACGATGAACGATCGAATGTAGTATGATCTCTATGAGATCCTGAACACTTACTTACGTCAATCATAACCCCACCGTGTTCTCTCTCGGATCATGTTCATGAGCAGAGATGATCATGGTTACTCACACAATTGGTGTATTTTATTTAGAGTTACTTCAAGTTTACTAGAACCGGGTGTTAAACAAATATCCAAGTTGCCACATAACCGCTGGCATGGCTTCTCGAAAATATTTAACCCTGCAGGGGTGCTCCAACTAGTCCATCACAAATTAACCACACTTCGCGGGAATAGCCTTGACCACGGATCTCGCGGTCGTCATAGGTAATTCCAAAGGAATTCCAACACCTCGAGAAAACCTAAAGAAAGTCAAACTCCACATGCAAGGCACTCTATAAAGGAAAAACAAATCCAACAACACCACCCGACGTGTCGACGAACCTGATAAGAGCCGCGTATCTCGTTCTCAGGACACAACGGATAAGCTAGTGTACGGTGGCCTGATAGAAATCTCCCAAGTTGCCCTGGTTTGGCCCCGCATAGTGCTCTATTTTGGACAAACACTCATGAGGAGCACTGGCCCGGGGGTTGATTAATTATCCACGGGTTTGCAAGACCCTATGCAATTTTATTAAGTTGTTAAGCCAATGTAGTACCAATGTTGGGTCTTGCCAAATAAGTTTTAATCTCAACTAAAAAAACAAGGGGGTCCCCATAACAACCCCAAGCGTGTTAGGAGCGCAAAATATGGAAACCATAACACCGGTAACAAGAACCTATGGCGGTAACAGTGGAACAAAACACTTAGCAAAAGGCCAAGCCTTCCACCAATACCAATATATATATGTGCATTGAATTAATAACAGATAAATATTGTGATATCCGAATCCATGTTAACACATGGAACAACCTGCACCTGCAACTGAGAACGCTATAAGAGGGACTGAGCAGCGGTAACTTAGCCAATCAAAGGTTTGCTAGGATGTGGAGGGTTGGAGGCTTTCATGGCATTTAGGAGCCTGATATCAAGTGTTAGGTAGCGCAATTGTAACGATAAGAGCGAGAAACTAGCAAGCAAAAATAGTATCGGGATCCGGGTACGATCATCTTGCTTGTTGGTTCTTCAGTGGAACAAGTAGCGGGACCCTCGTAGTAGCACTTTCTTGGGTCCTTGTACTCAGTATCAACACTCGCGTCTACCAAAGAGAAACAGAAACAATAAACATCCAATCAAGGTGCAATGCACAACCAAGATGATGCATGATTCATTTAAGAAGAATTGACATGGCAATCCAAAACTAGTCATGTTTCACATGCAAAGTTTGTTTATTAATGAATCTGGACAGAACCTGATTTTGAGTTATTTAAACATGCATGAACATGGCAAATATGGATGCATCATGCAAAATCGATAGAAATGCATATAAAGAACGCAAGAAACGGAGTTACGGTTCTCACGATACGCTCACGACAAGGTACGAAGGCAAAACATAAGACAACCAAGCCATGTGCTAATTATTGGCATTCCAAGGTAGCCACTGGTTAGGCAATGAAAAACCAACCACAATAGAATCAAAAATCAATCAATTCCATGGAGTATAGCTCCCACAAGTCAGCTCCCGCAAGTCACAATTAATAAAACAACAAATCTGCCACAAAACAGCAACATAGCAACTTACACAGCCCACAACTTGAGCTACAGGAATCCTACCGCCACAAACAAGACACCGACAGAATCTACATAACAAATGCATCAACTTATCCAACTACACAAACTGCATAGGATGCACACATCAATAAGCATGAAGTTATCAAGTTGGCATGATGAAACAGTTTTCTAGGACTTAGTGAAAATTCCAGTTTTCTCGAATCTGAGTTACTAAAGTAGCAAGTTGACAACAGTAGTTAAATATGTTAGAGGCCACCTCTTTGCATGAAAATTAACAGGATGATAGTAGACAACATCTACTCCAAAACACTAGCACTGAGCATGCTCAAATTCACAACAAATCACAAGATACCATCCACTCTACATGGCATAAAAATAACAGCAGACTCTCAGAAAGTAGTTTTTAGCATGCTGAAACAGAAACATTAAGTTGGCTACTTAGCAGCATGTTTCCACTTATATGGGTGATTCTCATGTTAAACAAAAATACCATGGCATACTAGATATAAAACACTAGCACTTCCTAGTTGGCACATGCCGCAAAGCAAGCAAGGATTAATCATGCAAAAATGACAAAGTGGCATCACAGCTGAAAATGACAGTTTTATGAACTTGCTCAAAAGTGAAATATGAAAGTTCCAATGGATTCATTGGCTCTTTCTACCCCAAAACCATGTGTCACACTCATATGTTCATGTGATACAACAAGGCACAAGCATATATAGCAAAACTGCTACCTATTCACATAAGTGACATATGAAACTAGATGGACAAAAGCAACATGATCACAACCAGATTTAGAATCTTAGTTTACCATGGCAAACACAAATAAACCTACTAAAAATCATGATAACAAAGGGGTAGGTCAAGTGGGGAAACCCACTAGTCCCCTACACACACATGCTCTAAATATGCCCAAGGCATATGAGCACTAGCCACCATGAACATACCCCCCAAGAAGGAGGTGTTCACCCACACACACACTCACATGCATCAAAATACAAGAGCATGTAGATACACACACATCACTACCACCTACATACAAGAAAACATAAAACACATGCATATGTGCTCACACACATATGCACTACACCACTACCTACACACACATACACCTATAACATGCACACACACACATGTATGTATTCCTAAGAACACACATACACAAGCACATGCATATGTGCTTGCTCACATGCACATATACACACACAAGCACACATACATCTCCCACCTATGTGTATGCATCACACCATGTGACACATACACACACACTACAAGCAACAGAAAAAAAAGGAATCAAATCCCTACACATACATACATACACACATGTATACAAAAGAGAAAAACAAAATAAAACAAAGCAAAAGAAATAGCAAAAGGAGGAGGCTCGGGCTCAAGCCCATGACCTCCTGGTCATCACCCCCGAATCCAACCACTCTGCTACGCTGCGGATCGACAACAGAGTAGGGGCACTGCACCACTAATACACACATGCACACCTCTTAACTAACGAAACTGAAACCACGTGACAGCAGCGACAGGGCAACTCCGGCAGTGATTTCGGCAAAACTACGACGAATCTGGCGATGCCAACTGCTCCTACGCATGAGGGAACAAACAGGGGTTCCATTCCCCTGCTCACCTTGCGGTGAGGAGGAAGGAGGCACGGCCCAAGGCACGGCCTTGCGGATGGCGGCGACAGACGGCGGCAGCAACTAAATGGTGGTCTACACGGGGAAGAAGAGGTTGCGGGGACCGGCTTCTCACCGAGGGGAAGGCGACGACGAGCCAGACGAGAAGGAGACGACGGAGGGGTCGGGGACGCAACGACGACGAAGAGGAAGCAGAGGGCGACGGCGGCGCGGATGTCGTCGACGAAGACGAAGACGAGGTCGACGCTGCAGAGCTCCTCCGGGGCTCCTAGCGGCGGGGATGAAATGCAGGGATCACCACCGAGCTCCTGGACGCCATGGCTGACGCTGGGCTCGACGAAGACGACGAATTGGTCGCCGACGACTAACTGAACCTCTCTGCTCTCGCTCGGAAGCTTACCTGACAGGGGAAAGGAAGCGAGGAGGGAGAAAGATAGAGGAGGAGATGGGAGCTGCGGCGACGGAGGGAGAGAGAGGAACCCTAGGCGAGGGGGCACGCACACCGAGGGGAGGCTAAATAGGCACGAGTTGACGGCGACGGCGACGGGAAGGCGACGGAGGAGGGGACGGGAGCAGGTGACCGTTCACTCGCGCGAGCTGGGCCGCAGGGGAAGGCCCACACTGCTCTCTCTCTCTCTCTCATTCTAACAAAAACAGAAAAGGGTTTTAACTTATTTTAAAACCAGCAACACTAAAACAAATCCCCAGATGATGTTTAAAAGGTTTTATAGCAAAACAAAGATACTGTGGTGAAGGAAATAAAGTGCACTATTTAATAAAAATATTAAGTTAATTTATTGGGCAAGTAATTTTAGTACTTTTGAAAATAACAGCCCCTATTTTATTTAAGCACAAAATCATACAAACCCCAAACATCAAAAGAACCACACTCTAAATTATTAATAAGAATAGGGCTACCTCTTGAACATTTTTAAACATTTTAATCTGCAAGTTAAATCTGCTATGAAATTAACATGGGAATAAAAGGCATTATGATGGGGGGTTTTGAATGAAAAGAAGAGAGGGAAGGGAAGGGGGTTGCACACATGAAGCAACCACAAAAAAACCACATGACAACTCATGTCATACACACAACAACCACATCATTCAAAGACACATGAAAACAACTCAAGGATGATCTGGCAAGATGAATGCTATGATGGATGATATGATGCATGAATGCAAAACAACACATGGATGACAAGGTGACATTCATATCATAGCTCATGACACAAGGTTCATACAAATGGTTACATGCCATAAAAGGTGGGGACAACACTTGGTCTGTCACACCTTATCCTCCTCATATCGGTGTCTCACCCAAAACTTGAAAACTTCAATCACACAAAACTTAACGGAACTTTGTCAAAAGAGTTAGTGTAATAAAGATAAATCATTCACTTAGATATTGTCAATAAAAGATTCATAATTATTCCCACATGATACCTACTGTATTACATAATTCCCACAATTTATATCACCAAATATAAGCTATGGGAACACTAAAACAAGCAAACTATGCATGCAAAACAGAATCTCTCAAAAAACAGAACACTGTGTAAAGATCTGAATTATCAGCATACTTACCTAACTCTAAAAATTATGAAACATTAGGACAACTCAATTAATTTGCATATAAATGTTCTGTAAAAAGCTTAGAATTTTTTTGACGCCCCAGTAAAATGAGATAATTCATATACTGGACGTAAAACCTTCTGTTTTTGCACAGAATCAAACAAACAAGTATCCACACTATCCCAAAGGCTTTACTTGGCACTTTATATTGAAATAAAAGACACAGAATATGATTAATACAGTAGCTTAATCATGTGAAAACATAGAAACAGAAGGTAAAAGTGTTGGGTTGTCTCCCAACAAGCACTTTTCTTTAATGCATGATGATTTCAATGATACTCGTATATGAATAATAATTGAAACGGGCAAAAGAGCATCATGAATCTCATGACAAGCACATTTAAGTCTAACCCACTTCCTATGCATAGGTATTTTGTGAGAAAACAATTTATGGGAGCAAGAATCAACTAGCATAGGAAGGCAAAACAAGCATAACTTCAAAACTTTCAACACATAGAGAGGAAACTTGATACTATTGCAACTCCTACAAGCATATCTTCCTCCCTCATAATAATTTTCAGTAGCATCATGAAGGAATTCAAAAACATAACAAGCACATAAAGCATTATTTTCATGATGCACAAGCATAGAAGTTTTATTACTACCCACACAAGCAAAATTCTTCTCATGCAAAGTAGTGGGAGCAAACTCAACAAAACAACTATCATGTGACACTTGATTAACATAACCACATTGAATATTAAAATCATGATAACAGGTTTCATGGTTGTCGTTACTCTTTATAGAATACGTGTCATTACAATAATCATCATAGATAGGACGCATGCAATCATTATAACAAATTTGATCATTCAAAGTAGGGGGAATAAAAAAGATCATCTTCATTAAGCATAGCATCCCCAAGTTTGGGACAAACATTAATTGCAACGAATAAATTCTCAAACATGTGATCTTCATCACACATAGCATCCCCAAGCTTGTGGCTTTGTATATCATAAACATAATCACTCTCATCATTAATGGTATGAATAGCACCAATAGTATAGAAATTATTATCATCATCCTCCAAGTTGGTGCCATAAATATTTTCAAAATTATAAGAAGTATCATTATATTCCCAATCATAATCATCACAACAAGCAATAGGCATAACAAAATCATCCTCAAGTGTATCATCTTTCACAATTATTTTTGATTCATTCTCATGAGGCCTATCAATAATGGGAGCAACATTATTTGGGATAGAGACCTCTTTACCTTTACTTTTCCTTCTTTTCTTCTTCTTCACCACATTATGTGTGTGTTTATTTAATTCTACCAAGCTTCTTTCTGAAGAGGTTGGTTCAATAAAAAGCTCCTCCTTGTTACCTGATTCATCATAAGAAAAAGTAGGAGGATATTGGGAAACCTCTTACCCTTCATTAGTATTCTCTTCATCTTCTACTTGTTTTCTTGTCTTTAAGTAATTGGCAATATAAGGATTCGCAATGCAATTTACCACGCAATACATATAGATTTCATTTAGATCAAAATCAAGCATTTTCGTGAGAACCCAAGCTGGAACATCCTTATTTTTATGTTTCATTTCTTCATACCCCCAAAATAGACTAAGTTCATTATGATGCTCAAGGGTAATGAGGTTATCAAATTTTTTGGACAGAATTCGATCATGAATTAATTCACATTGGAAATTAAAATGACCACTTTCATTGCAAAGTTCACAAGGACAACGAGAAATATGAAGTCTTTCAGCACAAACATATAGCTTCTCTTGCAACCATTTAGTTTCTAAATACTTATGTCTGTTACAAAATCTATCTTCCCTCTTAGGCATGTCTTCACAAACTCTATGCACTCCACAAAAATTGACATGCTTATAAGAAATCTTTTTATCATGACTAGTGCAATAATCATTAGTAGTATGGATATTCAAAGAATTCATCCTAACAACATTGCAATCATGCTCGTCACTCAGAGATATAATGCCAATATTTTAATAAATTCTTCTAACACTTGAGCACAATTTTCCTTTCCACCATTTTCACGAAAGGCATTAAAAAGATGAAGCATATGAGGCAACCTCAATTCCAGTTTTTGTCGTTTTCTTTTATAAAACCAAACTAGTGAAAAACAAGAAACTAAAAGATTTAATTGCAAGATCTAAAGATATACCTTCAAGCAGTCACCTCCCCAACAACGGCGCCAGAAGAGAGCTTGATGTCTACTACACAACCTTCTTCTTGTAGACTCGTGTTGGGCCTCCAAGCGCAGAGGTTTGTAGGACAGTAGCAAATTTCCCTCAAGTGGATAACCTAAGGGTTATCAATCCATGGGAGACGTAGGATGAATATGGTCTCTCTCGAACAGCCCTACAACCAAATAACAAAGAGTCTCTTGTGTCCCCAACACACCAAATACAATGGCAAATTGTATAGGTGCACTAGTTTGCCGAAGAGATGGTGATACAAGTGCAATATGGATGGTAGATATAGGTTTTTGTAATCTGAAAATATAAAAACAGCAAGGTTGCAAGTAAGAAAAGTGAGCACAAACGGTATTGCAATGCTTGAAAACAAGGGCTAGGGTTCATACTTTCGCTAGTGCAATCTCTCTCAACAATACTGACATAGTTGAATCATATGCATATACCTCTCGTGCGACAAAGAGTTCACTCCAAAGTCACAAATAGCGTAGAACGAACAAAGAAATTATTGTATGGTACAAAACCACCTCAAAGTTCTCTTTTCTGATCAATCTTATGAGCTATCCCTATAAGTGTCACGAACAGCCCTAGAGTTCATACTAAAATAACACATTAAGATACACATCAACCAAAACCCTAATGTCACCTAGATACTCAAATGTCACCACAAGTACCCGTGGGCTTGATTATACGATATGCATCACACAATTTCAGATTCATCATGTTCAATCTAGCACAAAGAACTTCAAAGAGTGCCCCAAAGTTTCTACCAGAGGTTCAAGACGAAAACATGTGCCAACCCCTATGCATAGATTCCCAAGGTCACGGAACCCGCAAGTTGATCACCAAAACATACGTCAAGTGGATCAATAGAACATCCCATTGTCACCACGGATATCCCATCGCAAGACATAAATCAAGTGTTCTCAAATCCTTAAATACTCGATCCGATAAGAAAACTTCAAAGGGAATCAATTCATCACAAGAAGATAGAGAGGGGAAAACTCCATATGATTCATCTATATCAATAAAACTCGCGGTACATCAAGATCGTGTCATCTCAAGAACATGAGCGAGGGAGAGAGATCAAACACATAGCTACTGGTACATACCCTCAGCCCCGAGGGTGAACTACTCCCTCCTCGTCATGGAGAGCCTCGGGATGATCAAGATGGCATCCGGTGATGGTTACCCCTCTGGCAGGGTGCCGGAACGGGCTCCCGATTGCTTTTTTGTGGCTTTGGAGACTTGCGGCAGTGAAACTCTCAAGCTAGGTTTCTTTTCGGAGGTTTGGGTATTTATAGGAATTTTTGGTGTCAATCTCACGTGAAGGGGTGCCAGGAGGCGGTGGCAAGCCTGCTAGGCGCGTGCTAGGGGGTTGTCGCGCCTAGCAGGCTTGCCGCCTCGTCGTGGCTCTTCTGGCCCAACTCCAATGATTCGGGGGTCTCTTTTGGTCCACGAAAAATCATACTAAATTTTCAGCCCATTCCGAGAACTTTTATTTCTGCACAAAAATGGTCAGTCTGGGTTAGTTCAAATAAAATCATACCAAAATAATGTAGAATTATTGTAATCATGGCATGAATACTTCATAAATTATAGATACGTTGGATATGTATGAATCCATCAACCCAAGGTGACAGAAATCAGGATACTTCACGGTGATGACCGTAGTTTGAGGAGTTCATGTAATCAGTATGTGCTAATGCTTTGTTCCAGTTCTTTATTAAAAGGAGGCCTTAATATCCCTTAGTTTCCTTATGGATCCCAGTGCCATGGTAGGGTAGGACAAAAGATGTCATGCAAGTTATTTTCCGTAAGCACGTATGACTATATACGGAATACATGCATGCATTATATTCACGAACTGGATCTAGTTCTGTGTCGCCCTAGGTTATGAATGTTATATGATGAATATCATCCAATGAATACACCGATCCAGTGCCTACGAGTTTCCCCCTTATTGGTCTTGCTAAGTTACTACTATTTCTGTCATTGTTGCACTTGCTACAAAACTATCACTGCTACTGTTACTATTACTACTACTATCAAACTATCATATTACTGTGCTAGTGCTCACTTTGCTGCACATATTTATCTCCAGGTGTGGTTGAATTGACAACTCAACTGCTAATACTCTCAAGTATTCTTTGGCTCCCCTTGTCTCGAATCTATAAATTTGGGTTGTATATTATACCCTCTAAAACTATTGCGATCCCCTATACTTCTGGGTTATCATGAACCAGGGCGTCAATGGGTTGGACTGTAACCTCCCAAAATTTCATTTTGGAATGTTATGAAATATAGCTATGCATCATCATCATTTTGTTGGAATGTAATGAATTTGTTGAAGTGCTTCTTTTCAAATTCTGAAAGGCCATTTCAATTTTCCCATGTATTTGTTTCACCTATTTGAAAACCTTTGGAAATGTTCAAAGAAAGAGAGGAGTAACATGACACTCCACACCAGGGGCATCTTGGTGAAATATTTGAGCAATTAAACCAGGGGGTTATTTGAAAATTTATCTCAAAAGGATTTAAAATCAATTAGGCATTTTCTGAAAATAAATTTTAAAAAGTTATTCAATATGATAGAGGAAAAGTGTTCATTAAATAGCATTAATTCTCCTGATCATCTTGATATATATATTTCCTAACTTTGGAATTGTTTTGAATGCATTAAAAGAGTTTTTACTGCGTTGGAAATAGAAAAGGAAAGTATTTAAAACGAACCGGGCCGGCCCACCGTCTTTAATTCCCGAAACCACTCCGGGTCGGCCACCGACGCGCTAACCATGCCCCCACCCTCACTAATGCGCGGGACCCACCGTCCGACCATGACGTCAGCGCGGTCATCCCCTTCCCCACGCCTGACCGCCGTCGCCGGAGATCCCTCTCTATGGATCTCGCCCCTCGTGCCCTCCCCGACCACCGCACCGCTCCTATATAAGACCCCGACCTCTCCTCTCTTCGTTCCACCCCCGAAACCCCTTTTTCCCTCGCCGGAGCGCTGCGCCAGACCTCACCGGAGTTCGGCACCCCAACCGAACGTCCCCGCACTCGTGCCCGTCACCACACTCACCTCCAGCCCCCTCTGACGCCACCAATCGACGTCGGAGCCTTGCTGCCGTTTGAAGCCTTCGGACGCCGCCCCTGACCACCGCACTGTCGTCCCCGAGCATTTCCGACCACCGGCCGCCGTTGACCTCGCCGGAGACCCCGACCCCCTCTCTATAAGCCTCCACCTCCACCTGTAGCCGTCAGATCCGTAGTCAACGTGCGAGATTAGATCTGTTTAATAATTGAATCGGTGCGCTTTAGTCGTCGGTCGTCCGCTCGTTAGCTCTCACGCGCACGCCCTCGCGGCCAATCACAACCTGACACGTAGATCCTGTTCGATAGATAGGAAGTTTTTCTTTTTCTTTTCTATTTTAGAAAACAGAATGTATTCTGTTTTTGTTTTTATCATATCTTTTAAAATATTTGGTGTATTTATTTGATTCTTTTTGCATTAGTTCACAAATTTGATGTAGTTCATGTCCGTATGCTTAGATATCAAATTTGAACTATAATTTTGAATCTAATCAAATTTGTTTAAATTACTAAAATCTGTATAACTAGAGTTTAAAAATATATTTTTGAGTGATTCTTTTTGCCACTGTTTTGTATTAGTTAGACCTATCGTTCTACATAGTTTGAGAATTTTTAGAATGACTTTGGTTACTATTTTTCACAAAAACAGAATCTGTTTAGTTCTTAATAGATTTTAATTAAATTGATTTTTATTTAATTTGAACCTCAATTAGTTTAACCTTTGTTTTAAGATTTCATTAGGTTCTGTTGATTCAACATTAGGTGTATTTTTTTTGTTAATAAAATATGTTTTTCTTAATTGTTTTGTGCTCTAGTTTGAATAGGTTCATCTTGTTTTCACCATCTATATTGTTTAGAAAAAGTTTTGTAGTAATTCCTTTAGCACAATACTTTTATAATGAAATACTTTCTATTTTCAAATGAAATTTTATATTTACTTTTCTCTTATCTAAAATGTCTAGTTGTTCAAAACCAATTTTTGACTCGTATGTCTTATTAGAGATTTGGACACCAAAAATTTATAGTCTTATACTTTAAGTGATTCTTCTTTCGATTGTGCTTTTTGTTTGTTGAAGCATTTGTTTACCTGGCTGTTGAATGAATTGTATTGTGTTTATGCTTATGGTGTGCTCTTGTTTGATTCGTTAGATCATTCGGAGTGCGAAGCTTATTATCTAGAGTCACTTGATTTCGAGGATCGTCAGCAAGGCAAGTAACCTTTGACCATGTATACCTATGTTTTATTGCATTAGTTCTTCCATCTTCCCAATTGCATGCAAAGTAGGTAAATTGGAAACTTGGTTACTTGTTGTAGTATCATGTGGAAGGTACCCCTCAACCCTTTGACACATTGGCCCTCGGAAACGTTGATTTACATTTTGCTATGCTATTAGTAGACGGGGTTGGTTGTGTGATTCATGAGAGTTGTGAGTTAATAATTTCAAGACCTACATGATGATCAAGTCTTCAAGACTCTGAGTTTTCAAGATACCTCTAGGTGGATGATGGTTGAACGACGCCCTAGAGAAACCAGTGGTTAGCCTAGATGATGTTGGAGAAGTGCCAGTATTCATGCGGAAAGAGATGGATGGATGCTTCAAGACCCAAGGCTTACCTGCACAGCCACAAGCCATTATGGGCTCTGGCTTGGTTGGATATCGTGGTGACCCTGGACAGGCGGTGCTACGAGATGTAGAAGAACGGTAGGAAAGGATGGGCACTGACAGAGTCTCGGGGAAACCCTTTAGAAGACCATGTTTTGGTCATCCGTTTCTCAAACACCATGAAGTGCAAGAAATCCAACGGAGGCGATCAAATCTTGTGGGGAACGTGTGCAAAACTCTGCAGAGTACCCAAACCTAATCGATTAGCCGTGTCCACGGTCATGGACAGTTTGAGCCAAAGGAACTGAAACTATTTGGAACTCTCAACAAAATAAATTACATTGATGTGGGTATTTTAATGTCAACTTGGGTATGACAATTGGTTCGTGGAACCATCTCATTAATCAACCAACATTGTAGTAATTATGCTTTTGCCCTCTCTTGTTGTAGGAAATTTTTGGCTTTATGCAAAAACTTACTACCCCCACCTGCCATATTTGCATATAGACTAGATGATTACTTTACCCCCTCTCTTGTGACTTTGCCGGCATATTCAATATGCTGACCTATACGGCTGCAATGTATCATGTTGCAGAGTACTTTTCCGACCAGGAGTGAGGATACGCTCTATGCTCGGTGAGATGCCCTTGGAGTCAGATGGACTTAACTACCTATGGAGCTTCCACAAGTTTTGATTTAGTTTATCTCATGAGTTGGCCTTCAGCCACTTTATTGTAATCCTTATTATAATAAAGGACTCGATATGAGATTTAGATTAATTAATGTTGTGTGATTTACCTTTGATATATACATTGATTTACGTGTGTGTACCAGCATGATCTTGGGATGGTACAGAAACACCGGAGATTCGACCTTTCAGGTCGGGTCGCTATAGAAATGGTATCAGAGCACACGCTGACCGTAGGACGTAACTTCTAGGATTGGAAAAGCCTTAGGATTTATTTCTCTTTTGTCTTTAAATTCTAATACTCTCATCTACTCATTTCTGACTTCCCTCCGATTTATTTCAAAATTTGTAGATGGCCACCTTCATCCCAGTTTTGATCACGGAGTTTTGTCAGCTTGACGCGACGATTCCCTTTGGCAAGGAGCTGATGAGGATCGTCAGGGACGTAAGGATTTCTTTGCCGAGCATCATCGGGACTCCTATCATGTCTTTTCCACAAGACGGACGCTACAGGATCGAGGTGCACATCCCCGGGAAGACCTTTGGAAATCGTAAGGAACCCATCGACTTCAAGTTTGTGGCACCCAGCTGGATACTTGGGAGAGACATGGCCATTCATCGTGCCCTTGGACGTATTTAGGAGGAATACAGAGGTGGAACCATTTCACCAAGACTCAGCGTGGTTTGTCGTAGGGATGCCAATGGAAATATCATAACCACTCCCACTGAAGACACCACCGTTTCCTATATCCAGACTTTGGAGATGCACATCAGGACCTTGGAGCTTCGGGTACGTGCTTACACGAAGACAATCAAGAGGCTGATGAACCGCGAGATTGACCTCAAAGCTGACCTACGGGAAGCCAAGTACGAGCATGAGTATGAAGTGAAGGATTTCTTAGAGAGGATCGATAAGCTGAACACTCGCATTGCAACTCTGGAGGAACAGATGGACATGGATGAAAATCTTCATCCAGAAGGAGACATGGCTCCTTTGATCAGCAACGATGATGACTATGAGGAGAGCACCACCGGAGGAGGCCACTTCACCATGTACTTTTGAGGAGAACTTTAGTTATGCCCCCATGTATCTTCATTTTTGTTGTTAAAGTGTAGGTCGATGTTTAGTTTGATTTTGGAGATTTGTATCTCGATGTTTGAACCTTGAGTTGAATAAATGAATGAGTGTTTGGTGTGATATGTTTGTTGCATTGCATATGGGTAGTGAATTTACTTTTAGGTCATTGTTCTATTCTAATTCTTGTGGGTAATGAGGGAAGTCATTTTATTCCCTCTCATTCAAAAGTTTTCAAAAGTTTCAAATTTTTCCACTCAATTACAATCACTCAAGCAAACAAACAAACATTCTAATAATTATTATAACATTCCAAAGTTTGGGATGTTACATAGTTTTTATTTCCTGTTCTAAGTTGTTCTCTATCTTTAGTTGTGGATATGGAATACGAAACACCAAAAAAAATAGTTGTACGTGCCACTCATGGAGATGGGGAACCTCCTAAAACCCTTGATGCTCGTTATGTGAAAGATATTATACACTACTTTGATAATCGTGAGAAAACCCCATTCAACTATATAATGGGAGTAACATTGGATCAACGTGAATACGTTAGGGATTATCGCTTGACTCATAAAGGGAAATTTTTATGGGATCAAATTCATATATTGCAGTGGTATGCTTGGAATCTATGCTCTAGATATGATTATACTTGTTGCTCTAGGATGAATACTCCACATCTTCCCTTTTTCATGCAAATTTAATGATAATGAAACCTTAGCTTCTTATGGTAATGGTATATATGATTATTATGATGTGGAACAAATAGAAGAATTTGTTGCTTTTAAGGGTGCTTGTGAAATTGAATCTTTGTTTAAAAAGTTTGAAGATTCTAATGATTCAACTTATAGACCTGAAAATCTTGCTATCCTTAAATATTGCTATGATAATTATAAATACAATTACGATATTGATGTGTTTATTGAGAAAGTCTCCGCTGTCCAAGAAGAGACTAATATTTTGCAGGAGTCTATCGAAGAAGAAATTGATGAAACTACGAGCTCATTGGATGAAAAAGATGATGAGGAGAGCAAAGAACAAACATAGGAAGACAGGATTAGCTACCCGTGCCCACCTTCTAATGAGAGTAACTATTCAACTCATACATTATTTAATGACCCTTCATTCTTACCGAAGCATGAATGCTATGATAATTTCTATGATCCCGTTGATTCATTTGAAATATCCCTTTTTGATGAACTTGATGCTAGTTATGCTTGTGGCCAAGATGACAATATGAATTATGTTTATGGAGATGAACTTTCTATAGTTACTTCTGTTAAGAATGAAATTGTTGCTATTGCACCCACACATGATAATCCTATTATCTTTTTGAATTCTCCCAACTACACAATACCGGAGAAGTTTGCTCTTATTAAGGATTGTATTGATGGGTTGCCTTTTACTGTAGTGACCCGACCTGAAAGGTCGAATCTCCGGTGTTTCTGTACCATCCCAAGATCAAGTTGGTACACACACGGTACATCAATGTATATATCAAAGTGAAATCACACAGCTTTATTAATCGAAAATCTCATATCGAGTTCTTTATTACAATAAGAATTACAATAAAGTGGCTGAAGGCCAACTCATGAGAATAACTAATCTTGCGGAAGCTGCAAAGGTAGTTGAGTCCATCTGACTCCAAGGGCATCTCACCGAGCGTACAGCGTATCCTCACTCCTGGTCGGAAAAGTACTCTGCAACATGATACGTTGCAGTCGTGTAGGTCAGCATATTGAATATGCCAGCAATGTCACAAAAGAGGGGGTGTAAAGTAATCATATATTCTATATGCATATATGGCAGGTGGGGTAGTAAGTTTTTGCATAAAGCCAATTTTTTCCTACAACAAGAGAGAGCAAAAGTTATTACTACAATGTTGGTTGATTTATGAGATGGTTCCACCAACCAATTCTCATACCCAAGTTGTCATTAATACCCACATCAATTATTTGTGTTGAGAATTCCAGATAGTTTCAATTCCTTTGGCTCAAACTGTCCATGACCGCGGACACGGCTAATCAATTAAGTTTGGGTACTCTGTAGAGTTTTGCACACGTTCCCCACAAGATTTGAGTGCCTCCGTTGGATTTCTCGCACTTTAGGGTGTTTGAGAAATGGAAGACCAAAACACGGTCTTCTAAAGGGTTTCCCCGAGACTCTATCGGTGCCCATCCTTTCCTACCGTTCTTCTACATCTCGTAGCACCGCCTGTCCAGGGTCACCGCAGAGCCCATAATGGCTTGTGGCTGTGCAGGTAAGCCTTGGGTCTTGAAGCATCCATCCATCTCTTTGTGCCTGGGTGGACCTTTCCGCATGAATACTGACACTTCTCCAGCAACATCTAGGCTAACCACTGGTTTCTCCAGGGCGCCATTCAACCATCATCCACCCAGAGGTATGCTGAAAATTCAGAGTCTTGAAGTCTTGATCATCTTGTAGGTCTTGAAATTATTATCCCACAACTCTCATGAATCACACAACCAACCCCGTCTACTAATAGCATGGCAAAATTAAATCAACGTTTCCCGGGGCCAATGTGTCAAAGGGTTGAGGGGTGCCTACCACATGATACTAAATTAACTAACCAAGTTTCCAAATTACCTACTTAGCATGCAATTCGGGAGATGGTAGAACTAATGCAATAAAAACATAGGTATACATGGTCAAAGTGACTTGCCTTGCTGATGATCCTCGTACTCAAGTGATTGTAGATAACAAGCTTCGCACTCCGGATGATCTAACGAATCAAACAAAGCACACAATAAGCATAACCACAATATAATTCATACAACAGCAAGGTAAACAAATACTTCAAAAAATAAATAGCACAATCAAAAGGAAGAATCACTCAAAGTATAAGACTCTAAAATTTTTGGTGTCAAATCTCTACTAAGACATAACAAGTCAAAAAAATTGTTTTAAACAACTAGCCATTTAGATAACAGAAAGTAAGCACAATTTTTTTATAAGAAACCAGAAAGTATTTCATTATAAAAAATTTGTGCAAAAAGAGTTACTACAAAGCATTTTTCTAAACAATACTAAAGATGAGAACAAGATTTACCTATTCAAACTAGAGCACAAAACAAATTAAAAATATTTTTATTAATAGGAAGTAATACACCTAATGTTGAAGCAACAGAACCTAATGAAATCTAAAAACAAAAGTTAAACTAATTCAGATTCAAACTAAAACTAAAATCAAACTAACTAAACTCTATTAAGAATTAAACAGATTCTGTTTTTGTTAAAAAACCTAACCAAATTCATCCTAAAAATTCTCAAACTATGTAGGATGATAGGACTAACTAATAGAAACCAGTGGCAAAGGACTAATACAAAAATATATTTTTAAACTTTAGTTATACAGATTTTAGTAATTTAAGAAAATTTGGTTAGATTCAAATTTTAAAGTTCAAATTTGAAATCTAAGACCACAAGATGAAGATACATGAAATTTTCGACCTAATGCAAAAAGAATCAATTTAAAATACTAATTAGTTAAAAATATATAACAAAAATAAAATCAGAACACATTCTGTTTTCTAAAACAGAAACAGAAAAAGAAAAACAATTAGCTAACGGACAGAGGCTACATGGAGACTTCCTATTGGTCGAAGGAGCGCGCGTGCGGGTGTTTGCGGGCGGACGACCAAACGTTAGAGGATACCGGTTCGGGATTTTAAGTGATCTAATCTAACGCGTCGGATCTGGATCGAATGGTCCAAGGGGGGTGCGGTGGCTTATAGAGGGGGTGTCGAGGTTTCTGGCGAGGTCGATGGCGGCCGGACGTCGGAGGTGGTCGGAGATGGTCGTGCGGTGGTTGGGGGCGGCGTCCGAAGAGCTCAGACGACAGCGACGAAGATCCGGCGTCGAATGGTGGCGTCAGATGGGGCTGGGGACGATGGAGACGACGGCAGGAGCTCTGGGGGTTTGGTTGGAGTCAGAAGTCCGGTGAGGTGGTGCGGTAGCGTTCTGGCGAGGGTAGAGGGGTATCGGGGTGGAGCGGAGCACGGCGAGGCAGTGGCTACTTATAGGCCAGGTGCGGGGTCGGGAGAGGGAGAGAGGAGAGAGATCTGCGGGGTCGGGATCGCCGGCGAGGTCGGGTGCGAGGGGAAGGGGATGAGCGCACTAATGAAGCTGTCAGACGGTGGGTCCCACGGGTCAGTGAGAGAAGGGGCGGAATCAGTGCGTCGGTGACTGATCCGGAGGGATCTCGGGGCTTAAAGGCTGTGGGCCGTCCGGTTTGCTAATTAAAACGTTTCAATATGTTTCCTTTTCTATTTTCCAGAACGTTTAAAATCCTTTAAGGCATTCAAATCATTTCCAAACATAGGGAATATATATATCGAAATGATCAGGGGAATAAATGCTATGTAATGAACATTTTTCCTCTGTCAAAATGAATAATTAAAAAAATATTTTTCAGAAAATGCCTAGTTGATTTTATATTCTTTTGAGATAAACTTTCAAATAAACCCCTGGTTTTATTGGTCAAATAATTCACCAAGATGCTCCTGGTGTGGAGTGTCATGTTACTCCTCTCTTTTTTGAATAATTCCAGAGATTTTCAAATAAGTGAAACAAGTAAATGGAGAAAAGGAAAGGGCCTTTTAGAAATCCAAAAGAAGAACTTCAACAATTCATTTCATTCAAACAAAGTGATGATGCATAGCTTTATTTCATAACATTCCAAAATAAAATTTTGGGATGTTACAAACCTACCCACCTTAAGATGAATCTCGCCCTCGAGATTCGGGTTGGCTAGAAAATAGGTGCGGGTGGTCTCTACGAAGATCTTCATCGCGTTCCCAGGTGGCTTCTTCCTCGGTGTGGTGACTCCACAGAATCTTACAAAACTTGATGGTCTTGATATGGGTAACTCTGTTGGTAGTCTCGAGGATTCTGAAAGGCTTCTCCTCGTAGGTCAGGTCACTGTCAAGTTGTATGGACTCTAGGGGCACTATGTCTCTCAAAGGAATATCAGCCATCTCAGCATGGCATTTCTTCAGCTGGGAAACATGGAAAACATCATGAACTCCGGACAATCCTTCCAGCAATTCTAGCTTGTATGCAACTTTGCCTCTACGTTCAAGAATTTTGTAGGGGCCTATGAATCTGGATGCTAACTTTCCTTTAACACCAAACCTCTTGATTCCTCGAAGTGGGGACACACGAAGGTATGCTCGGTCTCCCACTTCATATGTCACCTCCTTGCGTTTGTTATCAGCATAGCTCTTCTGCGTGGATTGGGCTATCTTGAGTCGGTCTCGAATCAGTTTGACCTTTTCTTCAGAATCTCGGATAAGATCGGGACCAAAAAGTTTTCGGTCTCCAACACCATCCCACATCAATGGTGTTCTGCACCTCCTTCCGTATAAAGCTTCAAAAGGGGCCATCTTCAGACTAGTCTGATAACTGTTGTTGTATGAGAACTCTGCATAAGGTAAGTTGTCATCCCAACTAGATCCATAGTCTAGCGCACAAGCTCTCAACATATCCTCCAAGATCTGGTTAACTCTCTCGGTCTGTCCATCGGTCTGCGAATGAAAAGTTCTACTGAATTCTAGCCTTATACCCAAAGTTTCATGTAACTGATGCCAAAACTTTGAGGTAAATTGTGTTCCTCTATATGACATGATACTCCTCGGAACTCCATGCAGACATACGATCCTGGTCATATATATCTTGGCTAACTTAGCACTGGTATAGGTGGTCTTCACTGGAATGAAATGAGCCACCTTGGTCAAGCGATCGATCACTACCTAGATGGAATCATAACCTGAACGGGTCCTGGGTAATCCTGTGATGAAGTCCATACCAAGCTTATCCCATTTCCACTCGGGTATCGGCAAAGTTTGGAATAACCCTGGTGGTTTCTGATGTTCCGCCTTTACTCACTGACAAACATCACATACCGCAACATGTTCGGCAATATCCTTCTTCATACCTGTCCACCAGTAACTTTCTTTCAAATCCAGGTACATCTTGGTGTTGCGTGGGTGTATCGAGTAGGGTGAATCGTGGGATTCTTGAAGTATCAACTTCCTGAGCTCTAGGTCATTGGGCACATAGATTTTCCATCCTTCATTCTTTGCTTTATCTCAGCTATCTCCTTGTCCGATTTCTGGGCTTCACGAATTCTTTCGGTCAAGGTGGACTGAATCTCTAGTGTGGCAACATATCCTTGTGGAACTATCTCTAACCGAAGCTCTCTGAGATCATCGGTTAACTCCACGGGTAATCCTCCGGCTATGAGTGTGTTCACATAACTCTTCCGACTCAAAGCATCTGCTACAACGTTTGCCTTTCCTGGATGGTAATGCAGTCTCATGTCATAGTCCTTGATTAACTCTCGCCATCTCCTCTGTCTGAGGTTCAACTCCTTCTGTGTGAAGATATACTTCAGGCTTTTATGATCAGTGTAAACATCACAACTATTTCCGGTAAGGAAATGTCTCCAGGTCTTGAGTGTGTGCACTACGGCTGCTAGTTCCAAATCATGGGTGGCATAGTTCAACTCATGAGGTCGTAGCTGTCTAGATTCATAGGATACAACTTTTCCCTCGTGCATGAGTACTCCTCCAAGTCCTTGACGTGATGCATCACAATAAACCTGGAAGACCTTCCGAATATTTGGCTGTATCAACACCGGGGTTGTGACCAAACTTTCTTCAACTCCTGGAAACTGGCTTCGCATTCCTCAGTCCAAATATACTTAGACTCTTTCTTCAATAGTTCCGTCATGGGTTTGGAAATCTTTGAGAAATTCTCAATGAACCTCCGGTAATATCTGGCAAGTCCGAGAAAACTGTGGATCTCCTTAACTGAGGTGGGTGACTTCCACTCAGTGACTGCTTCAACCTTAGCGGGGTCTACTGCTATTCCTTCTCCGGAAATAACATGTCCAAGGAATCCGACTTCCGTTAGCCAGAATTCACATTTACTAAACTTGGCATATAACTGATGCTCTCTAAGCTTCTCCAGAACTAAACGCAAGTGTTCCTTGTGTTCTTCCTCGCTCTTGGAGAATATCAAAACGTCATCGATGAACACCACGACAAACTTGTCCAGATATTCCATAAACACTTTGTTCATCATATTCATGAAGTAGGCAGGAGCATTAGTCAAACCAAAAGACATGACTATATACTCATATAAGCCATACCTTGTGGTGAAGGATGTTTTGGGTATATCCTGTTCACGAATTTTCAGTTGGTGATACCCTGATCGAAGATCGATCTTGGAGAATACTTTGGCTCCTACTAGCTGATCAAACAGGTCATTAATCATCGGCAGAGGGTACTTATTCTTGATACTTACCTCGTTCAATGCACGATAATCGACCACCATCCTCAAGGTTTTATCTTTCTTCTCCACCAAAAGTACTAGGGCTCCCCAAGGTGAAGAACTTGGGAGAATATATCCCTTATCCAATAGCTCCTTAATCTGCTTCTTGATTTCTACTAAATCATTTGCGGGCATCCGATAGGGTCGCTTGGTAATTGGGGTTGTTCCTAGTAGTAACTCTATCAGAAACTCAATCTCTCTATCTGGTGGCATACCTGGTAATTCCTCCGAGAATACATCTGGAAAGTCTTGTACAACCGGCACTTCCTCCTGAACAACTCCTGTGAGGGAATTTAACCGAGCACTCATCTGTGTGCGTCGGGATACATACTTAATCCTCTTGTTCTCTGGGGTGGTGAGAAAAATAGACTTGCTAGGGCAATCAAGGTTTCCTTCATACTTGGCCATCCAATCCATGCCTAGGATTACATCCAATCCCTGGGATTCTAAGACGATGAGGTCGGTGAGGAAAACGTGATTTCCTATATGGAGTTTCAATGTGTGGCATGTCACGCCCAAGATGCGGTCCTATCCTTATTTGGCACGAGGGCCTCAAAGGGGATAGAAGCGCATCTCGATGCGTTCGCAAGAATGGATACCATTACAAGTACATGTACAGAAGAGATTAGTATATGGAATTGGCTTAAACTCGCCACAAGCTACATCAGAGTCACAGCAACACAATAACATCTCAAATATCATACATAAGAGCAGGGTCCGACTACGGACGAAATCAAACGATAAAATGACATCCACCCTTGCTATCCCAGGCTGCCGCCTGGAACCCATCCAAGATTGAAGAAGAAGAAGAAGAAGAAGAAGAAGAAGAACTCCAAATCAAATCAAGCAACGCGCTCACGTCAAATCATCGCATTACATGTACGTGCAACTGTTGTTGTAGTAATCTGTGAGCCACAGGGACTCAACAATCTCATTTCCAAGGGTATCAAGACTATTAAAGCTTAATAGGTGAGGTATGGTTAGGTGGCGAGGCTGCAGCAAGCGACTAAGCATATATTTGAGTGGCTAACTTACGAGTAAAGAAATTAAAGTCTAGTGGTCTACGCACAACGGACGTGAGCTACTAATGATCACTAATTGATCCTGAACACCTACTTACGTCAAACATAACCCCACCGTGTTCTCTTTCGGATAAGGACTCGCGAAAAGTGACAGTCACAGTTACGCACACAGTTGGTGTATTTTATTAGAGTTTACTTCAAGTTTGCTAAGACCGGGTGTTAAACAAATTACCCAAGTTTGCCACATAACCGCGGGCACGGCTTCTCAAAAAGATTTAACCCTGCAAGGGTGCTCCAACTCGTCCATCACAAATTAACCACACTCAGCGGGAATAACCTCAACCATGGATCTCGTGATCTTCCTAGGCAATTCCAAAGGAAATCCAACACCTCGAGATAGCCCGAAGAATAATCGGGATTCCTCACTCAAGACGTTCGAGAAAGGTAAAACAAATCCAGCAAGGCCGCCTGACGTGCCGACAATCCCGATAGGAGCCGCGTATCTCATTCTCAAGGCATAACCGGATGAGCAGTACGTACGGTGGCCGGATAGAAATCCCTCAAGTTGCCCCGAGGTGGCCCCGCAAGTGGCTCTATTTTTGGACCAACACTCATGAGGACCACTGGCCCGGGTTGTTGATTAATTATCCACGGGGTCCGGAAAAATATTCCCTATGCAAGTTAATTAATTAGGAAAATGTAGTACCAATGTTGGGCCTTGCCAGACAAGTTTTAATCTAACCCGAAAATCAAGGGGGTCCCCATAACAATACCGAGCATGTTAGGAGCACTCATTTATGGAACATAACACCGGTTCACAAGTAACTAGGGGCAGCAAGAGTGGAACAAAACACCAAGCAAAAGGCCAAGCCTTCCACCCTTTACCAAGTATATATGTGCATTAAATTAAATAGCAGCAATATTGTGATATAACAAAAGGAAGGCCCATGCTGACACATGGAAGCAATAGCACCTGCAACTAGCAACACTATAAGAAGGGCTGAGCAAGCGGTAACATAGCCAAACAATGTTTTGTTGGGATGTGGAGAGGTTAGAGGCTTATCATGGCAATGTTGGGAGGCTTATCAAACAAGTGGTAGGTAGCGAGACATAATGTTAAAAGACGAGACAACTAGCATGGCAATGATAGTAATGGTATCCAGGGAAATGTATCATCTTGCCTGAGATCCCGCTCGGAAGAAGACCGAGACAATGAAGAAGAGGAACCAACGTAGTCGAACGAATCCTCACACTCCGAACGCTTTCGGAACTCTATCGAGAAGAAGCAATCCAAAACAAACAATCAACACAAGATACACCAGAACATATGCAAATCACGATGCACAACACTATGATGCATGTCCGGTTTAAATATGCAATGCAAGACAATTCACACAATCAAATACTACACGTTAAGTGAAGCTCAATGTGCAACGAGTTGCATATTGACGAAACTCCACATTCGAATTATTTAGTTCACTCTCGTTAGGTACACGACAATATTAAATGTTGTTAAACATGGCAAGAGGTGAAGCATAAATAAACTATCTATCTAGGCATTTTAAATGAGGCCAGAAACAACTTATAGCTTTTCCGAAATGACCTCATATGTTAATTTAGAAATTGGTCCAGATCTGATCTAAACATATTTTATATTAGTAAACAGAAGAATAAAGCATACCATGTTATTCTACACGTCATTCTAGTCGATTTATATCTATAGAACATCTCAAACGGAGTTACGGTCTAAAAGATATGAGCAACACAACATGCACATGTCATGAATGCAAATGCATGGGGAAAACATCACAAACATCTCAAATCATGAATGCAGAAAGTTCTTATGAAACTACATGAGATTCTAAGCAAGTTTCATATATGGAATGCTCAAAACGGAGCTACGGTTCAACCACAATCAACAAAACAAGTTTTAGTTAAAATTTGCCAAAAACAGCAACATAGCATTTTGAACATATGAAAACAACAAGCTACAGGATTCCAATATGCACAAACTAAGCATGGGATAATAGCATACAACATTCACTTCATTTCATTTTCACATATCATAAGCAAAACAAGCATGGACCACTTGGTAGGAAGCTCACAAGAAGGCTACTTGAAAACAGATTCAGACTTAGAAATATTTTGGGCCCTCAAAATAACAGATTTATTATAGAAAGTTGACAACACCAAAACAACACCTAAACATGCATTTCTATGACCAGAAAAATGTCCATGGGCTAGGACACATCTCAAAGAGCAACTTTCATGTTGGAAAATAATTCATATCATGCCCGAATTAATTCCTACGAAAATGACAAAAGGGCATCACGGTGAAAAAGACGTGCACTCAAACATGCTCAAATGACAAAACTAAATGCACCGATAAATCCTAAACTTTTTTCTACCCCGAAAACATATATAATACGACTAGGTTCATGTAGGAATTTAATCACAATTAAATATGCAAGCAATAGGCCTAATCATGTTATAGCAATTCGGTTATGCAAATAAAAATGCAATCAACATGCCAACATTTATCCCATGCATGAAAATGTGATGACAATGAGATTAACATTTTTAATATGGAATTTTATGAATTTCGATGCATGGCTAATTATTTATGAAAATGCAATTAATTGCCAAAATGCAAAATGACATGTTAAATAACTTCATGCATGGGTGCAAATGGCATGTTATTAATCTTGATTTAATTCTAAGCATATTTCATAATCAAAACATTGTTATACGATGCTCAGTTAATTACATAATGCAATTACTAAATCTGCAAATACAATAATAAATAAATAAAAAGAAAAAAAAACAGCGAGCGGGGGAGCTGCTCACCCTGTCCCTTGGGCCGGCTGGGCAAGGCTGCTGGGCCGGCAGGGGAGGCCGAGCCCAAGCGCGCTGGCGAGCGGTCAACGCTCGGGGTCGAGCGGGACTCCTCGTCCCCGACCTCGACGCAGTGGCGCGGCGGCGGGCTGGGACGGCAGCGAGCAGCTCCCCCCCCCCCCCCGGCTGTTTTTTTCTTTTCTTTTTATTTATTTCTATACATGTACTTGTAATGATATCCATTCTTGCGAACGCATCGAGATGCGCTTCTATCCCCTTTGAGGCCCTCGTGCCAAATAAGGATAGGACCGCATCTTGGGCGTGACATGGCATCCTATCCCTGCCATCATCATCCCTCCTGGGGAATTGACCTTAGTGGGCTGACTAAGGGTTCTGGTGGGTAAACCATACTTTTCCACAACTACCCTTGATATGAATGAATGAGTTGCACCAGAATCAAAAAGTACCATAATTGGACGTGAATGCAATAAAAACTTACCAACCACAGTCTCGGGCTGATCATAGACTTCTTCCACATCAATGTGGTTCACCTGAGCACGAGGAAAAGGATTTGGCTTCTTAGCTGCGGAGTTGCCGTTGTTGTTGCCGTTTCCATTCCCTTGCTTGTTTTGAGGACATTCAGTGGCATGGTGCCCTGTCTTCTGGCACTTGAAACAGGTGATATGGTTCAGATCCTTCTGAGATGGAGCGGGACGGTGTTGGTTGCCATTCCCACTTCCATTGCCATTCTTGAAGTTGCCATTGTTGGGACGATTATTCCCATTTCCTCCATGGTTGTGGCCTCCATGGGTGTGCACGTGATAAGTGTGTCCTCCATACTTACCGGTTCCTGATCCGGTATTCCCTGAGTACGGGGAGTAGCGGGGCTTCTATTGATCTCCAGAGTTAGACTTCCCTTGTCCATACTTTCTCTTGCGGTTTTCGATTTGTTGTTGCTTCCCTTTCAAGATGAGGGCCTTGTCTACCAGCTCCTGGTAGTTGTTGAAAGTAGCCACCATCAGCTGCACGCTCAACTCATCATTGAGTCCTTCCAGGAACTTCTCCTATTTGGCTGCATCCTCGGCCACATCTCCTGGTGCATAACGAGCCAACATGCTGAATTCATCCACATACTGGACCACGGAGCGGTTCCCCTAGCGCAAGTTGCACGCTTCTTCAGACTCATGGCTCCAGCTGAGACATGAGCAGTGCGGAAAGCTAGCTTGAACTTCTCCCAAGTCACACCAGCAATGGGGTACGTGGTGGTGTAGTTCTCCCACCATGAAGCTGCTGGTCCCTCCAGTTGATGGGCGGCGAAACGCACCTTTTCAGCCTCAGTGCATCCAACGGTGGTGAGTTCCCTCTCCATCTTGCGGAGCCAATCATCTGCCACAATGGGCTCAGTGCTGCTGGAGAAAGTTGGTGGATTCAGCCTCAGAAAATGGGTGAGGTTGTCGCCTTGAGGTGGAGGGTGGTTGTTGTGGTTGTTGGTCTGGTTCTGGATCAACAGCTGCATCAGGGCATTCTGCTGCTGGAGAAGTTGTGTGAGTTCCGGCGGAAAGGTGAAAACGGGCTCACGTCGCGGAGGCATCTTGCTGTTTTCAGAGGGGTGAGACTTAGAATAGAACAAGGACCTAAAAGAAAATTTCACTACCCATATGCAATGCAACAAACATATCACACCAAACACTCATTCATTTATTCAACTCAAGGTTCAAACATCGAGATACAAGTCTCCAAATCAAACTAAGCATCGACCTATGCCTTAACGACGAAAATAAAGATACATGGGGGCATAACTAAAGTTCTCCTCAAAAGTACATGGTGATGTGGCCTCCTCCACTAACTCTCTCCTCATAATCATCATCATTGCTACTCAAGGGAGCCATGTCTCCTTCTGGGTGAAGAATTTCCCCCATGTCCAGTTGTTCCTCCAGAGTTGCAATGCGAGTGTTTAGCTTCTCGATCCTCTCTAAGAAATACTTCACTTCATGCTCATGCTCGTACTTGGCTTCCCGTAGGTTAGCTTCGAGGTCAATCTCGCAGTTCATTAGCCTCTTGATCGTCTTTGTGTCGGCACGTACCCGAAGCTCCAAGGTCCTGATATGCGTCTCCAAAGTCTGGATATAGGAAAGGGTGGAGTCTTCAGTGGGAGTGTTTATGACATTTCCATTGGCATCCCTGTGACAAACCACGCTGAGTCCTAGCTAAATGGGACCACCCCTGTATTCCTCCTGAATATGTCCAAGGGCACGGTGAATCGCCATGTCCCTCCCAAGAATCCAACTGGGTGCCACAAACTTGAAGTCGATGGGTTCCTTACGATTTCCAAAGGTATTTCCGGGGATGTGCACCTCAATCCTGTAGCGACCGTCTTGTGGAAAAGACATGATAGGAGTCCCGGTGATGCTTGGCAAAGCGATCCTTACGTCCCTAACGATCTTCACCAGCTCCTTGCCAAAGGGCATCGTCGCGTCAGGCTGACAAAACTCCGTGATCAAAACTGGGATGAAGGTGGCCATCTATACATTTTCAAATAAATTGGAGGGAAGTCGGAAACGAGCAGATGAGAGTATAAGAATTTTAAAGACAAAAGAGAAAAAATCCTAAGGCTTTTCCAATCCTAGAGGTTACGTCCTATGGTCAGCGTGAGCTCTGATACCATTTCTGTAGTGACCCGATCTGAAAGGTCGAATCTCTGGTGTTTCTGTACCATCCCAAGATCACGCTGGTACACACATGGTACATCAATGTATATATCAAAGTGAAACCACATAGCTTTATTAATCGAAAATCTCATATCGAGTTCTTTATTACAATAAGAATTACAATAAAGTGGCTGAAGGCCAACTCATGAGAATAACTAATCTTGCGGAAGCTTCAAAGGTAGTTGAGTCCATCTGACTCCAAGGGTATCTCACCGAGCGTGGAGCGTATCCTCACTCTTGGTCCAAAAAGTACTCTGCAACATGATACATTGCAGCCGTGTAGGTCAGCATATTGAATATGCCGACAATGTCACAAAAGATGGGGTGTAAAGTAATCATCTATTCTATATGCATATATGGCAGGTGGGGTAGTAAGTTTTTGTATAAAGCCAATTTTTTCCTACAACAAGAGAGAGCAAAAGTTATTACTACAATGTTGGTTGATTTATGAGATGGTTCCACCAACCAATTCTCATACCCAAGTTGTCATTAATACCCACATCAATTATTTGTGTTGAGAATTCCAGATAGTTTCAGTTCCTTTGGCTCAAACTGTCCATGACCGTGGACACGGCTAATCAATTAGGTTTGGGTACTCTGCAGAGTTTTGCACACGTTCCCCACAAGATTTGATCGCCTCTATTGGATTTCTCGCACTTCAGGGTGTTTGAGAAACGGATGACCAAAACATGGTCTTCTAAAGGGTTTCCCCGAGACTCTGTCGGTGCCCATCCTTTCCTACCGTTCTTCTACATCTCGTAGCACCGCCTGTCCAGGGTCACCACAATATACAACCAAGCCAGAACCCATAATGGCTTGTGGCTGTGCAGGTAAGCCTTGGGTCTTGAAGCATCCATCCATCTCTTTGTGCCTGGGTGGACCTTTCCGCATGAATACTAGCACTTCTCCAGCAACATCTAGGCTAACCACTGGTTTCTCCAGGGCGCCGTTCAACCATCATCCACCCAGAGGTATGTTGAAAACTCGGAGTCTTGAAGTCTTGATCATATTGTAGGTATTGAAATTATTATCTCACAACTCTCATGAATCACACAACCAACCCCGTTTACTAATAGCATAGCAAAATTAAATCAACGTTTCCCGGGGCCAATGTGTCAAAGGGTTGAGGGGTGCCTACCACATGATACTACATTAAGTAACCAATTTTCCAAATTACCTACTTTGCATGCAATTGGGGAGATGGTAGAACTAATGCAATAAAAACATAGGTATACATGGTCAAAGTGACTTGCCTTGCTGACGATCCTCGTACTCAAGTGACTCTAGATAACAAGCTTCGCACTCCAGATGATCTAACGAATCAAACAAAGCACACAATAAGCATAACCACAATACAATTCATACAACAGCAAGGTAAACAAATACTTCAACAAATAAATAGCACAATCAAAAGGAAGAATCACTCAAAGTATAAGACTCTAAAATTTTTGGTGTCAAATCTCTACTAAGACATAACAAGTCAAAAAATTTGTTTTGAACAACTAGCCATTTAGATAACAGAAAGTAAGTACAATTTTTTTTATAAAACACAAACTATTTCATTATAAAAAATTTGTGCAAAAAGAGTTACTACAAAGCATTTTTCTAAACAATACTAAAGGTGAAAACAAGATTTACCTATTCAAACTAGATAACAAAACAAATTAAAAAATATTTTTATTAACAGGAAATAATACACCTAATGTTGAAACAACAGAACCTAATGAAATCTAAAAACAAAAGTTAAACTAATTCAGATTCAAACTAAAACTAAAATCAAACTAACTAAACTCTATTAAGAACTAAACAGATTCTGTTTTTGTTAAAGAACCTAACCAAATTCATCCTACAAATTCTCAAACTATGTAGGATGATAGGTCTAACTAATACAAACCAGTGGCAAAATGATTCATACAAAAATATATTTTTAAACTTTAGTTATACAGATTTTAGTAATTTAAGCAAATTTGGTTAGATTCAAATTTTAAAGTTAATTTGAAATCTAATACTACAGGATGAAGCTACATGAAATTTTTGACCTAATGCAAAAAGAATCAATTTAAAACACTAATTTTTTAAAAAGATATAACAAAAATAAAATCAGAACACATTCTATTTTCTAAAACAGAAACAGAAAAAGAAAAAAAATTAGCTAACGGACAGAGGCTACGTGGCGACTTCCTATTGGTCGAAGGAGCGAGCATGCAGGTGTTTGCGGGCGAACGACCAAACGTTAGACGATACCGGTTCGGGATTTTAAGTGATCTAATCTAACGCGTCGGATCTGGATCGAACGGTCCAGGGGGGTGCGGTGGCTTACAGAGAGGGTGTCGAGGTTTTCGGCAAGGTCGACGGCGACCGGACATCAGAGGTGGTCGGAGATGGTCATGCGGTGGTCGGGGGCAGCGTCTGAAGAGCTCAGACGACGACGAAGATCCGGCATCGAATGGTGGTGTCACACGGGACTCGGAACGACGGAGACGACGGCCAGGAGCTTTGGGGGGTTCGGTTGGAGTCAGAACTCCGGCGAGGTGGTGCGGTGGCATTCTGGCGAGGGTAGAGGGGGGCTCGGGGTGGAACAGAGCATGGCGAGGCAGCGGCTACTTATAGGCCAGGTGCGGGGTCGGGAGAGGGAGAGAGGAGAGAGATCCGCGGGGTCGGGATCGCCGGCGAGGTCGGGGGCAAGGGGAAGGGGATGAGCACACTGATGAAGCTGTCGGACGGTGGGTCCCGCGGGTCAGTGAGAGAAGGGGCGGAATCAGTGCGTCGGTGACCGATCCGGAGGGATCTCGGGGCTTAAAGGGTGTGGGTCGGCCGGTTTGCTAATTAAAACGTTTAAATATGTTTCCTTTTCTATTTTCCAGAACGTTTACAATCCTTTAATGCATTCAAATCTTTTCCAAACGTAGGGAATATATATATCAAAATGGTAACGGGAATAAATGCTATTTAATGAACATTTTTCCTTTGTCAAAATGAATACTTAAAAAAATATTTTTCAGAAAATGCCTAATTGATTTTAAATTCTTTTGAGATAAACTTTCAAATAAACCCCTGGTTTTATTGTTCAAATAATTCACCAAGATGCTCCTGGTGTGGAGTGTCATGTTACTCCTCTTTTGTTTGACTAATTCTAGAGATTTTCAAATAAGTGAAACAAGTAAATGAAGAAAAGGAAAGGGCCTTTTAGAAATCCAAAAGAAGAACTTCAACAATTCATTTCATTCAAACAAAGTGATGATGATGCATAGCTATATTTCATAACATTCCAAAATGAAATTTTGGGATGTTACATTTACTATTTCACGTGATAATTTTGATGAATATAATATGCATGTGGTTGTTGCTCCTACTTGCAATTATTATGAGAGACGAACTACATCTCCGCCTCTTTATGTTTCCAACACGATAAAATTGCAAGAAACTGCTTATATTATGCATTGACCTTTACTTGATGTGCATGAATTGTTCATGTATGACATGTAGATGCATAGGAAGAGAGTTATTCTTTGTCATTTCTTGATATATGTTGCATTGTGCTCACTACTAAATGCTAAATCATTGTTGATTCAAAATGGCTTTGATATACCTTGGGATCCGGGTGGATCCATTACGTGAGAACTTTATGCCTAGCTTAATGGCTTTAACGAAAGCGCTGCTAGGGAGACAACCCGGAATTTTTAGAGAGTCATTTACTTCTGTTGAGTGCTTTTATAAAGTTTAAAAATAAAAAATATAGAGGGGAACTTAAAACATTTTCAAAAAGAGAAGCGATTGAAAGGTGATGCATTGCGGAAGTGAGGGTCGACCTTGAACACTTGTGTTCATGCTCATGGAAACAATGTAGAATTTTTCATGAATATTCTCTCAAAAATAATTATACCCTTGTAAAGTTACATTGTATTATAAAAATAATGTACCAAGGTTTGCCTTTAGGATGATTAGATTGCTTGTTGGTTTGTGCGGTGCAAAATAGAAACTTTGGCTGTAGTGCGCGATTTTTCCTTTTTTACTAGAACGTCAAATGGTTCTGAAACATTTTGTACTGTCTTTCTATACAAATGTTTTATTTTTTCCTAATTGTTAAGAATTTTTAGAGTTACATAATTATGGTGGATGTTCAAATCTTTATAGACTGTCCTGTTTTCACAGATTGCTGTTATAGCTTCATTATTTGCGTATGTTTGAATTCTTGTTGAAGCCTCCTTCACTTGGGGCCATAGAATTGTGATAGAGTATAGTGGTTAATGTTTGTTTATAATTATAAAATAATGTTACATAAGTACATGATGGGATTTCATTTCCATATTAACTAACCTCGCCACTAAAAGTTCGGTTAAGTTTTGTGTGGATGAAGTGTTCGAAGATCGAGGAGGTCTCGATGTGAGGAGAAGGAGGAGAGGCAAGAGCTCAAGCTTGGGTATGCCCAAGGCACCCCAAGTAAATATTCAAGGAGACTCAAGCGTCTAAGCTTGGGGATGCCCTGGAAGGCATCCCATCTTTCTTCAACAAGTATCGGTATGATTTCGGATTCGTTTCATTCACATGATATGCGTAAATTCTTGGAGCGTATTTTGTGTTTATTTTTTCACTTTTGTTTTATGAACCATGCTGTATGAGATTGTCCATGGTTGATTTATAGAATTATCATTGCACTTCACTTATATCTTTTGAGTATGGCTTTATAGAATGCTTCATTTGCTTCACTTATATCATTTGAAGTTTGGGTTGCCTGTTTCTCTTCACATAGGAAACCGTTATTTGTAGAATGCTATTTGTCTTCACTTATACTTATTACAGAATGGTATTTTGTAGAAAGAATTAAACTCTCTTTTTTCACTTATATCTATTTAGAGAGTCAACAGGAATTGGTCAATTGCACGGTTAGTCCTAAAATCCTACATACAACTTATGGATCACTCAATATGATATGTTTGATTCCTTGCAATAGTTTTGCGATATAGAGATGGAATATGTGGGAGGTACTAGTAAACGGTTGTGGTTAGTAAAAATATTGGTGTTAAGGTTTGTGATTCCCGAAGCATGCACGTATAGTCTCTCGTTATGCTATGAAGTTGGAGCATGATTTATTATTGATTGTCTTCCTTTGCGTAGAGGTCGGGATCGCGCGATGGTTAACTCCTACCAATCCTTCCCCTAGGGGCATGCATAGTATTACTTTGCTTCGAGGGCTAATAAACTTTTGCAATAAGTATGTGGGATCGATACTGACGATCGAATCTCGGGCAAGTATCATACCGATAGACAAAGGGAATTGTATATGGGATTGATTGAATCTCCGACATCATGGTTCATCCGATGAAATCATCGTGGAGCATGTGGGAGCCAACATGGGTATCCAGATCCCGCTGTTGGTTATTGACCGGGGAGGTACCTCGGTCATGTCTACATGTCTCCCGAACCCGTAGGGTCTACACACTTAAGGTTCGATGATGCTAGGGTTATAGGCAAATGGTATACGTGATTACCGAAGGTTGTTCGGATTCCTGTATGAGATCTCGGACGTTACGAGGAGCTATGGAATGGTCCGGAGGTAAAGATTGATATATTGGAAGTCCAGTTTTGGTCACCGGAAAGTTTTCGGGCTCATAGGTAGTGTACCGGGAGTGCCGAGAGGGTGTCGGAGGACCCCCGGTAGGGGTGTGACGACCAAAGGACTTTGTGGGCCCTTAGAGGAGGTGTGCCAGCCCTTTTTGGGCTGGCCAAGACCTTCTAGAAAGGCCCATGCGGATGGAGATAAGAGATAGGGCTGAAAAAGGTTTAAAAGGAGGAGATCCACCTCACTTGTGGGTGGTGGACTCTCCCCCTAGTTCGGCCGAAGCTCTCCTCCTTGGAGGAGGGGCCAAGGCAGCCCTCTCTCTCCCTCCTCCTATATATATGCAAGGGTTTGGGATGATTTGAGACATGACTTCTCTCTCTATCGGCGCAGCCCTACCCTTCCTCTTCCTCGTTCTCCGTAGCACTTGGCGAAGCCCTGCCGGAGTTCACGTAGCTCCACTGTCACAATGCCGTCGTGCTGCCGGACCTCTCCCTCAACCTATCCTTCCTCCTTGCTGGATCAAGGCGTAGGAGACGTCATCGGGCTGCACGTGTGTTGAACGCGGAGGCGCCGTTGTTCGGCGCTGAGATCGGAATCCACCGCGATCTGAATCGCTGCGAGTACGACTCCACCAACCGCATTCTTGTAACGCTTCCGCTTAGCGATCTTCAAAGGTATGAAGATGCAATATTCTCCCCACTTGTTGCTGGTTTCTCCTAGATAGATCTTGGTGACACAGGGGAAATTTTTTGATTTACTACTATGTCTCCCAACGGTGGCATCATGAGCTAGGTCTATGCGTAGAATCTATGCACGAGTAGAACACAAGTTGTTGTGGGCGTCGATTTTATTAATATTCTTACCACTACTAGTCTTATCTTGATTCAGCGGTATTGTGGGATGAAGCGGCCCGGACCGACTTTACACGTACGCTTACGTGAGACTGGTACCACCGGCTGACATGCACTTGTTGCATAAGGTGGCTAGCGGGTGTCTGTCTCTCCCACCTTAGTCGGATTGGATTCGATGAAAAGGGTCCTTATGAAGGGTAATAGCAATTAGCATATCACGTTGTGGTTTTGGCGTAGGTAAGAAACGTTCTTGCTAGAAACCTATAGCAGCCACGTAAAAACTTGCGACTACATATTAGAGGACATCTAACTTGTTTTTGCAGCATATGCCATGTGATGTGATATGTCCAAAGGATGTGATGTGATGCATTGTGATGTATGAGATTGATCATGTTCTTGTAATAGGATTCACGACTTGCATGTCGATGAGTATAACAACCAGTAGGAGCCATAGGAGTTGTCTTATTTTATTGTATGACCTGCGTGTCAATCATAAACGCCATGTAATTACTTTACTTTATTGCTAAACGTTAGCCATAGTAGTAGAAGTAATAGTCAGTGAGACAACTTCATGAAGACACAATGATGGACATCATGATGATGGAGATCATGGTGTCATGCCGGTGACAGTGATGATCATGGTGCCCCGAAGATGGAGATCAAAGGAGCAAGATGATATTGGCCATATCATGTCACTATATTGATTGCATGTGATGTTTATCATGTTTACATCTTATTTGCTTAGAACGACGGTAGTAAATAAGATGATCTCTCAATAAAATTTCAAGAAATGTGTTCACCCTAACTATGCACCGTTGCTAAGGATCGTTGTTCCGAAGCACCACGTGATGATCGGGTGTGATAGGCTCTAACGTTCGCATACAACGGGTGTAAGCCATATTTACACACGCGTAACACTTAGGTTGACTTGACGAGCCTAGCATCTACAGACATGGCCTCGGAACACGGAAGACCGAAAGGTCGAACATGAGTCGTATAGAAGATACGATCAACATGGAGATGTTCACCATGGATGAGTAGTCCATCTCACGTGATGATCGGACACGGGCTAGTTGACATGGATCATGTGTCACTTGGATGACTAGAGAGATGTCTATCTAAGTGGGAGTTCATTAAATAATTTGATTATGTGAACCTAATTATCATGAACTTAGCCTAAAATTGCTTTTACAATCTATGTTGTAGATCCAATGGCCAACGCGAATGTCACCCTCAATTTCAACGCGTTCCTAGAGAAAACCAAGCTGAAAGATGATGGAAGCAACTATGTGGACTAGGTCCGTGGCTTGAGGATCATCCTCATAGCTTCCATGAAATTGTATGTCCTTGATGCACCACTAGGTGACCCACCCCTTCTCCCAGCAGAGCAAGACGCTGCGAACGCTTGGCATTCTTGCTGCGATGATTACTCCCTTGTTCGGTGAGGCATGCTTTACAGTTTAGAACCGGGGCTCCAAAAGCGTTTTGAGAAACACGGAGCATATGAGATGTTCCAAGAGATGAAACTGGTTTTCCAAGCTCATGCTCGGTTCGAGAGATATGACGTCTCCGACAAGTTCTTCAGCTGTAAGATGGAGGAGACTAGTGTTGTCAGTGAGCACATCCTCAATATGTCTAGGCTACACAACCGCTTGACTCAGTTGGGAGTTAATCTCCCGGATGACTCGGTCATTGACATAATCCTCCAGTCGCTTCCACCTAGCTACAAGAGCTTTGTGATGAACTACAACATGCAAGGGATGGAGAAGTCCATTCCTGAGTTGTACTCGATGCTGAAATCAGCAGAGGTCGAGATCAAAAACGAGGATCAAGTGTTGATGGTGAATAAGACCACTAGTTTCAAGAAATGCAAGGGTAAGAAGAACTTCAAGAAGGACGGCAAAGCTGTTGCCGCGCCCGGTAAGCAAGTTGTCGGGAAGAAGAAGAACAAGAATCGACCCAAGCCTGAGACTGAGTGTTTTTATTGCAAGGGTACCGGTCAATGGAAGCGGAATTGCCCCAAGTACTTAGCAGATAAGAAGGACGGCAACATTAAAGGTATATGGGATATACTTGTTATTGATGTGTACCTAACCAGCGCTCGTAGTAGCTCCTGGGTATTTGATACCGATGCAGTTGCTTACATTTGTAACTCCAAGCAGAAGCTGCGGAATAAGCAGAGGTTGGCAAAGGACGAGGTGACGATGCGCGTCGGGAATGGTTCCAAGGTCGATGTGATCGCCGTCGGCACGCTTCCTCTACATCTACCTTCGGGATTAGTCTTAAACCTTAATAATTGTTATTTAGTACCAGCTTTGAGCATGAACATTGTATCTGGATCTCGCTTGAAGCGAGACGGCTACTCATTTAAATCTGAAAATAATGGTTGTTCTATTTATATGAGAGAAATGTTTTATGGTCATGCCCCGCTGGTTAATGGTTTATTTTTGATGAATCTCTAACGTGATGTTACACATGTCCATAGTGTGAGTACCAAAAAGTGTAAGGTTGATAACGATAGTCCCACTTACATGTGGCACTGCCGCCTTGGTCATATTGGTGTCAAACGCATGAAAAAGCTCCATAACGATGGACTTTTGGAGTCTCTTGATTTCGAATCATTTGACACGTGCAAACCATGCCTCATGGGCAAGATGACCAAGACTCCGTTCTCCAGAGCAATGGAGCGAGCAACTGACTTGTTGGAAATAATACATACCGATGTATGCGGTCCAATGAGTGTCGAGGCTCGTGGTGGCTATCGTTATGTTCTCACCCTCACTGATGACTTGAGTAGATATGGGTATGTCTACTTAATGAAACATAATTCTGAAACTTTTGAAAGGTTCAAGGAATTTCAGAGTGAGGTAGAGAATCAACGTGACAGGAAAATAAAGTGCCTATGATCTAATCGTGGCGGAGAATATTTAAGTCACGAGTTTGGCACGCACCTAAGGAAATGTGGAATTGTTTCACAACTCACGCCGCCTGGCACACCTCAGCGAAATGGTGTGTTGAACTTTGTAATTGCACTCTATTAGATATGGTGTGTTGAATTTCTTCACATAAGCGAAATAGGGCACCGTCAAAATCCGTTTGAACGACACCGTATGAATTATGGTTTGGAAAGAAATCTAAGTTGTCGTTTCTAAAAGTTTGGGGATGCAATGCTTATGTGAAGAAACTTCAACCTGAGAAGCTCGAACCCAAAGCGGAAAAGTGCGTCTTCATAGGATATCCCAAAGAGACTATTGGGTACACCTTCTACCTACGATCCGAGGGCAAAGTCGTTGTTGCCAAGAATGGATCCTTTCTCAAGAAAGAGTTTCTCTCGAAAGAAGTAAGTGGGACGAAAATAGAACTTGATGAGGTAATTGTACCTCCACTCGAACCGGAGAGTAGCGCAGCACAGGACGTTGTTTCTATGGAGCCTACACCGGCTGGAGAGGAAGTTAATGATGATGATCATGAAACTTCAAATCAAGTTACTATTGAACGTCGAAGGTCCACTAGGACACATTCAACACCAGACTGGTACGGCAACCCTGTCCTAGAGATCATGTTGTTAGACAATGGTGAACCTTCGAACTATGAAGAAGCGATGGCGGGCCCGGATTCCAACAAATGGCTTAAAGCCATGAAATCCGAGATAGGATCCATGTATGAGAACAAAGTGTGGACTTTGGTGGACTTGCCTATTGATAAGCGAGCCATTGAAAATAAATGGATCTTTGAGAAGAAGACTGACGCGGATGGTAATGTGACCGTCTATAAGGCTCGGCTTGTCGCTAAGGGTTATCGACAAGTTCAAGGAGTTGACTACGATGAGACTTTCTCACCCGTAGCGATGCTGAAGTTTGTCCGAATCATGTTAGCAATTGCCGCATTTTACGATTATGAGATCTGGCAAATGGACGTCAAAACGGCATTCCTTAATGGCTTCCTCAAGGAAGAACTGTATATGATGCAACCGGAAGGTTTTGTCGATCCTAAAGATGCTAACAAGGTATGCAAGCTCCAGCGCTCCATCTATGGGCTAGTGCAAGCATCTCGGAGTTGGAACATTCGCTTTAATGACATGATTAAAGTGTTTGGATTTGTACAGGTTTATGGAGAATCCTGCATTTACAAGAAAGTGAGAGGGAGCTCTGTGGCATTTCTCGTATTATATGTGGATGACATACTGATAATGGGAAATGATATACAACTCTTGGAAAGTGTAAAGGCCTACTTGAATAAGTGTTTTTCAATGAAGGACCTTGTAGAAGCTGCTTACGTATTAGGTATTAAGATCTATAGAGATAGATTGAGACACCTCATAGGTCTTTCACAAAGCACATACCTTGAGAAGATATTGAAGAAGTTCAATATGGATCAGTCCAAGAAGGGGTTCTTGCCTGTGTTACAAGGTGTGAGATTGAGTACGACTCAATGCCCGACCACGGCAAAGGATAGAGAAGAGATGAGTGTCATCCCCTATGCTTTAGCCATAGGCTCTATTATGTATGCCATGCTGTGTACCAGACCTAATGTGAACCTTGCCATAAGTTTGGTAGGGAGGTACCAAAGTGATCCCGGAGCGAAACACTGGACAGCGGTCAAGAATATCCTGAAGTACCTGAAAAGGACAAAGGACATGTTTCTCGTATATGGAGGTGTCGAAGAGCTCGTCGTAAAGGGTTACGTCGATGGTAGCTTCGACACAGATTCGGACGACTCCAAGTCGCAAACCGGATACGTGTATGTTTTGAACGGAGGGGCAGTCGACTGGTGCAGCAGCAAGCAAAGCGTCGTGGCGGCATCTACATGTGAAGCGGAGTACATAGCTGCTTCGGAAGCAGCAAAGGAAGGAGTCTGGATGAAGGAGTTCATCACCGTCCTAGGAGTAATTCCAAGCGCGTCGGGCCCGATGACTCTATTCTATGACAACACTGGAGCTATTGCCCTTGCGAAGGAGCCCAGGTTTCACAAGAAGACAAGACACATCAGGCGCCGCTTCAACTCCATCCGTGATTACATTCAGGAGGGAGATATAGATATTTCTAAAGTGCATACGGATCTGAATGTCACAGATGCATTGACTAAACCTCTCTCACGAGCAAAACATAATCAACACCAGATTGCTATGGGTGTACGATTCATCACAATTAACTAGATTATTGACTCTAGTGCAAGTGGGAGACTGTTGGAAATATGCTAGTTCATTATTGTATTTCCTAGTTCATGATAATTATATATTATTCATGCTATAATTGTGTTAACCGGAAATCGTAATACATGTGTGAATACATAGACCACAACATGTCCCTAGTAAGCCTCTAGTTGACTAGCTCGTTGATCAATAGATGGTCACGGTTTCATGACCATGGACATTGGATGTCATTGATAACGGGATCACATCATTAGGAGAATGATGTGATGGACAAGACCCAATCCTAAGCATAGCACAAGATCGTGTAGTTCGTTTGCTAAAGCTTTTCAATGTCAAGTATCGTTTCCTTAGACCATGAGATTCTGCAACTCCCGGATATTGTAGGAATGCTTTGGGTGTGCCAAACGTCACAACATAACTGGGGTAGTACATGATAAATACTTTGTGTTAAGAAGACAGAGCATGACAAGACTATATGATTTTGTAGGGATAGCTTTATTTAGCGTTGATATTTTGAAAGACATGACTATTTGTTGGGATGCCTGAGTATTGATGTCTTTATGTCAAATTATAGACTATTGCTTTGAATCACTTATGTCTTAATATTCATGCCATGACTAGACATATGATCAAGTTTATGTTAGGTAGCATTCCACATCAAAACATTATCTTTTTTTATCATTTACCCGCTACAGGACGAGCAGGAATTAAGCTTGGGGATGCTGATATGTCTCCGTTGTATCTATAATTTTTTATTGTTTCATGCCAATATTATACAAGTTTTACATACTTTTGATAACTTTTTATATGATTTATTGGACTAACCTATTGATCCAGTGCTCAGTGCCAGTTCCTATTTTTTGCATGTTTTTTGTATCGCAGAATATCCATATCAAACAAAGTCCAAATGCAATAAAAATTTATGGAGAATTATTTTGGAATATTTGTGATTTTGGGGAGTTGGAATCACCGCAAATGGAGGCCCACATACGGCACAAGACACCAGGATCCGACCCCTGAGCCAGACGCGTGGTGGTGGGTTGTGCCCACCTCATACGTTGGTTGGAGCTCTACTTCGGGCACAAGGAAGCTTATATCTAGAAAAAAATCGTGTTAAAATCTTAGCGCAATCAGAGTTACGGATCTCCGGGAATATAAGAAACGGTTTTCGGCCACATCTGGGGAACGCGAAACAGAAGAGAACAGAGAGGGAGATCCAATCTCGGAGGGTCTCTCGCCCCTATGCCGCCATAGGAGACCATGGACCAGAGGCGGAATTCTCCTCCCCATCTAGGGGGGAGGCACAGGAAGAAGAAGAATTAGGGCGGCTCTCTCCCCCTCGCTCCCGGTGGCGACAGAGTGTCGCCAGGGCAACAATCGAGACGACGATCTACATCAACAATCTTGCTACCGTCAACACCAACTCGCTCCCCCTCTATGCAGTGGTGTAACACCTCTTCTCCCCGCTGTAATATCTACTTAAACATGGTGCTCAACTCCATATATTATTTCCCAATGATCTATGGTTATCCTATTATGTTTGAGTAGATCCGTTTTGTCCTGTGGGTTAATCGTGATCTTGGTTGGTATGATTGTATATTTTATTTATGGTGCTGTCCTACGGTGCCCTCCATCTCACGCAAACGTGAGGGTCCCCCTCTGTAGGGTGTTGCAATATGTTCATGGTTCGCTTACGGTGGGTTGCGAGAGTGGCAGAAGCTTAAACCCAAGTAAGTGGGGTATGACGTATGGGAGTAAAGAGGACTTGATACTTAATGCTATGGTTGGGTTTCATGACCTTAATAATCTTTAGTAGTTGCGGATGCTTACTAGGGCTCCAATCAGACGTGCATATGATCCAAGTAGAGAAAGTATGTTAGCTCATGCCTCTGCCTCATATAAAATTACAAGAATGATTACCGGTACTTGTTATCGATTGCCTAGGGACAAATAACTTTCTTCTTGACACAAATCCTTTTACTAAACACCTAGCTTTTATTATTTTTCAAAGTACTTCTAGTTTTATTCTTGCAAAATAGTTCTAGCATCACTCCAACAAAATAGTTTCATACTTGTTTTAGGTAAAGCAAACATCAACTGTGCGTAGAGTTGTATCGTTGGTCGATAGAACTTGAGGGAATATTTGTTCTGCCTTTAGCTCCTTGATGGGTTCGACACTCTTATTTATCAAAGAAGGATACAAACGATCCCCTATACTTTTGGGTTATCAATCTCTGCAGATGTCGTCAAAGGATCTAGAGTAGACACTGGTGGAACAGGAGCTGATGGAGCAGGAGCTGTGCTGACAGTAGCAGGAGCTGATGAAGAGGGCCTTGACTCTAGAGCAGGCACTGTAGTTGAGCCTGAGTATAGAACTGGGTTCCCGGTCTGAGAGGTGATCCTTCCTCATCAACATCATCATCATCATCGGAAGAAGAGGTAGAAGAGACCCGGGGAATGTGCATGGAGTCAACTTCCTTCTGGAGCTCTATCACTGTCTTGGACAATTTGTCCACCCTGTCACCAAGCACCTTGATCCTCGTCTCAAAGATCCTCACAAGGCTGTTCTGGTTCTCCAAAATCCCTTTGATGTCCTTCTACATGCTTTGGACGGCTGTGATCAGAAGATCTATTTGCTCATTCCTGGATCTGGGGACTTGAGCACTAGTGGCTCGAATAGCTTCCGCCTCTACTTTTGTTGTAGCAGATGTGGGATGATCTGGGTTCATCACCACAATGTTATCCTCGAACTCTGGCTGTAGGGGTAGGTGTGGGCAATCAAGAGGGAAAATGTGCTTCTCCAACTGTGAGTTGATAAGCAACTGGATGTAGGGTGCATAGGAACATGGGCACTTCTGGTCAGCAACAACCCTCTTGATTGTCTCAACAATTAGATCCATGACTCTGATCCTGGTGTTCCTGTCAAGGTGGATCAACATATTAATGCAGTAGCCTCGGATCATCTTGTCATCTCCAGACTTGGGCATCAGGGTATGACTGAGTATAGTGTTAATAGTCCAGAGTCCTGCTTGCAGATAGTAGATAGATCCTAGCTTATGTGATTGCACCTTGTCAGCGGGGATATGAGTATACATGTCTTTCATGGCATTGTGACTAGCCTTGGGTTCAGAGTATACATCCAAATCTCCTTCCTAAGCTTTAGGAACTTCCAGTAGAGCAGCCCATTCCTCAAAAGTGGATTCATATCATGCACCTTCAGTCATCCATACAATTCTACCATCTCCGGAGAAATAACCAATGGAGTAGAATTGCATGATCATCTCATCGTTCCATGCTGTAAGTTCTCTGCCAACAAACTTGTCCAGACCAATGCAATGAAAGTTATATTGGACACTTGGGAAGTAGTCCCCATTATCTTTGATGAACTTCCAATCGACATACCTCATGTCACTAACAGCTGGGCTCTTGTCAAGCAGTACGGTCTCATAGAAATCATGTTGCTCTATGGTATAGAACCTGTAGTCAACAACGGTCTTCCTCCTCTGAGCATAAGAATCTATGGCTCTCTAGGTTCTCAAGCCTGAGTCTTTCCTTTTCTCCATGTCCTCAGCAACCAAGTGGCTAGCATCGTGCACTGGAAGATGTGGTCTGAGCTTCATCAAAGTGATTAAGTCCTCATCATCTTCCACTCTGGAGGCAGTCCCTTTGTTCTTCTCTAAAGCAGGAATGTCTCTGGTGGTCCTCTTGGACTTCTGAGCAGCAGCCTTCTTGGATGCAGGCTTGGTGCTCTTGGAGGTGCCAGTCATTGGAATAGCATCAGCCATGAGCTTCTTGGCTTTCTTCTTGGGAGGTACTATCTCAGCATGCTCTTCCTCCTCCTCCTCAGCACCAGCACCAGCAGCCTCCTCTAGATCCTCAAACATAGATGTAGGCCTGCCCATAACATTTACAATCCTCTTCCTGGACTTCTTCACCCCTGCCTTCTTAGGCATAGCCTTGGGGACCTCAACTGACATAGTGGCTCTTGCACTCTCATGTGCCTTGAAGGTTGAAGCAGGTGCATAGACTTTGCTGACAACTTTACGAGATGAAGTACCTTCAGTTGCTGACTTCTTGGCAGCTTTTCCTTGCTTCTTAGAAATAGTCTCCTTAGGAATGAAATCTGAATCTTCTTCATCTGAGTTGAGCTTTTTCCTGGTTCTGGTGGCAGCCTTGGGCAACCCATGAGAGCTGGGGGTGCCTGCATTTGAGAAAGAACTGGCTTTTGGGCTTGTTCTAGAACTCATGTCAACTCCCTGCTCTGCCAAATTTTGACTGTCCTCTGAGCCTGACATTCTGACCCTGTGAATAGAGTATAGGAGAGCAGAAGAAGATGAGTCATCACAAAATGAGGCTAGTTTTTGAAATTTGAGCAATGAATTTTCAAAAGTTTTGTAATCTGTCAAATAGATATCGGTGCAGCCAAAAAAAATTCGATGGGGCCGAGACCAGACTAACTCTTTAACAGGAACTTGGCAGCCTTTTCGTTCGGACCGAGAAGAGCAACTCGGTTCCACCGAGTCAGTTCTCAACCACACGGAAAAGCATATCGGTGAGACCAATATTTTCATTTTGGTTCCACCGAGATGTATCGGGCGGACGACAAAACCCTAGAAAATCCATCTAACGCGAGATTTTGGAGTTTTAAGTGGATGGAAACATGTCCAAGGGGTGCAATGATGACAATCAAGAATCTAATGCGCAAGAATCGGATGAGAAGCGCACTAGAGATCTAATCCGTACCCTGGCTTGGCGCGGATCCTCTACGGCGATGACGAGGGAGTAGATTTCATCGGTGATGGCGATTCCAAATGGTGGAGGAGCGCGAGGAGACAAAGGCGACGACCAGGGGTCCTTGGAGAGGCAGCTTAGGGTTTTGGAGCGCGACATATGAGATAGAAATTTCAAAGCGTTAGGGTCCAGCTTTATATACCCACCACTGTCGGTGCCACCGATTCTAAGTTTTTGGTGTCACCGAGTGCCGCAACAGTCAGCTGACAGGGACACTCGGTGTAACCAAGAAAATGGAATCGGTGGTACCGAGATTGAAAAACCATATCAACCCTAGGCATTCGGTGAGACCGAGATTTTGGTGTTGGTTCCATCGAGATGCACTTGGGAGGTATTAATGGTCAGTCCTTGTCGATACGAAACTCCGAGTGCTCCACGGAGGGATCGAAAAGCACTTGTTCAAATTTTGTGGTGCAGCATGAATAGAGTATGAGGTGAGAGAGCATAGATAGCTAAAGAAGTGGTCCTAGGTATTCTTGTATATCCAATTGGCAAAAGATAAGTCAAAATCCAAATTAGAACAATTGGATATCCTTGAATGAGAAAATAAATGCAGACCAACATGCTCACACAATAAGATGACAAATGAAAACATGGCAAATATGCACATATACTCTAGCATCTAACAAGCACTTGGGTGATGACGAAGTCATCTATATATGAGTATTTGACTTAGGAGCCAAGTAAGAGTACTTGATCATAGGTCATACTCGTCGTTTAAGCACCAATGGGGTTACCACTTTTACATAAAACATTTAATTTTTGTCACATTCTATGAGATGCTTTGACTCAAGTCTTAGAGTAAATCCCCCCCTTGATGTGACATCCCCCATAAGAGGGAAAAACTAACCTTGGGTTTTGTTGATGAAGACTTCATGTTGGTGAGGTAGTGATGGATGCTCAAGGTTGATGAAGATCACCAAGAGTTGGGAGCATCCTTGTTGTTTCCTTACTCTTCTCACCTACATGGGTTAGTCCCAACACACAAGAGACAAATACAAGGATATCTATGGACATGGAGTCCAAAGCATATGTAATGATGTCCATTGATTTGTTGAATACCTTGTCCCTTGCTTACCTTTGAGGGAATGTGTGACTCCTTGATCTATTGCATAGGGTTGATGTTGATTGCAAATAGATCTTGCCAATAATGAATGTGAGTGAATTTCATTGGCGGAGTCACCCCTCAAGAACTCTCTAGTTCTTCTTCTTGGGAACACACATCAAGTTGATGGGGATCCATGGTGTTGAAGTAGAAATTTTAGAAGTTGAGCTTGTAGTAGACTTGGGAACCCACTTCACCAAAGCTTGGGATTCGTCTTCATCAGAGTCAAAGTCCTCTTAAAGCTTGTTCTTGCCGTTGAGCTTGGTGTCTTGTGGTGGAAGGTCATCTTGAGTGTTTGTCTCCTTGGGAAGATTATTTTCATACTTCTTATTTTGAGGAACAAACCTGGGATTGGTATATTGACCTTCTTCCCATTCAACTCCATTAGCATTGAAGTAGCCAACATCGCGATTCTTCCGGTATCCTCCGTGCTTGCATACAATCTCATAAAATTGTTTGTACCGTTCAAGACTCTTGTAGATACCTTTCTATATAATTCCTTTCAATAAAGCATTTTCTTGCTCAAGTGTAACTTGGCTAAGAGAATCATCATTAGTGGAATCAATAGAACTACTAGGAGCAACATCATTGGGTTTAGAATTTTATTGTTGCTACTAGATGAAGAACCTTTCTTTCCTTTGTTACTAGTTTGCTTAGATTTGACTTGTGGCCTGAATGTAGATAAGAGTAGTCGTTTGTCGATATAACATGAAGTCTTCTTTCGGAGATCGTCATTGATAGCTTTAAGAAATTGATGTTCTTGCCCCAAATTGAGCTTCTCGAAGCGTAGCTTCTCATGAGTTCTTACAAGCTCTCTATGATCTTCAAGAGTAGATTCATGATCTAACTTAAGAGTGTTGAGTTCTTTAGTTAGTTCTTCTATTTTCATCTTATCATCCTCAATTGACTAATCTTGACTAGCATGAGTAATATCAAGTTCATTATGATTAACGACACTAGTTTTATCACATAGCAAGTCATCATCGTAAAGCAAATCATCTTCATCACTATCGAAATCAAGATATTCGGGGTGTGATACCTTGGGGCCTTTAGCCATGAAGCAACTTCCACCTCATTCTTTTGGTGAGTCAAATATATCATAGGAGCTGGTTGTCACTAGTGCAATTCTGGCAACACCATCATCTTGACTATAGTCGGAGTTGGAGTGATAGCTTCTCTCGGAGTGGTTGCCGGAGTCGGAGCCGGAAACCCATTCACCAACATGAGCTTGATGCTTCCTTCTTGAGTAGCTCTTGGTGTGCTTGTCCTTCTTCTCCGAGTCCCTACTTCTCCTTCAGGGTCTTCGTTCATAACGATCATACCTACTCCTTCTCTCTCTTCGAGGTGATTCATCTCTTGAGCTTCGTCTTCTTGGTGACTCTTCTCTTCGTTTGTAGGGAGCCGACCACTCATTGGAGTAGTGTCCGGGCTTCCCACAATTGTAGCAGTTTCGATCACGACTTGATGAATGCTTCTCTTCATATCTTGAGTTAGAGCTGCTATCTTTGCTTCTATTCTTGTAGAACTTGTTGAATTTCTTGACCATGAGGCTTATCTCTTCATTTGTGACAAGGTTGTCGCTTGAGGTAGCGGGAGTATCACTTGTGGATTTGTAAGCACCGCTAGACTTGTGATGAAGGTCTTCCTTGTCTTTGAGTGTCATCTCATGAGCAATAATTCTACCAATCACTTCCGTTGGTTTGAGATCTTTGTAGTTGGGCATCATTTGGATCAATGTGCACATGGTGTGATATCTCTCATACAACGCTCGAAGTATCTTCTTGATGATGAACTTGTCAGTCATTTCTTCGCTTCCTAAGCCGGCAATCTCATTTGTGATGAGAGCTAGCCTAGAGTACATTTCAGCGACTCCTTCACCATCCTTCATCTTGAACTTGTCAAGTTGACCTTGAAGACTATCTAACTTGGATTCTCTCACGGATTCAGTTCCTTCGTGCATATCAACCAAAATATCCCAAATCTCTTTTGTGTGTTCAAGACGGCTGATTTTGTTGAATTCTTCAGGACATAGGTAGTTGAAGATAATGTCACATGCTTGAGCATTGAGTTGCAACATCTTCAATTCATCCACAGATGCTTCACGATCCGGTTCCTTTCCATCCGCAAAGAATTCACCTTGCAAGCCAACACAAACAACAACCCAAACGGCAGGATTATGACCAAGCAAATGCATTTTCATTTTATGCTTCCAACTAGCAAAATTAGTGCCATCAAAGTACAGACCTCTACGGTGATAATTTCCCTCACTAGATGCCATACTTCTCCTAAGTTGTGAAACCAATGCAATGGAGACCAAAGCTCTCATACCACTTGTAGGATAGAAAGTAGGTCTAGAGGGGGGGTGATTAGACTACTTGACCAAATAAAAGTTTTGCCTTTTTCCTAATTTTAATTCTTGGCAAGTTTTACCATTCATAGCATATCAAGTAACACCCTACTCATGCATGTCTAAGAGTGTAGCAGCGGAAAATAAGACATTGCACATATAAGTAAAGAGAGGGTTAGGAATGCAAACACAAGTGATGACACAATGATTTATCCCGAGTGTGGATGAAGTCCTCACTCAGAGCAGTTTTTAACTTAGGCGATACATGATCACAGCTAAGCCCCCGAGTGTGGATGAAGTCCTCACTTGGAGTAGTTTTTAACTTAGGCGATACAGGATCGCAGCTAAGCCCCCAAGTGTGGATGAAGTCCTCACTCGGATTAGTTTTTAACTTAGGCGAAATCCAATTCACACCTAAGCCCCCGAGTGTGGATGAAGTCCTCACTCGGAGTAGTTTTTAACTTAGGTGATACAAGATCATAGCTAAGCCCCCAAGTGTGGATGATGTCCTCACTCGGAGTAGTTTTGTACTTAGGCGATTCAGGATCACACCTAAGTCCCTGAGTGTGGATGAAGTCCTCACTCGGAGCAGTTTTTAACTTAGGCGATAGAGTATCGCAACTAAGCCCCCGAGTGTGGATGAAGTCCTCACTCGGGGTAGTTTTTAACTTAGGCGATACATGATCGCAGCTAAACCACCGAGTGTGGATGAAGTCCTCACTCGGAGTAGTTTTTAACTAAGACGATACAAGATCGTAGCTAAGCCCCCGAGTTTGGATGAAGTCCTCACTCGTAGTAGCTTTTAACTTAGGCGATACAAGATCGTAGCTAAGCCCCCGAGTGTGGAAGAAGTCCTCACTCGGAGCAGTTTTCAACTCAGGTGAAATCAGGTTCACAGCGAAGCCCCCGAGTGTGGATGAAGTCCTCCCTCGGAGTAGTTTTTAACTTAGGTGATACAGGATCACAGCTAAGCCCCCGAGTGTGGATGAAGTCCTCACTTGGAGTAGTTTTTAACTTAGGCGATTTATGATCGCAGCTAAGCCCCCGAGTGTGGATGAAGTCCTCACTCGGAGTAGTTTTTAACTTAGGCGATACATGATCACAGCTAAGCCCCCGAATGTGGATGAAGTCCTCACTCGGAGTAGTTTCTAACTTAGGCGAAATCAGGTCCACAACTAAGCCCCTAAGTGTGGATGAAGTCCTAACTTGGAGTAGTTTTTTAACTTAGGCGATACATGATAGCAGCTAAGCCCTCAAGTGTGGATGAAGTCCTCAGTCGGAGTAGTTTTTAACTTAGGCGATATAGGATCGCAGCTAAGAGAATCTGTGCACCTAGTGGGGGTGGCGAAAACAAACAAGTAACAACAAGTAACAACAAGTTTAGACAAAGATTTGAAAAAAGTAATGACTTTTTTCATGAAATTCACTCGGAAGTGTATTACAACGTTGGTGGAGTGTCTTAGCACTAGGTATAGAACTTGTGGAGAAGATCCACGTTCCATGCTCAGGGCTCTTCCTTATTGTTGTCAATTTTGTACAACTGATAAGCTCCGTTGTTAAGAACTTTGGAGATCACAATGGGCCCCTGCCACGGAGGTGCTAGCTTGTGCGGCTCCTGCTGATCCAATCAGAGAATGAGGTCTCCTTCCTAGAAGCCACATCTTTTTACTTATCTGTCATAAAGACGCCTCATGTCTTGCTGGTAAAGCGCTGACCTGACCATGGCTTGCTCCTTTCTTCTTCCAAAAGGTCGAGGCCGTCTTGACGCGCCACTTCGTTTTCGTCTTTGTTATAAAGCTCCACTCGTGGAGCATTGTGGCGAATGTCACTCAATAAAATGGCTTCAGATCCGTATACCATAGAGAAAGGAGTGCACTTGGTGGAATGATTCGAGGTCACCGGAATGCCCCACAAGATAGAAGGAAATTCCTCGACCCACGCACCAGCAGCAATCTCCAGGTCTCTTATCAGTCGGAGCTTCAATCCTTAAAGAATCATCTCGTTTGCTTGTTCTGCTTGTCCATTCGACTGTGAGTGAGCTACGAAAGCATAATTGACCCGAGTGCCTTGAGAGTAACAAAACTAACCAAATTCATCCGAATCAAAATTCTTCCCGTTATCTGTGATGATGTCATGAGGGATTCCGAATCTGCTGAATGAAACTAACAGCGGTAGCCGAATCCAGGCTTTTGATGGCCTTCACCTTGACCCACTTGGTGAACCTATCCACCGCGACCAGTAGATGGGTAAAACCACTCGACCCTATGCGCAAAGGTCCGACGATGTCATGATCCTAGACGGCGAATGGACAGGTGAGCGGAATAGTCTTCAGAGCGGATGCAGGCTTGTTGTGTTTGATTTTTGTAGAACTGTCATCCAACACAAAGATCTACCATTTCTTTTGCTACTATATTGGCTCAAAGCCAATAGAAACCTGCACGGAATACCTTTGTGACCAACATACGAGAGGATGCATGATGGCTACAGGTTCCCGAATGAATGTCGTGCAGGATCTGTAATCCTTCTTCTAGGGATATGCATATCTGAGCTACGCTAGTAGTGCTTTCCTGTACAGTTGATCCCCCGTCACTTCAAAGGATTTGGACCGTCGGACAATGCTGCAGGTTTCCTCTTCATATTCAGGGAGCTCTTGCCAGAGCAAGTACGCTAAATACGGTTATGTCCACTCTTGGACGAGATCCACTATGGCTGGGATGTTTACTTCAGTCGGATTTGAAGGGCCGACTGCTTGCGGGGCCTCTTCAGTAAAAGGATCTTCTTTGACCGAAGGGGAGTGAAGGTGTTCAAGGAATATATCATTCGGCACGACTTTCCAAGTGGAGCCAACTTTAGCCAGGTCATCAGTTGCTTCATTCTTCGCTCGGGGGATATGACGCAGCTCTAAACCTTCGAAGTTCTTCTCCAGTTTTTGGACTGCGTTGCAATATCCACTCATGGCAGGATTCCTTATGTCCCATTCATTCATCACCTGGTTGACGACGAGGTCCAAGTCACCGAATATGATCAAGCGTCGGATTCCGAGTGCGATGGCCATTCGGATTCCATAGAGGAGGACTTCGTACTCGGCCTCGCTATTGGACGAGTCGAAATGGATTTGTAGGGCATAACTCAGTCAGTATCCTCTGGGGGAAATGATAACTACTCCAGCTCCAGACCCTTGGAGCATCTTAGGTGCATTGAAGAACATGGTCCAGTGTTCAGGCACACTCGGCTCTGGTTGTTCGTGCACAATCCATTCTGCCAAAAAATCAGCAAGAGCTTGCGACTTGATCGCCTTCTTAGCCTAAAACTTGATCTCCAACGGGAGGAGTTCAATTTCCCACTTCGCCACTTGGCCTATGGTGTCTCTGTTATTTAGGATTTCCGAAAGAGGAGCGTCACTAATAACTGTGACCGAATGCTCTTGGAAGCAATGAGCTACCTTCTTGATAGCGAGGTAAATGCCATAAACCAGCTTCTGGTAATGCGGATACCTTTGTTCGGAGGGGGTCAAGACTTCCGATATATAATACATAGGCCTTTGTACCTTGAAAGTTTTTTCCGATTCTTCATGCTCTACAATGAGGACAGTGATGACCACTTGGCTAGTAGCGGCAATGTACAAGAGCGAAGGCTCTCGGCTGCCCGGAGCAGCTAACACTGACTTGGTGGAAAGCAAAGCCTTGAGCTAATTGAATGCGGCTTGTGCTTCGGAGTTCCACTAGAACGTGTCAGACTTCTTCATCAATCGGTAAGGAGGCAAGGCCTTCTCATCGAGACGAGACATGGATCTTCTTATGGTTGCGAGGCATCCTGTGAGCTTTTGAACATCATGCAGGCGGACATGTTTCTTCATTCGGATGATTGCTCCAATTTTGTCAGCATTAGCATCGATCCCTCATTCGGAAACAAGGAAACCGAGTATCTTACCTGAAGGGACTCCGAATGTGCACTTTGCATGGTTGAGTTTGATTTGGTAGCGTCGGAGGTTTGTGAAGGTCTCGGCAAGGTCGACTAGGAGGTCGAAACCTTTCCTAGACTTAACCACGATGTCGTCCATGTAGGCTTCGACGTTCCAACTGATTTTTTCCTGCAAGCATTTCTAAATCATGCGCATAAATGTTGCCCCAACATTTTTAGACCAAAAGGCATCATGATATAGCAGAAACATTTGAATGGGGTGATGAAAGCTGTTTTTATTTCATCCGGTCCATACATTCGGGTCTGATGGTACCTGGAGTATGCATCTAAGAATGACATGCGTTCACACCCGGAGGTGGAGTCTACTATCTGATCTATGCGGGGAAGGGGAAAGTGATCTTTTGGGCAGGCCCGATTGAGATGCTTGAAGATGATACACATTCAGAGGGACTTGTCCTTCTTAGGCACCAACACTCGGTTGGCAAGCCACTAGGAATGAAAAACTTCCCAAATGAATTCGGCAACTAGGAGTCGAGTGATTTCTTCGCCAATTGCCTTGCGCTTCTCGACGGAGGATCGACGCAAGTGCTCTTTGACTGGCTTGATCTTCGGATCCACTCAAAATCGGTGCTCAGCCAGTCCCCTAGGTACCCCCGGCATGTCAGATGGCTTCCATGCAAAGATATCCCAGTTCTCACAGAGGAACTGGATGAGCCCGACTTCCTATTTTTCACTGAGTGACATTGAGATGTTGGTCGGATCCACACTTGTATCATCGGGATAAATGTGAACCTGCTTGGTTTTGCTGGACGAGTGGAAGGCTGATTCCATTGTCGAGCGCTTGGACTTGAGCAGGTCCGCAACACGCACCGCTTTCTTGTAACCATCAAGTTCGGCTGCGAGGACTTGTTCATTTGCAATTTTGGAGCCCTGTTGGAGGCACTCCTCGGCAATTTTACGATCGTCGATCACCGTGAGAACACCATTTGGTCCTGGCATCTTAAGTTTAAGATAGATGTAACATGGACGGGCCATGAAACATGCGTATGTAGGCCTACCCAGGATGGCATGGTAGGCACTCCGAAACTCCACCACTTCAAATGTTAGGCGTTCCTCCCAGAAGTTCTTCTCTCCTCTGAATACAATATCCAGAGCAATCTGCCCGAGTGACTCAGTCTTTTTCCCGGGAATGACCCCATGGAAATGCATGTTACTCTTACTCAGTCGGGACGTCAGAATGCCCATTGCACAGAGTGTATCCGTGTAGATTATGTTGAGTACACTGCCACCATCCATCAAGACGTTGCGCAGTCGGACCCCATTCACAGCCGGATCGACAACCAGCGCCTGCCTCCCAGGGGTGGCTATGTCGGCTGGGTGATCAGACTAATCAAAAGTGACGGGAGTCTTTGTCCATTTGAGGTGCTTAACGGCAGTCGGAGCTACCATGTTTACCTACCGGTTGATGACCTTCAATCGACTCTTGCTCTCGACGTCTGCAAAGATCATGTTTAGGACCTTGTTGACGTGAGGGTATTCGGGATTGCCCTCGTCTTCTTCATCGGCGTCCTTCTCTGTAGATGTCTCTTTTTCCATATCATGTTTGAGCAATCGGCACTCCCGAGTGGTGTGCTTTAGGTAAATGACGTTGCCTTCTTCGTATTTCTTCATGTGAATCCCACAGGGCTGATCCATCACCTCAGAGTTATACTCAGGCTTCTTCTTGTTATCCCAGTATATTTTTCTTGGGCTTCGGCTTCCCTTGGCCAGGAACAGCAGCCACTTAAGCCTTTCCCGGAGGATCGGCTTTCCGCTTCTGCTTTTTGTCAGCATTCCTAGCCGACTGTCGGGTGTTGCCTGCTTGCCCCTTGCCGCTTCGCAGGCGGTCTTCCTCTTCATCATTGGCGTACTTGTTGGCGATTTCCATGGCTCGGCTAAGAGACAGATCTCCCAATCGGCCAAACTTCAAGACAATCTCACGGTACGACGTTCCAGCCTTGAAGGCACAGACAGCCTGATGCTCGGTGACGTTCTCTACTGTGTTGTGCAGCATAGTCCATCGCTGAATGTATTCTTGGAGAGTCTCATTGTTCTTCTGGACACAGTGCTGCAACTCAGTAAGACCACCCAGACACTTGTACGTGCCTTCAAACGTCTTGATGAACACTCGGGCTAGATCCTCCCAGCAATAGATGCTACCGGAAGGTAAGTGGTTCAGACAAGCCCGAGTGGACCCTTCTAGCATTAGGGGAAGATGCTTCATGGCCACGAAGTCCTCACCTCCTGCAATCTGAACAGCCACTCGGTAATCTTCGAGCCAGGTCACTGGCTTGGATTCACCGTTGAACTTCTCGATCCCGGTCGCTAAACTGTAGTTGGGGGGGTATGTCGGCTTCTCGGATATGCCTGCAGAAGCACTCGTGACCCATTATTCGCTAACCACTCACTCGATCCTATCCACCATCTTTTGTGTGATGGTAGACCTGGCGTTGAGCAGCGAGGGCCGCCAGCCAGTTTCCTCGCACCCTCGGGGCTGAGGGGGAGTCCGATTGCGATCTTTTCCCTAGTGACGGCCGTCATTGAACAGCCGCTTGCCGTACGAACCACCTCTCGGAGGAGGAGTCTGACTGACGCCACACTCATCACGCCAACACCCTCCATACGGACCTCTCGGAGGAGGAGGAGAGTGTACGCATTTCCCGTATGCGTGCAGGCTGTGAGCAGACTGCACTGTGTCTGCCTGCACGGACCGGCCGTGAATCTGCAACGACGACTACGAAACTTCTGAATTCTGCTTCAGTGCAGTCTTTAGCAGAGCTTGGATCTGCCGAATGCCATCGCCAGTTGTTGACCCAGACGGTTGAATAGATTCAGCGATCCGAGTGGTTGTGGCAAGGTTTTCTATCTGTGTGCGCATCACCGGGACTTTGGGTGGTCGACTGCTTTGGAACAATGGACGCCTTAGGTTGCTGGAACTCGGTATGTCCCGTGCCGCGTGCTCGTCGAGCAACTGCTGGAGGTGCTCGAGTCGTTTGTGCTCGGGCAAAGTGGCCAAGCGTGTAGCCTCCAAGGCCAACTCTTCCAGAGTGGTCCCATGATCGGAGTGAGGAGGAATTCGTCGTCCCTCCTCCTCCTATCTTCCCGATGTTCCCGAGTTGATCAATAGATGGTCACGGTTTCATGACCATGGACATTGGATGTTGTTGATAACGGGATCACATCATTAGGAGAATGATGTGATGGACAAGACCCAATCCTAAGAATAGCACAAGATTGTGTAGTTCGTCTGCTAAAGCTTTTCTAAGGTTAAGTATCGTTTCCTTAGACCATGAGATTGTGCAACTCCCGGATGTTGTAGGAATACTTTGGGTGTTCCAAACGTCACAACGTAACTGGGTGGCTATAAAGGTACACTACGGGTATCTCCTAAAGTGTCTGTTGGGTTGGCACGAATCGAGACTGGGATTTGTCACTCTGTGTGACGGAGAGGTATCTCTGGGCTCACTCGGTAAGACATCATCATAATGAGCTCAATATGACTAAGGAGTTAGCCACGAGATGATGTATTACGGAACGAGTAAAGTGACTTGCCGGTAATGAGATTGAACAAGGTATAGGGATACCGACAATCGAATCTTGGGCAAGTATCATACCGGTAGACAAAGGGAATTGTATATGGGATTGATTGAATCCCCGACATCGTGGTTCATCCGATGAGATCAGCATGGAGCATGTGGGAGCCAACATGGGTATCCAGATCCCGCAGTTGGTTATTGACCGGAGAGGTGTCTCGGTCATGTCTACGTGTCTCCCGAACCCGTAGGGTGTACACACTTAAGGTTCGATGATGCTAGGGTTATAGGGAAATAGTGTACGTGGTTACCGAAGGTTGTTCGGAGTCCCGAATGAGATCCCGAACATCACGAGGAGTTCCGGAATGGTCCGGAGGTAAAGATTTATATATAGGAAGTGAGGTTTTGGTTATCGGAAATGTTTCGGGCATCACCGGTAACGTACCGGGACCACCGAAAGGGTTCCGGGGGTCCAGCAAGTGGGGCCACCAGCACCAAAGGGCTGCATGGTCCGCAAGTGGGAGGTAACCAGACCGTAGGTGGGCTGGTGCACCCCCCCACACAAGGATCCAAGGCGCAGCAGTAGAGGAGAGGGGGGAACCCTAGCCCAGATGGGCCTAAGGCCCACCTAGGGCATCGCCCTCCCCTCTCTCCCTCTGGCCGCCGCACCAGATGGGATCTGGGGCTGCCGCCGGCCCTTAGGGTTGGAACCCTAGGGCTGTGCCCTCCCTCCTCCTCCTCCTATAAATAGTGGGGTTTTTGGGGCTGCCAAGAACACAAGTTTCTTCCTCTGTCGGCGCAACCCTACCCTTCATATTCCTCGTTCTCTGTAGTGCTTGGCGAAGCCCTGCCGAAGTACTACGCAGCTCCACCGTTACCACGCCATCATGCTGCCAGAGCTCTCCCTCAACCTCTCCTTCCTCCTTGATGGATCAAGGCATAGGAGACGTCACCGGGCTGCACGTGTGTTGAACACGGAGGCGTCGTTGTTCGGCGCTTAGATCAGAATCCACCATGATCTGAATCGCTGCGAGTATGACTCCACCAACCACGTTCTTGTAACGCTTCCGCTTTGCGATCTTCAAAGGTATGAAGATGCACTCTCCCCTTATTCGTTGCTGGTTTCTCCATAGATGGATCCTGGTGATCGTAGGAATTTTTTTGATTTACTACTACGTCTCCCAATAGTGGCATCATGAGCTAGGTCTATGCGTAGAATCTACGCACGAGTAGAATACAAGTTGTTGTGGGCCTCGATCTTATTAATTTTCTTACCGTTCCTAGTCTTATCTTGATTCGGAGGTATTGTGGGATGAAGCGGCTCGGACCAACTTTACACGTACACTTACGTGAGACCGGTTCCACCGCCTGACATGCACTTGTTGCATAAGGTGGCTAGCGGGTGTCTTTCTCTCCCACCTTAGTTGGATTGGATTCGATGAAAAGGGTCCTTATGAAGGGTAAATAGCAAGTGGCATATCACGTTGTGGTTTTGGCATAGGTAAGAAACATTCTTGGTAGAAACCTATAGTAGCCACATAAAAACTTGCAACTACAAATTAGAGGACATCTAACTTGTTTTTGCAGCATATGCCTTGTGATGTGATATGGCCAAAGGATGTGATGTGATGCATTGTGATGTATGAGATTGATCATGTTCTTGTAATAGGATTCACGACTTGCATGTCGATGAGTATGACAACCGGCAGGAGCCATAGGAGTTGTCTTAATTTATTGTATGACGTGTGTGTCAATCATAAACGCCATATAATTACTTTCCTTTATTGCTAATCATTAGCCATAGTAGTAGAAGTAATAGTTGGCGAGACAACTTCATGAAGACACGATGATGGAGATCATGGTGTCGTGCCGGTGACAATGATGATCATGGTGCCCCAAAGATGGAGATCAAAGGAGCAAGATGATATTGGCCGTATCATGTCACTATATTGATTGCATGTGATGTTTATAATGTTTTACATCTTATTTGCTTAGAACGACGGTAGCTAAATAAGATGATCTCTCACTGAAATTTCAAGAAATGTGTTCACCCTAACTGTGCACCGTTGCTAAGGATCGTTGTTCCGAAGCACCACGTGATGATCGGGGGTGATAGGTTCTAACGTTCGCATACAATGGGTGTAAGCTAGATTTACACACACGATACACTTGGGTTGACTTGACGAGCCTAGCATGTACAAACATGGCCTCGGAGAACATGAGTCGTATAGAAGATACGATCAACATGGAGATGTTCACCATGGATGACTAGTCCGTCTCACGTGATGGTCGGACACGGGCTAGTCGACGTGGATCATGTGTCACTTGGATGACTAGAGACATGTCTATCTAAGTGGGAGTTCATTAAATAATTTGATTACGTGAACTTAATTATCATGAACTTAGTCTAAAATTGTCTTTACAATCTATATTGTAGATCCAATGGCCAACGCTAATGTTGCCCTCAACTTCAACGCATTCCTAGAGAAAACCAAGCTAAAAGATGATGGAAGCAACTATGCGGACTGGGTCCATGGCTTGAGGATCATCCTCATAGCTTCCAAAAGATTATATGTCCTTGATGCACTACTAGGTGACGCACCCATTTTCCCAGTGGCTCAGGACGTTATGAACGCCTGGCAGTCGCACTGTGATGATTAATCCCTGGTTCAGTGCAGCATGCTTTACAGTTTAGAATTGCGGCTCCAAAAGCATTTTGAGCAATACGGAGCATATGAGATGTTCCAAGAGCTGAAATTGGTTTTCCAAGCTCATCCCGGGTCGAGAGATATGATGTCTCCAACAAGTTCTTCAGTTGTAAGATGGAGGAAAATAGTTCTGTCAGTGAGCACATACTCAAAATGTCTAGGTAGCACAACCACTTCTCTCAGCTGGGAGTTACTCTTCCGGATGACTCGGTTATTGACAGAATCCTCCAGTCGCTTCCACCTAGCTACAAGAGCTTTGTGATGAACTATAACATGCAAGGTATGGAGAAGTCCATTCCTGAGTTGTACTCGATGCTGAAATCAGCGGAGGTCGAGATCAAAAAGGAGCATCAAGTGTTGATGGTCAATAAGACCACTAGTTTCAAGAAAGGAAAGGGTAAGAAGAACTTCAAGAAGTACGGCAAAGCAGTTGCCGCAACCGGTAAGCAAGTTGCCAGGAAGAAGAACAAGAATGGACCCAAGCCTGAGACTGAGTGATTTTATTGCAAGGGTACCGGTCACTGGAAGCGGAACTACCCCAAGTACTTAGCGGATAAGAAGGCCGACAACGTTAAAGGTATATGTGATATACTTTTTATTGATGTGTACCTTACCAGCGCTCGTAGTAGCTCCTGGGTATTTGATACCGGTGCAGTTGCTCACATTTGTAACTCCAAGCAGGGGTTGCGGAATAAGCAGAGACTGGCAAAGGATGAGGTGATGATGCGCGTCGAGAATGGTTCCAAGGTCGATGTGATCGCCGTCGGCACGCTACCTCTACCTCTACCTTAGGGATTAGTTTTAAACCTCAATAATTGTTATTTAGTACCATATTTGAGCATGAACATTATATCTGGATCTCGTTTGATGCGAGATGACTACTCATTTAAATCTAAGAATAATGGTTGTTCTATTTATATGAGAGAAATGTTTTATGGCCATGCCTCGCTGGTCAATGGTTTATTTTTGATGAATATCGAATGTGATGTTACACATGTTCATAGTGTGAGTACCAAAAAGTGTAAAGTTGATAATGATAGTCCCACTTACATGTGGCACTGCCGCCTTGGTCATATTGGTGTGAAACGCATGAAGAAACTCCATGCTGATGGACTTTTGGAGTCTCTTGGTTTTGAATCATTTGACACGTGGGAACCATGCCTCATGGGCAAGATGACCAAGAATCCGTTCTCCAGAACAATGGAGCGAACGACTGACTTGTTTGAGATAATACATACCGATGTATGCGGTCCAATGAGCGTTGAGGCTCACGATGGCTACCGTTATGTTCTCACCCTCACTGATGACTTAAGCAGATTTGGGTATGTCTACTTAATGAAACACAAATTTGAAACCTTTGAAAAGTTCAAGGAATTTCAAAGTGAGGTAGAGAATCAACGTGACAGGAAAATAAAGTGTCTATGATCTGATCGTGGCGGAGAATATTTAAGTCATGAGTTTGGCATGCACCTAAGGAAATGTGGAATTGTTTCACAACTCACGCCGCCTGGCACACCTTAGTGAAATGGTGTGTCTGAATGTCGTAATCGCACTCTATTAGATATGATGCGATCTATGATGTCTCTTACTGACTTACCGCTATCATTTTGGGGATATGCATTAGAGACTGTCGCATTCACTTTAAATAGGGCACCGTCTAAGTTCATTGAGACGACACGGTATGAATTATGGTTTGGTAAGAAACCTAAGCTGTCGTTTCTAAAAGGTTGGGGATGCGATGCTTATGTGAAGAAACTTCAACCTGAGAAGCTTGAACCCAAAGCGGAAAAGTGCGTCTTCATAGGATACCCCAAAGAAACTATTGGGTATACCTTCTACCTCAGATCCGAAGGCAAAGTCTTTGTTGCCAAGAATGGATCCTTTCTAGAGAAAGAGTTTCTTTCAAAAGATGTAACTGGGAGGAAAATAGAACTTGATGAGGTAATTGTACCTCCACTTGAACCGGAGAGTAGCGCAGCACAGGAAGTTGTTTCTGTGGAGCCTGCACCGGCTGGAGAGGAAGTTAATGATGATGATCATGAAACTTCAGATCAAGTTGCTATTCAAAGGTCCACTAGGACACGTTCTGCATCAGAGTGGTATAGCATACCTGTCCTAGAGATCATGTTGTTGGACAACGGTGAACCTTTGAACTATGAAGAAGCAATGGCGAGCCCATATTCCAACAAATGGCTTGAAGCCATGAAATCCGAGATAGGATCCATGTATGAGAATAAAGTATGGACTTTGGTGGACTTGCCTGATGATAAGCGAGCCATAGAAAATAAATGGATCTTTAAGAAGAAGACTGATGCGGATGGTAATGTGACCGCCTATAAGGCTCGACTTGTCGCTAAGGGTTATCGACGGGTTCAAGGAGTTGACTACGATGAGACCTTCTCACCCGTAGCGATGCTGAAGTCCGTTCGAATCATGTTAGCAATTGCCGCATTTTATGATTATGAGATTTGGCAAATGGACGTCAAAACGGCATTCCTCAATGGCTTCCTTAAGGAAGAACTGTATATGATGCAGCCGGAAGGTTTTGTCGATCCTAAGTATGCTAACAAAGTATACAAGCTCCAGCGGTCCATCTATGTGCTGGTGCAAGCATCTCGGAGTTGGAACATTCACTTTAATGATGTGATTAAAGCGTTTGGGTTTATACAGGTTTATGGAGAACCATGTATTTACAAGAAAGTGAGTGGGAGCTCTGTATCATTTCTCATATTACATGTGGATGACATATTGTTTATGGGAAATTATATAGAACTTTTGGCAAGCGTAAAGGCCTACTTGAATAAGTGTTTTTCAATGAAGGACCATGGAAAAGGTTCTTACATATTAGGCATCAAGATCTATAGAGATAGATCGAGACGCCTCATAGGTCTTTCACAAAGCACATACCTTGACAAGATATTGAAGAAGTTCAATATGGATCAGTCCAAGAAGCGGTTCTTGCCTATGTTACAGGGTGTGAGATTGAGTACGACTCAATGCCCGACCATGGCAAAGGATAGAGAAGAGATGAGTGTCATCCCCTATGCTTCAGCCATAGGTTCTATTATGTATGCCATGCTATGTACCAGACCTGATGTGAACCTTGCCATAAGTATGGTAGGGAGGTACCAAAGTGATCCCGGAGCGGAACACTGGACAGCGGTCAAGAATATCGTGAAGTACCTGAAAAGGACCAAGGACATGTTTCTCGTTTATGGAGGTGCCGAAGAGCTCCTGTAAAGGGTTACGTCGATGCTAGCTTCGACACAGATCCGGATGACTCGAAGTCATAAACCAGATACGTGTATATTTTGAATGGAGGGGCAGTCAGCTGGTGCAGCAGCAAGCAAAGCGTCATGACGACATCTACATGTGAAGCGGAGTACATAGCTGTTCGGAAGCAACAAAGGAAGGAGTCTGGATGAAGGACTTCATCACCGACCTAGCATTGATTCCCAATGCGTCGGGCCCGATGACTCTATTCTGTGACAACACTGGATCTATTGCCCTTGCCAAGGAGCCCAGGTTTCACAAGAAGACAAGACACATCAAACGCCACTTCAACTCCATTCGTGATTACATTTAGGAAGGAGATATGCCCTCCCTCCTCCTCCTGCTATAAATAGTGGGGGTTTTGGGGCTGCCAAGAACACAAGTTTCTTACTCTCTCGGCACAGCCCTACCCTTCCTCTTCCTCGTTCTCCGTAGTGCTTGGCGAAGCCCTGTCGGAGTACCACACAGCTCCACAGTCACCACGCCGTCGTGCTGCCGGAACTCTCCCTCAACCTCTTCTTCCTCCTTGCTGGATCAAGGCGTAGGAGACGTCACCAGGCTGCACGTGTGTCGAATGCGGAGGCTCCGTTGTTCAGCGCTTAGATCGGAATCCACCGCGATCTGAATCGCTGCAAGTACGACTCAACCACGTTCTTGTAACGCTTTCGCTTTGCGATCTTCAAAGGTATAAAATACACTCTCCCCTTATTCGTTGTTGGTTTCTTCATAGATGGATCTTGGTGATCGTACGAATTTTTTTGATTTACTACTGCGTCTCCCAACAAAGCCTGCTACGAAATATGTGTCACACTCAAAATTTACGAGTTCGTACCCCACTCAGAAGTGGTAACAGTCCTACGTCTCGAGCCCTGGGGCTGTGTGTTTTCCTTGTATGGGTATCTGATTACAGAGAATTTGTAACCCTTGCTCAGGCGTCGGGGGACGGCTTATATAGAGTGCGCCTCCACCAGTCGAGCGCCATCACTAGGGTCATTAATGCTAATAACTGAGGGGGTTACTAGAAACTGCTCAGTTAACTACAGCCGTTACAGGTAACGTGGTCTTTACAACACTTAAGGCGTATTAAGTCCCTCGAACATTGCTGCTCCCACGACGGTCCTGCTCCCGTGAGTGCTAGGGGAGGGGCCGAGTGGTTGGTAACATCCGAGTGAGTTTCAAGGAGCCGAATGCAACTTGCATGTTCATCTGAGTGTCGAGGCAGACCAAGGACTCTCATGAACTTGTAGGACCCCACAGGTATCCTAGAATAGAGGTATGCTGACCCTACCTAGGGTAGGTGACCTTGTCAATGACTAAGTTGCATGACTTATCGAGTGTGGTTGAAACCGATGAACGCCGATGGGTTTCGAAAGCCCAGTCCTGAGAGGATGGTAGTTTTTTTTCTAAAGGTGTACTCCCTCCGTTATACAATATAGTACGCCCACGCTTCATAAGATCTAAGTTTGATCATGCATATAAATAACGTGACCAACTTTGACAGGAGCAGAAATTATACCATTGAATTCGTATTTCGATATGAATTCAATGATACAATTTTTGCTTCCGCCGCAATCGCTCTCGTTAGTTAAACGTATGGTCAAATTTAGATGTCACCCGACCATGCGTCAAGGAGGCACACATTGCGGTCTAGTAAATAGTAAATTAAGGCACTACACATACAAAAATTTGTGGTAAAATTTTTGTACGACGATTCTGATCTTAAAGAGCCTAGTTTTCAAATCTTTCATAACATTGCATTATTTTTAAGTTATTGCAATGTTTTAAACTTGCATCAAGTTGTGAAAAAATCTTAATTAAAGGGTTTGTTAAATGCATTTTAAGCCATCTTTGCATATGCTTGAAGATTCACAAAAAAAACTGTCTGCGTCTAAACGAAATCACCCTTATTTGTTGCATGCAATCAACACTTACATAGCGCTTGTCACCTTTCTGGTTGTGCTATTTTTGCTGCACTTCACGATCGCACACTGAGCGACAACGCATATATGCCTGCCCCTCTCATGTCCCTCGATATAATTTATTTTTTGTATGACATGCATGCCACGTCCTTGGTATTAATACCAATTCTTTTGTGTTATTCTCTCCTTCATATTTTTCTGAAAACTCCTGTTCCTTTTCTATGCCCACTCGTCTCGCTCTTTATTCTCTCCTTTCTTTATTGTGTCCATTGAAACCGATCATCCATTCATAATTTAGCATCACACCACCCCATGAAATATATGCCAAATGTTAGACCACCTTTGTTTTCTTACTCACGAGGCCTTTTTTAGAGGATCAGCTTGTTTATTTTCCACACAACTTATGCACGTATATAAACTTGGGAAATTTGATGCAAAAACCAAGATGAGACTATTTATTGGGTAGCGAACCCAAGTTGGTGGTTACAAGCTTCAGAACGGTGGTTGAGGTCTAGGGTTCAAGGCCACAAGAAATAATTATTTTTTTCCTCGGCAGAAATTTTTATCACAGAATTACCATGGGCCGCCCCCTATAGCAAAATACTCAATCACACTGGGGCAGAGGGTCGGGCCCATTGCGCGAGACGTGCGCCCGACAAGCCACAAAAATCAAAGCCGGATGACGGACATTTTTTTCTTTTATGTTTTCATTTATGTACAAACGGCCAAACCGAACGACAAACAAACATCTGGTAATAAGCGAAATACAGAAAAAACGGGAGTAAGAAACGTTCATGCGTTTAATAGAAAAGAAAAGTACTAATTGAAGGTGCAACATAAACATAATCTTAACATAATTAACATGCAAAATAATATCCTATTCAAAATCTACACATTTTTCTAAACGGTTTTCATATATAACATGTTAAATTTGTATTTAGAATTAAAAAATACAAATAATTTAAAAGGTACTTGAAGTTGCAAAAAAAGTGAGTAGCTGGGCCGAAATTGCATTGTACAGAGCGAGTATTAAGCAGTACTTGGTGATGCAAGTCTATCTTACCCCAATTAAAATTCGTTAGAAAAGACAACAAAAATGGGGCGAAGTTGGGATCTTACCCTGATGGCCTAGCGACACACTAGCCAGAAAGACACCTGTGCGCTTATGTTACAGGACGGCATATGTCTAGATGGAAGAACCGCTACCAGCAGCGGCTTCAGGAGAAAACAATGAATTGTTTTTTGCCACTTAGGGATGGCATAGTAGGTAATTTATCACATATTTAAGGATAGTTACAATGAAGGACGACCAGAAGTTATCCATAGATTATTATTACTAGGACTAGGACTAGGAAAAGGCTCCGTGCGTTGCAACGGGAGAAAAAAAATCATAATTTCCAATGGTCATGATCACATTTTGCTGTATCACCGAGATACAATATCTCTCTTAATTTCGCGGAATCATGAATAGTTTTTGAAATTATGAACTGTTTGTTAAACTCATGCACATATTTGAAATCGCAAGCAACATACTATTACAAATTTCTGAAGATTTTCTACAATCATGAACATTTTAAAAATTTATGAACATTTGTTGCTATTTACATACATTTTCTAAAAATTGTGAACATTTTTAAGCAATTTTCCTGAACTGGAAAATATTTCTAGAATCGACAAACATTTTTTAGAAATTCGGTGGAGTTATTGACTTTGACGAACTTTTTTTGATTTAACGAACATTTTTGAAAATGCCCGTGCGTTGCAACGGGAAAAAACTATCAAGTTATACAGGTGCGGTAGATATAAAAAAGTATGAATCAAATGCACAAAGTATATACAAATGATGTCATGATGAGCTAAGACACTTTTAAAATGTAATTTCAAAAACTAACAATATGACTTGATATTTTAAGGCGTCACAACAAATATTTTGTGGCTGAGCAAACTGTATTGACGGACCATGCCTAAGCTATACTGATGAATGAAATGTCTCGCTTTGACTTACCATAGCGGCGTTTACCATAACCACTATTGTGGTACCAGAATAAGCGTAACTATGTATAGAAGCAAAATAGACATTTAGTAATTTTAATATAGCTTACAAAAACTAACCCTTAGAAAGTTATGTCAATTTTATTGGGTTCAGTGTTGTACAAAACACAAAAACCTTTTTTTATCCGACGCAAGGGACTACATAAAATCATAAAACAACCTCTACAGATCTCCTAATAAAAAACTTTATGTAAGCTACAATTAGTTTTGTTCATTATTTACAGATGTGTTTTAATTTTTATGAACATTTTATAAAAGCTGATGGACATGTTTTTTAATTCCTGAACATGCTTTGAATATTTAATCATTTTAAAAAATCATGAACATTTTTAATTTCATAAAAAATCATTTGAAATCGTGATTTTTTATATTACATGAGCAATTTCTTAACTCATGAACATTTTATGATTTTCCGAATATTTTTTGAATTCACAAACAGTTTATTATTTTCCTACTCTTTTCAAAAGTCGCAACTGTTTGATATTTTGGAACCAAAACAGAAATAAAAAAGTAAAAAAAATAATTTTGAGAGAAGAAACCAAAACAGAACTAAAAAAGTAAAAAAATTCCAAAACAGAAATAAAAAGTAAAAAATTAATTTTGAGAGAAGAAACCAAAACAGAAATAAAAAAGTAAAAAAATTCCAAAACAGGGGCGCCACGAATCCAAAATAAATTATGAGGGGAAAAAAAGTAAAAAAAAAAGAAATACAAAACAAGCGCGCCAACGACCCATACATAGGCTGACCCATTACCACACTTAAGATATGTAGAAAAGGCGGCAAGAACCTAGGATCGAACACTGCTCTCCCGTGCGGAGCTTCGTAGCCCCAGCCATCGCACTAGTCGTCCATTGTTGCTTTTGTGCCGTATCAGTTTGTAATGACAGAACCGGTGGCGATTTTTGAAATTTAAAACAAACCGTTTTCTTAACTTATGGATGTCATTGGTTGGTAATTCTCGTCAACTTTAAAGGCAATTTGGACGACGTACGACCAGAAGCATTAGCTGCTTTATTATTAGAAAATAAATACTAGCAAACATGCCCGTGCGTTGCAACGGAAGAAAAAAAACTCACATGTGATAGCCAAGTATAAGTATGGCTCAACAGCCCTCACGGGTCAATGTCTACTATTTTAACATATTGCTCCATCTATGTTGCCGCTTATCCTCCTTTCGATCCTTGCAGATGGTGGTCATGATGTCCACACAATACATCCAACATGAAATCCCAATACAATGATCTTGGCCACATGTGATATACTCTCAGAGTTTCTTCCACGAGTGCTTCAATTAATGCCGGAAGTTATCATGTATTTACACTTTGAAAAGCCATGTAGGCTCCAAAGTTTTGCCCACAAAAAAAGAAAGATTGATATAGTTAGATTGCACAAAAAAAACTTGTCACTCACAACGGTAAAGAGACAAACTATAAACACACAAAACAGGATAAATCAAATAAATGTTTGGACAACAAAAAGGATAGCTGGATTCCCACCTTCTCATTGGAATAAGAGTTCCTCCCAAATCTATTTAGGTTCCACACATTGGACCATAATTGAGAGATGAAAAGAGTAGGAACCAAATCACACCATATACCTTTATTCAACTGGTTTCTATACACGAAATGCAATATGTTCAGAAGTTATTTGACAATTATGCCTAGTCAAAAATGACGTATAAGTATGCCACTTTGTTTTGTTAGTTCTGTACATTTTGTATTAACACCTGTTTTGTGTACTTAGTTAATACTTAAAAAGGCTAGACACAATTATGACGTGATCCCTGATAGTGCAACATACAGGATGAGAAATAATGCTTACACAAAAATTAAAATGTTCCGATTCACAGTATGATTGATTGTCAGGTTTACACAAAGTATAATTGGAGAAGGACGTGTGCCATCACATGCATACAACAGGGACTGGCCCAATACAACCAAATTCTTCAATAAGTACTCTCTCTGATCTAAATGCTCTTATATTTAGACACACACACACACACAAAGTAATTTGCTATATGAACACCATTTAAATAACTTAAAGCAATACTCAAAACCAGCAATGCCATATCTTCAAGGTCGAATCTAGCGGCTTGTCTTCAGACACCTTAACAACACATTCAGACATCTTTCTATGTTCACCTAGTAATGAAAAATATGCAGATGGCTCGAGCTGAGCGAAAAGAGCTACCTCATGAATGAAAGCAAACGCTGACCAACAATATTCAGAGTTGCTTGATCTGAAAAGCCAACTCTCATGCCTTCCATTCATATGATATAAAGTAGCCTTCGTAACTCCTACATATATCTCAAATGGACAGTTGTACATTGATCCCCATACTAACAAATAAGCTGAACCTAAGCTCACATAAGGCAGTAAATCATTACTGTCAAATCTTGGACGGAAATTGTCCGATTAATTTTGTCTGAGTAATTGGTAGGTAGAATCCCTCCTCTCCAGCTCACTGCATTCAGGACGTCTTAATCTAATTCTAATCCAAATCCAGAGATCCACTCACACTCAAGAGCTAGTTGAGTACTCCCTCCGTCCAGAAATACTTGTTCTAGAAATGGATGTATCTAGACTTATTTTAGTTATAGATACATCCATTTTATTCATTTTGAGGACAAGTATTTCCAGACGAAGGAATTAGATCAGAATGATTGCCAAGTGCAAGAAGAAGGAGAAGCCGGCCAAGGCAATGGTCACCGAGCTGGAGATGGTAGCGAGGCCACTTATGAGGGAAAGTATCAGCAGCAACACAAGCCATCAGTGGTCGTGCGACCGCATCCGCTGCCGCAGTAGCCGCATGCTCCATGGACATCATGTAGCAGCCGGCATCGTCGACCATGAAGGTGGTGTTGTGGGCCACTGTTCCACTACCCGGTACATGCCATGTTTCCCGGTGACGCTGTCGACCTTCCAGCGAGAAGCGATCCGATCATGGAGGCACTACTATTTGGTTGTCACAACTGTTGTGTGGTTGCTTCCGACGGATGCGTGAGGCCGTGGCCCGCGAGTCGCGCATGGGCTGCTTGGGAGGCGCGCGGATGACTGCTTGTGCTTGTGAAGATGGGGTCGAATGAAATCAGCGGCACCGATTCGTCCGTTGCTCCGGTTCGAGGTGCAGGGCCGGCAGTTCCCATTGGGAGGATTTCGCCCTCCACCGGCGTTCCACGACAGGCTCTATCCTATCGCTCATCTCGCTCACCGCCGTCCTCGCCACGGTGCTCCTCCTCGCCAACTCTGTCGCAGCATCCGTGCTCCTGGACCTAGAACCAGTCGTGCCGACCCGGCCAACGAGGTAGAGAAGAGAAAGTGGATTAGGACATGCTTGGCTGGCTGTGGAGGAGGCTGGGAGATAAAGGGTGGCGGAGCAGTGATCCGAGTGCTTAGGCAGCGGAGCGATGAGGTGGATCGGGAGGCGCTGAGGAGGAAGAGGATGAGCGAGAGAATCATGATCGGTCTTCCTTATGATTTTCTTTTATTAACAAAACGCGCACTTGTAAATAAAAAGAAGCAGTCTTTTTTTTATAACAAAACGTAGTACTAGGCGAATTGGTTGGTGGCAATGGACTCGTTGTGCGCGGTCCGAATTCGAATCCTTGTGATCGCAATCTCTTTGAACCTTTTTAGATGCAACGAAAAATGAAAAAAAAATTGACGACGTACTAAGAAACGAACGGACGAACAAAAAAATCATTGATGATAAAAATAAATAGAGAAACAATCCTCCTTTTAATATTAGGTAAAGATAAAGATAAAGATAGATATATATATTATTATATGATTATTATTATTATTATATATTACTATATATTATATTAGGTAGAGACTAGGTAGAGACTAGTATCTTCTACCGCGACTTCTGATTGCCACTCTCGTAATCGACGGAAACACAATATGTCGTCAACCGGCGGAAGCGCCCAGTCTTCGTCGTTGCCGCAGTGGTCCAACCTGCCCGACGACATCTTCGCCCTTGTCCGCCTCAGGCTTGCCTCCCTGCACGATCGCGTGCGCCTCGCCGCTGTCTGCAAGGCGTGGCGCGCCGTCGCGTCGCCGCTCCCGGCGCCGCCGCCCGTCCCGCTGCTGCTCCTATCGCCGTGTTGCCGATTCAGCGGGACGAAGCGCATGTGCGGCCCCGACGACAGCTGGGTCGTGCGCGTTCCAGACAAGGCGGAAGGCAAGTGGTTTGTCGGCTCACACGAAGGCGGCTGGGTCGCTGCCGTCGACTCGAGCAAGCTCGTCATCGTGAATCTCTTCACTGCTGCCGAGGTGGAGGCCAGCCCAATACCCTCGCGCTATCCGGACGTAGATGACATCCTGACAACCAGCCTTCGAAAAGTCATCTTCTCCGAAGCCCCCACCTCTAGCAGCTGCATCCTTGCAGCCATCGCCTATGAGCGGTACCACATTGCACTGTGTAAAGTTGGCCGCCACGAGAGCGGGTGGACCGTAAAAAATTTGGACGGAAAGTTCATTATAGACATCGCATTCTTCAAAGGTGAGCTCTATGGTCTTGTCTATCCTAACGAGGAGCTGATCAAGTTTAAAATTGACATGAAGGCAGATGGCACGCCGGCCATCAAATCCAACCACCCGCTGGCCGTCCAAAGGCGCCACAGTACCGAAACGACGTACCACGGCCACCTCATCGAGCTACATGGCAAGCCATCCATGGCGATACGACACTTTTGGTTGCCCAATCGAGAGCCTTTCTTTAATGTCTTCACACTTGTCGACACCGAAAACCACGAGGGTTACATGTACAAGTGGGTAGAAGTGATGAGTTTTGGTGACCATGTCTTGTTTTTAGGGCTGAATTCGTCTAAGGCGGTGCACGTGACAGACAAACATCATGGCGTGAAGAGAAACCATATCTACTACTGGACAAAAAAAGAATCATGGCCAAAAAATGAGTTGCCCGATGATACATTGTACTCCGTAATAACAAACGACGACGAGTACATGTATTGCAGGAAAGATGAAAGCATCAACGTTAGTGTGGAGAGAACAGGATATTACATGGTGGGTTATAAGAATTCTCTCATGTGGCTTTACCCTCCATGCTTGTAGAGGATCTACAAGACTATTACCTTATGTTGGTGTTTAATCTTTAGTATAGTATACTACATCACTAAACTTTCTAGAATTGAAGACGTCTCATTCAATTGAGATCATTAATTTGAAATTAAGTCAACAATTTTGACCGGGTCAACAATCTCTTACTCAGTTATTTTAATTAACTATGTTTTTTATTTCATTGAGAAATTAAATATTGTATTTAGTTCATGATTTTGACTGGATCAATAATTTTACAAATCAATTGGAAGCAGCCGTCCTATAAAAACTTATCAATCCTAGGCACACTTTCATCACGTAGGAAAAAAAACATCAACATGAGATACCGTAGCACCAATATAGTACATGCAACCACCGACGCCGAATTTTCCCCATATAAGTATGAGTTGATTAGCAGGTCATAAAATCACACCGCAAAAGCCCACCAGAACACCACATTGCATTGTTAAAAAAATAAGACACTCCATCATCTTCCCCACTAACCAAACCTAATACTCACTTCATTCTACTCCCTCCGTTCCTAAATATTTGTCTTTGGAGATATTTAACTATGGACTAGATACAAAGCAAAATGAATGAATCTACACTCTAAATTATGTCTATACACATCTGTATGTAGTTCATAGTAAAATCTCTAGAAAGACAAATATTTAGAAACGGAGAGAGTAAAATCTATGGTATATTACTTTACTGAAAGTCATCTTTTTTAAAACTTTGATCAAGTTCACACACAAAAATATCGACATCCACAGTACTATATAATAAAATATGAAAATAAATTTCATGATGAATCTAAGAATCCGATTTGATATTATGGATACTCATACATTTCTACCAAAATGTGGTCAACTTTAAAGAGGGCTTGACTTTTAAAAATCTAATACACCTTATATTTAAGATAGATTGAGTACAAGTGAAAATCCAAAAACATCGACAATGCAACAAAGCGCGTCCAACCCTTCTAGTTTATATGATAAGGGAGGTGATGGTACATCTCTCCTCATACTATTGTGTGCCACAAATCTTTCAAGCCATGCTCTTTACATATGTCAACGGATATCGTTAACATCATTTGTCTATCAATCAAGATGATTATACGCTAAGGTCTGCCTCATGTTCATGATCAGAGAGGGTAAATATATGATCAACAATTTGAACATATAATCTTCCTTCCACCAAATAAATCAACCAGCATCATCTACAAGGTGTAATGAACACTACTAGTAACCCACAGGTACCGATCCGAGGTTTGAGACAGGAATTGTATACAAGAGATGAGCTAGTGTTTATAGACGAGATGACGCTGGTGAAGATGTTTATGGACATGAGTCCTCCCACAATGAGAGAAGCATTGGTGATGACGATGGCTTCAATTCCCCCACCCCCATAGGAAAGTTTCCCCGATGAAATCGCTCCGCCCGAGAGCAAAAGTGCTCCTGCCCAGGTCTCGTCTCGAGATGAAGGCGCTTCGTCCCGAAATCATCTCTCGATTTTTTACCGAGGTAAAATGCCTCATATAGCAGAAAATGTGCACCGGAGGACCTCTGTGGACCCCATAATGCACCTGTGCGCGCCTTGTGGTAGGGCACCCCCCGCCATGTGTGCCTACTGAGGTTCCACTTCGGTACTTCTTCCTTCCCATATTTTTAATATATTTCTAAACAATTCTCTATGAAATTTCACGTCATTCAAAGGTCCACAGAATAGCTATCTCTGTTGTACCTTTTCCAAGCTCAGAATTCTGTCTGCCGACAATCTCCCTCTTAATGTGTATCTTGCATATTAAGAGAGCAAATGAATTAGAATTGCATCATAAAGTAAAATAAAACTCTAAAACATTATAAATAATAGTAGGAAAACATGATGCAAAATGTATGTATCAACTCTCCCAATCTTAAACCTCCTTAAGTGAAAGCCGAACTCGATAATTATGACCACATTCTTATGGAGAAAGGTGTCAATAAAACAAAATATGGACATGCCATCATAATGATCATTATTATAGCAGCAAGTATTAATCATAAAATTCCCATGATCAAGTAGCAATTCATTCAAAATCTGAAGTATAAAGAATAAAGTGTCTTGAAACTAACAAACTATGTTCTCAATCAACAAGGTGATTACGGATGTGTTTGGTTAGAGGGACATGCTAGAGTGGTTATGAGTATCCCCAGCCAGCTGGATAGGGATAGCCATTTTTTCTGTTTGATTGATGAGTGAGGATAGACCATGTTTTATTTGGTTTGAAGGACAAATCCTGGTTGGGGATAATCATAGTTCAGTACTTTCATAGAGAGTATAGAGTTGCACTCCTGTCTTCTTTGACCTTTGAGCTGTTGTAGTACAAGATCATACAATGAATCAACACAATAGGGAGAAAATCAAGAGAAGGAAACACACAAAAGTAAACCATGCACTGCATGCGCAGAACACCACGCGCAGCACCATGCTCATGCACGCACGAGCGGCGCGGCACAAGCGGTGCGCATAGTATGCATGCATTGTTCGTTTCTGCGCCCACGCCCACATCCCGCAGAGCTCCGGCGGCATGGCGCGGCACTCACATGGGCCTGCCACCGTCGACGGGACCTCTACTGGTTGCAGCTCGAACGAGAGAGGTAAAGAGATGAAGGAAAGAGGGCACGACAAAGAAGAAAATAAGGTAGGAAAGAGCCTTGCCGCCGTGCATTTACCTCCTGTGTCGCCGCTCTTCAATCTCTTGCCGCCGTAACCGTTGAGAAGAGTTGGGGTTGACTTTTACGGGACGTGAGCGAGCGGGAGCGAGGCCGAAAACGTTCCGCGGGCTGCCTTTCCATCTCGTGCGCACGCGAGATAAGCTGATCCGTGAGATTTTCGTGGACAGGTGGAGCCACAATTTGAATATTCCAAGCATATGGCTAGTCATGTCCTGACTCGTTCGTGAACTAAAGGGGTGGCATCTATCGAAAACCGGCTATCCCTGTTTCAGAGAAAGATAGCCCAGGAACCAAACACATCCTATAATTCATCATAATTTCAGGAAGTGTCTATGTAAGAGCTTTTGATTTAGAAAACTCCACATACTCAATTAGCATATAGTCTTTCATGATTGTTAGCACTCAAAGCATATTTTTAGTACAAGTTGTTTCAATCAGACACTAATGAAGATAGGGCTTTAATGATTCATCTCCTGTCGTGGGAACGAGTCTGACACTAGAAGATAGGGGTATAAAAGGAGAGGGCAGAGTTCTATCTACGGTGAGGGTGTACACACGGATGTATGAGTTCAGTCCCTTCTCATTGAGGTAATAACCCTACGTCTCAGTGCTCAGGAACTTTTATCGTGTGGAGAGTATGGATTACAGAGGTTGCGAACCCTTGTGTCAGAGGGGAGGGGCGGCTTATATAGAGTACGCTGCCCCTCATAAGTGCGAGACATCCAAGGGTTCGATCGTGGGTATAAAGACAAGCGTTACTGATAACATACATCATAATTGCTACTAATGACAACTGGCCTAACGCCTGCCCGTTGGCCTCCTAGGAGTGGCTTATGGTCTTCTAGCGTCGACTGGAAGTGAGGTCTTCCAAGTGACAGGTGACTGTCGAGTGGAGACAGAAGATACCGAGTGGATTAAATGTCGAGTGCCTTGAGCACCATGGAGAGTCCAGTCGGAATCTCTCTTGTAACCTTTGAGTCCTCCAATATAGTGCCTTTAGGTAGAGTATGTAGGTCAGGCCTAAGACCCTATCCTAGGTACATATCCTCATCATTAGCCCCCGAATGGATCAAGGTTCGAGTGGTAAAGGGGGTATCGATGCCAGTTCTGAAAAAGGCACCAAACTTCCGAATGAATTTCGGGGCTTCAATGAAATTTGCGTCGATTGAACTCTTTGTCATTCGCCCGGATCAATTCTGCCTTGAAAGTGTCTGAGTGAATTCTCAACGTCAATCCTATTCCGAGTGACCAGAACGGATCTTTAGACGTGACGGGTCGCTTTGTCAGGCCCGGTTTTTGCGGGATTCGAAAATTTGGGAAGCGCGCATGTTCGCAACGATGACGCCACGAATGGGGCAAGTGGGGGCATGGCGCCTCGATTCATGTGTCGCTCATTTCGCCACGTACTGTGCGTCGTCTGCGGTCGAGATATGCGGGGTTCCAGCGGGCCCACGAGTCAGCGAGACACTCGATGAGGTATAAATTCCATTGCGCGGCGGTCTGAAGAGTATTCTTCCCGAAATCTTCTCTCTTCCTCCGCCTCCTCTGCTTCCAGCGCACAGCTCCGCTCTGCCCCGACAAACACCGCGGCGACGATGACGAAGGGGAAGACCGAGAAGCTGGAGTGCGCCAAGAAGGGGGCTGCAAAGGGCAAGGCCAAGAAGCCGTTGACCGCGCGGTTCACCACGCTACCGGGGTGGATCCAGGGGATTTTCTCCTGTCGACGGTCATCACCACTGATGTCGAGAATCTCGTCGTCGACGGGCTCGTGGCGGAACGTTCATGGAGGCTATCGGAGGGGGAGCTCGATCCGGAGCCACGCGAGGGGGAGCGAGTCCTCCTTCTCACCCATGTCGAGAGAGGTTTCTCCATGCCCCCTCATCCATTCTTTCGAGGGTTTCCGAACTTCTTCGGAGCCCAGCTCCACCATTTTCCTCCGAATGCTATTTCCTATCTTTCTGCTTTCATCACTCTATGCAAGTGTTTCTTGGGTTGTTGTCCCCACTGGGGTCTATTCAAACACATCTTCACCATCAGATCTCAGTCGGTCAAAAAGGCCAATCCTGAGGATGGTAAAACTCATGTAGTCCAACTGTGTGGTGGTTGGGAATCTAGAAGAGAGCTAGGAGTTCTTTTCCTTCCATGACCTTCCCAGAATCTGTTAGGAGTTGGCACTCGACGTGGTTTTACTACAAGGATATAGCTTCTCCCAATATGTCTACTGGTCGTTCTCCTTTCACGTTAGATCATCCTGCCATTCCCAAATCCTTGAAAGTGTCAGATGGGGAGAAAGTCCAAGTGGGGATCCTGGTCGACGCCATAGTGATCCTTGTCCATGGTGGAGTGACTGGTATGGATCTCCTGGAGACGTTCCTTAGTCTACGGATCCAGCTGCTCTAGGCAAGGGACCACACTATGTGGCATTACGCAGGCCCTGAGGACACGGTCCGAACGCATCCGGAAGAGGTTTCAAAAAAACTATCGAGCAATGGCTTCAAAGCATTAACAGAGCTTGCGACAACCCCCTGGGAGCCAAAAGGATTGAGCCCTACTCTACTGACAATCCGCCGAAGAATCTGGTAAACTTTGTCTTGTCGACTATCATATTACTTTGTTGAGTGATTGGTTAATATGTCGACTGACTACATTGTTTGTATCTTGCAGGAGTGGACGCACATGCACTCACCCGTGCCAAACGGGAATCAGCCCGAAGACGGTGGGGAGAGTGAGGGTGGCAGCATGGACATCGACTACGCCGACGACAGCAAGGATGAGTATGAAGCCTCTGACAAAGATGAGAAAGAAGTCGAGTCTCCTCCATGCACAGAACATCGCTCCAAGTTGCGTCGGACCCTGTGACTATCGTGGGCAAGGCCTTGGCGTCGAGTGAGAGGAACTCAAAGCAGGACCGAACCTCGACTGTTGAGTCGAGTGAACGAGCCGCTAAGGAACCCAAGCCCAATGCACCGAAACCTCGCAAAGTTCTGCCACACATGAAGATGGTTGTGCCCGTCGTCTCAACATAAGTTTTTGCTTTCATCTTTTGCCGACGAGTGTGACTTCAAATTCTTGCTGACCGAGTGGAACTTGGTCTACCAGTGCTGCTACCTCAATGAGATCGCCTCCACAGGATGGAGAGGAGCAAATGGATGCGGATACTGTCGACGTGACATCTTCTCAACGAGGTAAACAAATCTTCACTCAACTCTGTTTCTTGAAAATGATTCGTCGATTGTAAAAGCTAATGCGGTCAATTGATGTTTGTAGAGATCATTCAACCAAAGGACGATGAAGAACTGCCTTGGGGTATGGGAGGTGAAGGTGTGACCTTAGGCACCCTGTGCGTACGCGCCTGAAGAACACCATCAGCGCAAACGCCTCCACGGTCGACTGCTCTGTCATCCCAAGGGATAGGAGACTCGTCCTGAGCCAGAACCGAGCTTGCGGTTTCACTGTCGAGTGCTCCACTAGCTGCTTCAACCATCATGGCGTCGACTCCAACCGAATCACCTCAGACTACCCCAACTATCCTAGCCGCAGCATCAATCCAGCCGGTGACTGCCTTTCCTCTACACCACGTCCCGGAACACCAGACCGGAGCCGCAAAGAAAGCCATGATCCAAGCGGAGCAAATAATGTTGCGCACCAAGGAGGCATACGAGGCCAACAAACTGGCTTATGATGCCAGCGCGACACTTCGTACCAACGTCTGAGTAAGTGCGATTGTAAGTGCATTTCTGATTGAATTCATGTCTTCTTTGATTGTACACCCAGTGGGTGTTTTCCTCTTGTAGAATATTTGTAAGTTCTCCACTCGAATAGATCAGGTCTTAGTCGAGTAAATTTTGATCTAGTGGGGGCACGCTCAGTGCACCCACTGGGTGTAGTCCTCGAGACCATTGTCGAATGATGAAGACATCAGCAGGGGTCTTAGAAACATAAGATGTTCATATGCTTGCGCATGTTTTTTTCTTATTGTTCTTCCACTCGACAAATTGAGTGTTAGCAGGTCCAGTGGGGGCACACTGAGTGCACCCACTGGGTGTAGTCCCCGAGACCACTGTCGAGTGCTTGCACTGGCGGAGGTCCGATAGAGACCATCTTGTGCTCAGACAGGGCAGACCTTGTCGAGTGATTTTAGCCATACCACTCCGAAGCTACCTTGTAGGTTTCATGGATATCGTTTCGTCAACCATGATATGACGCTATTTCAGGAGTGTGGGGTGGGGAGGCGGGCCTGTTGGGGGCCACTAGACAGATTGAGTGTTAGTAGGTCCAGTGGGGGCACGTTGAGTGCACCCACTGGGTGTAGTCCCCGAGACCATCGTCGAGTGCTTGCACTAGCGGAGGCCTGATAGAGACCATCTTGTGCTTGGACAGGGCAGACCTTGTTGACTGATTTAGGAACCAGTGGGGGCACGCTGAGTGCACCCACTGGGTGTAGTCCCCGAGACTGCTATTGATTGTAGACGATGAGCAGTAGTCTTAAGAACTTGAACTCAGGGTTCTTCGCTGTACGCGGAGTACGCTTGTCACTCGACGTTTCGAGTGGACTCTTTTCCTGTAGTTCTTCTCCTGAATGCAGGTTTCATGGATATTATTTCCATCAACCATGATATGACGCAGGTTTTATGGACATAATTTCGTCAACCATGATATGATGCTATTTCAGGGGAGAGGGGTGAGGTGGGGGCCACCATCCAGTCGACTGTTCTTGACATTTTCACTCGGGAGTGGAGGAATTTCCATGTCGACTGAACTTGTTTTTTGTTGATTTCAGAGAGCTTGTGAACTTGGCACTCAGTACAAGGACCTAGAGGAGGAAAGGAACCAACTATGACTGGATCTGGAGGTCTCCAAGAACAGCTTGGAACATGCGTGGACTGAACTGAAGACTCTGGGAGGTAACCTTCGTCGACCCAATGCATTCTTATCCTCACTTTCCATCCTTTGAACTGAGTGCTCTCACTCGAAGAGACGTGCGTGATGAAAATCGTCGACTCCAAGCGTGACTCAGCAATGCTATTTCTTTAGATACCATGAAGAAGGCGCTGGAGGACAAAGACAAGGCCTTGCTGATGCCCAAAAGGTGGCAAGGGAGAAAACTAAAGCCGTCGAGAAGAAACTGGCTGCCGCCAAGAAGATAGAGGAGGAAAACTCCAAGCTGAAACTAGAACGGGTTGAACTCATCAAGAAGACCGAGCAGCTAACCAAGAGGAGCAATGGCTTGGAGAAGCACTTGGGGTAGTTCGCGAGAAAGATGTACATCATGCTCGACGGTAATTGCCCTTGTCGAATGAACTTCTTCAATTCCAACAGGCTAGAAATGTAACCATTTTCCCATTCCTTCTTCCATATAGAATTCTGCCAAGACTTCAAAAAAGAGACCGAAGAAATCGAGCACAATCTGGATCCCACCAATTCGCCTGTTGGCGATGCCGTGGCCATGAACATGTTCCGACTCAATGTTCGACTCCAGGGCGTTCAAGCATATATCCTCCGACTGAAAGCTGCACTGGAGAAGATTGACAAGGAACTATGGCCCGAAGACACCCTTCAGATTGATCTTGCATCTACGATAGCCCGTCCTAATGATATCCCCAGTCGAGTGCAAGCATGGAAGAAGTCAGCCGCCCGGTGCGGAGCTGATGTGGCACTTTCCCTTGTAAGAGTACATTGCAAGGAGGAAAGGTTGGACAAGTTGAAGGACCTCCGAGTGATGAACACGAAGAAGCTTGAGTTTGAAGATTGCAAGGAGACCTTCATTGATGCAGCCACTAGGATCGCAGATGGGATCGACTTGGACACCTTCGTCGAGCCAGCAAGCCCATCTGGCGCTTGAAAAAACTTTATTCACAGTCACAACTTTGTTTGCCTCGAAATGCCGAGTGAAAATGTATCGGTCATAAAACTTCATTCAGGCCTTAAGCCTGAGCACCTTTCCTTGCACGCAAAACCTTTATCCGCGCTGGAACCTTTGAATTTACCCGTATTTGGTTTTCAATCATTTGTTCGAGTGAATTTGTTTTTAACTTAGGTGAAAGCTGGTTCACAACTAAGCCTCCTAGTGTGAGGATTTCTCAACACTTGGAGAAGTTTGAAGTTAGACGAATACTGGTTCGCAGCTAAGTTTCCGAGTGAATAGATAGTAATGTACTTGGAATTCATTTTTAACTTAGGCGGATGCTGGTTCGCAGCTAAGCCCCCAAGTGTGAGGATTGCTCAACACCCAGAGAAGTTTTGAACTTAGACAAAGACTGATTCACAGCTAAGTCACCAAGTGAATGGACTGGTATCCACTCAGCAGGGTTTTTAACTTAGGCGAAAGCTAGTTCACAGCTCAGCCCCTGAGTGTGAGGATTGCTCAACACTCGGAGAAGTTTTGAATTTAGGCGAAGACAGGTTCCTAGCTAAGTTTCCGAGTGAATAGATAGTAATCCATTCAGAATTTATTTTTAACTTGGGTGAAAGCTAGTTCGCAGCTAAGTCCCCGAGTATGAGGATTGCTCAACACTCGGAGAAATTTTGAACGTAGACAAAGACTGGTTCGCAGCTAAGTCATCGAGTGAATGGACTACTATCCACTCGGCAGGGTTTTTAACTTAGGAGAAAGCTGGTTTGCAGCTAAGCTCCCAAGTGTGAAGATTGCTCAACACTCGGAGAAGTTTTGAACTTAGGCGAAGACTGGTTCGCAGCTAAGTTTCTGAGTGAATAGATAGTAATCCATTCAGAATTTATTTTTAACTTAGGCGAAAGCTGGTTCGCAGCTAAGCCCCCGAGTTTAAGGATTGCTCAACACTCGGAGAAGTTTTGAACTTAGACGAAGACTAGTTCGCAGCCAAGTCACTGAGTGAATGGACTGCTATCCACTCGACAGGGTTTTTAACTTAGGCGAAAGCATGTTCGCAGCTAAGCCCCTGAGTCTGAGGATTGCTCGACACTCGGAGTGTTCCCAATTGTGAAATTGCATGATCGGAATTGAAAAAATACTACGGAAGTCATACTTGCATAAATGACATTGTCTGAAATATTTTTATTACATCAACACCACTCTATTTTTAGGTATAGAAACGCCAGAGCAGATCTGCATTCCAGGCTCGTGGCTTGTTAATCTTCTTCTTGAGGTTGTAAAGGTGATAGGATCTGTTGTTAAACACCTTTGTGACGACAAAAGGACCTTCTCACGCCGGAGCGAGCTTGTGGGGTCGTTGTTGATCCACTTAGAGCACCACGTCACCCTCATGAAACGACCGACTCTTGACGTGCTTCGCATGGAAGCGTCACAGATCTTGTTGATATGTTGTCGTCCGAATCAAAGCCATATCTTCCTTATCTAGGAGATCTACACCATCTTGTCTTGCTTGTTCAACTTCAGCTTCAGAATAAAGATCCACTCGAGGATAATTGTGAAACAAATCACTCGGCATGACAGCTTTAGATCCATAGACCAGGAAAAAAGGAGTTCGTCCAGTCAACCGATTAGGTGTTGTTCTCAAGCCCCATAAAACAGATGGCAACTCAGACACCCAGGCTCCGGCAGCATGTTCTAGGTCCCGCATGAGACAAGGCTTTAGACCTTGTAGGATGAGGCCATTGGCTCGCTCAACTTGACCATTGGTTTGAGGATGTGCAACGGAGGCATAATCCACCCGAGTGCCTTGGGAGAAGCAGAAGTGTCTGAATTCTTCCGAGTCGAAGTTTGTGCCATTATCTGTGATGATGTTGTGGGGAACTCCATACCGGTAGATTATTTCTCCCATGAATTTGACTACCGTACAATAGTTTAATTTCTTTATTGGCTTGGCCTCAATCCACTTTGTAAACTTGTCGACTGCAACAAGAAAATGAGTAAATCCACTCTATCCAGTCCGAAAGGGACCAACCATATATGGACCCCAGACAGCAAATGGCCAAGCGAGGGGAATAGTCTTTAGAGCAGGCGCAGGTTTGTGAGACAAGTTTGCATAGAACTAGCACCCTTCATAGTGATCGACAATGTCCTTGGCCATCTCATTGGCACACGGCCAGAAGAAACCAGCTCGATACGCTTTAGAGACGATTGTCCAAGAGGATGCATGATGGCCGCAGGTTCCCGAGTGGATTTCATCCAGGATCATTCGACCTTCTTCAGGCGAAATGCATCTCTGCATCACACCAGTCACACTTTCTCTGTACAGCTAATCATCTACCACAGTAAAAGCTTTGGATCTGCGCATGATCTGTCGGGCTTCAGTCTCATCTTTAGGAGGTTCCTGCCTCAGGATATACACAATATAGGGCACTGTCCAGTCGGGAATGATGACCAGAATCTCCATGACCAAATCAATAACTGTAGGGACATCGACCTCAGTCGGATCAGAGGAGCTCATAGCTTGCTGGGCCTCTTCAGTGAAGGGATCCTCCTGCACCGAAGGAGTGTAAAGATGCTCCAAGAATACATTGCTGGGGACAGGTCATCGAGTGGATCCAATCTTTGCCAGCTCATCGGCCGCTTGATTCTTCACTCGAGGAACGTGATGGAGTTCCAAACCTTCAAACTTCTTCTCAAGTTTTCTGACAGCATTGCAATATCAAGTCATAGCGGGATTCCTAACATCCCACTCTTTCATCACTTGATTGACCACCAAATCTGAGTCGCCATAAACCATCAGGCACTTGACGCCGAGTGAGATAGCCATGCGCAACCCATACAAGAGTGCTTCATATTCTGCTTCATTGTTGGAGGAATCGAAGTGAATCTGTAGGACATAACTGAGTTTGTCACCTTTCAGAGACACCAAGACAATGCCAGCACCGGACCATTCAACATTTTAGAGCCATCAAAGAACATGGTACAGTGTACTGAGTGAATCTGAATTGGCTGCTGCTGTTCAGACCACTTAGCCATAAAATTAGCAAGTGCCTGAGACTTGATCGCTTTCTTGGCTTCGAACTTGATGTCAAAGTATAGGAGTTCAATCGCCCATTTAGCCACTCGACCAGTCGCGTCTCTCTTGTTAAGGATCTTCGATAATGGAGCATCACTGACGACTGAAATTAAGTGGTCCTGAAAATAGTGCGCCACCTTCTTTGCTGACAAATAGATACCATAAAGAAGCTTCTGGTAATGCGGATATCTTTGCTTCGAAGGAGTCAACACTTCAGAAATATAGTATACTGGGTGTTGGACTTTGTAAGCCTTGCCTTCCTCTTCCTGCTCGACAGTCAAAACTATAGTGACAACCTGATTAGTGGCCGCAATGTACAGGAGCAAAGGCTCTTTGCTGCGTGGAGCAGCAAGCACCAGCTTGGTGGAAAGCAGGGCTTTGAGCTCGAAAAACGCTGCTTCAGCTTCTGGAGTCCACTCGAATGTGTCAGACTTCTTCATCAGTCGGTATAAAGGCAATGGCTTCTCACCAAGATGAGAAATGAATTGACTCAATGCTACCAAGCAACCTGTGATCTTCTGAACATCGTGCACTCGCACAGGACTCTTCATTCGTGTCATGGCGCTGATTTTCTCAGGGTTGACATCGATCCCTCGTTCGAAAATGAGAAAACCGAGTAACTTGCCGCCAGGGACACCGAAAGTACACTTAGCCGAATTTAGCTTTATCTCGTACCTCCTTAGATTGGCGAAAGTCTCAGCCAAATCAGCCAGCAGGTCAGAACCTTTGCGGGACTTGACAACGATATCGTCCATGTACGCATTGACATTCCGAGGGATCTGGTCGAGTAAACACTTCTGAATCATATGCATGAATGTAGCGTCGGCATTCTTCAAACCAAATGGCATGGTGATGTAGCAAAAACACCCGAATGGAGTGATGAAGGCTGTTTTTATTTCATCCGGACCAAACAGATGGATCTGATGGTAACCGGAGTATGCATCTAGACGAGACAAACGCCTTCATCCCGTAGTCGAGTCAACAATCTGATCGATGCGAGGGAGCGGGGAATGATCTTTTGGGTAGACCCCATTGATATGCTTGAAGTCAATACACATGCGTAGTGACTTGTCCTTCTTGGGGACCATGAAAACATTTGAGAGCCACTAGGAGTGGTAAATCTCTCGAATGAACTTGGCCTACAAGAGACAAGCCACCTCTTCGCCGATTGCTTTACACTTCTTTGCCGCCGACCGACGCAAATGTTCTTTCACCGTCTTGGCCTTTGGATCAACTCTTAGTCGGTGCTCAGCCAGCTCCCCGGGAAACCCCAGCATGTCAGCAGGCTTCCATGCGAAGATGTCCCAGTTCTCATGGAGGAACTGGATGAGCTCGGCTTCCTATTTGTTGTCGATTGTTGACGATATGTTGGTCGGGCAGCAGTCGAATCTGTTGGGTGAATGTGCAACCTTTTCACTTCCTATCGTGGTTTTGTCATGGTAGATGTGTGAGGACTTAAGTTTGAGGCCATCGCTAAGGTGATGGACTCAAAGGGATTGGTTGGGATGAAGGACATGGGTTTACCCAGGTTCAGCCCCTCTAGAAGAGGTAAAAGCCTATGTCCTGCTTGCGTTGTATTGATTGGAGTATCGATTACAAGGGAGCGGATTTGCTTGACCTAGTTCTTGATTCGTTGGTATATCTGTAAGTCGCCCCGGGCCTCTGCCTTTATATAGGAGGTCAAGACCACGGGTTACATAAGTCTCATACCAACTCTTACAATGTGTCTGACTCTGTCTCTATGTCGCCTTGCCTTCCTGGGCAAGCCGTCTCTGGGTGGCTTAACCGCCCAGGTCTTGATGCCTTCTTTGTCTGGGCCTTGCCTAGGCCCATCTTGGTAAGCCGCCATATGTCTAGACTTACGTCTCCAGGCCCATCTGCCTTGATCTGGCTTGTGAGACGCTAGGTATGTCCCGGCCCCACCTGGGCGGGTCTCACCACGGGGTTATATCCCCAACATTAGGCCCCAGGTTGATTTGAGCTTGCTCATGTCAATCTTCCATCTCACTTGGCGGCGAGTCTCACCCATTATCACCTAAAAGTAAGATAAATAACCCGCCGTGATGTCATACCGGACATACCAAAAAGATTCCCTAACAACCACAACAGATCTTTTCATTATTAAACCGATGGCCCAAAAATTGAGGCATCCGTCTCGGTCAATCAATTTCTATCGCCTTGAATCTCGCGCTCGTTTCCACTTTTCTGCCTCTTAAATAGGATTGCGAAGGGACTTTTTCATTTCCTTTGCCACCTGCGCCTCTTCTTCTTCCACTCGACACCGTCGCCCCCGAGCCCCCTCGCTCCGGTGAAGCTTCAGCGCCGTCTTCGCCCTAGGCCGCTGCATCAACCTGAATCGGACCAGAGTATTACCTGTGACCGCCGCTTCTCTTCCTGTACGTTCTTCTCTATCCCCTAGATCTGTAGCTTAGGGTGTTGAATCCATGGAGTTCGTCGGTCTGTCAGAGCGCAAGTTCTTCGTAATGCCAAACGACATAGAGCTTAGTACATCTTGTAATGATCCTCTTCCCGTTGTGGTAAACCGTAGGAAAACACCAATAGCCTAGTACAGATCCATAGTTTCTTCCTTTTACTATCCTCAAACATCGCTAGTGCCTCCGTTCGTCGTTAGGTTTGGAATAAATCTGCTTTTTCCTCTGTCTGTAGATCCACGCTTTATGAAGATAACATGTGAAAGCTGTTTTCCACAATTAGTAACTTTTTGCTTCATTGCCCTGCCAATTTAACTCATCATAAACTTCCGTCTCTCGCCTCGAACTGCTCTGGGGGCTTAGCTTCATCGAACTTAGATTTCATCAGCCGCCCTTAGTTGTCTGTCACCTTCTAACTCGTCGCGCACTGTTATTTTCCACATTTCTAAGATGCCATTATGCCTCGTGCGTCCAATTTGTGTAACTGGGTCGGCTCTGCCATTTCCGAAGAGTTTTTGAAGGACTTCGTAGAAGCAGGGACCTTGCCAGCCAAAAATGTCATTTATTGGTGGGTGCCAGGCAATGAGAAGAAACCCATCCTGAAGTGGGTGAAGTAGTCATATTCGCGGACCACCTTATACGCGGTTTCAGGCCGCCCGATTCTAAACTTTTCCAAGACTTCCTTCACTTCTTCAAGCTGCATCCTCAAGATATTGCACCCAACTCCATCTCAAATATGTGCAACTTCCAAATCCTCTGTGAAGTCTACTTACAGGAAGAGCCGTCGGTTTACCTCTTTTGCGAGTTCTTTTATGCAAACTGCTAGACAGAAGTGGCAGGTGGCCCAAGCTTGGAGCTTGGCAGGATCTCCATTCAAAGAAGACAGGACATCAACTTTCCGGCTGTTCGGATGCCAAGCCATCCCAAAGACTAGAACAAAATCTGGTTTTATTGCAAAGACACTTCTCCAGAGGGAGAACGTCCATTGCCGGGTTATTGCCCGTCCCGACTCAAGACCACAACTAAACTCCCTGACCGGATGTCAGCTTCTGAACGGGCGAAGTATGCTCTGGCTTAAGCCAAAATTAGAGCCCTCATGGCCAATGGTCTGACAGGGATTGATCTGACTCGCTGCTGGATCTCTTGGAGAGTCATGCCTCTGAGCCGGAGAAATCGTCTCATGTGTGAATATACGGGTGATTCCAATGACCCCCTCTGCTTTAATCCTACCACGTTGTCAGAAGATAACATGATTGCTGCCATCAAAAGCGTTGTCCACGAGTCTCAAGGATCTTGTCGCGCCATCGGGTTGCCACCCTTCTGTGCCGCAAACCCGGCCCCAGATGTAAGGGCGGCTCTCAATCTCGTGACTTCCGCGTAAGCTGTCCATGTATGTTTTACAATCTTTAACCTCTTTTGGCGGCTCTTACTTCCAGGCTAACTCTAGTTTCTGGAAAAAGAAATACGTTCCTCCTCCTAAGAAGTCGAAGGAAAAGGTCGTCGGCCGAAAGAAGAACCCCACACCTCAAGAACAGCCTGAGGCTGACGACTCAGAGGTAGAACTTGACTCTCTTGGCCGTCTCTTCATACGCCTTATTGACAAGGTTGTCAGAATCACGATTCTGTTATGTGATTCTACGACTTTACGATCCAAATTTACCCATCTGATTCTATGATTTTACTTCATAGAATCTACGTTTCTACGATTCTAATAGTGAAGATTCTACGATTTGCGATCCTACCATCGGAGTTCCGATCCGATTCAGAATCGCGATTCTGACAACCTTGGAGACAAGCCACGCCAACATTCCTGAGGTAACCTATGTTTCATATGACTCAGAACATATTTAGCCAAAGATGATACGGCGGGTCGTCCAAAAATTCCTATTTTCTCATCCTCTTGCTTATTTAGACCCCATCTTTCTTTTGAAAAAGCAACAACACCTCTGCCGATGCCAAACCCAGGACGCCGGCTCTGAAGACCTTATGGCCGGGTTGTCCAGCTCTCCGGTTCAACGGAAACGGTCGGCTGAGGTATTTTGTTCAACTTAGCTTAGTTTGGTCAACTTTGCCTTTATAACTTGACTCTGTCTTTATATTGCTTTACCTGCTTTCAGGAATCGCCCCCTTCATGAGGCGACTCTACAACAACTAATCTTCCACCTCTGAAGATTAACCCAAAGTACGTGCTTTAATGTTTGCATCATATCCTTTTGTCATCCTTTGATCTTTATATAACAACTTTCCGTCCTTTCCAGGTCTCAAGCAAAACGCAGGAAGACCGGCGGGTCTGCCTCTGCCCCTGCTGCCAAGGAACTGGAGCCTGCCAAGCCGGACTCTCCCGCTGCGCATGCTGACCCTTCTGCATTCTCAAGGGATGCATCTGAAGACGCTCGTCATTCCGTCGAGCCAGCGGCCCATGAACCAGCAACTGAAAGTCCTCCAAAGGCCAGTTCTAATCCGCCAAGCCCTTCCAAAGTCATCGAAGACCCAATTCTTCCGGACGTCATTATTACTAGCACGGGCTTTCAGTCTCCCAAGCCTCATGTGCTAACCAAGCACACCGAGAAAGCTGAAACTTTTGACAGTCTGGATTTTGAGCTTCCTGTGCTGGAAAAGTTAACCGCCGATGAGCTTCATGCCGGCTATCTAAACAGCCTGAACACAAGCCGAAACATGGAGCTAAAACTTGTTAATGTGATGAAGAAAAAGCATGAGGTACGCCTTCCTTTCCTAATATCCTTTATGTAGCCCCCAAGAGCCGGTTTAATATTTGCTAATGATAAGCCGGGTCTTCCAATCCATTTCATGAGTAGAAACACTTAGCCTGTAGCCCCCAAGTATCGGCTTAAAATGGAAATATTGAGCCGGTACTTTAGTGTTTAAGTAGTTGATCAATTGTAGCCCCCATGTTCGGGTCAGTATAGAAATAATGAGCTGGAACTTCCCTATAGATTGATCAAAGAGCCATATGTAGCCCCCAAGTGCCGGCTTAACTTTATGAAGATGAGTCGGAACTTCATTGTAGACTTTAGAAAACATTGCTGTACCCCCAAGTGTCAGCTTAATTTGATGAAGATGATCCGGAACTTGTAATCTAGGAGATCAAACAAACATTAGCCCCCAAGTGTCGAGCATATTGCTTGCAATCTGCTTGAGACTTGCTTTATATTGTCTTAATTTTAACCATCTAGTAATATGTTATCCTGGCAACTTAGCCCCAGTTTGCTTTTTGTATGTCACAGGAGGCTTTACGTACTGAATAGTCTGAACTAACTGGCTTAAGGAGCCATCTGGCCTCCCAACAAGCCGTCCGAAGTGAAGCAGAGGAGAAGTGTCAGCTCGCCGCCAAAGAACTTGTAAAAGTTAAAGCTGATTTCGCCGCCTTCAATAAAGCAGCTGAGATAGAGAAAATTTCCCTGGCCCAACGTGCAGGTGATGCTGACCAGCGGCTCATGGTTGTATCCGATGAACTCCACGCCCTGAAGCGCCATATTGCAAAGATGTCTGCTGCTATCTTTGGTAAGTACTAAAGACTTAGCCAATATCCTTGTGTGAAGAATTATATAGGTGGCTTATAACCAAAAATCCGTCTTATGCAGGTCAAAGGAGCCATCAACTCGCTGCTGATAGCCTATTGTCGCTGAAAGCCGTCTACACACTATCAGAACAGCTATACTGCGGAACTCTCTGCATGATCAAAGCGATGCTTAATAAAGAGAGTATCCCCCAGTTTATGAAGGGAGTCATAGAAGTGTTATCCACCCTGCCCAAGCAAATCCAGGAGCTCAAAAAATCAGCCGCCAGAAAGGGAGCCATTGCGGAAATAAGCTGGGCTTTAGCCTTCACCCTAGAGCTAACTCCTGAAGAAATGATGGACGAGTTTCCATCAAAGAAGGACAACGGCTCAGAATTCATAGTAGCCGACTATGCTCATTGTATGAAGGCCTCTAGAGTCCTTGCATCAGTATTAGCGGAAGAAGTGAACCTATCAACATATCAGGCGGCTTACAATGCCGAGAACAAGCGAGTGCGCGGCCCAACCTTTGAGGCCAAGGACCTAATTCCTGCACGCCGTAAGCACTTCTTTGCTCTTGACCTTGACCTGTCTCCCCTCTTTGAAGAGGCAAACTTTGAAGCTTTAACCAATTGCAACTAGGATGTGGACAATCTCCAGATCGAGGAGGTCCAAGACCCGCCGCAGGATGACCCGCCGTCGAGCTGATCAATTTGATAATGCCATGGATAATCCGGCTTTCGTGACCCGCCGAATTTTGGGGTGTGTAAAAAACTTCAAGTCACTTGTTTTGAGATCTGTGGAGAGCATTGTAATAGGCCTTTAGTAAAAACTTTGTCTTGCTTGAACTGTGCCATCGTGCACATAGGAAATCGTACGGCATTAACATATTGTGTCCGCCTTGTGCTTCAATTCATACCAGATGTCGTGGCGGCTCTTCTTGAGAAAACCAACCTGTGAGGACAAAATATTTTCCATACTATTAGTAGGGCGGCTTAGAATAGCACAAACACGACTCATGTGCCGGTTCTCCTGGGTGGACTCGCTAATTAAAACTCCTAATCAGTACAGGGTCTCTATCGAGATTGGTCGTCAACTTCTTAGAACGACTCAGGGTCTCTAAGCGAGATTAATTGACAGGAAGTGTAGCGTCCTAGAAAGAGACACGGCAGGGTATGAGTACCCTGGTAGCCCATAAACTGCCTCTCACGTGACATAAATCCATCGTTTTAACTTTAGATAGTACATGGTCGTTAAAAGATTAACTATCTAAGAGTACGAACGGGGCACATAGCAGAGAGTCGGCAGTAGATGAGAGAGTTTATCCTCACTTTCCATAAACCGACCCTCGCATGACAAGAACCGTCGGTTTAACCTTAACCAGTACAGGGTCTCTATCAAGATTGGCCATTAATTTCTTTGAATCAGCTTAGGGTCTCTAAGCGAGATTAACTGGCAAGAGTTCGGCGGGTCACATAGCGGAGCAGCATCAGCTTATAGGCAGGTTTAACCCTGGTGGCTTAAGAACCGATCAAGAGGGTATGTAAGCTAACCCCGGTGGGTTGGAAGCCCCCAAATGACTTTGTTGACGGAATCAACTGCTTGGCTTAAGAGCCGATCAATAGGATCTGATAAGCTAAACCCGACGGGTTGGAAGCCCCCTAGACGACCTTGTTAACAGAGTCAACTATTTGGCTTAAGAGCCGACCAATAGGGTTTGATAAGCTAAACCCGGTGGGTTAGAAGCCCCCTAGATGGCTTTGTTGACAGAGTCAACTGCTTGGCTTAAGAGCCGATCGATAGGGTCTGATAAGCTAAACCCGGTGGGTTAGAAGCCCCCTAGACGATCATGTTTATGGAGTCAACTATTTGGCTTAAGAGATGACTAATATGGTCTGATAAGTTGAACCCAGCGGGTTAGAAGCCCCCTAGATGGCCTGTTGACAGAGTCAACTTTTTGGCTTAAAAGCCAATCCATAGGGTCTAATAAGCTAAACCCGGTGGGTTAGAAGCCCCCTAGTTGACCTTTTTGCACAAACTGAGATATGCGAAACGGCACAGGCCCCGGCTTGCAGGGATGCCAACTTTATTCATATGTATATATGATATGTACAATGATGGTGTACAATGTGAAGTCTCAACGACTCAGGTATAGTAAGGCCGCAGATGTGCTATGTTCCACGGCCGACGAGTCTCCCGCCCATAACTGTTTGACTCGTCTCGTATGTCAATGAGGTAATATGACCCGTTGTTGAGATTTCTGCTAACCACGAAAGGTCCTTCCCATGGAGGGGATAACTTGTCTGCATCTGTCTGATCTTGAATCAACCGCAACACTAAGTCGCCTTCTTGAAACATCCGGGTCTTGACTATGCGGCTATGATAGCGACGCAAGTCTTGCTAATAAATCTCCGATCGAGCCGCCGCCACATCACGTTCTTCCTCCAAGGCATCCAACGCGTCTTGACATGTTGTTTCATTATCGGCCTCAACGTAAGCCTCCACCCGTGGCGAGTCATGACAGATATCACTTGGTAACACGACTTCTGTGCCATAAACCATGAAGAAAGGTGTATAACCTGTTGATCTATTGGGAGTGGTTCTGATGCTCCATAAGACGGACAACAACTCCTCTACCCAACAACCCGGCGTGCGCTGCAAAGGAACCATAAGCCAGGGTTTGATACGTCTCAAGATTTCCTGGTTAGCACGCTCTGCCTGACCATTTGACTGTGGATGAGCAACCGCAGAAATGTCAAGTCGGATGTGCTCACTTTCACAGAACACCCGCATAGCCCCCTTGGATAAGTTCGTACCATTATCTGTGATGATACTGCGAGGGTAACCAAAGTGGTAGATTAGCTTTTTTAACAAACTGAACTGCCGTAGCCGCGTCACACTTGCTGACCGGCTCAGCTTCTACCCACTTGGTAAATTTGTCCACTGCCACTAGGAGGTGGGTCTCTTGTCCTTGGATCTCTTGAAAGGCTCGACCATATCAAGCCCCCAGATTGCAAACGGCCAAGTAATTGGAATCATGCGCAATTCCTGAGCCGGGACTTGAGCACATTGGCCGAACTTCTAACATCCATCGCACTTGCAAACCAAGTCCTCCGAATCTTTATGAGCCGTCAGCCAGAAGAAACCATGTCGAAAAGCCTTGGCCACCAAAGATTTTGAGCCGCCGCCAGCATGAATTTCATTCAAGATTTTAGGTGAAACGCAATGTTGAAAGACGCCAGTGACGCTGCACTTATGTAACTCACCATTGATTATTGTCATAGACTTAGACCGCCTAGTGATCTGTCTGGCCAGATTTTCATCATCAGGTAACTCGCCGCGATTCAAGTATGCCAAGTAAGGCACAGTCCAGTCTGAAATAGCATGTAGAGCCGCCACCAGCTGCCCCTCTGGGTCAGGTATGGCCAAGTCTTCCTCTGAAGGTAACTTAACTGACAGGTGATGTAATACATCTAAGAAAACGTTAGGCGGTACCGGCTTACACTGAGAACCCAGCCTTGACAGGGTGTCAGCCGCCTCGCTCCTGCAACGATCAATATGACCCACCTGATAACCCTTGAAATGACCAGCGATGACATCCACCGCCTGATGATAAGCCGCCATCCGTGAGTCCTTTGAATCCCAGGTGCCTAACACTTGCTGGGCTACGAGGTCTGAGTAGCTGAGACATCTAACCCGGATCAGGTTCATCTCCTTAGCCACTCGGAGGCCATGAAGCAGAGCTTCGTACTCAGCTGCATTATTAATACAAGGAAACATCAACCTTAACACATAACAGAACTTGTTACCTTTCGGGGAAGTTAAGACAACCCCTGCCCCTGATCCTTCCAGTTGCCTGGATCCATCAAAGTGGATTGTCGAATGTGTGTTATCCGGCTTATCCTCGGGCGCCTGACACTCCGTCCAGTCGTTTATGAAATCCACTAAGGCTTGAGACTTGACCGTCGTGCGAGGCACATATTTCAGATTAAGAGGTCCAAGCTCCAATGCCCACTTAGCAATCCTATCGGTAGCCTCCCTATTTTGAATTATGTCTCCCAACGGGGCAGAGCTAACCACTGTGATCTGGTGCCCTAGGAAGTAATGCTTCAGTTTATGATTGGCCATGAACACCCCATATACCAGCTTCTGCCAATGTGGATACCTCTGGTTGGACTCTGTCAGGACTTCACTGATATAATAAACTGGCCTTTGAACCAGATATTCCTTCCCTGCTTCATTACGCTCAACAACGATCACGGTGCTGACAGCCCTATTATTAGCTGCCACGTATAAGAGCAAAGGTTCCTTCTCAGCCGGAGCTGCTAAGACTGGTGGCTCTGTGAGCTGCCTCTTGAGGGCCTGAAACGCTTCACCCGCCGCCACACTCCAGACAAAGATGTTTGTCTTCTTCATCATCTGGTACAAAAGGATGGCCTTCTCACCAAGGCGGCTTATGAACTGGCTTAACGCAACGATCCGTCTTGCTAGGCGCTGAACATCATTAATGCATGCTAACTTAGACAGGGAAGAGATAGCCTTGATCTTATCTGGATTAGCCTCAATGCCACGCTCAGAGACTAGAAATCCCAAGAGGTTTCCTGTAGGAACACCGAAAACACACTTAGCCGGGTTAAGCATCATCTTGTAGACCCGTACGTTGTCGAAAGTCTCCTTCAGGTCATCAAGCAGAGTCTCCTTCTTCCTGGACTTAATCACAATGTCATCCACGTATGCATGAACGTTGCGCCCAATTTGGCCGTGAAGACAATTTTGCACACAATGCTGGTAAGTCGGCTGGGCACTCTTGAGCCCGAAAGGCATAGACACATAGCACAAGGCACCAAAAGGCATGATGAAAGCCGTCTTCTATTGGTCCTTGATGGCCATCTTGATCTGATGATAGCCAAAATAAGCATCCAGGAAACATAAACACTCACAATGTGCCGTTGCATCGATGATCTGGTCAATACATGGGAGAGCAAACGGGTCATCCGTACAGGCTTTGTTAAGGTCCGTGTAATCCACACACATCCGCCACGTGCCATTCTTCTTAAGAACTAGCACCGGGTTAGCAAGCCACTCTGGGTGAAATACTTCAACGATGAAACCCGCCGCCAGGAGCCGGGCCACCTCTTCTCTAATGGCCTTGCGCCTCTCTTCATTGAACCGCCGTAGAAACTGTTTGACCGGCTTAAACTTAGGATCCACATTAAGGTGGTGCTCAACAAACTCTCTCGGTACACCCGACATGTCAGAAGGGTTCCATGCAAAGATGACCCGATTCTGACGGATGAATTCAATGAGCGCGCTTTCCTATTTGGGATCCATATTGGCCCCAATAGTAAACTGTTGCGATGAGTCGCCTGGTGTAAAATCCACCAGCTTGGTGTCATCCGCCGAAAACTTGAGGGGCAGCTCAGATTTTGAGTCGAAAACAGGGCATGATATGGACTTTTGATCTTGACCACCTCAAAACATAGGGTCTCGACCCTATAGTTGTATTCGTCACCGAAGGCGACTTCCAAAGAGATCTTCCCCACTGGATAAGCTGACTTGCCAGGCACCACACCATGAAAGACTGTCGAGGAAAGCAACTTCATCTGACGGAAAGTATCATAGTACAAAATGTTAATGCTGCTGCCGCCATCCATAAGCACCTTAGTAAACACATATCCTCCCACTTGGGGGGCAACTACCAAAGCCAACCGGCCCGGGTCGTCAACGCGTGGCGGGGGATCCTCCCTGCTCCAAGTTAAGTCATACTCCGACCACTTCAAGAATTGTGGGAGAGCCGGCGTGGTCGCGTTAACTGCCAGCTTGCGCAACTTCTGATCTCTCCTGTTAAGACAGGTTGTAAAGACATGATACTGACCCGAGCTGAGCTGCTTTGGATTACTCTGATACCCCGATTGGTTATTCTGCTGCTGACTGTTGCTACCGGACTGTTGATGATGCCCTCCTTGGTTGCCCTGGCCCTGATAACCGGAACCTGAACCGCCATACCCAAGTTTGGCTCTAGAACCGCATGGTCCTGAGCCACTTGGCGGGCCACCACCATCATTGTTATGCTGCCGCAAGCTGTAGTCCTGAAATTTTTGCATAATGTGGCAATTCCTCCATGTGTGACCCGCCACCCTATCGGTCCGGCTGTGCGCTGGACAAGGTTTATTGAGCATCCCCTCCAAATTAAAAGGAGTTTTACCCTTATTAAAGGGCTGCCTGAAGTTCCCGTTGCCCTTAGCACGATTGTTCCCAGCGCTGGCGTTGGCCACCAATTTTGACCCGCCATCTAGGTTCTTCCTCTTGCTCTGGTTGCCATTGCCTGCTGGACCCTTGCCGTTGTTACTCTTCTTGCTCTGACTGGGCTTCTCCTTGTCAGAGCTTAGATCTTTCATACTGTTAGAGTCGGCATACTTCATGAGAGCCGCCATGAGCTCCCCCATGTCCTGACATGAGCGCTTGAGCCGGCCGAGCTTCTGCTTTAGAGGCGTAAAGTGGCAATTCTTCTCCAGAATCAACACTGCTTGAGCTGCCGTAATCTGTTCACACCAGTGGATGATGGTTGAGACCCGTTGGAGCCAATGATGAGCCAACTCATTCTCCTGCTGCACGCAATGATCCAAATCCACAATCGTCATGGGCTGCTTGCACATCCCTTGGAAGTTTTTGATGAATTTTACTTTTAACTCGGCCCAGGAATTAATGGTGTTGGGTGGCAAGCCCTTCAACCACGTGCGAGCCGGCCCTTCCAGCATCATCATAAAATACTTGGCACATACTACGTCGTTGACGTCTAACAACTCCATCGCCAGCTCATAGCTCTCAATCCACAGCTCTGGAGGCAGGTTAGCGATGTAATTTGGGACCTTGCAAGGGCCCTGGAAATCTTTCGGCAGACGCTCGTTTCGCAAAGCCGGCACTAGGCACAGCTCCCACGGCCCTACTGGTTACCCCTGCTCCTACCGAGATGGAAGGTGTCAGTTCTTGATGAGCCGCCGCCGCTGCCAGAGCCGCCGCCTCGCGCTGTGCCCTTGCCCAGTCCACTAGCGCCTGAGCATCCAGAACCGCCTGATCGTCTTGTGGTGGGTACCGGTGTCGATCACAGCTAGAAACCGATGTTGACTCATAAAACCAGCTGACGTTGCGGCTGGGGATGGGGGTTGAGCGCATGCGACTCCGATTGTAGGTGTACTTCTCGTGTTGGGCCATCGCCGTCTGCAGATATCCAATAGCGTTCCGCACCTCTACTGCGAAAGGCGCCTCATCCGGGATAGGGATCATTCCGAGCTGGGTTGCTGCTGCCACCATGTTCTCCGCTGGGTTTGAATAATGACCCGTCAGCGTTGGGAAAGCCATTGGTGAGGTCTGGTTCTATCAGGGCGGGTTAAGCTGCTGCCGAGCCACCGACCGACTCCCAAGTGCTTCCGCTGTCCGTCCTGTCCCCTGCGTGTTAAAAAGATTTCTGTCCTCATACTGTTCTGGTAAGCAGGACCGATGCCTCATCCGTTGAACGGCCGCCGCAGATTGCTGCTCTAGCTCAAGGCGGAAGGCATCCATCCTAAGACACTCCGCCTCCGCATCCATATGAGCCTTTAACGCACCGATCCCCTGTTGGACTTCAGTCATCTAGTCCTTCAATCTTGCGATCTCTGCATTCCAGGCTGCTTGATTCTTAGGTGTGACTTGAGTCGCCATTAGGGCTGTAAGCTCGTTCATCAGATCCATAAGAACCTGAGCCGGTGGCGGGTCAATCTCCGTTCTTGCTGCCCTGGCAGCCGTACTACTTGGGCCCGGTGTTGATCTCGCCATGAAAACGGCCGCATGAGTCGGCAACCCAAGATCCTCCGGCTCATGATACCCCGACTCAGGGAAAGGCTCGTCATAGCCCCCGAGCTTGCCATCGCGAAGCTGGTAGATTGATTCTATCTCTCCGCTTGAAGACACATTCTCCGAGCAGACGAGAGTTTCCTAGGACATAGAACCCTCCAGATCCATGCCCTGCATGAAGCCGATGAAGATGTGCTTTCTGCCCGGGTTAGCATGGGGGGTTGCACGTGTCGGGCGGCTTGCATGCACCGAGCCAGGTTGACAATGTTGGTGCAGACGTCCGGCCCAGGTGTAGATCCACCGACCTTGCCGATGAAGACGTGGATTCCACCGAAGGGAACCCGAAAACCGTACTCGACAGAGTCAGCCTCGGGGCCCCAGCCGGCATCGTCGATGTAGAGCCGGCCATGGTGACTCTTGTTCATCCTTCCAACGATGTATCCCTCGATCCCCAGGAGAGAGCCCTTTGTGAACTCAACACCATCGAGCGCTAGCCCCACGGTGGGTGCCAACTATCATGGTTTTGTCACGACAGATGTCCGAGGACTTAAGTTTGAGGCCATCCCTAAGGTGATGGACTCAAAGGGGTTGGTTGGGACGAAGGACAGGGTTTACCCAGGTCCAGCCCCTCCGAAAGAGGTAAAAGCCTATGTCCTGCTTGCATTGTACCGATTGGAGTATCGATTACAAGGGAGCGGATTCACTTGACCTAGTTCTCGATTCATTGGTTTCTGTCTAAGTCGCCTCGGGTCTCTGCCTTTATATAGGAGGTCAAGACCACAAGTTACATAAGTCTCATACCGACACTTACAACGTGTCTGACTCTGTCTCTATGTCGCCTTGCCTTCCTGGGCAAGCCGTCTCCGGGCGGCTTAACTGCCCGGGTCTTCATGCCTTCTTTGTCCGGGCCTTGCCTAGGCCCATCTTGGTAAGCCGCCATATGTCTAGACTTACATCTCCAGGCTCATCTGCCTTGATCTGGCTTATGAGCCGCCAGGTATGACCCAGCCCCACCTGGACGGGTCTCACCACGGGGTTATATCCCCAACACTTCCCCTGCCGACTAAAAAGCTGACTCGGAAGCAGGCTTCTTAGCACACAGCAAATCAGCAGGGTCAACACTCTTCTTGTATTCTTCTAGCTTGACCATAGCCATCTGATGATCGGCATTTTTGGAGCCCTGCTAGAGGCACTCCTCGGCCAGCTGTCGATTGCCAGTGACTGTGATCACACCTTTGGGCCGAGGCATCTTTAGTTTGAGATACACGTAACATGGATAGGCCATGAAACGACCATAAGCTGACCGACCAAGAATGGCGTGATATGCACTTTGGAAGTCCACGACTTCAAACGTCAATTTTTCCTTGTGATTTTTTATCCGTCCCAAATGTCAAAACAATGCAATTTGGCCGAGTGACTGGGCCTTCTTCCCTGGGATGACTCCATGGAACTGCATGTTGCTCTCACTAAGTCAGGACATCAGAATGCCCATCCCTTTAAGGGTATCCGCACACAATATGTTCAAACTGCTACCACCGTCCATGAGGACCTTGCGGAGTCGAGTGCCCTCCACAATGGGATCGACCACCAAAGCCTACCGACTGGGAGTGGCCGCATGAGCAAGATGATCCGACTCATCAAATGTGATAGCATACTAAGACCGCCTGAGGTAAGTGGGAGTTGTGGGCACGGCCATGTTGACTTCTCTATTTATGACCTTCAGTCGACCCTTTCTTTCAACGTCAGCAAAAATCATCAGTGTAGCGTTGACATCAGGAAAAGTTTCATTTTCTTCATCATCATCCTTTTCGAGGTTTTCTCACTCGACGGGCCTTCCTTGAACTGCTGAATCAACAGACGACATTGTCGAGTGGTATGCTTGGGCAATATCAGATTGCCTTCTTCATCCTTCCTTGTGTGGACCGCACACAGTAAATCCAACACGTTAGTCCCTGACTGGTTTTTTCTTTTCTTGGGGTTGAACTGTCCCTTGGACTTCCCCTTGTTTTTCCCTTGGGCCGCCAGAGCGGCTGCCGCTGCCTGAACAGGGCCATCATCCTTCTGCTTCTGCTTTCGACTGGAATTGCCGTTGGCATCGTTGTCGACTGCTTTTCCTTTGCTGCTGCGGAGGCGGTCTTCTTCTTCGCCATTGGAGTACCGAGTGGCGATTTCCATCATCTTACTCAGCAAAATATCACCTGTTTGCCCAAACTTCAGATAGAGCTCTCTGTATTTCACTCCAGCCTTGAAAGCACAAATAGCCTGATGCTCGGAAACGTTCTCCACTATATGATGCAAAGTGGACCAGTGCTGAATGTAATCACTGAAAGCATCGTTGGGCTTCTGAACACAATGCTGCAAATCAAACAAACCGATAGGACGCTTGCAAGTCCCGTCGAACGTTCTGATGAACACTCGGGCAAGATCTTCCCAGCAGTGGATGCTAGAAGGAGCCAAGCGATTCATCCATGCACGAGCCGAACCATCTAACATCAAGGACAAATGCTTCATTGCAATGCTATCGTTAACACCACCAATCTGAACAACCACTCGGTAATCATCCAACCATGTTTCTGGCTTTGACTTGCCATAAAACTTGCCGATCCCGGCCGCCAACCTGAAGTTGGGAGGAATCTCCGCATAACGAATTGCCCTGCCATAGCACTCGCGGCAAAAAATAACAGCAGTGCTGCCACTCGGGAAATTTCTATCGTACCCATCTCTATGGGCTCTACCTTTGTCGATTCGCCTTTGAGTGAGGATATCTCTGGCATCAAACCCTGGGTTCCACTCATCACCTAATGAGCGCCTTTCGTGTTGGTGCCGGGGCTCGTACGGACCACCCCTCGGAGGAGTGGGCACTCGACGGTGGTCATCATGGTGAAACTGATCCCGTCCCTGATCTCTGTACTGATCCTCATGGAAACCTCCACCCCTGTGACACAAAGGCGAACCAGGACTGTGTGCCGACTGAATAGTATCTGCTCTTGGTGAATTACTGTGAATCCTATTGCGTGACTGCGAAACAACACAATTCTGACGCTGTGCTGCATCAAGCAATGCTCTAATCTGTAGCAACCCTCTGTCAGCCTCTGATCGTGAAGGCTGAATGGAATCTGCTATCCTAGCGGCTGTTGCAACGTTTAAAACCAGAGTACGGTATACCTCAACATTGTTCTGCGAACCACTCGGAAACAGCTATCGCTGACATCGACTGGGAGCTGGTGGACGCTGGCGAGCACGTTCATTGAGTTCCCTCTAGAGCTCTTCAAGCTGAATTCATGTGGCCTCCAAGGCCCGAGCCTCAGCGGTCGCGCCAATGATGGGCGTATGGAGTACCTCCTCATCACGGCACGGCTGCTCATTCGATGGTCCACCAGTCTCTCGCCTACCGTGGCCAAAGCCTAGCGGCGGGCTCTGATGAGAACCATCCATAAGCACCTCCGCTGCAGGATCACAACTTTCATTCTCGGAGGGGACTTTAGACTGATCAGAGTCCGACTCAAACACGCCATGAAGTGACTCAACGGGTCCGATCGCCGCAATCTACGAAGATGAAACTTGGCAGGCCGCCGCATGCCTCACCCAATGCTGGAGCCGTGAGCGACCGGATCGCTTGCGACAGCGAACAATGGGGAGAGCCAAAGAGTACGGAGACGATGGCAGCCGCAAGGCTACGCCGGAAGAGCTCGCATAGAAGTTCGCAGCCCAACGGATAGGGAGCGGCTCAACGTCGAGGGGCGCTTCCTGGAGCCATGCTGAATCGTCGGCGATGAAGGTGAGATCTCCGAAACGGATCTCGTGGCCCAGGGAGAAAACGCTGCCAGAAGACATGATGAAAGGAAACAATGCAACCTCGCTGGAAGTCGCTTAGACGCCTGCCCGACGGTGGGCACCAACTATCGTGGGAACGAGTCTGACAATAGAAGATAGGGGTACGAAAGGAGAGGGCAAAGTCCTAGCTACGGTGAGGGTGTACACATGGATGTATGAGTTCAGGCCCCTCTCGTGGAGGTAATAGCACTACGTCTTAGTGCTCGGGAGCTTTTGTCATGTGGAGAGTATGAGTTATAGAGGTTACGAACCCTTGTGCCAGAGGGGAGGGGCTACTTATATAGAGCACACTGCCCCTCATAAGTGCGAGGAATCCAAGGGTTCGATCGTGGGTATAAAGACAAGCGTTACTGGTAACGTACATCATAATTTCTACTAATGACGACTGGCCTAACCCCTGCCCGTTGGCCTCCCAGGAGTGGCTTCTGGTCTTCTGGCGTTGACTGGAAGTGAGGTATTCCGAGTGACAGGTGACTGTCGAGTGGAGGGAGAAGATACCGAGTGGATGAAATGTCGAGTGACTTGAGCACCATGGAGAGTCCAGTCGAAATCTCTCTTGTAATATTTAAGTCCTCCAATATAGTGCCTTTAGGTAGGCTATGTAGGTCAGGCCTAAGACCCTACCCTAGGTACATATCCTCGTGATCTCCCAACTTCTTTCTCTTAGGGATAATGTTACCAATAATAACTCATGATCACATATATTCAACTGGATATATATGAATGGATCACTCCCTACCACATAGTGTTTGCCAAGTGGAGAATAATTGAGGTTGGAATAGGAATAAATATTCTTGACTCCTACATGAAAGTAAAAAAGTAAATTTTTGAAAGATGGACTCTTTCTAGAGGGAAGCAAAGATTGTCATGCACTTTTATGTTGGATTTGCAAGCTCTTAGTGCAAAGAAATGTCACTTTGTATTGCCCCTTGTGATATTAATGTTCATTGTGCAGTCGTCACTTTTATTGCGTTACCATCACAAGTTCATACAATAACTGACTGTACATACTTAGGAGCAATTTTTATTGCTTGGCACCGATGACAACTTACTTGAAGGATCTTGTTCAATCCTTTGGTAGATATGGTGAACACTCCTACCAAGAAACTGAGTTGAAGGGTATTTGGATGCACAAGTTGTATCTCAACTTATTCCTTAATTTTTTTTCTAGAAAAAGGCTATAAGCATGTGCTACCTCTTGAGCATGCATTGGTTTTCCCTTGAAGAGGAAAGGGTGATGCAGTGAAGTAGATAAATATTTCCCTCAGTTTTTTAGAACCAAGGTATCAATCCAGTCAAAGGAACAAGCAAGTCACCAATGGATGCACCTACACAAATTATCAAGCTCTTGCACCCAACGCTATAAAGGGGTTGTCAATCCCTTCACGGTTATTTGCAAGGATTAGATCCGATAGAGATAGATCTAATGAGTGTGGAAAGTAAAAGGTAAAATAAATTGCAGCAAGTATAGATCTGAAAATATATGATGGAAAATAGACCCGAGGGCCATAGGTTTCATTAGAGGCCTCTCTCTTGAAGGCAAATATCATGGTGGGTAAACACATTACTAGCAAGCAATTGATAGAAAAGCGAATAATCATGTAGTTAACCAAGGCAACGATCATGCATATAGGCATCACATCCATGTCAAGTAGACTGAAGCGATTCTGCATCTACTACTATTACTCCACACATCGACCGACTCCTGCCTGCATCTAGAGTATTAAGTCATTGAAGAACAAAGTAATGCATTAAGAAAGATGACATGATGTAGAGGGATAAACTCAAGCAATGTGATGAAAACCCCATCTTGTTACCCTTGATGGCAACAATACAATACGTGTCTCACTAACCCTAATTTTTCACTGGGTGAGGACACCGCAAGATTGAATCCAAAACCAAACACTTCTCCCATTGCAAGAATTACCAATCTAGTTGGCCAAACCAAACCAATAAATCGAAGAGACTTGCAAGGATATGAAATCATGCATATAAGAAATCAGAGGAGATTCAAATAAGATTCATGGATAATCTAAACATAAACTCACAATTCATCGGATCTTGACAAACACACCACAAAAGAGGATTACATCGGATAGATCTCCATGAAGATCTTGAAGAACATGGTATTAAAGATCAAAGAGAGAGAAGAAGCCATCTGGCTACTTGCTATGGACACGTAGGTCTATGGTGGACTACTCATGCATCATCGGAGGGGCAATGGAGTTGATGTAGATGCCCTCCGTCATCGAAAACCCCTTCGGCAGATTACCGAAAAAGGCTCGAAGATTGTATCTCTCAAGAACGGAGGCTTCTGGAGGCGGAGAAGTATTTGCGTGGCTCTTTCTGATGTTAGGGGAATATTTGGGTATTTATAGGCCAATAATTAGGGTTAGGAGACCTGCCAGGAGACGACAAGCCTGCAAGGCACGACCAGGGGGGCCGTGCCTAGCAGGCTTGCGGCGCCCTGACACCTCCCCAGACATGCACTCCAAGCTTGGATGACTTGTTTCCTTCCAGAAAAATTCCTTTCGAAGGTTTAATTCCTTTGGACTCCGTTTAATATTCCATATGTTCAAAACTCAAAAAGAAGGAAAAAACAGAAACTAGCACTTGGCTCTAGATTAATAGGTTAGTCCCAAAAATAATATAAAATAGCATATTAATGCATATGAAACATCCAAACAGATAATATAATAGCATGCCATCATCAAAAATTATAGATACGTTGGATACGTATCAACATCCCCAAGCTTAATTCCTGCTCGTCCTCGAGTAGGTAAATGATAAAAACAGAATTTTTGATGTGCAGTGCTACCTAACATATTTATCCAAGTAATATTATTTATTGTGGCATGAATATTCAGATCCGTAAGACTCAAAACAAAATCTTAATATTGATATAGAAACAATAACATTTCAAGCATACTAGCGAAGCAATTGTATCTCTTCAAAATATAATGGCAAAAGAAAGTTATCCCTACAATATCATATGGTCTCCCTATGCTCCATCTTCCCCACACAAAGTATTTACATCATGCACAACTGTGACAGCCCAAGTGTTGTCCCTACCTTATTTGGCATGTAAACCCATGTATGAACCCTGTGTCATGAACTATGAGGTGTATGGTTCCTCCTTGCCATTCTATGTGTTTGCATTCATGCATCATCATGCATCATTCCCATTTCAATTCTATGTGCATGTTGGTTTTCTTGTGCTTGCGATGATGTATGGTGGTGAGGTGTGGATTTGTGATGTGCGAGATGATTGTGAGTGGTTGGATCCATGGGTGCATCTTATTCCCTTCCCCTCTCTTTTTCCTTTGCAACATTCCCTCCAAAACCCCTTCTTCTTATTATTATTTATCTTCAGATTTAAGTTGTTTCTAAAATTGTTCAAAAATGTTCATGAGGTGGCCCCATTTGTTTTATGAATAGTGAGTATGATAGTCTTGATGTTTGGGGTTGTGGTATTTGTGATTTTAATTAAATAAGAGCTTCCTTTTAAAATATTAAATAAATTACTTGCTCTAAATCAACTTAATAATTTTATTAAATAGGGCCCTTTATTTCATCCACAAACATATTTTACATTTGCTCTAAAAACCTTTTACTGGCCCTGGGATTTATTTTTGTGGCTGGGTTTTAAAAAAACAAAAAAACCCTTTTGCTTTCTCTGTTTAATTTGAGAGTGAGTGGGAGGGAGGAGAGTGGGCCGCGGCCCAGCTCATCTGAGCAGGGATGGCTACCTGCTCCCGTCCCCTCTCTGTCAGTGTAGTGTGAGACAGAGAGCTCCACCCCGCCTTTTCCGTCGCCGTCGCCGTCTGCCCCGTCACCTTTATAGCCTCCTCGACGTGCATGCCTTTTCCCCTAGGGTTCCTCTCCCTCCTCGCATTGTCACCCCCCTTCTCTCCTTCTCTTCTGTCCCCGACAAGGTAGGTTTCAGAGGTTCCGGAGCGTGTGAGAGTGAGTTTCAGAGAAGTGCTCGCCGCCGCGGGAGCTTCTCCGGTGAGTCAATCGAGCTGGAGGTCGTCGAGGTCATGCCGTCGTCGCCATCTTCCTCCTCGTCGTCCTCTGCATCCTCGAGGGACATCAAGGCTGCGCCTTCTTCTTCTTCCTCGTCGTCGCCGGAAGCACTGTGCTGCCGTCTTCTTCCCCTTCTTCATCTTCGGGCCTCTTCTTCCCCGTCGTCGACTCCATCGTGACCGGCTTGTCGTCGCCTTCCCCTAGGTGAGCTGCCGGTCCCCATAGGCCTTCTCTTCTGTGTGTATCTCCGTAATTCCTCGCCACCGTTGTCTGTCGCCGCCAGGAGCTAATTAAGCACCTGCCGCTCGCCTCCTTCCTCCTCACCGCAAGGAGAGCAGAGGAATGGGTTCCCTAGCTGTTCCTGTGTGTGCGTGAGTACTAAGGGTTGCCGGATCCGCCGTGTGTCGCCGCAATTTGGCCGCCGCCGTCGCCTATCGCCGTTGCTCTGCCTTTCTTCAGTTTCGTCAGTAGACATATATATGTCTGTGTGTGTGTGTATTAGACAGCTCGATCCCTCCTTCTGTTAAGTATCGAATTGGTCGTGTAGTGGTGGCCAACTCGTTCGGCAACCAGGAGGTCAGGGGTTCGACCCCCGAACCCTTCCCTTTTTTCTTTTTTGTGTGTTTTTCTTTTCTTCTTTGTTTTTCTTTTTCTCTTGCTACATAGATGTGTGTGTGTGCATTTCCAGCATGTGTGTGTGTTGTTTCTTTGTCATGTGAGTGCATATACATACGAGTGTGGTTGTATGTGTATGCACAAGTGGCATATATACACATGTATGCATATAAAGTGTGTAAGTGTGTGTGTTTTCTTTTGTGTTGCTCATGTGAGTGTAGTGTGCATGTGTTTGTGAGTTGTGGGTCTGTGTGTATGCTATGCATACATACCTACATGTGTGTGTGTGGTTTTGCCATGTGAGTGTGTGTGTGTACATGTGGGTGTGTGGTGCACCATGCATGGCACATGTGTGTGTGTGCTCTTTGCACACCCATACATGTGTGTGTCTTGTGGGTGTATGTGTAGTATAGGGTATGTGTGTGTGCTTCTTGCAAACACCCATATATGTGTGTGAGTGAGTGTAGTGTGTAGGTGTGTGTATGTGTATGTGGGCATACATGTATGAAAGTGCATGTGTGCCTATATACACCCATGCTTGAGTGTGGTGTGCTTGTGTGTAGGTGTAGTGAGAGGTGTGTGTATGTTGTACATACACACACATGTGCATGTGAGTAGATGGTCATGTGTAGATATGCATGTATAGGTGTGTGGGTTTCCTTCTTACATGTTGCTGCCATGTTTAATGTATATGAGTTAGTGAGTGGATGCTAGTCCTTGTGCATGTGTAGATCCATGTGTATGTGAGAGCTCTCATGTGTATATGTGCATGTATATCTCTCCTAGCTTGTTTCCTTTCCTTCTTCATGATGCTATGCCATGATATCATGTTCCTTGATTGCTATTTAACCTTTTCCAACAAGTATCTATAGGGTTCATGCATTTTGGGCCATTTTTTTATTGCACTTAAGTGACATAAGTCACCCTTGCATTAGGAGGTCCATTTTCGACCCCCCTTATCTCCCTCTTGCTCCAATCAAGTATATGGGTATGAGTAATGAATTTGGGGTAGAATCAACCCATTAATGCATCTGTGAAGTAAGATTTGACTTTGGGGCAACTTCACAAAACTGCATTTTTATGCTGTGATGCCCTTTTGCCTTTTTATTATGATTTAATATAGCATGATTTTAAGTTCTTGCCAACATGAGATTGCTAGTTAAAGTTGTTGGGAATGTCCCAGTATTTTTGTTATTTGTGCTAAGTCACCAGATTAGTGGAAACCATGCTTTTTAGAGAGCAACTTTATGTTTTTGTCCAGCTGCTTAAAAATGACTTAAGTCTGGAAGAACTCCTGTTATTGTTTTGCCATGTAGAGTTGGTTGTAACTAGTGATGTGTTTGGAATTTGGGCATGATCAGTGCTAGTTATTTGTAGTAGATATTTCCTTCTACCATCATGTTAATTTTCATGCCAATAGGAGATTTCTAGCATATTTAACCTGAGCTATTAACCTGCTGCTTTATTAACTCAGATTCCAGAAAACTGGAATTTTCACAAAGTCCCAGAAAACTGTTTCATCTTGCCAACTTGATTGCTTCTTGCTTATTGATGTGTGGCTCCTTTTCTGGTGGTGTACTTGGATGAATTGATGTGTATGTTTAGTAGATTCTGTCCATATCTTGTTTGTGGCTGTAGGATTCCTGTAGCTCAAGTTGTGAGGCTTACAATTTGCTATGTTGCTGTTTTGTGGCAGATTTGGTGTTTTATTGTTTTGTAGATTGTGGGAGCTATACTCCATGGAATTGATTGATTCTTGAGTCTATTGTGATTGAATTTTCATCACCTGTACAGTGGATGCCTTGGAATGCCAAGAATCATCCCATGGCTTGGTGATCTTGTGATATTGCCTTCGTACCTTGTCGTGAGCGTATCGTGAGAACCGTAACTCCGTTTCTTGCGATCTTTATATGCATTTCTATCTATTTTGCATGATGAATCCATATTTTCCATGTTCATGCATGTCTAAATAACTTAACATGAGGTTCTGTCCAGATTCATTAATAAAAAACTTTGCATGTGAAACATGACTAGTTTTGGATTGCCATGTTAGAACTCTTCATAAATGGTCATGCATCATTTTGATTGTGCATTAATCCTTGGTTGGATGTTTATTTTTGATGTTTATCTTGGGTATATGCAAGTGTTGATAGTGAGGACGAGGACCCAGGAGAGTTCCACTACGAGGATCCCGCTACTTCTTTCACTGAAGAACCAACAGGCAAGATGATCGTACCCGGATCCCGATACTATTTTTGCTTGCTAGTTTCTCGCTATTATCGTTACAATTGCGCTACCTACCACTTGATATAAGCCCCCATGTTTCCATGACAGCCTCTAACCTCCACATCCTAGCAAACCTTTGATTGGCTAAGTTACCGCTGCTCAGCCCCTCTTATAGCATTCTTAGTTGCAGGTGCAGGTTGTTCCATGTGTTAACATGGATTTGGATATCACAATATTCTGTTATTTAATTTAATGCACATATATATCTTGGTATTGGTGGGAGGCTTGGCCTTTTGCTAAGTGATTTGTTCCGCTATTACCGCCATTAGTTCCTTGTTACCGGTGTTATGTTTTCCATACTTTGCGCTCCTAACATGCTCGGGGTTGTTATGGGGTCCCCCTTGTTTATTCTGTTGAGATTAAAACTTGTCTGGCAAGACCCAACCTTGGTACTACAATTTCTTAATAACTTAATAAACTTGCATAGGGCTTTGCAAACCTGTGGATAATTTAATCAACCCCCAGGCCAGTGCTCCTCATGAGTGTTGGTCCAAACTAGAGCACCGTGCGGGGCCAACCCGAGGAAACTCGGGAGATTTCTATCAGGCCACCGTATTCTTTGCTTATCCGTCGTGTCCCGAGAACGAAATACGCGGCTCTTATCGGGTTCTTCGACACGGCGGGTGGTCTTGCTGGATTTGTTTTACCTTTATCGAGTGTCTTGCATGTGGAGTCTGACTTTCTTCGGGTTTACTCAAGGTGTTGGAATTCCTTTGGAATTACCTATGATGATCGCGAGATCCACGGTCGAGGTATTCCCATGAAGTGTGGTTAATTTTGTAATGGATTAGTTGGAGCACCCCTATAGGGTTAAGTCTTTCGAAAAGCCGTGCCCGTGGTTATGTGGCAACTTGGATATTTGTTTAACACCCGGTTATAGCAAACTTAAAGTAAACTCTAACTAAAATACACCAATTGTGTGAGTAACCGTGATCGTCTCTGCTCGTGAACATGATCCGAGAGAGAATACGGTGGGGTTATGATTGGCGTAAGTAAGTGTTCAGGATCTCACAGAGATCATGCTAGATTCGATTGTTCTTTGTAGGCCACTCATATTTATTTCATGTTGCATAAGATAGCCACCATATATGCTTAGTGCTGCTGCAAACTAAACACTACCCCTTTCCAACCTTTAAGCTTGAATAGTCTCGGTACCCGGGCACATGATAGCTGAGTCCTCTATGGCTCACAGTTTACTACAACACTCCAGGTACAGGTTCAGATGAGTACGTGTAGGATGATATTACCCAGCTCCAGTGGGAGTATGACGAGGAAAGAGGCAGGATGTACGTGACATATCCGGATGAGTAGAGGACCTGGTCGTGATCTTTGGGATAGCTTGATAGTATCATTTGCAACTTCTTTTATCGTTAGATTTCGTCCGTAGTTGGACCCTGTGTTTAACTTGATGTTATGATTTGAGTGACATTGTAAGTTAGCATGTGGCAAGTGTAAGCCAACTTGTATACTCTTCTCATTCAGTATTGTATGTTGTGATGATGCTATTCTTGCTAACGGCAAGATGCGCATCTATCCCTTGCGAGGCCCTCGTGCCTTAAATGGATAGGCGCGCATCTTGGGCGTGACAACAACCCCGATGAAAAGTCAAGCAATTGTTTTCACACCTTTATTTTCTCAAACTTTTTCAACTCCCATGCAATACATGAACGCGAGCCATGGATATAACACTATAGGTGGAATAGAATATGGTGGAGGTTGTCAAGGAAAAGGGAGAAGATAGTCTCACATCAACTAGGTGTATCAACGGGATATGTAGATGCCCATCAATAGATATCAATGTGAGTGAGTAGGAATTGCCATGCAACGGATGCACTAGAGCTATAAGTGTATGAAAGCTCAAAAGAAACTAAGTGGACGTGCATCATGAAGAAAAATATTCCACTAGCTATATGAAAGTGACAAAATAGGAGACTCTCTATCATGAAGATCATCTTTCTAATTTGAAGCACAAGTGTGGCAAAAGGTAGTAGAAATGTCCCTTCTATATTTTCTCTCATTGTTTTGTTGGGCATATAAGGACTCTTTTACTCATTTTTCTATTTGGGCTTTGTTGGCTTCTTTTATTTTTCATAAATTCCAAACTCTCATCCCTACTAGTAAGGGAATCATAGCTTCCATCATCCTTTCCTCACATGGGACATGCTCTATAATGGAAATCATCACACTTTTATTTACTTACAACTCAAATGGAAAATTACAAATCGATACCTATGAAAAATATGACTCTATATGCAATATGGAAGTGATGGTGCATGTCATAAAAGGAAACAGTGGAAGTTGCATGGCACTATATCTCGGAATTGCTATGGAAATGCCATAATAGGTAGGTATGGTGGCTGTTTTCGGGAAAGATATATGGTGGCTGTTTTGAGGAAGGTATATGATGGCTGTTTTGAGGAAGGTGTATGTTGCACCGGCGTAAGTTGCGCGGTACTAGAAAGGCTAGCAAAAGTGGAAGGGTGAGAGTGCGTATAATCCATGGACTCAACATTAGTCATAAAGAACTCACACACTTATTGCAAAAGTCTATTAGTCATTGAAGCAAATCATTAAATGTATGTTCCTAGGGGGGAGGTTGGTAGGATTTAACCATCGCGCGCCCCCGACACTCACACAAAGGTCGACAATCTATTAACAAGTCATGCTCCTACTTACTTACATAGCGGTTAACCATACGTGCATGCTACGGGAATCACAAACTTTTACGGAAGTATTTTTACCAAATCACAATTTACTTCCTAACATGTCTGTTAACATTACCATCTTTTTATCTCAAAAATTTATGCAAAGAATCAAACTTCTCATAAATACTCAATGCACTTAATATGCAAGTTCTTATTATATCCCTTTTGGATGCCTATCATATTAGGACTAAATTCATAACCTAGACCAATTACCATTATGTTTTTAGGAACTCTCAAAATAATATAAGTGAGGTAGGAGAGTTCAAGTATTTCTATAAAACAAAAACACCACAGTGCTCTAAAAGATATAAGTGAAGCATAGAGAGCAAAATTGCCCAACTCAAAGATATAAGTGAAGCACAAAGAGTATTGTAATAAATTCACGATTCAGCGCATCTCTCTCAAAATATGTGTGCAGCAAGGATGATTGTGGCAAACTAACAAGCAAAGACTCATATCATACAAGACGCTCCAAGCAAAACACATATCAGGTGGTGAATAAAAATATAGCCTCAAGTAAATTTACCGATGGATTGAAGACGAAAGAGGGGATGCCTTCCGGGGCATCCCCAAGCTTAGTATCTTTGGCATCCTTGAATATGACTTGGGGTGCCTTGGGCATCCCCAATCTTAGTCTCTTGCCACTCCTTATTCCATATTCCATCCAATCTTTACCCAAAACTTGAAAACTTCACAACACAAAACTTAAAAGAAAACTCGTGAGATGCATTAGTACAATAAAATAAATAACCACTTTAGGTACTATTGTGAACTCATTCTTTATTTACATTGGTGTTATACCTACTGTAATCTAACTTCTACATGGCTCATACCACATGATACAACCCATAGATTCATCAAAATAGGCAAACAACTCAAAGAAAACAGAATCTGTCAAAAACAAAACAGTCGGTAGCAATCTAGAAATTTCGTATACTTATGCAACTCAAAAAAATCAGATAAATTAGTAAAACCTGGGAAATTTATATATCAATCTTTTGTAAAAATTTCATATCAATTTGACGCTTTTAAAAAATTCCAAAATTCCTAGACTGAACGCAAAAGTTTCTGTTTTTCAACAAGATCAAATCAACAACAACCATAGATCACCCTAAAGGTTTTACTTGGATCAAACACTAATTGAAACACCAAAACAAAATTAATACAGAATTAATAATGTGTTAAACACTGAAAAACATGAGAAAAAACATAACACAAAAATAAAATTGGGTTGCCTCCCAACAAGCGCTATTGTTTAACGCCCCTAGTTAGGCACAATGATTTCAATGATGCTCACGTAAAAGGTAAAAATTGAAACATGCAAGATAGCAATCATGAATCTTATGAAAAACACATTTAAGTCTAACCCACTTCTATGCATAGGGGTTTTGTGAGCAAACAATTTATGGGAGCAAGAATCAACTAGCATAGGAAGGAAAAACAAGCATTCAAAACTTTGAACGCATAGAGAGGAAACTTGATATCATTTAAATTTCTGCAAGCATATGTTCCTCCCTCATAATAATTTTCAGTAACATCATTAAGTAATCTCACAATATAACTATCAAAAAAATTATTCTTTTCATGATCATAGCATAGGTGTCATCACCAAAGCTTGGGGAACAAAAAATATCATCTTCATCTAGCATAGCATCCCCAAGCTTGTGGTTTTGCATATCATTAACATCATGGGTATTCGGAGAATTCATACTAAAAACATGGCAATCGTGCTTTTCATTCAAGAAGATATCATGAATCACCTTATAATTTTCTTCTTTCAACACTTCATCAATATTTTCATGATTTTCAAGCAAAACTTCATAGAGAAAATCAAGTGCACTCAACTCACTAGCAATTGGTTCATCATAATTTGGTCTTTTGAAAATATTAGCAAGTGGATGAGGCATATATATAGATTTTTAGCAAGCGAAGATGAAAGAAAATAGAAGGAACATGGTAACACAAGCAAACATAGCAAACAAGAGACGAACAGAAGAAGGGCGAATAAAAAGACAAATCTTTTTGGTATTTTCTGAAAATCATTTTATAAGTGGGGGAGAGGAAAACGAGAGGTAAATGGAAAATAAAGTAAATGCAATAGATGATTTTGTGATGGGTACTTGGTAGGCTTGATGTGTATCCACCCCGCCAATGGCGCCAGAAATCCTTCTTGCTACCTCTTGAGCATGTGTTGGTTTTCCCTTGAAGAGGAAAGGGTGATGCAGCAAAGTAGATAAGTATTTCCCTCAGTTTTTGATAACCAAGGTAGCAATCCAGTAGGAGGAACAAGAAAGTCACCAATGGATGCACCTACACAAATAATCAAACTCTTGCACCCAACGCTATAAAGGGGTTGTCAAACCTTTCACGGTTATTTGCAAGGATTAGATCCGATAGAGATAGATGTAACGAGTGCGGAAAGTAGAAGGTAAAGAAATTACAGCAAGTATAGATCTGAAAATATATGATGGAAAATAGACCCGGGAGCCATAGGTTTCACTAGAGGCTTCTCTCTTGGAGGCAAATAACATGGTGGGTAAAGAGATTGCTGTCAAGCAATTGATAGAAAAGCGAATAATCATGTAGTTATCCAAGGCAATGATCATTCATATAGGCATCACGTCCGTGACAAGTAGACGAAAATGATTCTGCATCTACTACTATTACTCCACACATCGACTGACTCCTGCCTGCATCGAGAGTATTAAGTTCATGAAGAACAGAGTAATGCATTAAGAAAGATGACATGATGTAGAGGGATAAACTCAAGCAATATGATGAAAACCCCATCTTGTTACCCTTGATGGCAATAATACAATACGTGCCTCACTACTCCTACTTTGTCCTTCAGCGAGGACACGACAAGATTGAACCCAAAACCAAGCACTTCTCCCATTGCAACAATTACCAATCTAGTTGGCCAAACCAAACCAATAATTCGAAGAGACTTGCAAGGATATGAAATTTTTCATATAAGAAATTAGAGCAGATTCAAATAAGATTCATGGATAATCTGAACATAAACTCACAATTCACCAGTTCTTGACAAACACACCACAAAAGAGGATTACATCGGATAGATCTCCATGAAGATCATGAAGAACATGGTATTGAAGATCAAAGAGAGAAAACAAGCCATCTAGCTACTAGCTATGGACCCGTAGGTCTATGGTGGACTACTCACACATCATCGGAGGGGCAATGGAGTTGATGTAGATGCCCTTCATGATCGAAACACCATCCAACAGATTACCAGAAAAGGTTCCAAGATTGGATCTCTCGGGAACGGAGGCTTATGGCGGAGGAAAAGTATTTGCGTGGCTCTTTCTGATGTTGGGGGAATATTTGGGTATTTATAAGCCAAGAATTAGGGTTAGGAGACCTGCCAGGAGGCGACAAGCCTGCTAGGCGCAGTCAGGGGGTTGCCTAGCAGGCTTGTGGCGCCCTGGCACCTCCCCTGATGTGCACTCAAGCTTGGATGACTTGTTTTCTTCCGGAAAAATTCCTTCCGAAGGTTTTATTCTGTTTAGACTCCATTTAATATTCCATATCTGCAAAACTCAAAAACAAGGAAAAAAACAGAAACTGGCACTTGGCTCTAGATTAATAGGTTAGTCCCAAAAATAATATAAAATAGCATATTAATGCATATAAAACATGTAAAACAGATAATATAATAGCATGCCATCATCAAAAAGTATAGATACGTTGGAGACGTATCAGCATGCACCACATGTTAGAGGATACATCACAATACAATTTCCATGCAAATATAAGCAAACTAAATCATTACGTCGTCTTCCTTGTCCAACATCACTACTTGATCAAGTTTGAAAATAACTAATGGGGTTCACAATCATAGAAGATGTCCAATATAGTATATTTATATCTCAAATCCCTCTTCCTTCATTATCTTTTAATGAATTGCATGAATGACCAATACTATGCTTGTCAACTTTCAACAAATTTGATCAATTCTACGTTTTCTATGTAAAGTTATTACTACCCATGGGATTAGCGTATGAAATTTCATTATGATTTCTATGATTGTAGCAAGAAGGTAAAGCAAAGATACTCATACTACTCTTTAATATATAGCTCTCATGGACGATTACAAAGATAAGACAAAAACGAAACAAGAACTCGTAAACTATTAATACTCTTATTCTTGTAAATCAAGAAATAGATAAAGATCGAACTAAGATAGATAATAATGATAAAAGTGATGGTGATACAATACCGAGACACCTCCCTCAAGCTTGGAACAAGCTAAGGGTGGTGCCCATGTTGGAAATATGCCCTAGAGTCAATAATAAAATGGTTATTATTGTATTTCCTTGTTCATGATAATTGTCTATTGTTCATGCTATAATTGTGTTAACCGGAAACCGTAATACATGTGTGAATACATAGACCACAACATGTCCCTAGTGAGCCTCTAGTTGGCTAGCTCATTGATCAATGGATGGTCACGGTTTCATGATCATGGACATTAGATGTCGTTGATAATGGGATCAGATCATTAGGAGAATGTTGTGATGGATAAGATCCAGTCCTAAGCATAGCACAAGATCGTGTAGTTTGTTTGCTAAAGCTTTTTCAATGTCAAGTATCGTTTCCTTAGACCATGAGATTGTGCAACTCCCGGATACCGTAGGAATGCTTTGGGTGTGCCAAATGTCACAACGTAACTGGGTGGCTATAAAGGTGCACTACGGGTATCTCCGAAATTGTCTGTTGGGTTGTCACGAATCAAGATTGGGATTTGTCACTCCGTGTGACGGAGAGGTATCTCTAGGCCCACTCGGTAAGACATCATCATAATGAGCTCAATGTGACTAATGAGTTAGCCACGAGATGATGTATTATGGAACTATTAAAGAGGCTTGCCGGTAACGAGATTGAACAAGGTATAGAGATACCGACGATCGAATCTCGGGCAAGTATCATACCGATAGATAAAGGGAATTGTGTACGGGATTAATTGAATCCCTGACATCGTGGTTCGTCCGATGAGATCATCGTGGAGCATGTGGGAGCTAACATGGGTATCCAGATCCTGCTATTGGTTATTGACCGGAGAGGTGTCTCGGTCATGTCTACATGCCTCCCGAACCCATAGGGTCTACACACTTAAGGTTCGATGACGCTAGGGTTATAGGGAAATGTTGTACATCGTTACCGAAGGTTGTTCGGAGTCCCGGATGAGATCCCAGACATCACGAGGAGCTCCAGAATGGTCCGGAGGTAAAGATTGATATATAGGAAGTCCAGTTTTGGTCACCGGAAAGTTTCCTGTAGTGTACGGGGAGTGCCGGGAGGGTGCCGGAGGACCCCGGGAGGGGTGTGACGACCATGGCACTTCGTGGGCCCTTAGAGGAGGTGTACCAGCCCTTATTGGTCTGGCCAAGGCCTTTCGGAAAGGCCCATGCGGCTGGGGATCAAGAGATAAAGGGCAAAAGGGTTTTAAAAGAGGAGATCCACCTCCCTTGTGGGAGGTGGACTCTATCCTCTTTGTTCGGCCGAACCCTCTCCTCCTTGGAGGAGGGGCCAAGGCAGCCCTCCCTCTCCCTCTTCCTATATATATGCAAGGGTTTGGGCTGATTTGAGACATGACTTCTCTCTCTCTCGGTGCATCCCTACCCTTCCTCTTCCTCGTTCTCCGTTGCACTTGGCGAAGCCGTGCCGAAGTCCACGTAGCTCCACCGTCACCACGCCGTCGTGCTGCCGGAGCTCTCCCTCACTCTCTCCTTCCTCCTTGTTGGATCAAGGCATAGGAGACGTCATCGGGCCGCACGTGTGTTGAACACGGAGGCGCCGTTGTTCGGCGCTGAGATCGGAATCCACCGTGATCTGAATCGCTACGAGTACGACTCCACCAACCGCGTTCTTGTAATGCTTCCGCTTAGCGATCTTCAAAGGTATGAAGATGCAATCTATCCCTACTCGTTGCTGGTTTCTCCATAGATAGATCTTGGTGATACGTAGGAATTTTTTTGATTTACTACTATGTCTCCCAACAGTGGTATCAGAGCTAGGTCTATGCGTAGAATCTGCACGAGTAGAACACAAGTTGTTGTGGGCGTCGATTTTTTTAATATGCTTACCACTACTAGTATTATCTTGATTCGGCAGTATTGTGGGATGAAGCGTCCCGGACCGACTTTACATGTACGCTTACGTGAGACTGGTTCCATCGCCTGACATGCACTTGTTGCATAAGGTGCCTAGCGGGTGTCTGTCTCTCCCACCTTTGTCGGATTGGATTCAATGAAAAGGGTCCTTATGAAGGGTAAATAGCAATTGGCATATCACGTTGTGGTTTTGGCGTAGGTAAGAAACGTTCTTGCTAGAAACCTATAGGAGCCACGTAAAAACTTGCAACTACAAATTAGAGGACGTCTAACTTGTTTTTGCAGCATGTGCCTTGTGATGTGATATGGCCAAAGGATGTGATGTGATGCATTATGATGTATGAGATTGATCATGTTCTTGTAATAGGATTCACGACTTGCATGTCGATGAGTATGACAAGCGGCAGGAGCCATAGGAGTTGTCTTATTTTATTGTATGACCTGCGAGTCAATCATAAACGCCATGTAATTACTTTACTTTATTGCTAAACGTTAGCCATAGTAGTAGAAGTAATAGTTGGAGAGACAACTGCATGAAGACACAATGATGGAGATCATGATGATGGAGATCATGGTGTCGTGCCGGTGATAGTGATGATCATGGTGCCCCGAAGATGGAGATCAAAGGAGCAAGATGATATTGGCCATATCATGTCACTATATTGATTACATGTGATGTTTATCATGTTTACATCTTATTTTCTTAGAACGACAGTAGTAAATAAGATGATCTCTCAATAAAATTTCAAGAGAAGTGTTCACCGTAACTTTGCACTGTTGCTAAGGATCGTCATTCCGAAGCACCACGTGATCATCGGGTGTGATAGGTTCTAACGTTCGCATACAACGGGTGTAAGCCAGATTTACACACGCGATAAACTTAGGTTGACTTGACGGGCCTAGCGTGTACAGACATGGCCTCGGAACACGGAAGACCGAAAGGTCGAACATGAGTCGTATAGAAGATACGATCAACATGGAGATGTTCACCATGGATGACTAGTCCGTCTCACGTGATGATCGGACACGGGCTAGTTGACATGGATCATGTATCACTTGGATGACTAGAGAGATGTCTATCTAAGTGGGAGTTCATTAAATAATTTGATTATGTGAACTTAATTATCATGAACTTAGTCTAAAATTATCTTTACAATCTATATTGTAGATCCAATGGCCAACGCAAATGCCACCCTCAATTTCAACGCGTTCCTAGAGAAAACCAGCTGAAAGATGATGGAAGCAACTATGCGTACTGTGTCCGTATCTTGAGGATCATCCTCATATCTTCCAAGAAATTGTTTGTCCTTGATGCACCACTAGGTGACCCACCCCTTCTCCCAGGAGAGCAAGACGAGACGAACGCTTGGCATTCTCGCTGCGATGATTACTCCCTTGTTCAGTGTGGCATGCTTTACAGTTTAGAACCGGGGTTCCAAAAGCGTTTTGAGCAACACGGAGCATATGAGATGTTCCAAGAGCTGAAACTGGTTTTCCAAGCTCATTCCCGGGTTGAGAGATATGACGTCTCTGGCAAATTCTTCAGCTGGAAGATGGAGGAGAACAGTTATGTTAGTGAGCACATCCTCAAGATGTCTGGGCTACACAACCGCTTGACTCAGCTAGGAGTTAATCTCCCGGATGACTTGGTCATTGACAGAATCCTCCAGTCGCTTCCACCTAGCTACAAGAGCTTTGTGATGAACTACAGCATGCAAGGGATGGAGAAGTCCATTCCTGAGTTGTACTCGATGTTGAAATTAGCGGAGGTCGAGATCAAAAAGGAGCATCAAGTGTTGATGGTGAATAATACCACTAGTTTCAAGAAAGGCAAGGGTAAGAAGAACTTCAAGAAGGACAGCAAAGCTGTTGCTGCACTCGGTAAGCAAGTTGCCGGGAAGAAGAACAAGAATGGACCCAAGCCTGAGACTGAGTGTTTTTATTGCAAGGGTACCAGTCACTGGAAGTGGAACTACCCCAAGTACTTAGCGGATAAGAAGGACGGCAACGTTAAAGGTATATGTGATATACTTGTTATTGATGTGTACCTAACAAGCGCTCATAGTAGCTCCTGGGTATTTGTTACCGATGCAGTTGCTCACACTTGTAACTCCAAGAAGGAGCTGCAGAATAAGCGGAGACTGGCGAAGGACGAGGTGATGATGCGCGTCGGGAATGGTTCCAAGGTCGATGTGATCGCCGTCGGCACGCTGCCTCCACATCTACCTTCGGGATTAGTTTTAAACCTTAATAATTGTTATTTAGTACCAGCTTTGAGCATGAACATTGTATCTGGATCTCGCTTGATGCTAGATGGCTACTCATTTAAATCTGAGAATAATGGTTGTTCTATTTACATGAGAGAAATGTTTTATGGTCATGCCCCGCTGGTCAATGGTTTATTTTTGATGATTCTCAAACATGATGTTACACATGTCCATAGTGTGAGTACCAAAAAGTATAAGGTTGATAACGATAGTCCCACTTACATGTGGCACTGCCGCCTTGGTCATATTGGTGTCAAACGCATGAAGAAGCTCCATGCTGATGGACTTTTGGAGTCACTTGATTTCGAATCATTTGACACGTGCGAACCATGCCTCATGGGCAAGATGACCAAGATTCTGTTCTCCGGAACAATGGAGCGAGCAACCGACTTGCTGGAGATAATACATACCGATCTATGCGGTCCAATGAGTGTTGAGGCTCGTGGTGGCTACCATTATGTTCTCACCCTCACTAATGACTTGAGCAGATATGGGTATGTCTACTTAATGGAACACAAGTCTGAAACCTTTGAAAGGTTCAAGGAATTTCAAAGTGAGGTAGAGAATCAACGTGACAGGAAAATAAAGTGCCTACGATCTGATCGTGGCGGAGAATATTTAAGTCACGAGTTTGGCACGCACCTAAGGAAATGTGGAATTGTTTCACAACTCACGCCGCCTGGCACACCTCAGCGAAATGGTGTGTGTGAACGTCGTAATCACACTCTATTAGATATGGTGCGATCTATGATGTCTCTTACCGACTTACCGCTATCATTTTGGGGATATGCATTAGAGACTGCCGCATTCACTTTAAATAGGGCACCATCAAAATCCGTTGAGACGACACCGTATGAATTATGGTTTGGAAAGAAACCTAAGCTGTCGTTTATAAAAGTTTGGGGATGCGATGCTTATGTGAAGAAACTTCAACCTGAGAAGCTCGAACCCAAAGCGACAAAGTGCATCTTCATAGGATATCCCAAAGAGACTATTGGGTATACCTTCTACCTCAGATCCGAAGGCAAAGTCTTTGTTGCCAAGAATGGATCCTTTCTCGAGAAAGAGTTTCTCTCGAAAGCAGTAAGTGGGAGGAAAATAGAACTTGATGAGGTAATTGTACCTCCACTCGAACCGGAGAGTAGCGCATCACAGGAAGTTGTTTCTATGGAGCCTACACCGGCTAGAGAGGAAGTTAATGATGATGATCATGAAACTTCCGATCAAGTTACTGTTGAACGTCGAAGGTCCACTAGGACACGTTCCGCACCAGAGTGGTACGGCAACCCTGTCCTGGAGATCATGTTGTTAGACAACGGTGAACCTTCGAACTATGAAGAAGCATGGCGGGCCCGGATTCCAACAAATGGCTTCAAGCCATGAAATCCGAGATAGGATCCATGTATGAGAACAAAGTGTGGACTTTGGTGGATTTGCCTGATGATAAGCGAGCCATTGAAAATAAATGGATCTTTGAGAAGAAGACTGACGCGGATGGTAATGTGACCGTCTATAAGGCTCGGCTTGTCGCTAAGGGTTATCGACAAGTTCAAGGAGTTGACTATGATGAGAATTTCTCACCCGTAGCGATGCTGAAGTCTGTCCGAATCATGTTAGCAATTGCCGCATTTTATGATTATGAGATCTGGCAAATGGACGTCAAAACGGCATTCCTTAATGGTTTCCTTAAGGAAGAACTGTATATGATGTAGCCGGAAGGTTTTGTTGATCCTAAAGATGCTAACAAAGTATGCAAGCTCCAGCGCTCCATCTATGGGCTGGTGCAAGAATCTCGGAGTTGGATCATTCACTTTAATGAGGTGATTAAAGCGTTTGGGTTTATACAGGTTTATGGAGAACCCTGTATTTACAAGAAAGTGAGTGGGAGCTCTGTAGCATTTCTCATATTATATGTGGATGACATACTGATAATGGGAAATGATATAGAACTCTTGGAAAGTATAAAGGCCTACCCGAATAAGTATTTTTCAATGAAGGACCTTGGAGAAGCTGCCTACATATTAGGGATTAAGATCTATAGAGATAGATCAAGATGCCTCATAGGTCTTTCACAAAGCACATACCTTGACAAGATATTGAAGAAGTTCAATATGGATCAGTCCAAGAAGGGGTTCTTGCCTGTGTTACAAGGTGTGAGATTGAGTACGACTCAATGCCCAACCATGGCAAAGGATAGAGAAGAGATGAGTGCCATCCCCTATGCTTCTGCCATAGGCTCTATTATGTATGACATGCTGTGTACCAGACCTGATGTGAACCTTGCCATAAGTTTGGTAGGGAGGTACCAAAGTGATCCTGGAGCGGAACACTAGACAGCAGTCAAGAATATCTTGAAGTACCTGAAAAGGAATGTTTCTCGTATATGGAGGTGCCGAAGAGCTCGTCGTAAAGGGTTACGTCGATGCTAGCTTCGACATAGATCCGGACGACTCTAAGTCGCAAACCGGATACGTGTATGTTTTGAATGGAGGGGCAGTCAGCTGGTGCAGCAGCAAGCAAAGCGTCGTGGCGGCATCTACATGTTACGCGGAGTACATAGCTGCTTCGGAAGTAGAAAAGGAAGGAGTCTGGATGAAGGAGTTCATCACCGACCTAGGAGTAATTCCAAGTGCGTCGAGTCCGATGACTCTATTCTGTGACAACACAGGAGTTATTGCCCTTGCGAAGGAGCCCAGGTTTCACAAGAAGACAAGACACATCAAGCGCCGCTTCAACTCCATCCATGATTACATTCAGGAGGGAGATATAGATATTTGTAAAGTGCACACGGATCTGAATGTCGCAGATCCGTTGACTAAACCTCTCTCACGAGCAAAACATGATCAACACCAGAATGTTATGGGTGTTTGATTCATCACAATGTAACTAGATTATTAACTCTAGTGCAAGTGGTATTGGAAATATGCCCTAGAGGCAATAATAAAATGGTTATTATTGTATTTCCTTGTTCATGATAATTGTCTATTGTTCATGCTATAATTGTGTTAACCGGAAACCGTAATACATGTGTGAATACATAGACCACAACATGTCCCTCGTGAGCCTTTAGTTGGCTAGCTCGTTGATCAATGGATGGTCACGGTTTCATGACCATGTACATTGGATGTCGTTGATAACGGGATCACATCATTAGGAGAATGATGTGATGGACAAGACCCAATCCTAAGCATAGCATAAGATCGTGTAGTTCGTTTGCTAAAGCTTTTTCAGTGTCAAGTATTATTTCCTTAGACCATGAGATTGTGCAACTCCCGGATACCGTAGGAATGCTTTGGGTGTGCCAAACGTCACAACGTAACTGGGTGGCTATAAAGGTGCACTACAGGTATCTCTGAAAGTGTCTGTTGGGTTGGCATGAATCGAGATTGGGATTTTTCACTCCGTGTGACGGAGAGGTATCTCTGGGCCCACCCAGTAAGACATCATCATAATGAGCTCAATGTGACTAATGAGTTAGCCACGGGATGATGTATTACGGAACGAGTAAAGAGGCTTGCCGGTAACGAGATTGAACAAGGTATAAAGATACTGACGATCAAATCTCGGGGAAGTATCATACCGATAGACAAAGGGAACTGTGTATGGGAATAATTGAATCCCTGACATCGTGGTTCATCCGATGACATCATCATGGAGCATGTGGGAGCCATCATGGGTATCCAGATCCCGCTATTGGTTATTGACCGGAGAGGTGTCTCGGTCATGTCTACATGTCTCCCAAACCCGTAGGGTCTACACACTTGAGGTTTGATGACGCTAGGGTTATAGGGAAATGTTGTACGTGGTTACCGAAGGTTGTTCGGAGTCCCGTATGAGATCCCGGACATCACGAGGAGCTCCGCAATGGTCTGGAGGTAAAGATTGATATATAGGAAGTCCAGTTTTGGACACCGGAAAGTTTTCAGGCTCATCGGTAGTGTACCGGGAGTGCCGGGAGGGTGCCGGAGGACCCTGGGAGGGGTGTGACGACCATGGGACTTCGTGGGCCCTTAGAGAAGGTGTACCAGCCCTTATTGGGCTGGACAAGGCCTTCTGGAAAGGCCCATGTGGCTGGGGATCAAGAGATAAAGGGCAAAAGGGTTTTAAAAGAGGAGATCCACCTCCCTTGTGGGAGGTGGACTCTATCCCCTTAGTTTGGCCGAACCTCTCCTCCTTGGAGGAGGGGCCAAGGAAGCCCTCCCTCTCCCTCTTCCTATAGATATGCAAGGGTTTGGGATGATTTGAGACAATACTTCTCTCTCTCTCTCGGCGGAGCCCTACCCTTCCTCTTCCTCGTTCTCCGTAGCGCTTGGCGAAGCCCTGCCGGAGTCCATGTAGCTCCACTGTCACCACACCGTCATGCTGCCGGAGATCTCCCTCCGCCTCTCCTTCCTCCTTTCTGGATCAAGGCGTAGGAGACGTCATCGGGCTGCACGTGTGTTGAACGCGGAGGCGCCATTGTTCGGCACTGAGATCGGAATCCATCGCGGTCTGAATCGCTGCGAGTACGACTCCACAAACCGCGTTCTTGTAACACTTCCGCTTAGCGATGTTCAATGGTATGAAGATGCAATATCTCCCCACTCATTGCTGGTTTCTCCATAGATAGATCTTGGTGATATGTAGGAATTTTTTTGATTTACTACTACGTATCCCAACAGCCCATACCTGACTACTCAAGTTTCTTTCTTTTGTGATGGAGGCGGGGTACGCCTGGCGATGATTCCCTTGAGGGTACAATTTTCCTCTTTCAACTTATCAACTTCCTGTCAAAGATCCCTGACTTGGCCACACAGTTTGCTCATGACCGTGAGCACCTCATTAACCAATGGATGATGATTGGATGAAGAGGTGGAAGAAACATCTGCTTGCACATGATGAATATGAGTAAATTGGATCTTATGAGCTTTAACCATATCCGACAGGCTTGGTTTCTTAAACTCCACATGCATGTCCCCTGGTTGAGGTAAAGGGACATCTTATTCCTGTTCGCTTGAGTCCTGCATCCTCATCACATCGATGTCTTTTTTCGTCATTTGTTGGCCACTTGAAAGGATCAACATAGCCATACACAACGGGGTTTGCGATGAAGTGAGAGACATAGCTCTCCCTATACGAATCTTGTGACCACATAATGATCTAAGCTTCGAGATCCTATCAAAATGTAGGTTAAAACCAAAACAGAGGAGAAACTTACGATACGGAGTTCAAAACAATCGGGAGTATATATAATGACTCTTTATCTTGAAAAATAAGTAAACGAAAGGAATACAAAGCCTAAAGTAAATGAGGGTCCCAAAAGGCACCAAGGCATGCCACATGCTAGAGTGCATGATGGGGTCACATATTAGTCGTAGGGTCATGGTCCAGACATTCTAGGACCCACCTAGGGCCCCTCATGGCCATTAAAGTCTTAGGACTATGGATGCATTCAGATGAATACTCCGGATCCACTCTGTCGGGGATATAGCCACATGGTGTGACTCCTCCTATTGGGCCGGGTCAATATGGTGGCGGATCTGGAGTAAATCTTAAGGTGGGACGTGATATGAAGACAAGGCAACAAGATGATTGCTTTGTAAGCCGCCAGGCAGCCCAAGCACGAAGAAATCGATGATTCAAGGTTCACAGGGCAGAAGACGTTCGGAGACTTCTTGCTTGAGAGACAAGGCGTGTTAGATACATGATAGGTTACGAGTCCTGTCATGGCTTGGACTTTGTTGTAAACCCTAGGGTCCTGACCTATATATAAAGCCGAGTCCCTAGGGCAGAAAGAGTCAAGTTATACACCCTCGAAAGCTAGGTTAGCGATTCCGCATCCTAGTAATCGAGATCTCCATTAATATAGAAACAAAGCAGAGTAGGTCTAGAAGGGGGGTGATTAGACTACTTGAGCAAATAAAAATTCTACCTTCTCCCAATTTTAGTTGTGGGCAAATTTTAGCAATGATAACAAGTCAAGCACACCCTACACATGCATGTCTACGAGTATAGCAACGGAAAGTAAAGACAAGCACATGTAATAGATGTGAGGGTTAGAAGATCAAACACAATTGTTGACACGAAGATTTTTCCCATGGTTCTGATAGGTGGCGCTATCATACATCCACGTTTATGGAGACTTCAACTCATGGAGGGTAACGGTCGCGAGAGTCCATGGAGGGCTCCACCCATAAGGGTCCACGAAGTAGCAACCTTGACTATTCCATAACGGCTTCCATCCACGAAGGACTAGCCTCACTATGGGTAGATCTTCATGAAGTAGGCGATATCCTTGCCCGTACAAACTTCTTGGTTCAACTCCACAACATGAAGTAGGAGGCTCCCAAGCAACACCTAAACAATCTAGGAGGCACTACCCTCCAAAAGGTAATAGGCTTGATAATGGTGATGAACTCCTATGGACTCAAAGTGATTTCTCACAAAGTAAAAGGAGAGTCTTCTAGATTGAAGCTTTGCCAATTCATTCCTTGCATCTTGGGGTATCTCCTCATAATTTATAGCCATACCATCATTGGACTTTTCGTGAAATATGCTTAGTGAAAACATGAGTCTAGTGACATATATGTTGTTATTAATTACCAAAACCACTAAGGGAGCAAGTTTGCTTTCAATCTCCCCCATGTTGGTAACTGATAACAACATATAGATCAAAGCTTCGACATATGATATAATCAATGAATAGAGTCATCGCTTTGAGAAGTATGTGATAAGCAAGAGCTTCACCTAAATTTTTGCATTATTTTGAATTTGTGCTTGAATGCAAATGCATAATCGATTAGGCTCATGGGACACTCTTCCATGTCACATACAACTTGGTATTGTGCGAGAATAATATGAATGAATAACATAGCATAACACATTGAGTAAGAAGTGAATGATCATATCATAAGCATCTCAAAGGATAAGACGTAGTAGAAACACATAAGAAGTGCATAATCAAACACCAACAATTTTAACACAAATGAAAAACCAAAAGATTTTAAAGTTTTGGAGAGCGACAAAAAGCAAGACACTCTCTCTCTCTCTCTCTCTCGAAGCCCTATTGATCTATACAACTTATCCCCCTTTGTCAACAAGTTACCAAAAAGTTCAAACATATAGGAATAATCGTCTCTCTGGGGCTAAACTCCTCCGGTTGCTGATGTAGGAGTCGAGAGAACCGCATCTGCGAAGACTTCCACCGATGTCATGGAAGGGGTTGGTGTAGACACTGGAGGTGCTGAGGAGCTGGTGGGACTGAAGAGCTACAACAAGAGCTCATGTAGATGGTCTCTTCTTTGAAGCTGGCACTAACAAGGATTAGTCTTGTGTCTTGAACTGAGTGCTAGGCTGAAGAGGGTGACATGCATCTTCATCATCATCCTCTGAGGTGCAGGGAAGGGGTACTGAGTCCACCTCTTTCTTGAGCTCATCATCTGTCTTAGTAAGCCCATCCACCTTGTTGTTAAAAGTATGAAGCTTGTCTTCAACAATCCTTTCCAGGCTCTTTTGGTTCTTGACAATCTCCGTGATGTCATTCTGCATGCCTTGGATAGAGCTAAGAATGAGATCAATCTGCTCATTTCTTGTCCTTGGCACTATTGGCTCTGGCTGCCTTCACTGCTGCCTGTGTAGTAGATGAAGTGGGATGATCTGGGTCCGTCACCACTACATTGTCCTCAAACTCAAGCTAGGGAGGCATGTGGGGCCTATCAAGAGAAAATACATTCTTCTCAATCTTGGAGTTAATGAGCATATGAATGTATGGAGCATATCCACATGACCTCTTTTGGTCAGTAGCTATCCTCTTCACAGACTCTACAATCAAGTCTGTGACTCTGAATCTCGTGTGAAGGTCAATGTGATGAAGCATGTTTATGGAGAATCCTCTGATCATCTTCTCATCTCCTGACTTGGGCATCAAGGTGTACCACAGAATGGTGTTGGTGGTTTGCAATCCTACCCGTAGATAATACGCTAAGCCAAACTTATGTGAATGCACATAGTCAGTTGGGATTGGCTTGTACATATTGGCCATGGAGTTGTGATTCATCTTGGCCTCTGAGTATACATCCAAGTCACCATCCTGTACTTGAGGAGCTCCTAATATGGTAGCGCACTCTTCTACTGAAGATTCATATCGGGTTCCCTCAGTCATCCAAACTATCCCGCCATCTTGATAGAAGTGTGTAGTGGAGTAGAACTGCATGATCATCTCATCATTCTAGGGGGTCATCTTCCTGCCAACGAAATCATCAATAGCAATAGCCTTGAAGTTATCTAGCACATGGGGGAAGTAATCCTCATTTTCCTTAATTTAGCCACAATCTACATATCTCATGTCATTGACAGGTGGGCTGTTATCAAGCAAGATTGTCTCACAGAAATCTTGCTGCTCCTTTGTGTAGAATCTGTAATCTACAACTGTCTTCCTTCTCTGAGAATAAGGATCTATGGCTCTCCACTCTCTCAGCCCTGAATCCTTCCTCTTCTTCATATCCTCAGCAAGTGGATAGTTGTCATTGTGTTGTGGGAGGTGAGGTCTAAGCTTCCTCAAAACAGACATATCCTCAAGGAGGATCCCTTGTTCGTCTCTGCTGCTGAAACATCCTTAATAGTCCTCTTGGACTTAGGATCCGTGGACTTCTTAGGAGGAGGAGCTTCCTTGCCTTTGGGAGGGGCCTGAGAAGTCATGTCATCAGCAAGCAACTTCTTCTTCTTCTTCTTCTTCTTCTTCTTTTGAGGAGGAGCCCGAGCAACTGGCTCTTCCTCTCCATCAACATCTGATGGGTCTTCATACATGGAAGTTGGTCTTCCAACAAAATGTATTATCCTCTTTCTTCTTGTCCTCCTGTCAGCAGGCTTCTTGGGCATAGAGCTTGTGGCTGGCTGTATTTGCATGGAAGCCCTAGCACTCTCTAGTGCTCTCATAGCCACTAAGCTAGCATACTCCTTCATGACAGGCCTCTTATATGATGTGGCCTATGATGCAGTCTTCTTAGCAGCCTTGTCCGCTTTGTCCTGCTTTGGCTTGGCAGGGACCTCATCTGGCACAAAGTCAGAGTCCTCTTCATCTGAGTTCAGCTTCCTCCTGGATCTAGTTGCTTTATTGGGCAAATCTGGCAAGCTAGGGATGTCATCATAAGAAGATGAACTACCCTCAGGACTAGTGCCTAGATCTGCATCAATGTTAGGCTCTCTGAGATCATTCTGGCTGTCCACTGAGTCTGAGATCCTGACCCTGTGAATAGAGTAAATAAGAGCAGTGGGGTTGAGTAATCACAAAACACATATATTTTTCAAATTTGAACAAAGAAATTCTTAGTTTTAACTTTCTGCAAAATGGATTTTGGTAGAACTGAGTCAGAATTTTTGGATTCACCGAGACAGATGATCTTCTTCACAGAAACTTGGTAGCCACTTCGGTGTCACCAAAAGTGACCACTCGGTTGCACCGAGACCATTCTCAGGAACCCTAGATCCAAATTGGTAGAACTAATGTTTGTGATTTGGTGTCACTGAGATGCGTTTTGCGGACGACTAAACCTAAAATCTTCTCGTTCGCTAATATATTGAATCTTTTAATGGATTAGGAAGATTGCACACTGTGGTTTGTGCATGGAAGAATACCTAATGTGCAAGAATCGGAAAAAGGAGAACACAAGGGGCCGGATTCATACCCTAGCTTGGTGGTGAATCCGCTACGGCCGCGATGGTGGCGTTGAATCCGTTGACGGTGACAATTCCCAACGACGAAGGTGCGTGGGGAAGCAAGGGCGACTACCAAGGGGTCCGGAACGACAGTTCTGAGTTTGGAGGAAAGCAGTTTTAAGATTGAATTTCAAAAATCGGGTCTGCCAGGTTAAGTACTCCTTACTATCGGTGAAACCGATTGAAATGTTTCAGTGTCACCGAGTTGCCTGACTGTTAGGAGATAGAGAGACTCGGTGAGAACGACAATTTCCGATCGGTTGTACCGAGGTAAAAACCTAGATCAACTTAGTGAATCTGTGGAACCAAGATTTTCGAGTTGGTTACACCAAGATCCACGAAGAAGTTTTGGAATGCAGCTCTTGTCGACACGCTACCGCTAGTGCTCCTCACACAGAGGGATCGAGAAGTGCTTGTTCAAGTTTTGTGATGTAGCATGAATAGAACTTGAGACAAGAAAGCATAGATAGCTAGAGAGGGGTCCTAGGCATTCTTGTACATCCAATTTCCAAAAGGAAAATCAAAAGCCAAAAGCTACAATTATATATCCTTGAATGAGTAAAGATATGTCGACCAACATGCTCACACAATAATATATCAAATGAAATCGTGGAAAACATGCATAAACATTCTAGCATATATCAAGCACTTTGGCATTGACTTAGTCATCTATATATGAGTATAGTGACTTAGGAGCCAACTAAGAATACTTGATCATAGGTCATACACATCGTTTAAGCACAAGTGGGGTTACCACTTTTACATAAAGCTTGTTAATGTTGTCATGTTCTAAGAGATACTTTGACTCAAGTCTTAGAGTAAAGCTCCCCCTTGATGTGACATCCCACCTAAGAGGGATAAACTAACCTTGGGTTTTTTATAGAAGACTTCATGTGGGTGATGTAGTAGTGGATGCTCATAGTTGATGAAGATCATCTTGAGTTGGGAGCAATCCTGTTTGTTTCTTACTCTTGTCACCTACATGGGTTAGTCCCAAACCAAGAGACAAATACAAGGATATCTATGGACATGGAGTGCAAAGCATACATGAGGATGTCCATGGATTCATTAATTACCTTGTCCCTTGTTTAACTTTGAGGGAATGAATGACTCCTTGAACTACTGCATAAAGTTGATGTTGGCTACAACTAGTTCTTGCCCAAAATGTATATGAGTGAATTTCATTAGCGGAGTCACCCCTCAAGAACTTCTCTAGTTCTTCTTCTTGGGGACCCACATCAAGTTGATGGGAATCCTTGGTGTTGAAGTGGCACTTGTAGAAGTTGAGCTTTTAGTAGCCTTGGGAACCCACTTTACCAAAGCTTGGTTTTCATCTTTATATGAGTCAATTTCCTCTTGAAGCCTGTCCTCGCCCTTGAGATTGTGATCTTGTGGTGGAAGGTCATCTTGAGATTTTGTTCCCTTGGGAAGAGTATGATCATACTTCTCCCTTTGAGGAACAAACTTGGGCTTGGGGTATGGACATTCTTCCCATTCAACTCCATTAGCGTTGAAGTAGCCAATGCCATGGTTCTTCCGGTATCCTCCATGCTTGCGTACAATTTCCTCAAATTTGCTTACACCCGGCAAGACTTTTGTAGATACCATTCTCTATAATCCCTTTCACTGGTTCATTTTCTTTCTCAAGTGTAACTTTGCTAAGAGAGTCATTAGTGGGATCAATAGAACTACTAGAAAATATCATTGGGTTTATCATTTTTTTTCTACTAGTTGAAGAACCTTTCTTGCCTTTGTTACTAGTTTGCTTAGCCTTAACTTGTGGAATGAACGTAGACAAGAGAAGTCGTTTGGATAGACAAGAGGAAGTCTTCTTTTGAAGATCATCATTGATAGCTTTAAGTAATTCTTGCTCTTGCTCCAAATTGAGCTTCATGAAGCAGAGATTCTCATGTGTCCTTACAAGCTCTTTATGATCTTGTAGAGTATACTCGTGGCCTAACTTAAGATTGTTTTATTCTTGAGTTGGTCGCTCTATTTCCAACTTATCATCATCACACGAATTATCTTGACTAAAGTGATTACTAACAAGTTCATTTTGACTAATATCACTAGATTTGTGAAATAGCAAGTCATCATCTCCTAGCAAGTCATCCTCATCACTATTGAAATCAAGATACTAGGGGTGTGATACCTTGGGTCACTTAGGCAGGAAGCAATTTCCACTCCCCTCATTTTGTGAATCAAATATGTCGTAGGAGTTCGAGGAAACGAGTGCAAGTACGGCAACACCTTAATCTTTACTATAGTTGGAGTCGGAGTGATAGCTTCTCTCGGAGTGGTGGTCGGAATCGGAGCCGGAGAACTATTGACCAACATGAGCTTGATGTCTTCTTCTTGAGTAGCTCTTGGTGTACTTGTCCTTCTTATCCTAATCCCTACTTATCCTTGAGGGTGTTTGTTCATAACGATCATCTCTACTCCTTCTGTCTCTTGGAGGTGACTCATATCTTGAGCTCTTACTTCTAGGTGACACTTTCCTTCTTTTGTGGGGGGAGTGCACTCATTGGAGTAGTGTTCGGGCCTTCCACAATTGTAACAATTCCGACCAGGACTAGATGAATGCCTTTCTTCATATCTTGAATTTGAGTTCCTCTCTTTGCCTATACTCTTGTAGAACATGTTGAGTTTCTTGACCATGAGGCTTATCCCTTCATTGGTAACAAGCTTGTCGCTTGAGGTAGCGGGAGCATCACTTGTGGCTTTGTAAGCACAACTAGACTTTTTGTGAAGCTCTTCCTTGTCTTTGAGTGACATCTCATGAGCAACAATCCTTCCAATCACTTCTGTAGGCTTGAGATCTTTGTAGTTTGTCTTGGATTAAGGTGCACATGGTGTCATACTTTCCATGCAAAGCTCTAAGTATCTTCTTGATGATGAATTTGTCAGTCATTTCTTCGCTTCCTAAGCCGGCAATCTCATTGGTAATAAGAGCTAGCCTAGGGTACATCTCCGCGACTCCTTCACCATCCTTCATCTTGAACTTGTCAAGCTGACTTTGAAGCACACCCAACTTAGATTCTCTGAAGGAATCGGTACCTTTGTGCATATCAACCAAAGTATCCCAAATTTCATTTGCATTCTCAAGACGGCTGATTTTGTTGAATTCTACGGGGCATAGACAGTTGAAAAGAATGTCACATGCTTGAGCATTGTATTGCAACATCTTCAATTCTTCTGCTGTCACTTCACGATCCGGTTCCTTTCCATCACCAAGAATTCACCTTGCAAGCCAACATGAATAACAGCCCAAACGATGGGGTTATGGCCAAGAATATGCATTTTCTTCTTATGCTTCCAACCAGCAAACTTTGTACCATCGAAGTAAGGATCTCTATGGTGATAATTTCCCTCGCTAGACGCCATACTCTCCTAGGTTGTGAAACCAATGTAATGGAGACCAAAGCTCTGATGCCACTTGTAGGATCGAAAGTAGATGTAGATGGGGGGAGGGGTGATTAGACTACTTGACGAAATAAAAATTCTACCTTTTCCCAATTTTAGTTGTGGGCAGATTTTAGCAATGATAACAAGTCAAGCACACCCTACACATGCTTGTCTACAAGTATAACAGTGGAAAGTAAAGACAAGCACATGTAATAGAGGTGAGGGTTAGAAGATCAAACAAACTTGTTGACACGAAGATTTTTTTCCCGTGGTCCCGATAGGTGGTGCTATCGTACATCCACATTTATGGAGTCTTCAACCCATGGAGGGTAATGGTTGTGAGAGTGCACGGAGGCTCCGCCCATAAGGGTCCATGAAGTCGCAACCTTGAATATTCCATAATGGCTTCCGTCCATGAAGGACTAACCTCACTATGGGTAGATCTTCATGATCTAGGCATTCTCCTTGCCCATACAAACTTCTTGGTTCAAATCGACAACACGAAGTAGGAGGCTCCCAAGAAACACCTAACCAATGTAGGAGGCACCACCCTCCAAAAGGTAATAGGCTTGATAATGGTGATGAAATCCTTTCTCTTGTGCTTCAAGATGATAGACTCCTCAACATGCAATCACTCTCTCACATATTTGGCCTTGTAGAAAAGATTGATTGGGTGGAAAACAACTTGGGGAGGCTAGAAATCAAGATCCATATGGTTGGAGTGGATGATCTTGATCTCAACACAAGGGTAGGTGGTTTTCTCTGCAAAATTTGGATATGGGAAGTGGAGAACTATTCTGAGTGCTTCTCTTGCGATTGGGAGGTATGGACGGGTATATATAGGCATGTAAAAAATCCAACCGTTACAACATTATTGACCATCTCCGTGAAACTGATACAAAAGTCGGTTGTACCAAACTGTTCAAACCGTGGCAACTTTTGGAATCTCGGTGAGACCGATATAGGAAACTCGATTTTACCGATGTCAGTGGCCGAGGCATTTTCCAAGACTCGGTGAGAGTGAAACACAAAACTCGAAAATTCCAATTTTATGAAATCATCTAATAGAATCATGGTCACTGTATCTCTGTTGCACCGATGTGAACTCGATTGTACCGACGATCTAGGGTTTGACTAGGGTTTTGTCTTAGGTTTTGACTTGGTGTAGCCGATGTGGAATTCTTGGTGGCACCGATTTGAGTGGTAGGGTTTTGACAGAGTATTTTGTGGGAGAGCTTGTGGGTGTTTTTGGTGGCTAGCACTTGTGCACGTGGAGCAATTTGTTCACCAACAATACCTTACCCCCTTTTAATAGTATTGGATTTCCTATGGACTCAAAGTGATTTATCCCAAAGTAAAAAGAGAGTCTTCTAGCTTGAAGCTTTGCCAATCCAATCCTTGCATCTTGGGTTATCTCCTCACAATTCATAGCCATCCTATCATTGGACTTTTCCTGAAATATGCTTAGTGAAAACATGAGTCCAGTGACATATATGTTGTTATTAATTACCAAAACCACCTAGGGAGCAAGTGTCCTTTCAGAGTGGCCGAAACTGGGCAAACCCGCCTCCCGTTCTCGTTCATTCCCTTTTATTCGCCACCCAGAGGCGATGGCCTCACACCTAAGTCCTTGCACGAGGACATCTGCCATGACAAAACCACGACAGTTGGCGCCCACCGTGGGGCTCTTTCCTGGTGGGGTTAGGTTCTCAAAGGGATCTCTTCCCGGTTTTGGGAGCTACATGACGGGTCATATGACCAAGAGTCACCGGAGCAAGATCTACATCGACGACTCAGGTTGAGGTCTCGAGGCCGACTGAATTGAGTACGGGTATCGGGTCCCCTTCAGCAAGATCCATGTCTTCACTGGCCAGATCGGTGCGGTGGTGCTCGAGTCAGACATCTGCACCAACCTCGTCGAGCCATCTCGGCACACCCAACCTGGTCGGCCTCAATCACATCCAAGTCACGAGACCAAGGATTTCGGTAAGTTACGTCAATCGCCTCTTATGGCCACTGCCTCTGCAATAGGGGTCAAGATGGCTCTAGACCCGCCCGTGCATGGCCGGTCAGATCTATCACAAGGTGCTCTGGGGGCTAAGTTTCGGCATCGGCGCAGTAACCAGGCTTCTCCAAGAAAATCTAAGCAATTGAGTCATGAACAATATCATGTTTTCACCACCAGCACTTTTAAGTGTGACATCAAGATCAAGAGTAGGGCAGTCAACATGGCAGAGTCGACGGTGCCCAGATATCTCAACTAGTCCAAGCATCTGATCACCTGGAGCAGGGAAGATTATCCTCCCAGGGTTGAGAACCCTGGAGGGTTAGCTTTGGTGGTGGCGCCTCAAGTCAGCGGTTACACTTTGACCAAGGTCCTTATGGATGGGGCAGCAACATCAATATTTTGTACTACGGGACCTTTCGTCGGATGAGCCTATCTGAAAGTTCGTTACTTCCTTCCACGATGGTGTTTCATGGGATTGTTCCTGGAAAGTCGGCTTATCTGATCGGGTGGATCAAACTCGATGTCACTTTTGGTAATGAGTATGACTACATGTGTGATCCCTTGATGGTTGAGGTAGTCAGGATAAATAGCCCATATCACACCCTCTTTGGGCGGCCGGCTTATGCTATATTCATGGACCGACCTTGTTACATTTATCTCAAGCTCAAAATGCTTGGACGTAAGGAAGGGACGAAGCCTATTGCTGAGTCGGCTTGTGCAACCGAGGAGTTAAAATTCTACATCTCCAATGTTGATCTGGCTGATATGAGCCCTCTCAAGAAACCCAATACTGACTCAGAACCTCCACTCAAATTCAAGCCGTCTGAAGATCCTAAGCAGATAGATTTCATGCTGGGCGACTCATCCAAGCAGTTCACTATAGGGTCCGACTTGGACCCTAAATAGGAAAGCGCGCTCATCAAGTTCATCCGATAGAATTCAGACATATTTGCATCGAAGCCTTCTGACATGCCTGGGGTCCCGAGAGAACTCACTGAGGACCAACTTAACATGGATCCTAAGATAAAACCAGTATGCCAATGTCTCCGACGATTCAATGAGGAGAGGCGCAAGGCTATTGGGAAAGAGGTAGCCCGACTCCAAGCTGTCGGGTTTATCATTGAAGTTTTTCATCCTGAATGGTTGGGTAACCCGGTGTTGGTTTTGAAAAACAATGACACTTGGTGCATGTGTGTTGACTCATAAGGCTTGCCCGAAGGATCCTTTTGCTCTCCCACATATCGATCAAATCATTGATTCTATGGCGGGTTGTGAACAGTTGTGTTTCTTGGATGCTAACTCCGGCTATCCTCAGATCAAGATGGTTGATGAGGAATGGTACGTCTCCGTTGTATAAATAATTTTTGATTGTTTCATGCCAATATTATACAAGTTTGACATACTTCTGGCAAAAATTTATATGATTTCTTGGACTAACCTATTAATCCAGTGCCCGGTGCCAGTTCCTGGTTTTCGTGTGTTTTTTGTTTCACAGAAATTCCATACCAAATGAACTCCAAACACGATAAAAAATTGCAGAGATTTTATTTGGACTATTTATGAATATTGAGAAGTGGAACCAAATCAAACAGAGTCCCACAACCTCCACCCTCTACCAGGGCGTGGGCTAGAGCCCAAACGCGGCCTGGTGGACCGTGCCCACCTCGTATGTCGGTTGGATCTCTCCTTCAAGGTCCAAAATGCTAGTTTTTGGATAAAAATCCCCTCAAAATTTCAGCCTGATCGGAGTTACAAAACTCCGGTAATATAAGAAACGATTTTTGGCCCAAAAAACGGGAACACAAAACAGAAGAGAACAAAGAGGGAGATCCAATCTAGGAGGGGCTCCCGTGCCTCTACCTCCATGGAGGCCATGGACCATAGGGGGAACTATCCTCCCATATATGGGGGAGAACAAGGAAGAATAAAAAGTAGGGGGATCTCTCCCAGTCTTTTTTCCGGCGCCACCGGGGCAGGCATCATGACGACAATCTACATCAACAATCTTGTCGTCGTCAACACCAACTCTCTCCCCCTCTTGAAGCGGTATAACACCTCTCTTCCCCGCTGTAATCTCTACTTAAACATGGTGCTCAAGTCCATATATTATTTCCCAATGATATTTGGCTATCCTATGATGTTGGAGTAGATCTCTTTTGTCCTATGGGTTAATTGTGGTATGATGTTATGGATGCGAGTTGTATGTTTATATGGTGCTGTCCAATGGTACCCTTAGTGTCGTGCAAACATGAGGGATCCACGCTATAAGGTGTTGCAATATGTTCATGATTTTCCTATAGTGGGTTTCTTGAGTGACAGAAGCATAAACCCGAGTAGGTGGGTTGTTGCGTATGGGAGTAAAGAGGACTTGATACTTCATGCTATAGTTGGGTTTTACCTTAATGATCTTTAGTAGTTGTAGATGCTTGCTAGAGTTCTAATCATAAGATTATGATCCAAGTAGAGAAAGTATGTTAGCTCATGCCTCTCCCTCATTCCATATAACAAGTATCTATCGTATCATATTGAATTGCCTGGGGACAATCTTTCTCTTGTGTTACAAAAAGCTTGCTACTACATTACTAAGTTTATTTTCTTGCAAAGTACCCATAGTTTTATTCCTGCAAAGTAGTTTCATTGTTGTTCTAGATAAAGCAAACGTTAAATGTGCATACAGTTGTATCGATGGTCGATAGAACTTGAGGGAATATTTGTTCTACCTTAGCTCTTCGTTGGGATTCGACACTCTTCGTTATCAAAAAAGGCTACAAACGATCCCCTACACTTGTGGGTTATCAAGACCTTTTTCTAGCACTGTTGCCCATGAGAAATAGGGTGGGTTGAATATTCTCATGTGTCTTGTTTGATTTATCACTAAGTAAGTTTTTTTCTTTTTCTAGTTTTTTTATATGTTTAGTTATGGATATGGAACACAAAACACCGAAAAAAATTAGTGGTACTTGCTACTCGTGGAGAGGGGGAACCTCCTAAAACCCTCGATGCTAGTTATGTGAAACACGTTAATTAATCCTTCTATAATCCCAAGAAATTCTCAAGGAACTTTATAATGGGATACACATTGGATCAACGTGAGTACTTTAGGGATTATTGCTTATCTCAAAAAGGGAAACACTTATGGGATCAAATTACAATACTGGAATGGTTTGCTTGGGATGCATGTTTGAAATGTGAATATACTTGTTGCTCCAAGATAGAGGCTCCACACGTTCCCTTTCAATGTAAGTTTAATGATAATGAAACCTTGGCTTCTTATGCTAAAGGTATTTATGATTACTATGATGTGGAACGAATAGATGAATTTGTTACTTTTAAAGGTGCTTATGAAATTGCTTCTTTGATTGAAAAGTATGATGATGATATTTCTTACGAATATGAAATTATTGCCATATTTAAATATTGTTATGATAATTATGAATGCAATGCTGATATTATTGAATTTATTGAGAGGATGTCCGCTGCCTTGGAAGAGACTAATATTTTGCAGGGACCTACGAAAGAAGGAGTTGCTGAAACTGTGAACTCATTAGATGAAAAAGATGAGGAGGAGAAGAAAGAACAAAAGGAGTAAGAGCGGATTGATCAACCGTGCCCACCTTCTAATGAGAGTAACTCTTCAACTCATACATTGTTTAATTACCCTTCGTGCTTACCGAAGGATGAATGCTGTGATAATTGCCAAGATCCCTTGGATCCATTTGAAATATCCCTTTTTGATGAACTTGATATTTGCTATGCTTGTGGCCAAGATGAGAATATGAATTATGCTTATAAATATGAACTTGCTATAGTTCCTTATGTTAAGCACGAAATAGTTTCCATTGCACCCACACATGATAGTCCTAATATCCTTTTGAATACTCCCAAATACACTATATCGGAGAAGTTTTCTCTTGTTAAGGATTATATTGATGGGTTGTGTATTGCTACTACACATGATGATTTTGATGAATACAATATGCTTGTTCTTGATGCTACTACTTGCAATTATTATGAGAGAGGAACTACACCTTCACCTCTCTATGTTTCCAATACAATAAAATTGCAAGAAACTATTTATGCTAAGTATTGGCCCTTACTTTGTGTGAATTAATTGTTCTTTTATGACATGCCAATTAATGCATAGGAAGAGAGTTAGATTTTGTTGTTATATGCTTCACATCACTTTGTGCTCACTACTAAATTACAAATCATTGTTAAGTAACATTGGCTTTGATATACCTTGGGATCCGGGTGGATAAATTACTTGAGCACTTTATGCCTAGCTTACTGCCTTTAAATAAAGCGCTACCTGGGAGACAACTCGGAAGTTTTAGAGAGTCATTTATTTCTGTTGTGTGCTTTCATAAAGTTTAAAAACAAAAACATAATATAGAGGGGAACCTAAAGCTTCACAAAAATAAAGGTGAAAGTGAGAGAGAGAGAGATGATGAGCATCGTTGAAGTGGGGGACGTCCTTGAACTTTTGTTCATGCCCATGGAAACTTTGTGAAATTTGAATCATAGAAACTTTTACAACAAAACTAGTTATCCCCTTGTACAAATCCATTGTATTATAAAAATAATGTGCCAAGATTTTCCTTTCGGATGATTAGATTGCTTGTTGGTATGTGTGGTGTAAAAACAGAAACTTTGGTTGTAGTGCATGAATTTTCATTTTTACTGGAATGTTAGAAGTTTCTAAAAAAATTACACTATATTTCTATACAAATTTTTATTTCTTCCTATTTTTTCAGAATTTTAGGAGTTACAGAAGTATGGTCAAATTTTAGATTACTATAGATTGTCCCGTTTAAGACACATTATGTTTATGATGCATTGTTTTGCTTGTTTTGATGAAACTATCGATTTTATTGGTGGTGTAAGCCATAGAAAAGTTATAATACAACAGGGATAATGCAAATAAAAAATATGAATTTGTCTGCAACAATACTTAAAGTAGTATTTTTCTTTGTTATACTATTGGATCTTACTAGTCTTCCATTAAGTTTTGTATGGATGAAGTGTTCGAACATCGAGGAGGTCTCGATATGAGGAGAAGGAGAGTCAAGAGTTCAAGCCTGGGGATGCCCAAGTCACCACAAGCAAATATCCAAGGATACTCAAGCGTGTAAGCTTGAGGATGCCCTGGAAGGCATCCCATCTTTGTTCAACAAGTATCGGTATGTTTTCGTTTTCGTTTTCGTTTCATTCATGTGATACGTGCAAATCTTGGAGCGTCTTTTGCGGTTAGTTTTCATTTTTATTTTTTTCACCATGCTGGTATGAGATAGTCCATGGTTTATTTATAGAATGCTCATTGTACTTCACTTATATCTTTTGATTATGGCTTTATAGAATGCTTCATGTGCTTCACTTATATCATTTGAAGTTTGGGTTGCTTGTTTCTCTTCACATAGAAAACCCTTATTTGAAGAATGCTCTTTTGCTTCACTTATATTTATTAGAGCATGGTCTTTTGTAGAAATAATTAAACTCTCTTGCTTCACTTATATCTATTTATAGAGTCAACATGAATTGGTCATTTGCATGGTTAGTCATAAAATAATACATAAAACTTATGGATAACTGAATATGATATGTTTAGTTCCTTGCAATAGTTTTGTGATATAGAGATGAAAATATGTGGGAGGTACTAGTGGATGATTGTGTTTAGTAAGATATTGGTGTTAATATTTGTGATTCCCGAAGCATGCACCTATAGTCTCCCGTTATGCTAGGAAGTTGGAGCACAATTTATCATTGATTGTCTATCTTTGTGTGAAGGTTGGGGGCGCACGATGGTTAACTCCTCCCAACCTGCCCCCTAGGGGCATGTGTAGTAATACTTTGCTTTGAGGGCTAATAAACTTTTGCAATAAGTATGTGAGTTCTTTATGACTAATATTAGTCCATGGATTGTACGCACTTTTACCTTTCCACAATTTGCTAGCCTCTACGGTACCGCGCATTGCCTATTCTCACCTCGAGAGTCAGCGCAAACTTCGCCGGTGCATCCAAACCCTGATATGTCTCCAACGTATCTATAATTTTGATTGTGTCATGCTATTATATTATCTGTTTTCGATGTTTTATATGCATTAATATGCTATTTTATATTATTTTAGGACTAACCTATTAATCTAGAGCCTAGTGCGAGTCTCTATTTTTCCTTGTTTTTGAGTATTGTAGATATGGAATATCAAACGGAGTCCAAATGGAATAAAATCTTTGCGACAATTTTTTTGGAATGAAAGAGATCTACTAGGTTTGGAGTGCAAGGCAAATAAGTTGCCACGTGGTCACAAGCCATTGGGGCACGACCACCCCCTGGCCACGCCTGGCAGGCTTGTGACTCCCTGACAGGAGTCCTAGCCCTAATCTTCGTCCTATAAATACTCAAATATTCCCCTAATACCAAAAAGAGCCACGCAAATACTATTTCGCCGCCAGAAGCCTCGTTCCCGAGAGATCCAATCTTGGAGCCTTTTTTGGCAATCTGCGGGAGGGGGATTCGATCACGGAGGGCATCTACATCAACTCCATTGCCCCTCCAATGATGCACGAGTTTTCCACCATAGACCTACGGGTCCATATCTAGTAGGTAGATCGCTTCTTCTCTCTCTTTGTGCTTCAATACCAGGTTCTTCATGATCTTCATGGAGATCTATCTGATTTAATACTCTTTTGCGGTGTTTTTGTCGAGATCCAATGAATTGTGGGTTTATGTTCAGATTATCCATGAATCCTATTTGAGTCTTTTCTGAATTCTTATACACATGATTTCATATCTTTGCAAGTCTCTTCGAGTTATTGGTTTGGTTTGGCCAACTAGATTGGTAATTATTACAATGGGAGAAGTGCTAAGTTTTGGGTTCAATCTTGCGGTGTCCCTAGTGACAAAGTAGGGGTAGCAAGGCACGTATTGTATTGTTGCCATCAAGGGTAACAAGATGGGGTATTCATCATATTGCTTGAGTTTATCCCTCTACGTCATGTCATCTTACCTAATGCGTTACTCCGTTCTTCATGAACTTAATACTCTAGATGCAGGCAGGAGTCGGTCGATGTGTGGAGTAATAGTAGTAGATGCATAATTGTTTCGGTCTACTTTACATGGACGTGATGCCTAGATGCATAATCATTTCCTTGGATATCTTCATGATTATTCACTTTTCTATCAATTGTTCGACAGTAATTAGTTCACCCACCGTGATACTTTACTTCAAGAGAGAAGCCTCTAGTGAAACCTATGGCCCCCGACTCTACTTTCCATAATATATTTTCAGATCTTTAAACCAAAAATATGTTGCTCAATTTATTTACATTTTACTTTTCGCAATCTTTTACATCTATCTCTATCAGATCTAATCCTTGCAAATAACCATGAAGGGATTGACAACCCCTTTATAGCGTTGGGTGCAAGAATTTGATTGTTTGTGTAGGTGCATCCATTGGTGACTTCCTTGTTCCTCCTACTGGATTGATACCTTGGTTCTCATCAACTAAGGGAAATACTTATCTACTTTTCTGCATCACCCTTTTGTCTTCAAGGGAAAACCAATGCAAGCTCAAGAGGTAGTAAACCAAATGATATGATACGCTTTATCACACATAAGACTTATATATATTCCTCAAAAAACCCGCCATACCTACCTATTATGACATTTTGATGAATTGAGCATGCAACTTCCACTGCTTCCATTTTGATGATTTGGGCATTCATTGTCATATTGATTTACATGATCATATGATAGCTAGCATGATGTTTCTGTGGCTTGTCCCTTTTTTTATATCTTTGCTACCCTACATCATCACACAACATTCATATAGAGTCATATTTTTTTCTAGGTATCGAGTTGCAATATTGAGTTATAAGTAAATAGAAGATGATATCATTATTCATTACTAGAGCATGTCCCAGTGAGGAAAGGATGATGGAGACTATGATTCCCCCACAAGTCTGGATGAGGCTCCGCACAGAGAAAAAAAAGAAAAAAAGGGGAACAGAAAAAATAAAGAAAAAGAAAGAAAGAAAAAGAGAGAGCAAAAAAAAAAAAAAAAAAGAGAGAGAGACAAAGAGATAAGGGGCATGCTAATTCAACACTTGTGCTTCAAAGTAGCACCATGTTTTTCATATAGAGAGTATCCTATGTTTCCACTTTCATATACTAGTGGGAATATTTCATTATATAGTTAGATCCACACCCACTCAGTTTTCATATTGAGATTTCATACACTTATATCTCTTAGTGCATCCGTTTCATGGCAATGCCTACTCCTCACATTGATATCTATTGATGGGCATCTCCATAGCCCGTTGATACGCTGAGTTGATGCAAGACTTTCTTATCCACTTTTACCCCTTTGAAAACTACCACCATATTCTATTCCACCCATAGTGATATATCCATGGCTTGCTCTCATGTATTGTGTGAGATTTGAAAATGCTGAAGCGCGTTAAAAAGTATGAACCAATTTCTTGGCTGACACCGGGGTAGTACATTATTTATACTTGGTGTTAAGAAGACAGAGCATGACAAGGCTATATGATTTTGTAGGGATAGCGTTCTTTAGCCTTGATATTTTGAAAGACATGATTGTTTGTTGGTATGCCTAAGTATTAGTGTCTTCATGTCAAAACTAGATCATTGCTTTCGATAACTCATGTCTTAATATTCATGCCACGATTAGATATATGATCAAGATTATGCTAGGTAGCATTCCACATAAAAATTTATCTTTTTTATCATTTACCTACTCGAGGACGAGCAGCAATTGAGCTTGGGGATGCTGATACATCTCCGTCGTATCTATAATCTTTGATTGTTTCATGCCAACATTATACAACTTTCACATACTTTTGGCAATAATTTATATGATTTATTAGACTAACCTATTGATCCAGTGCCAGTGCCACTTCCTTTTTTTGTGTGTTTTTTGTTTCACAGAAATTCCATATCAAACGAATACCAAAGGCGATAAAAATTTACCGAGATTTTTTGGAATAGTTATGAATTTGGAGAAGTGGAATCAATGCAAACGGAGTCCCATAGTCTCCACCCTCTACAAGGGTGCGGCCTAGAGCCCAAATGCGGCCTGGTGGACTGTGCCCACCTCGTATGTCGGTTGGATCTCTCCTTCAGGAGCAAGAAAGATAATTTTTGGATAAAAATCCCCTCAAAATATCAGCCCGATCGGAGTTGTGGATCTACAGGAATATAAGAAACCCTTTTCGGCCAGAAAACAAGAACGCAAAATAGAAGAGAACAGAGAGGGAGATCCAATCTAGGAGGGGCCAATACGTCTCCAACGTGTCTACAATTTATGAAGTATTCATTCCATGTTTAAAATAATTCTATATGATTTTGGTATGATTTTATTAGAACTAACCCGCACTGACGTTGTTTTCAGTAGAACTACCATGGTGTCATTTTTGTGTAGAAATAAAAGTTCACGGAATGGGCTGAAAATTTATGGAGAATTTTTTGGAAATTTAAAAAAATACTGGAGTGAAAATATACCGGAGAAGAGTCATGAGGGAGTCACAAGCCACCAGGGCGTGGCCACCCCCCTAGCCGCGCCTAGCTGGCTTGTGACCTCCTTGGGAACCTTCTGGACGTGAGACCAATGCCAAATACTCCTATAAATACCCAAACCTCTGAAAATAAACCTAAATCGGGAGTTGCACCATAGCAAGCCTTCAGATCCACGAAAAAACAAGCGGGAGCCCTTTCCGGCACCCTGTCGGAGGGGGAAACCATCACCAGAGGCCATCTTCACCATCCCGGCAGTCTCCATGATGAGGAGGGATTAGTTCACCCTTAGGGCTGAGGGTATGTACCAGTAGCTATTTGTTTGATCTCTCTCTCTCTTGTGTTCTTGAGATGGCACGATCTTGATGTACCACGAGCTTTATTAATATAGATGAATCATATGGAGTTTTCCCCTCTCTATCTTCTTGTGATGAATTGAGTTTTCCCTTTGAAGTTTTCTTATCGGATCGAGTGTTTAAGGATTTCAGACCACTTGATGTATGTCTTGCGATGGGATATCCGTGGTGACAATGGGATCTTCTATTGATCCACTTGATGTATGTTTTGGTGATCAACCTGCGGGTTCTGTGACCTTGGGAATCTATGCATAGGGTTTGGCACATGTTTTCGTCTTGAATCTCCGGTAGAAACTTTGGGCACTCTTTGAAGTTCTTTGTGTTGAATTGAACATGACGAATATGAAATTTGGTGATGCACATCGTATAATCAAGCCCATGGGTACTCGTGGTGACATTAGAGTATCTAGGTGACATTAGGGTTTTGGTTGATATGTGTCTTAGGGTGTTATATTAGTACAAACTCTAGGGCTGTTCGTGACACTTATAGGGATATCTCATAAGATTGATCAGAAAAAATAACTTTGAGGTGGTTTCGTACCCTACAATAATTTCTTCATTAGTTCTCCGCTATTTTTGACTTTGGAGTGAACTCTTTGTTGCAGGAGAGGTATTTACATATGATTCAACTATGTCAGTATTATTGAGAGAAATTGCACTAGTGAAAGTATGAACCCTAGGCCTTGTTTCCAAGCATTGCAATACCGTTTGTGCTCACTTTTATCATTAGTTATCTTGCTTTTTTATATTTTCAGATTACAAAAACCTATATCTACCATCCATATTACACTTGTATCACCATCTCTTCGCCGAACTAGTGCACCTATACAATTTAAAATTTTATTGGGTGTGTTGGGGACACAAGAGACTCTTTGTTATTTGGTTTAGGGTTGTTTGAGAGAGACCATCTTCAACCTACGCCTCCCACGGATTGATAAACCTTAGGTCATCCACTTGAGGCAAAATTGCTACTGTCCTTCAAAAGCTGCGCTTGGAGGCCCAATAGGAGTCTACAAGAAGAAGGTTGTGTAGTAGACATCAAGCTCTTTTCTGGCGCCGTTGCCAGGGAGGTGAGTGCTTCTAGGTATATCTTTAGATCTTTTAATCAAATCTTTTAGTTTCTTGTTTTTCACTAGTTTGGTTTCAAAAAAGAAAACTACAAAAAAATGGAATTGAGGTTGCCTCACATGCTTCATCTTTTTAATGTCTTTCGTGAAAATGATGGAAAGGAAAATTGTGCCCAAATGTTAGAATAAGAAGTTACTAAAATGTTTGGCACTAAATCTTGGATTGATGAGCATGATTGAAATATTGTTAGTATGAATTCTCTGAATATTCATGATGCTAATGATATGCAAATCCAGAAGCTTGGAGATGCTATGTTTGATGAAGAAGATATTTTTAGTTCCCCAAGATTTGATGAGCAAAACTATTATGATTATGACGTGCCTCCTATCTATGATGATTATTGTGATGACATGTATGCTATAAAGAGTAATGATAGCCATGAAACCAATTATCATGATTTTGATATTCAATGTGGTTATGTCAATCAAGTGTCACATTATAGTTATTTTGTTGAGTTTGCTCCCACTACTATGAATGAGAAGAAGTTTGCTTATGTGGAGAGTGATAAATTTTCTATGCTTGTAGATCCTGAAAAGAATTATTTTTGTGATAGTTATATTGTGAATATTCCTTCATGATGCTACTGAAAATTATTATAAGGGAGGAACATATGCTTGTAGGAATTGCAATAATATCAAGTTTCCTCTATATGTGTTCAAGGTCTTGAAGTTGTGCTTGTTTGGTCTTCCTATGCAAGTTGATTCTTGTTCCCATGAATTGTTTGCTCACAGAATCCCTATGCATAGTAAGTGGGTTAGACTTAAATTTGCTTGTCATGAGATTCAGGATGCTCTTTTGCATGTTTCAAATACTATTTCTATGTGAGCATCATTGAAATCATCATGCCTAGCTAAAAGGTATTAAAGTAAAGCGCTTGTTGGGAGATGCTACTTCTCGAGGATGTGTTGGTTTCCCGTGAAGAGGAACGGTTTGATGCAGCAAAGTAGATAAGTATTTCCCCCAGTTTTTCAGAATCAAGGTATCAATCCAGTAGGAGATACAAGCGAGTCACCAATAGATGTACCTTTTCAAAGAATCAAACTCTTGCACCCAATGCTATAAGGGGTTGTCAATCCCTTCATGGTTACTTACAAGGATGAGATCTAATGAGATAGACATAATAGGATGCTTGAACGAAAAGTAAAAGTAAAACTAAAAGTAAAACTGATGTAGCAAGCATTTTTGGTATTTTTGGTTTTAGATCTGAAAGTATAATATGGAAACTAGACCCGGGGGCCATAGGTTTCACTAGATGGCTTCTCTCGTGATGGCAAGTATTATGGTGGGTGAACAAATTACTGTCGAGCAATTGATAGAAAAGCGAATAATTATGAAGATATCCAAGGCAGTGATTATGCATATAGGCCTCATGTCCGTATCAAGTAGACCGAAACGATTCTGCATCTACTACTATTACAAAACACATCGACCGACTCCTGCCTGCATCTAGAGTATTAAGTTCAAGAAGAACATAGTAACGCACTAGGTAAGATGACATGATGTAGAGGGATATGATGAAAACTCCATCTTGTTATCCTTGATGGCAATGATACAATACATGCCTTGCTACCCCTACTTTGTCAATAGGTGAGAACACCGCAAGATTGAACCCAAAACTAAGCACTTCTCCTATTGCAAGAATTACCAATCTAGTTGGACAAACCAAACCAATAACTCAAAGAGACTTGCAAAGATATGAAATCATGCATATAAGAATTTAGGAAAGACTCAAATAATATTCAAGGATAATCTGAACATAAACCCACAATTCATCGGATCTTGACAAACACACCGCAAAAGAGTATTACATCGGATAGATCTCCATGAAGATCATGAAGAACATGGTATTGAGAAGAAAAGAGAGAGAAGAAGCCATCTAGATACTATCTATGGACCCATAGGTCTATGGTGAACTACTCACGCATCATCGGAGCTGCAATGGAGTTGATGTGGATGCCCTCCGTGATCGAATCCCCCTCCGACAGATTACCGAAAAAGGCTCCAAGATTGGATCTCTCGGGAACGGAGGCTTCTGGTGGCGAAAAAGTGTTTTTGTTGCTCTTTTTGATAATGATAGAATATTTGGGAATTTTATAGGACGAAGATTGGGGTTAGGGGAGCTTCTGTGGGCCCACAAGCCTACCGGCGTGGCCTACCCCCCTGGTCGTGCCCCTAGGGCTTGTGGCCCCATGGTGGCTCCTCTGCCTTGGTTCTCAAGTCTGGTAGGTTTTATTCCGTTTGGACTTCGTCTAATATTCCTTATCTGCAAATATGAAAATCAAGGAAAAAACAGAAACTGGCACTAAGCTCTAGATTAATAGGTTAGTCCACAAATAATATTAAATAGCATATTAATGCATATTAAACATCCAAAACAGATTTTATTATAGCATGGAACAATAAAAAATTATAGATACGTTGGAGACGTAACAACATCCCCAAGCTTAATTCCTGCTCGTCCTCGAGTCTCTAAATGATACAAATAGAATTTTTGATGTGGAATGCTACCTAACATATTTATCCATGTAATATTCTTTATTGTGGCATGAATATTCAGATCCGTAAGATTCAAAACAATAGTCTAATATTGACATAAAAACAGTAATACTTCGAGCACACCAACAAGATAGTCGTGTCCTTTCGAAATAACATGGCCTTAGAAAGTCATCCCTACAAAATCATATGGTCTGGCTATGCTCCATCTTCCCCACACAAAGTATCTAAATCATGCACAACCCCGATGAACAAGTCAAGCAATTGTTCACACTTTTGGTGTTCTCAAACCTTTTCAACTCTCACGCAATACATGAGCATGAGCCATGGATATAGCATTATAGGTGGAATAGAATATGGAGGAGGTGCAAGGAGAAAAAGGAGAAGATAGTCTCACATCAACTAGGCGTATCAACGGGCTATGGAGATACCCATCAATAGATATCAATGTGAATGAGTAGGGATTGCCATGCAACAAATGCACTTAGAGCTATAAGTGTATGAAAGCTCAACAAGAAAGCTAAGTGGTCGTCCATAATGAATATCCACTAGTTATATGGAAGTGACAAAATAGGAGACTCTCTATCATGAATATCATGATGCTACTTTGAGGCACAAGTGTGGAAAAAGGTAGTAGGAATTGTCCCTTCTCTCTTTCTCTCATTTTTTATTTTATTTTGGTGGGCGTCTTTGGCCTCTTTTATTTTTTTGTTTGGGCTTCACTGGCCTCTTTTATTTTTGTAAATTCCGGATACTCATCCCAACTTGTGAGGGAGTCTTAGCCTCCATCATCCTTTTCTCTCACAGGGCAATGCTCCATTAATGAAAAATCATCACACTTTTATTTACTTATTACTCAAGTAAAGCCTGTGGGATAGTGTGGATACTTGCTTGTTTGATTCTGTGCAAAAACAGAAAGTTTTCCGTCCAGTATATGAATTATCTTATTTTACTGGAGCGTCAAAAAATTCTGAACTTTTTACACAACATTGCTATGAAAATTATGTGATATTTTCTAATTTTTTAGAATTTTCAGAGCCAAGGAAGTTTGGTGACCATTCAGATCTTTACAGACTGTTTTGTTTTTGACAGATTCTGTTTTGCATGCATAGTTTTTTTATTTCAACTGTTCCTATAGCTTATATTGAGTAATATAAATTGTGGGAATGATGTAATGCAGTAGGTATCATGTGGGAATAATTATGAATCTTGTCTTGACATTACCTAAGTGAATGATCTATCTTTATTACACTAACCCTTCTCACAAAGTTCCGTTAAGTTTTGTGTGATTGAAGTTTTCAAGTTTTGGGTGAGACACCCATATGAGGAGAATAAGGAGTAACAAGAACCTAAGCTTGGGAATGCCCAAGTCACCCCAAGTTAATATCCAAGTAATAGTCAAGCGCCTAAGCTTGGGGATGCCCCGGAAGGCATCCCCTATTTCGTCGTCAAAACTATCGGTATATCTTACTTGGATCTATATTTCTATTCGTCACATAATATGAGTTTTTCTTGGAGCTGTTGACGCTCAAAAGTGGTACGATCATAAAGAGTAGCTTGAAGTTATACCAAGATGAAGTCAAAACTATGGTTGTAACTCACCATTGGATAACCCTTTTAGAGAAGATCAAAATTCATATGAAAATGGTCCAAGATGGAGCTCTTACGCAATAGTTATGACAAGTTCAGAGATGCTCATGTTGACACCAGATTAAAGAATGGCATGCAACTCAATTAAGATGGCCTCAGATGAAAAATCTTTCAACATGAAAGTTGTGCTTCTAGTCGAAACGGTTGATTTTGATATAAAAAAAGTCTCAATCCGAGATCATAAGTAAAAGTTAGAAACATCTGAGTGCGGCCTTGTCACGAGCCAGAAGTGGCGCGCCCCATCAGACACAGTGTCTGATGTGTAGCGCGAATAATAGCTTGTTTTGTGCAAGATATTCGGCCATGAAGATATCGTCGAATCAAAAAACATTCAACACGAAAGTTGTTTGTCTCGTCGAAACGGTAAAGTTTGCTTTTGGGTTCATCTTCATCCGAGGTTGTTTGTGGCCCTTGGAACCTAAAAAGCGAACTGTTGTCCCAGACTTGCCTAAATTTGAGTTCGGTTAATTTTGGAAAGTTCAAACAAAAACCATCCGAATTTGACTAGGGTTTTGGACGTGAATCCAAGCCTTTTCCTTGCATGGGAGGTCCAACAACCTCTTATATACCTAAGGGGTGATGGTCGATTGAACAACAACACACAATTGAACAAACACATCTACTACTTTTTTGTGTTCATCTATCCCCTACCCTTGTATCTTTCTTCTCGTTCTTCGTCCGTTCTTCTTCTTGGAGGGCAGCGATCCACGAGGCCCTAGGGGCGATCAGGTCGACCTAGGGCAGCCTATAGCTGCCGCGCGCCCTGACGGGGTCCCTCCCGGGCGTGTGGGGTTTCGGGTTCTCAAAAGCACCCGCCTGATTGCTTGTGTACCGTGCTTTCGAACTGGTCTCCTTTGACGTGAGCTGCGGTGAACCACCCCCAGCGTTGAGGGTACATGGTGACGTGTTCGTGTGTGAACACACTTTTTGGTGACTCCGCTAGGGATCGAAGCTTTGAACGGTCTCCAGCCCGTTCTTGCTACGAAGAGATCGTCATCTAGGGTTTGCAATCTACAAAGGTAATATGAATACCCAGTCCCCTACAGTAGATGCAAATAATTCATATCGTGTTACTAGATCGTTCAATGTGTATACTCTATCGGCCATCCCTAGTTTTTTCAATCATGCATCTAACTATGTGCAATGGCCGATTCAAAGCAATTTACATGCTTCAACTTCTTATGATATTAGTAACATGCACCATATGTATCCCAACACTCATGTATCGGTAACCCCTCAAATCGTTACGCCGATGAACAACATGGTGAGTTCGGTTAATAAATTTGAAATACCTCATGTTAGAATTTCCAATGCCAAGCAAGAAAGCGTTTCACTCTTTTATTCATCGGCAACTAATTTGAAATATACTAGTTCAACCATGCCGATGGATGGGAGAATTGGCCATGCTACTGCTAGCTATTCGGCCAGTTACTCTCAACCGTCATATGCTACACATCATGTTAGTGATTTTTTGGCACCATATACAACCGTAGATGCTCATAATTCGGCTTCACACCTTCATGGTCATAGTCGAATAAGTGAATATTTTGCAGGAGTGCACATGCCATCATCTAATATTGTAGCATATAATGCATCCTTTACGCAATTGCATAATTTTGGCAACACCTCATTGCCTAAAGAGTCTAAGAGTATTGTGGAGCAATCCCTTACAGAATGGGAAGTGGCTGCATTAAAAGGGATATAGCCCGAAATAACAAGATTAGTGCTCTTTCCCTAGAAGAACAAGATAAGGGGCTAGTTCCTGATTGTAACGCAATAAGAGCTAGAGTTTTGCTAGAAGATGAATCTTTGTCAATTGAGAGAATTGGCGAGCAAAAATATGGTTCTACAACAATGCATATGCCTTCACCTAGTACTACATCATATTATACACCCCCTACACAATTGCAAATTTTCGGCAACACCCACGTGTCATTGCCGAAAGAGTCTAATAGCATTGGGGCGCAATCATATCCGGAGTGGGCTGAAATTGAGAAAAAGATTAAAGCCAATTTTGCCGCTCGCCGCCAGGAACAACAAGAAAAAGAATTGGCTCAAGTAAAAGAAGCATTGCCAATTGGTAGTATCAATGAAAATAAGGATACTTCAAAACATGAAAGTGCCTTAGTTGAAAAAGCCGAATCAAGTATTATATTCGGAATCCATCAAATCTAAAGAGCCATGCATTGTTGAGAAAGGGCATGGAAAGTATAGCAAAACAACCATACTTGATTTTTCTGAAGTTAATGGAACCTACTTTCTGCCCCATGAGTTTCGTGCCATAGAAATTGATGAGCTTCAAGAACAAGAACAAGTAGCCGAACAAAGTTTGGTGAACAAAGATCATCAAACTAATGATGCACGAAATCAAGAAAAAGATGAAGACAAGGCATTGGGGAGCTATCCAAAGGCGGAGCAAGATATTCTTCAAGACACACCACCATCATGCTCTCCCAACATATTTGAACAGGTATGTCTAGCAAGTAATTTACTTGTTTTCAGATTTGGTCACAACTTTATTGTTAACACATCTATTAGAAAAATACTCATAAGTAATTTTGAAAGACCAATGAAGAAGTGTAATTTACTTGTTAGCCAAAAAATTGTTATTGAGCATACTCGTCAACCCATTGCGCCATTTATAAAAACCGATAGTGACTTATTGTTCCAGCCAAGGCTTTCCCCACTGCTTTATGTAAAGTTCATATCTAATTTGGTAGCTTTGCTTATTTATTACTTGTCTTACACTTGTTCTTAGTTAAGACATGTGTGTTCTAACTATTTTCGTTTCACAAATTTAAAGCCAAGGTTAAAATATTTTGAGATAACCGATGCTAGTATAGTTTCTTATTTAAACACATCGGAGATAGAGTGCAAAACAGGATGCATGGCCGAATGGGGGGATGCAACATCTGAACCATTCGTTTGCTTACTTCCAAAGCCGTTCCCACAACAAGATCGGCTAGAGAATGTAAATTATACCTTCAATTCTAACATGTGTGATCAAATCTTTGATTTGTTGTTGAGAAATAATTATATTAGAATTCTTGACCACAATGTCAAGCCATCTATCCATGGACGAATGTATTGTAGGTTGCATGATTCGTTCAAGCATAATTTTGATGATTGCAACATGTTTCGTCAAATAGTTAAATCGGCCATTGAAAAAGGGCGATTGAAATTTGTTGGAACACCAAGAGATGACCAGTCCTTTCCAATTGGTCCGGATGGCAAAAAGTTTATGCATCAGCTGCTTCATGCCAATCCATTTAAAAGGAAGGTAAAAACTGCAGGTGAGGGGATCAAGCTTTCAAGAAGAGAAATTGTTGAAGATCATAATGCACATAATCTTGAGGGCAAGAATTCTGTCGAAGCTACAATGAAGACGCCAAGGACTAAGAGGTAACAAGAAAATCCAAATATCGGTGCAAGCACAACCAAAGAAAACAAAGGCTGAGGTAAGCACAAAGGTAAAAAGGCGGAAAGTCACTTTCACGCAACTATTGGAAAAATATCAGAAGATGAGTGAAGAGAAAAGTGCTTATGGGCCAACTAACGCAAAAGCATCAAGATTACCCCCTAGGCGCAAATCCAAGTATTGGTATTTTCAATAAGAGAATTTGAATGCAACATATGCATATCCTTATTTTGGGCCGCCAAGACAAATTTCATGGGTGCCTTCGTATGGTCATGTAAATTCATATCCATCGTATGGCAGGTATGATACAAGGGCACATTGTCCATAGTATTATAAACCATCTCACTAGTATTATGCAACGCCAAGAAGACCAACATTCAGTGAGCAGTCATATGTTCAAGGCCGTTTCAATAAAAAAAGAATCGGTCCAGAGCACAAGGAAGAATGAGGAGGTGGTTGAGCAAGTCTACCTTGTCAAAAGAGATGGTCGTAAGAGTGCCACTTCAGACAAGATCTTAAATAAAAAAGCCAATTAAAGTGTTGACATTGGCTAAAAAAGGCACCGAGGCAAGTCAATTAAGTGCCAAGTCTGAAGGGAAGAAGTTGAAAGTGCACAAGGTAAAACAAGAATTGTCATTAGTTCAAACGAAATCACAGTCTGGGCGCCCACTCGGCTTATCGTATAGGCAAAAGAAGAAGTTGCAAAAACTTAGTGCACAAGAATTTATAAAGAAGAACATGGCATGGGTTCCCAACGGTGGAAACCAAAACAAAAATGATGTGCAAGATTCTATTGCAACAAGTACAATACAAGTGAAGAAGTAGAAGAATGAAATTAGTAAACAATTCAGCCAAAGGTTTCCATCACCCCATCAAAATCTTCGGTTAGCACACCATCCATATTCATCAAATATGTCATTTATTCCTATGCCATGGAACTCATCCTCAGGTATGATTGGTTACCCTCCATGGGCTTATTTTGATCCAGGGTTGCAATATAATTTTCTACATCATGAAAGGGTATTACCAAATCACTATACATTTGATTAGATACAAGTTTGTTGCTGATCCAAAGGGCCAAATTATTGATTTGCCATTTCATTTGTTTATTTAGGCTATACGTGCTTTGTTGGATGAAGTTTACGTGGACCTTATGGTAATGGCCGATATTTATCTATCGTCCTAAGAGTATGTCAATGCATGGCCAGTGTAGTATTCTAACATTGTTCTTAGTTCGATTGGAGGATGAGACAAGGTTCATGCTCATGGAAATTTATATGTATTCCTGTATCATGCTTGCATGGAATTGATACTTTACTTATTACATGCTTCTATGATAATTTTTCGAACCGATGTCATTGAATATATGTTGCATAGACCAATTCATAGTTGCAAAATTGGTTAGTGGGCTTATACTTTGTTTGGATATGATTTGGCTTATGCATCTTTGAAATCTATAAGAGGCCAAATCAAAGCTAATTTTATTACCGAACATCAGATTAATGACATGCATAATATTGATATTACCCTTGTCTCTCTAGTACTATGGAGATTATATTTTGATGGTTCAATTCGTAGCAATGGCCAAGGTGTTGGTGTTGTTTATATATCTCCTTATAGTACTATTTTTGAAGCCTCATGCCGCTTAGAATATTTTTGCACAATTAATCAAAGCCGAATATGCATTGTTATTCAGATTAACTCTTTTACTTGCCATAGGCGCTATACATGTTGAGGGTCTCGATGATTCGTTATTAGTAGTGCAATGAGTATCAAAAAGTTATCAATGTTTTGACGAATCACTTATAATTTATCTTGAGGCATGTCTAGATGTAATATTCTCCTTGCGTTACTTTCAATTTTTCATATATCTAAACATGATAATTGGGGAAAGTTTGCACTGCAAGCATCCGGCTACCATGTTGATCATAGTGTATTGCATATTTATCAATAGCCGATGCTTAGTCTCGGCAACATAGGTAAGGCCAGACTGAAGCCCACTACTTCGCCACTAATTTAATTTTCATGTAGGCAAAATCAAGGATTCAAGAAAACTCATTGTGGATTACCTACATTAATCTAGCAGAAGGGCGAACAATATGGTTCGGAGAATCGCTTTGAGATACATATCTATGGAACTTTATCACCAGATTGTTAATGAAATTGAGAGGGTTTCACCCAAGTTTGCATCAAGGATTCAAACAAGTAATGGCCGATATATACTTATCGCCCTAAGCACATGCAAAATGTCCAATGGAGTGTTGACATCGTCCTTAGAACCAACATGGTACAAGTTATTTTTCGGCGTGCTTGCTTTGCCAAAAAACAGGGGGGCATGTGTTAACGCTCAAAAGTGGCACGATCATAAAGAGTAGCTTGAAGTTATATCAAGATGAAGTCAAAACTATGGTTGTAAGTCACCATTGGATAACCCTTTTAGAGAAGATCAAAATTCATGTAAAGATGGTCCAAGACGGAGCTCTTACGCAATAGTTGTGACAAGTTCAGAGATGCTCATGTTGACGTTATATTAACAAATGGCATGAAACTCAATTAAGATGGCCTCTAATGAAAAAGTTTCAACATGAAAGTTGTGCATCTCGTCGAAATGGTTGATTTTGATATAAAAAATGGCTCAATCCGAGGCCGCATGTAAAAGTTAGAAACATCTGAGTGCGGCCTTGTCACGAGCCACAAGTGGCGCGCCGCATCAGACACAGTGTCTGATGGGTAGCGCGAATAATAGCTTGTTTTGTGCAAGAGATTTGGCCCTGAAGATGGCCTTGAATCAAAAAACGTTCAACAAGAAAGTTGTTCGTCTCGTTGAAATGGTCAAGTTTTCTTTCGGGCTCATCTTCATCCGAGGTCATTTGGGGCCCGTGGGACCAAAAAACCGAACTGTTGTCCCAGACTTACCTAAATTTGAGTTCGGTTAATTTTGGAAAGTTCAGACACAAACCATCCGAATTTGACTAGGGCTTTGGACGTGAATTCAAGCCTTTTCTTTGCATGGGAAGTCCAGTAGCCTCATATATACCTAAGGGGTGATGGCTGATTGAACAACAACACACAATCGAACAAACACATCTACTACTTTTTCGTGATCATCTATCCCCTACCCTTGTATCTTTCTTCTCGTTCTTCGCTCATTCTTCTTCTTGGAGGGCAGCGATCCATGAGGCCCTAGGGGCGATCAGGTCGACCTAGGGCAGCCCATAGCCGCCGCGTGCCCTGAAGGGGTCCCTCCCGGGCCTGTGGGGTCTCGGGTTCTCAAAAGTACCTGCCGGATTGCTTGCGTATCATGCTTCCGAACGGGTCTCCTTCGACGTGAGCTGCGGTGCATCATCCCCCACATCGAGGGTACACGGTGACGTGTTCGTGTGCGAACAGAGGTGTCATTTTTTTGTTATCTGTTAGTTTTTATTTATAATCTTGGTTTACAATAAAAAGTTCCAAGAATTGCCTTTAGGATGCTTGCATTGCATGTTTTGATATGCTCTGAGTAAAAATAGAAACTTCTGCTATAGTGTTTGAATTTTCATATTTTACTGGAGCGAAGCAATTTTTGCACAGTGTTTTCATATAAATTCCTTAGCATTTCCTCAATTTTCAAAATTGTTTGAGTTACATAAGTACAATGGCTTAATAGATTGCTAGAGACTGTTCTGTTTGGACAGATTGCTGTCATAGTTTTGCTATCTACTTATCCTATAGTTTCCATAGCCTATATTGGTAGATATAAATTGTGGAAATGATAGTATACAGTACCTAATGTTTGAAAATTATTATGCAACTTGTCTTGTAAGTACATGAAGTGTTGATTTATTCTCATGTGTACTAACCTATCTCACGAGTTCTTTACGAGTTTTGTGTGGATGAAGTTTTTGAGAATAGGTGAAACAATGATATGAGAGGATTGAATAAGATACACAATTTCAAGCTTGGTGATGCCCAAGGCACCCCAAGTAAATATTTCAAGAAGTATCAAGCATCTAATCTTGGGGATGCTACGCATCCCACCTCTCTTCGTCAACTATCGGTTAGAATATGTTGAACCTAAATTTTTATTCGTTCACATGATGCGTCCTATTCTTGGGGTGCTATTTTTCTTTTGCTTCCTGTTTAAATAAAATACTCAGATCTGAACATATTTGTTGAGAGAGAGAGAAAGTCCTCACATAGCCACTTAATTGTTTGACTACTCATTGATCTTCACTTATATGTTTTGGAGTAGTTTTGTCATTTACTCTCGTGCTTCACTTATATCCTATGAGTAAATGGTTGAATGGATTGAATATAATAAACCTGAAATTATATATGTTTTATATGCTTATCCCATGGGGAGTAATGACTTCACATATAATAAGTATAGGTAGTAAAATTTATTGAAAGTTAGCAAACACCGCATTGGTCACTTGAACAATTCATGAAAGAATATTGAAGGAAGAGATATTTCACTTATAAATATAATATATTGGACATCTTCTATGATTGTGAATACCCATTAATTATTTTCAAACTTGAGAAAATTAGTTGAAATTGGAAAATGAAGACAACGTATTGAGTTATGGTTGTGTATATTTGCATAGAAGTTATATTGTTATGGATCCTCCAACATGTGGTGTTTGCTTCCACCTCATACTAGCCAAAACTTTCGCACCAAGTAGAAATACTACTTGTGCATACAAACTCCCTTAAACCCAAAGTTGTTCCATATGAATCCACCATACCTACATATATGCGGTATTCACTTGTCGTTCCAAGTAAATCTGCATGTGCCAAAGTCTAAACCTTCAATAATATTCTGTTGTGTATGCCCGAATCGTTAATATAGTCACTAGGGGTTGTCAGTATCTTCCATGATAGGTGGGTTATTCTCAAGATTTGTGTTGATTCACTATCATTCACGAGAAAGTGGTTCGTATTCGGGATGCCTAGTTCCATGCTGAAAAATCAAATCAAAATACAAAGAAACAGAACTCCCCCAGGATTGTTGTTTGTATGGACGGTACCCTTGGATTCGGCTCACCGTGGAGTGTGATTGATTGGTGGAGGGGGAGTAAAAACTTTACCTTTCTGTTTGGAAACCACCTATAATGTATCTAGCATGTAAGATATCGAGATCTCTCGGTTGTTATGTTGACAATGAAAGCACACCGCTCAAAGTCATTATTCATCTCCGTTTTAAAAGCTCGTGCTCTGGGACTTGTACAAATCAATGATTCCCTCTACGAAGGGCATATATTTTACTTTCTAGTACTTACTTTTATACAAGGGTCATGGTGATCTTCACCACTTCCTATAGTTTGCCTTTTTCTCTTGGCAAGCATCATGTGGTGGGGAAAAGATCCAAACATATATGCCCATTCAAATATATTTGATTATGAATTATTATTGTTGACAATTATCCATATAATAAATAAGTTGGTAGGCGAAACTTTAAGCCCTATCTTTCTCTGTGTTCGACAGATGCCATTTGCTCTACAAATATGCTTTGAGAATTAACAATCATTGAAGACTATATGATGGTTGACTATGTGGAATTTTCTAAATCAAAGCTCTTACATAGACCCTTCCTGAGAATAAGATGAATTGCAATTGTTTGGTGACTGAAAGCGTAGTTTGTTAGTTTTCAAGAAACTTTATGGTCAATACTTTAACATGTGAATAGCTTGTTACTTCATCATGAGAAGTTTTATGAGATGAGCTACTGTTTATGATATATAATGATGCTAGGAAAATTGTTTGGAACAATCATTGATCAAATTTATGCACTATGCTAGCATTCACACTTCATAAATTATTTCTTTTATTATTTACCTATTCGAGGACGACCAGGAATTAAGCTTGGGGATGCTGATACGTCTCCAATGTATCTATAATTTATGTAGTATTCATGCCATGTTTATAATAATTCTATATGATTTTGGTATGATTTTATTAGAACTAACCCGAACCGACGCTGTTTTTAGCAGAACTACCATGGTGTCGTTTTTGTGCAGAAATAAAAGTTCTCGGAATGGGCTGAAAATTTACGGAGAATATTTTTGGAAAATATAAAAAATACTGGAGCGAAAAGATACCAGAGAAGAGTCCCGAGGGATTCACAAGCCACCAGGGCGTGACCACCCCCCTAGCCACGACTAGCTGGCTTGTGACCTCCTCGGGAACCTTCCGGATGTGGGACCAACGCCAAATACTACTACAAATACCCAAACCTTCGAAAAGAAACCTAGATCGGGAGTTCCTCTGTCGTAAGCCTCCAGAGCCATGGAAAACAAATCGGGAGCTCGTTCCGACACCCTGCGGGAGGGGGAAACCATCATCAGAGGCCATCTTCATCATCCTGGCGATCTCCATGACGAGGAGGGAGTAGTTCACCCTCGGGGCTGAGGGTATGTACTAGTAGCTATGTGTTTGATCTCTCTCTCTCTCTCACTCTCTCTCGTGTTCTTGAGATGGCACGATCTTGATGTACTGCGAGCTTTATTGATATATGAATCATATGGAGTTTTCCCCTCTCTATCTTCTTGTGATGAATTGAGTTTTCCCTTTGAAGTTTTCTTATCGGATAGAGTCTTTAAGTATTTGAGAACACTTGATGTATGTATTGTGATGGGATCTCTGTGATGACAATGAGATGTTCTATTGATCCACTTGATGTATGTTTTGGTGATCAACTTGCGGGCTCCGTGACCTTAGAAATCTATGCATAGGGGTTGGCACATGTTTTCATATTGAATCTTCAGTATAAACTTTGGGGCACTCTTTGAAGTTCTTTGTGTTGGATTGAACATGACGAATCTGAAACTGTGTGATGCATATTGTATAATCAAGCCCATGGGTACTCGTGGTGACATTGGAGTATCTAGGTGACATTAGGGTTTTGGTTGATGTGTGTCTTAAGGTGTTATTTTAGTACGAACTCTAGGGATGTTCGTGACACTTATAGGGATAGCTCATAAAATTGATCAGAAAAGATAACTTTGAGGTCGTTTCGTACCCTACAATAATTTCTTTGTTGTACCTCCGATATTTGTGACTTTGGAGTGAACTCTTTGTTGCACGAGAGGTATTTACATATGATTCAACTATGTCAGTATTGTTGAGAGAAATTGCACTAGTGAAAGTATGAACCCTAGGCCTTGTTTCTAAGCATTGCAATACCATTTGTGCTCACTTTTATCGTTAGTTACCTTGCTGTTTTTATATTTTCATATTACAAAAACCCATATTTACCATTCATATTGCACTTGTATCACCATCTCCTCTCTGAACTAGTGCACCTATACAATTTACTATTGTATTGGGTGTGTTGGGGACACAAGAGACTCTTTGTTAATTGGTTGCAGGGTTGTTTGAGAGAGACTATCTTCAACCTATGCCTCCCACAAATTGATAAACCTTAGGTCATCCACTTGAGGGAAAATTGCTACTGTCCTACAAAACTCTGCGCTTGGAGGCCCAACACGAGTCTACAAGAAGAAGGTTGTGCTGTTGACATCAGGGGCTCCCACCCCTCTGCTGCCATGGAGGCCATGGACCAGAGGGGAACTCTCCTCCCATATAGGGGGGAGGCCGAGGCATAATAAGAAGGAGGGGGGCTCTCTCCCCCTCTCTCCCGGAGTCATCGGAACGCTGCCAGGGCAAGCATCGTGACGGCTATCTACATCAACAATCTTGCTGCCATCAACACGAACTCTCTCCCCCTCTTGTAGTGGTGTAACACCTCTCTTCCCCGCTGTAATATCTACTTAAACATGGTGATCAACTCCATATATTATTTCCCAATGATATTTGGCTATCCTATGATGTTTGAGTAGATCTCATTTCTCCTATGGTTTGATTGTGGTGTGATGTTATGGATGTGAGTCGTATGTTGATATGGTGTTGTCCTATGTTGCCCTCCATGTTACGCAAACATGAGGGATGCAAGCTGTAGGATGTTGCAATATGTTCATGATTTACCTATATTGGGTTGCTTGAGTGACAGAAGCATAAACCCGAGTAGGTGGGTTGTTGCGTATGGGAGTAAAGAGGACTTGATACTTAATGCTATGGTTGGGTTTTACCTTAATGATCTTTAGTAGTTGTAGATGCTTGCTAGAGTTCTAATCATAAGATTATGATCCAAGTAGAGAAAGTATGTTAGCTCATGCCTCTCCCTCATTCTATATAACAAGTATCTATCGTATCATATTGAATTGCCTCGGGACAATCTTTCTCTTGTGTTACAAAAAGCCTGCTACTGCACTACTAAGTTTATTTTATTGCAAAGTACCCGTAGTTTTATTCCCGCAAAGTAGTTTCATTTTTGTTCTAGATAAAGCAAACGTTAAGTGTGTGGAGAGCTGTATCGGTGGTCAATAGAACTTGAGGAAATATTTGTTCTACCTCTAGCTCCTTGTTGGGATTCGACACTCTTACTTATTGAAAAAGGCTACAAATGATCCCCTACACTTGTGGGTTATCAAGGACCAGGAGAAGACAACCTTTATCACTCCTTTTGGCTCTTTCTGCTATGTCTCCATGCCCTTTTGGCTTAAGAGTGCTAGGGCAACTTCTCAACGATGTGTTCATAATTTCCTTCAACCCTAGATTGGGCAGAATGTTCACGCCTATGTTGACTAAATCGTGGTGAAGTCTCATAAGAAGGAAACACTCTTGGAAGATGTCAAGGAGATGATTGGTAAGTTATGAATACACCAAATGAATGTTAACCTGGCCAAATGCGTTTTCAGTATTCCTGCAGGCAAGATATTGGGCTTTCTGGTTTCTAAGCGTCGCATCGAAGCTAACCCGGTCAAAATAGAAGCAGTAACTTCACTGGCCCCGCTAGCAAACATCAACCAGGTTCAACGCCTTGCGGGTCGCATCGCAGCCCTAAGTCGTTTCATAAGCCGCCCGGGGGAGAAAGCTGTCCCTTTTTTACCTGGTTTCAAAGAAAACAGGCGACTTTAAATGGACAGATGCTGCCAATGAAGCCTTTGAAACACTCAAGCAATAACCGGTTAACCCGCCCATCTTGGTCGCTCCTACCGAAAAAGAGCCTATGCTCCTATACATCGCCACTAATTCTAAGGTGGTGAGTGTGGCGGTGGTAGTTGAACTGAAATAACAAGGCTACGAGTATCCAGTTCAGCATTCGGTTGATACTGTCAGCAAAGTTTTAACTTTGTCTTAGCAATGTTACCCACATTGTCAAAAACTTGCGTATGGGATTTTTATGGCAAGCCAGAAGTTGAAACATTATTACTAGGAACATCCAATTACGGTGGTTAGTTCAGCAGCCCTTGGTGATATCATACCAAATCGGGAGGCCACTACATGAATTGCTAAGTGGGCAATTGAGCTTGGCGATCATCACCTAAAATACATGCCTCGAACTGCTATTAAATCCCGAGCACTGGTGGATTTCATGAATGACTGCAAAGGAATGGAGATTCCGGAGGATAGGTTGGAGTCATATCGTCTTCCCCTCGAGGTGACAAGTTTTGTTACATACTACAACTTATGTTTCCTTGTACTAAGAATGCAGCCGAATACGAGGCTCTCCTTCATGGGTTTAGAATAGCGAAGGAGATGAATCTAAGTCAGGTCAGGTGTTTGGGTGACTCAGATTTGGTGGCTCCACAAGTTTTAGGGACATGGGATTCTAAACACACCCTGATGGTGGCTTATCCACGAGCAGTCCCGAATGTGGTGGGCCATTTTCCAGGCTATCAAGTTGAACATATACACTACTGGCTCAATGAGGCGGTCGATGCCCTATCACGACTCAGCTCACAAAGGAAGCCGGTTCCCCCAATGTCTTCTTAGATGTCCTTCATAATATTGTCTTAAACTGCCATCTGAGGAGGATATTGCTATCCCTGGCCCAGAGGCGCATTTGGTGGCGGCTCTCCATGCTACCCCTGACTGACTATTCCTTTGCTGGCAAGTCCGACTCGAGGTGAGCTCCCAGATGATGAAACCATAGCTCGACAGATAATTCGCCGGTCTAAGTCTATGCCTATTGTTAACGGCAAGTTACATCGGTGAAGCGGCCTGGGCGTTTTCTAGCGATGTGTTTCCCCCGAGGAAGGTCAGGATATCTTTAATGAGATCAATGTTGGCGACTGTGGGCATCATGCTGGCTCAAGATCCCTACTGGCAAAAGCTTTCTGGCACGGGTTTTATTGGCTAACTACTCATGCAGACGCAGAAGAAATTGTGCGCAAGTGCGACGGGTGCCAGAAATATGGCTGACGGGCTCAAGAATTATGCATGATACCAATTACTTGGTAGTTTGTAGTTTGGGGGCTTTACATGGTTGCTCCGTATAACCATCTTCTGACAAGAAGACCCATCTCCTGGTTACGTTGATGAGTTTACCAAGTGGGTTGAAGCAGAGCCAGTCAGTAGTTGTGATGCAGAGGCCGCAGTCATGTTCTCGAAAAATTTAATTTTTTGCTTTGACTACCCTCATAGCATTATCACTGATAATGGTACCAATCTATCTAAAGGTGCCATGGAGCAGTTTTGTCGGGCGAACACATTTGGTTCGACTTGGTAGCGGTGGTACATCCATAGTCGAATGGACAAGCTGAACAAGCTTATCAGGAAATCCTCAGAGGGATTAAACCCCAGCTTATGGTACCACTTGAGCACACTCCACGTTGTTGGGTTGAAGAACTCCCTGTCGTGCTTTGGAGTATTTACACAATGCCAAACATGTCCACTGGATAAACACCTTTCTTTTTGGTGTACAGGGCCGAGGTGGTTCTACCAAGAGATATTCATCATGACTCACCTCGCATTACCACTTATGTTGAGGCGGACAATGAGCTAGCGCGACAAGAATCCTTTGATGCCTTGGAAGAAGAACGTGATTAGGCAGCATCCAGATCCGCCATTTATCAGCAAGACTTACGCCCCTATCATAGCCATAGAGTCTGAAGCCAAACTTTTCAAGAAGGCGACTTGGTGCTACGCCTGATGCAAGACCAAATAGGAATGCATAAACTTTCCCCACCTTTGGAGGGTCCTTTTATTGCTAGCGGGAACCTTAACAACATGTCATGCTATTTGGTGGACCCGCGAGAAGGAAAATACACTTCCGAGTAGGAGACAACCCGGCCCTGGAACATCGCTCAACTACGACCTTATTATACTTAGAAGGGCCACCGGCTCTCTTTATGTAATTTCCCCCTTGAAAATTATGTATATATTTCTTTATGTTCAAATATAATAAAGCCGACACCCTTGAAACTCGGGGTCACTGTCATTTTAGCCTATATATGAGCATGAGTCTTTATTGTTTGTAACATAGGTCACTTGGGGGCTTCCAAATCATCGACTTTAGCTTTCTCGCCCTTTTCACCCGGCAAAGATGCCACAATACGTGGTTAAACCTACATGTATGCTTGATGCGACTCCAATCAGGTGACTCCATGTACTCTTGTAAGTTTATCCTTTTTAGGACCCTGAATTTTTCAAGGTTAAAACATTGGTTGAGTCATTTGATAGCCGGCATACAGAAAGCTAGGATAAACCATGGGTTATCATACCCGCTTCATTGAAGCAAGACTTTAGCCTTGAAAGCCAGTCTCTTTTTTACCGAGTCTCACTGAGACGGCCTACCAATACAATTTATATGATTTTTATCACATTGGAAATTTCAGGCACAATATTGTCCTTGTTTCAGCTCGTACCTGAGCAACTGGTCTAATCAATTACGGTCATATTATGGCCGGGTTCAAATCTTATATGTTCAATATTATTGAAGATTCCGGACTTGAGTTTTGAAAATCAAGCTCCTTTGCGAGCTTATTCCTTGACCAGTACTTATGTCAGCAAATCAATTGAGCATAAAGACAGAGGCATACAAGGGAAAGTAAAAGAATGGCAAAATCATATGTCAGCAACATAGCTCAAAAGGCGGAAGTTATTAACCAGCAAATATGCATACATGCACGATGGCATGACCAATGCTTCAAGGAAGTTTTTAGACTACCACTATTACAAGCCCACCATGGAGCTCCAAAATACTCAAGTTTTTCTAATTACTTGGGGGCTAACCCCATATGGCAACTCATTTATACTCATAAATGCCTTCATGCTTTCGCTCCGTCAGCCACCTCTGGGTCGGCACCCGCCGGCTCACCATCCTTGTCAAACTACTGACTCTTTTGTTGCCATCGAATTGAGTTCAATGACTCCAAATTTTATGTGCTCTCAGTATGAGATGATGAGCCAACTTCAGAAACAACATGTCCCTTATATCTTGGGGGATCAACTCTGCTGGGTCATCCTTGGGTGGGTTAATACGCTCATTAACACCTGTATATGCATCATGATAGTTTGTGAGAGCAATCCCTTCAGCTATTAAAGTTGCTAGATGACGTGTCTCTTTGATTTACTTCACATAGTCTGATTGAGTGAATATGGAGCCATCAAGTATGAACTCGGGGAAGCTGCCTTTTCGTAGCTCCACATCTAATTCAGGCAAGTATGCCTTTTCTCAAGCCAGCGCCATGTTTGCACCTCCTCGCGCAGCTGATTTCCAAGTTTCGGTCACCCATTGGGGGACTATAGAAAGTTGCTTCAACATGTCCTTGAAATTTCTTGGAGGATACTTTAAATTTGTCACCACCATGATTGAATACATAGATCCAGTGAACCGTTTCTCTACGTATGTGAAAATGGATTTTAATTCATGATAGGGGGCGATACAAGATTATGGCCTGTTCATCCTGAAAGAAAAGGGAGAGATAGTAAGCCTCCGTTCAATCACAAGTCGGTACGCCATAAAAAGAAGCAGAACACATACCAAGATTGCCGTCAGCATTCCATTGATCTATTTCACAAGAGTGCATACTTTTCCTTCAATGGATCAAGATACTTCTCTACTTTTTCCGAATGCTTTACAAGAGTGGCCTTATCTGCTTCAAACAGCTTTACGGCTTGTTCCAAACGCTCGTTTTCTTGGCGAGCAGAATCCTCGAAATGTGTCGCGATGAGTTTAGCATCACTTTTTAGCTTTATCTCTTCTTTCGGTCGTCTTTGTGGTTTCACATCAACTGATTCAACATCCTCAACATATTCCTGGAAAATGTGTAAATAATATGAGCAACTATTCTTACAATGGCTTTAAGTTGCCTTTTGGTGAATAATTTTTTCAATCAAGTCCCAAACAAACTACAAGCAATATCCATGACACTTTGGGGCTAATGCATTCAAAACTGATATGACGAAGACCCGACTCATCTTAGGAAGATGAGCCGGCCCATGGGGGCTACAGGTCAAATTCTTCGAAGTATTAAGATGAGACACCACTGATCTCAAGCAGAGGGTGTTCTTGGGGGCTACAGCTAGGATCAAGTATCTTAGTAAACTCGTTATTGGAGGCTAATGATAGTACAAACATAGCGGTAAAACAAGGAGTTTACCTCATACTTCTGCTTCATGGCATTTATCATGCTCACTTCAACTGCCCAACTCTCGGACAGTCAGGTCAAGAATTGTTGGTGTAAATCTACAATATCAAGAACAGAAAACTCCAAAACATTCAAAGTTGTTTTCCCTTTGTCTAAATTAAACTGTTGATCCTTAGCCACAATATCCACCAAGGAAGTGGATGCAATGGGAACTTGATAACTTTCCTGCAAAATGATAACATCTCGATGGTTCGTTCTTGCCGATGTCTTGGGGTCATCCATATGAGCTACCGGATTAGAAGAGCGAAACGGGATTGGCTTCCTAGTAGACGGCTCATCTAATGCATCCTGAACTTCAGTTTGTATGTCCATGAAAAGCTACTCATCTAGTTTAGGCATCTCAACGTCATCTGCCACTTCAGCACTCACATCCGGACCTTTCTTTGCAGAAGGGTCAGTTCTTGTTCTCCTTTGCGAGGAGGCTCATAGGTTGTGGTTTGTACTGCCAGAAGATGACCCGATAGCCTTCCTCGACAAAGTGGCCTTTACCCTATAGTTGCAAAGATCAAATATTGTGCTAATGAAAATATAGCTCAAGGTTTGAAAACAACATAAGTGAACGAGTGCAAGTTCAGGGACTTACCCATGGTTGATAGTGAAAGCGGGAAGTTGCGTTATTGTGGAGTCATCCGAAGATGAAGGGGAGGCCTGATAAAGCAAATTCGAAGGACTAAGATGTTGTTTAAGCAAACTGGCTCTAAGATACGAATTGGTTGGACTATGAGGCACCTCGAAGTGCGGTTTATGAGCCAACGATGCATCAGACACGCCATGGTCTAAGTTGCCCGAATCAACCCGACGCTTGCGTTTTGATGAGCCAACGAATTGTGTCTTCTTGAAAAGGAAATCGGAAGCCAAGTAAGCATTTGGGTGTGTCAATTTAACCTTTCGAATGACTTGCCTTGGTTTTTAGGAACAAACGTTTCTGAATTGGAAGATATAGGAGTTACCTCAATTTTGCTGGTTTGGGTAGATTCCGAGTCATCCTGATAACAATGCGCGTCAGCAAGCTCAAAAAATAGGCAGCCAAGAGAATTGGGCTCTACCTCGGATTCTTCATCAGAATATGACACAGGGGCCGGGTTATCTTTTTACCCGATGTATAAATAGGGGCTTGAGGTGTGACATTCCATAAAAGAGGTTTCTCCTGCAAAAGCATGTGGTAAGAAACGACGGGTCAAAGTAAATTAATAAAAGACGACAAAAATAGTCAATACCAGAGGAGGCCAGTTGAGCAGATAAAATGGACCAAGTGAGTAACACTGCATTGTTCTTTGAGGTCAGAAAACAACCTCTTGGTTTCCTTATTAAGAGCATCGTCGGTCAGATCCTCCCGAGAAAAATGCTGAGGATCACATGGGTTGCCTAAGTAATCACCCATCAAGCCGTCCCATACACTAACAAGCTGAATTCGCCACTTTAGCCACCAATGGATCATGTCAATTCTAGTTAAGCCATGTGCGGTCAGAGCTCTTAATTTTGCATGAAAAGGATCCATGGAGCCCTCTCTTCATCTCTTGGCCAACCTAGAAATATTACTTTGCTGCTGAGTTTGTCCAATCTGAAACTCGACAGGGGGTTTTCTCCCTCTGGTGCAGTGTTCTTGCAGTAAAACTAGGTCTTGTTCCATCCTTTGGGATTACTCACCAGTTTTGATTCTGGAAAGCCACTGTTCTTTCTCTTCTGAATGGTGACCCCTCCAAGTTTGAAGGCAGGACCATTCTTTACTTCGGTTTGACGGTTGATATAGAAAAATTCCCTGAAAAGGGTCATGGACGGGTCAACCTGGAGATATGCCTCACATAACACTTGAAATTGACATATGTTGGTCACTGAGTTTGGACTGATGTCTTGAGTCCTAAGCTCGAAGAAGTGCACAAGATCTCTAAAAAATGTGAGCCAGGAGGACGAAAGCCTCTACGCAGATGATCGGTAAATACAATGACCTCACCCTACTGAGGTTGTGGGAATGGCTCCTCTTCGGGAGCCCGCCATCTTATGACTTTTCAAACCAGCAAAAAACATTGATCCACAAGATTGTCTAAAGTGAACTTGCATTCTTTTGACTTGGCCCAGTTACAGGGTTTGGAGTTTTTTGGGGCCATGGCGAGTTAGGAAGCAACTACAAAGGCAATGAAGAAAATGAGCCAGCGTGGATTTTGCATCACCTATACTTTGTTGTTTTAAGATGACAAGATCAAATAGGGTCGAAAACATACTTTTCCAACACTTAGCAAAATATTTTGGTTCATAAACAGCGTCCTACAAAAGTTCTCTTTCTGACGGGAAACAAAGAAAAACCCTACATTAAAAGGACAGCCTTGGCATCCCATTTTTAGATCTACATTCGAGAAGAAAAAGATGGAGACCATATTGGAAGCTATGTGATACCAAAGAAAATCTCGAGTGCTTGGATCTACATGCTTCGTATCGGACGAACACGATGAACTTGGTATGAATGTTGGATTAATCAAACCCTAATAGGATGAGGTTTGTACCAGAACTTGTTGTAGCAGAAATGGAGATGGCCGCACCCGATTCAACGATTGCCAACATATTTGAGATGTTGAAGACGGAACTGAGGGCCCCGATGATGCTTCCGAAGTTCTGGCGGCATTCGGTCGAGGAAAGAGTGAGAGGAAGAAAACGATGGAAAGTTACCGCAAATGCTCGGTGGACTTATTTATGAGGAGGAAAATGGAACGACGTGGTCAAAGGGCGAAATGGCTGCAGTAAATTTGTGGCTAGGAGTGCACCTCCATTTTTTTATCGGCCTAGATTTGGTGCGATTTTCTAAAGATTAATCATGATGACTCTGAAGGACAACGGTTAGAAAAAGTGACATCACTATTAGACAAACATTGGAAAAATAACGTCTGGAAGTACTGTGAGCCGTCATTTTGGGATTCATGGAGAACATAGATGTATGCACATGGTAAGCCGCCAAGAGAAGACAAGAGAAATTGATAGGAATGAATTCAAATCAATCTAGGGCCTAAAGTCGGGGATATAGCCCTGTGGTGTGAATCGCCCTATTGAGCCAGGTCAATAGGGTGGCAGCTCTACAGTAAAGCTTAAGACGGGCCACGCTATGAAGACAAGGCAACGAGACGGTTGGTGAGTAAGCCACCAGGCGGCCCAAGCACGAAGAAACCGACGATTTAAGGCCCACGGGGCAGAAGATGTCGGGAGACTCCTTGCCTCAGAGACAAGGTGTGTTAGAGACATGACAGGTTACGAGTCATGTCATAGCTTGGAGTCTGTTGTAAATCCTAGGGTCTCAACCTAAATATAAAGACGAGTCCCTAGGGCATAAAGACTAAAACTAGACACACTGAAAGCTAGGTTAGTGATTCCGCATCCTTGTAATCGAGATCTCCACTAATATAGACACAAAAGTAGGATGTAGGTTATTACCTCCATCGGAGGGTCCAAACCTGGGTAAACATGTCTCTCCTTCTCGTTCGTTACCTTTGAGTCGCCACCCAGCGGCGATGGCCTCATACCTAAGTCCTTGCAGGAGGACATATGCCGTGACAAAACCACGACACACTCGGATCTACGAAGTCAATCAGTTGTCACCCCGCAAGCCCGCCAGGCGCCAACACTCGGACAGAGAACAAGCATGGACGACGTGGGAGATGCAATGGTCGAAGGACTTAACACCACGCATGAAGTACAATAATAACTAGCGTTACAAGTAACATTTCTAGTTAGGACTATAGTTTCTAATAATGCCCATAGTTACTCGCATTAAATACCCTTGTAATGACGCATGGTGGGTCCTGCCGAACTCTATATAAGCCACCCGAGCTCCTAGACAAGGATTCAGTACCCTCTGTAATCAGACATCCCCATAGAAAAACACAAAGCCTCTAGGCACGAGACATGGGGTCTTTACCACTTTGAGAGGGGGCCGAACTCGCTAAATCCGAGTGAGACACATGTGTCATAGCTAGGTTCCACACTCATTCATACCCCTAGTATTCATTGTCAGAATCATTCCCTCGACAGTTGGTGCCCACCATGGGGTTGCGCTTCAAGCAATTTTCAACGCAGGTGGAGATTTACGAGTCATCATGATGACCATCGGTGGAGAGATCAGGTTCGGTTCCATCAACTTCATCACTGACTATTTAGAGTGGCTGTAGGAAGCTCTGCTGGACACGGACGCGTTGCCCGCCCACGTTGCGGCATACTTCCGTGCATTATCGTTCGGACTCTTACTCTGGCAGCTATCGGTCCCGTACAACGCGACACTAGTTGTTTTGGTTGGACACCATCGCAAGCGCTGCGGGCACTCACAACTCCAGCGGTAGATCAAGCACGTCATGATTCTTCAAGCCATGGACAAGCATGTCGCTATGCTCTAGTCGGACGAGCCCACCCTCGACTTATTCGCCTCCTTGCACGAAGACTCCTCCGACGAGTCCGAGTGCGAGAACAGCTGTCGGGACCCCGATCCTAAGCCATAAGAATCTAGCATATAACACATCACATCACATTGTGGCCTCACGCATGATTATCTCCACGGTTTCCACCTTACCTAGGCCGGGACCGTTTGTGTATTTTGGCTCACGTATGTGAATATGCCGCTAGCATTCAAATGTCAGAGAACCCGGGTTGACATGAATAGTCGTAGAACCCAAGTGGCACATCCGTACAGGGATAAGCATATGTAACCCAACAATGTAGGCATCGGTCATCAACGTGTGTAGACGAGTCATATCAAACTATAAGGACGCCATTATGCCGTGAGACATTGCTGTCATCATGACACCTAGATGAGTCATAGCAGGCTACATGGACTCCATTACACTGGAAGACATTTCCCCAAAGGAATAGACACAACAGCAAAGAAGGATACATGCCGATCAATCAATGTGTCTGGAGCAGTAGCAAGCTTCCAAGGTTCGGTGGAAGCACATTGAGGCATTTCCCCATAAAGAGTACTACTAAAGGCACACAACTAGGTGTCGAATCCCATACATACCGTTGCACGTCACACGTATGCACGACATGCCGGATATTCATAGATACAACTATGGAATCACAAAATAACCATAAAACATCACAACATTTATTTTAAGGCTCAGAAGAGCCTTGCATAGTATGTTCATACAGGTAGGGTTCACATGACCCGACACTCAAGTCATACACACAAAGTCATACAAGCCATGTGGAAGCTTAAAGCTGCCTAAGTATAGATAGATGAAAGGTAAAAAGGCATAAAGCTTGACTATCTACCGCCCATCTCAGGGCTTTAGATTGTAGTTGGGGAACCAGCAATCCGTTGTCGTTGATGTCTATGAAGAACCCACCAGATGGGTCCTAGTTCTCATCTGCAACATTTATTAAGAAAACATGAGTACAAACATACTCAGCAAGTCTTTAAATCAGACCTAGTCTATTCATGCTCATGTAACATCAAGGGGAGTAGCGGGGTTTATGCACCAATGTCAGCTTTGACTCTTGGCTAACCTGCACTACGACTACTAGTTCTTTGAACAAGTTTTGAGATAGTGCACACAAGTCCACTAACACCACATAAATACTCTACAATGGATCTGCTCCCGTCACCTACGAGAGTGACATCCACAGTACTCACACTTTTCTTGATACTTTAATGAGTAGTGATGTTGTAGCGACCCGACCTGAAAGGTCGAATCTCCAGTGTTTCTGTACCATCCCAACATCATGCTGGTACACACACGGTACATCAATGTATATATCAAAGGGAAATCACATAGCATTAATTAATCGAATCTCATATCGAGTCCTTTATTACAATAATGAATTACAATAAAGTGGTTGAAGGCCAACTCATGAGATAAACTAAACCATAAAATTGCGGAAGCTTCGAAGGTAGATGAGTCCATCTGACTCCAAGGGCATCTCACCGAGCGTAGAGCGTATCCTCACTCTTGGTCGGAAAAGTACTTTGCAACATGATACGTTGCAGCCGTATAGGTCAGGATATTGAATATGCCGGCAAAGTCACAAGAGACGGGGTAAAGTAATCATCTAGTCTATATGCAAATATGGTAGGTGGGGTAGTAAGTTTTGCATAAAGCCAAGTTTTTCCTACAACAAGAGAGGGCAAAGGCATAATTACTATAATGTTGGTTGATTAATGAGATGGTTCCACCAACCAATTCTCATACCCATGTTGACATTAATAACCCACATCAATATAATTAATTGTGTTGAGAGTTCCAGATAGTTTCAGTTCCTTTGGCTCAAACTGTCCATGACCATGGACACGGCTAATCGATTAGGTTTGGGTACTCTGCAGAGTTTTGCACACGTTCCCCACAAGATTTGGTCGCCTCCGTTGGATGTCTCGCACTTCATGGTGTTTGAGAAACGGATGAGCAAAACATGGTCTTTTAAAGGGTTTCCCTGCGACTCTGTTGGTGCCCATCATTTCCTACCGTTCTTCTACATCTCGTAGCATCGCCTGTCCAGGGTCACCACGATATCCAACCAAGCCAGAGCCCATAATGACTTGCGGCTGTGCAGGTAAGCCTTGGGTCTTGAAGCATCCATCCATCTCTTTGTGCCTGGGTGGACCTTTTCGCATGAATACTGGCACATCTCCAGCATCATCTAGGCTAACCACTGGTTTCTCTAGGGCGCCGTTCAACCATCATCCACCCAGAGGTAAGTTGAAGAACTTGGAGTCTTGAAGACTTGATCATCATCTAGGTCTTGAAATTATTAACTCACAACTCTCATGAATTCACACAACCAACCCCGTCTACTAATACCATAGCAAAAATGTAAAACAACTTTTCCCGGGGCCAATGTGTCAAAGGGTTGAGGGGTACCTACCACATGATACTACAACAAGTAACCAATTTTCCAATTTACCTACTTTGCATTCAATTGGGGTGATGGAAGAACTAATGCAATAAAACATAGGTATACATGGTCAAAGTGACTTGCCTTGCTGACGATCCTCGTAATCAAGTGACTCTAGATAACAAGCTTCGCACTACGGATGATCTAACGAATCAAACAAGAGCACACCATAAGCATAAATACAAAACAATTCACACAATTCAGCAAGGTTAAACAAACATTACTAAATCCATTCAATAGTATCAATCAAGAGAAAGAAATCAAAAGTAAAAATATTTTGACTCACAAAATATTTTTAGTGTCAAAAACTTCTACTACTACTACTTTAAGACAAACAACCAAGCAATAGCTAGTAGAAAAAGAAATAGTAAGAAAATCAATTTTAGTAAACAGAATCAATTTCACTAAAACTTTTGTGTAAAGAAATAATACTAAAAATGAAAATAACTAGAATGTTCCTATAACTTTGGAATAGGAAACCAAAAAAATGATATTATTAACACTAATAATATTATCATCACATTACTTAACATAATTGAATTACTAAAATTATTTATTAGAAATCTATCTTCATCATCTAACTAGTTTGTGAAAGTAAAACTAAATTGTTTTATAAAACTATACCTAATGAAAAAGATATAAAGATTCCTATAACAACATGGTATAAAACTAGACAATCATTCTAAATATTAGCAGGTAATGTTACCTAAATAATTGAAACAACAGAAACTTATGAAAACTATTAAAAAAATTTAAACTAATTTAGGTTCAAATTAAATTAAAATTAAGAAAACTAAACTACAATAAGAACTAAACAGATTCTGTTTTTGTTAAAAACAGTAACTAAATTTTTTCAAAAAAACTCAAATCATGTAGAATGATAAGTTTAACTCATACCAAAAAGTGCCAAAAAGATTCACTCCAAAATATATTTTTAAACTATAGTTATACATATTTTAGTAATTTGAACAAATTTGGTTAGATTCAAAATTTAAAGGTCAAATTTGAAATCTAAGCATACAGGCATAAATTACATCAAATATGTGAACTAATGCAAAAAGAATCAACTAAAAACACTAAATAGTTTAAAAGATATAACAAAAACAAAGACAAAAAACATTCTGTTTTCTAAAACAGAAAAGAAAAGAAAAGAAAAACTGATCGATCTGACGATTTGCGCGGTCGACCGAGCTATAGAGGATACCGGTTCGGGTTTTAAAACGATTTAATCATAGACGTTGGATCTGGATTGAACGGCTAAGAGAGAGAGGGGGGCTCACAAAGAAAGGGGTCACCGGCGATGGAGTTCTCCGACGAGGCCGAGGCGACGAGGTCATCGGGGGCGGTGCTCCGGTGGTTGGGGATGACATCCGAGGGCTTCAAACGACGGCGGCGGGTCTCCGGCGTGCTTTGGTGGTGTCGGAGGGGAGTGGGGACGAGCGTGGCGACGACCAGGTGCTCTGGGAGCTTTGGATGGGGATCCGAACTCCGGCGAGGGTGTGGTGCAGCGCTCTGGCAAGGTAGAGTGGGGGCTCGGGGGTGGAGTGAGGAGCGGAGGGTCAATGGGGTACTTATAGGGTTGCGGGTGGTCAAGGGAAGGAAAGAGGAGGCGGATCCATCGCGGGAGGAATCTCTTGCGAGCTCTGTCTGGCGCGAGGAGGAAGGCGACTGCGGCGTCTTCGTTTTCGGGTGGTGGGGCCGGGGTGTCAGAGAGAGAAAGGGCGGCGTCAGCGCGTCGGTCGGTCGGCTCGGAGCGGTTTCGGGAATTAACTGCTATGGGCCGGCCCGTTTCAAATTAAAACGTTTCCTTTTTAATATCTAGAGCAGTAAAACTCATTTAAAAGCATTCAAAACATTTCCAAATATAGAAAATATATATATCAAAATGATCTGGAGAATTAGTGCTATTCAATGAACATTTTTCCTCTGTCATATTGAATACTTTGAAAAAATATTATTTTCAGAAATATGCTTATTTGATTTTAAATCCTTTTGCAATAATTTTTCAAATAGCCCCCTGGTTTTATTGTTCAAATATTTCACCAAGATGCCCCTGGTGTGGAGTGTCATGTTACTCCCCTCTTTTCTTTGAGCTTTTCCAGAGGTTTTTAAATAGGTGAAACAAGAAAAAGGGAAAGATGAAAGTGACATTTCAGAATTTCAAAAGAAGCACTTCAACCATTATTTTCATTCAAACAATATGATGATGATGCATAGCTGTATTTCATAATATTCCAAAATGAAATTTTGGGATGTTACAAACCTACCCACCTTAAGATGAATCTCGCCCTCGAGATTCGGGTTGGCTAGAAAATAGGTGCGGACGGTCTCTACGAAGATCTTCTTCGCGTTCCCAGGTGGCATCTTCCTCGGTGTGGTGACTCCACAGAACCTTACAGAACTTGATGATCTTGCTTCGTGTAACTCTGTTGGCAGTCTCGAGGATTCTGATGGGCTTCTCCTCGTAGGTCAGGTCACTGTCAAGTTGTATGGCCTCTAGGGGCACTGTGTCTCTCAAAGGAATATCAGCCATCTCAGCATGTCATTTCTTCAACTGGGAAACATGGAAAACATCATGAACTCCCGATAGTCCTTATGGCAATTTCAGCTTGTATGCAACTTCGCCTCTACATTCCAGAATTTTGTTGGGGCCTATAAATCTGGGTGCTAACTTTCCTTTAACACCAAACCTCTTGATTCCTCGAAGTGGGGACACACGGAGATATGCTCGATCCCCTACTTCATACGTCACCTCCTTGCGTTTGTTATCAGCGTAACTCTTCTGTCGGGATTGAGCTATCTTGAGTCGGTCTCAAATCAGTTTGACCTTATCTTCAGAATCTCTGATAAGATCGGGACCAAAAAGTTGTCGGTCTCCCACACCATCCCACGTCAATGGTGTTCTGCACCTCCTTCCATATAAAGCTTCGAAAGGGGCCATCTTCAGACTGGTCTGATAATTGTTGTTGTATGAGAACTCTACGTAAGGTAAGTTGTCATCCCAACTGGACCCATAGTCTAGCGCACAGGCTCTCAACATGTCCTCCAGAATCTGGTTGACTCTCCCAGTCTGTCCATCGGTCTGCGAATGAAAAGTTGTACTGAACTCCAGTCTTGTACCCAAAGTTTCATGTAGCTGATGCCAAAACTTTGAGGTAAATTGTGTTCCTCTATCTGACACGATACTCCTCGGAACTCCATGCAGACATATGATCCTGGTCATATATATCTTGGCTAGCTTAGCACTGGTATAAGTGGTTTTCACTGGAATGAAATGAGCCACCTTGGTCAAGCGATCGACCGCTACCCAAATGGAATCATATCCTGAACGGGTCCTAGGTAGTCCTGTGATGAAAGCCATACCGAGCTTATCCCATTTCCACTCGGGTATCGGCAAAGGTTGGAGTAACCCTGCTGGTTTCTGATGTTCCTCCTTTACTCGCTGACAAACATCACATACCGCAACATGTTCGGCAATATCTTTCTTCATACCTGTCCACCAGTAACTTTCCTTCAAATCCAGGTACATCTCGGTGTTTCCTGGGTGTATCGAGTATGGTGAATTGTGGGCTTCTTGAAGTATCAACTTCCTGAGCTCTGGGTCATGGGGCACATAGATTCGGTTCTCAAACCATAGAGTACCCTGTTCATCTTCACGAAAACCTTTAGCCTTGCCTTCCTTCATTCTCTGCTTTATCTCAGCTATCTCATTGTCTGATTTCTGGGCTTCTCGAATTCTTTCGGTCAAGGTGGACTGAATCTCTAGTGTGGCAACATATCCTTGCGGAACTATCTCTAACTGAAGCTCTCTGAGATCTTTGGTTAACTCCTGGGGTAATCCTCCGGCTATGAGTGTGTTCACATAACTCTTCCGACTCAAAGCATCTGCCACAACATTTGCCTTTCCTGGATGGTAATGTAATCTCATGTCATAGTCCTTGATTAACTCTAACCATCTCCTCTGTCTGAGGTTCAACTCCTTCTGCGTGAAGATATACTTCAGGCTCTTATGATCAGTGTACACATCACAACTATTTCCAATAAGGAAATGTCTCCAGGTCTTGAGTGCGTGCACTACGGCTGCTAGCTCCAAATCACGGTGGCATAGTTCAATTAATGGGGTCGTAGTTGTCTGGGTGCATATGCTACAACTTTTTCCTCTTGCATGAGTACTCATCCAAGTCCTTGACGGGATGCGTCACAATAAACCTGGAAGTCCTTCCGATTGTTTGGCAGTATCAACACTGGGGTTGTGACCAAATGTTTCTTCAACTCCTGGAAACTGGCCTCACATTCCTCAGTCCAGATATACTTAGACTCTTTCTTCAACAGCTCTGTCATGGGCTTGGCAATCTTTGAGAAATTCTCAATGAATCTCCGGTAATATCCAGCAAGTCTGAGAAAACTGCGGATCTCCTTAACTGAGATGGGTGGCTTCCACTCAGTGATTGCTTCAACCTTAGCGGGATCTACTTCTATTCCTTCTCCGAAAATAACATGTCCAAGGAATCCGACTTCCGTCAGCCAAAATTCACATTTACTAAACTTGGCATACAACTGATGCTCTCTAAGCTTCTCCAGAACTAAACGCAAGTGCTCCTTGTGTTCTTCCTCGCTCTTGGAGAATATCAAAATGTCATCGATGAACACCACGACAAACTTGTCCAAATATTCCATAAACACTTTGTTCATCAAATTCATGAAGTAGGCAGGAGCATTAGTCAAACCAAAGGACATGATTGTATACTCGTATAAGCCATACCTAGTGGTGAAAGCTGTTTTGGGTATATCCTGTTCACGAATCTTCAGTTGGTGATACCCTGATCGAAGATCGATCTTGGAGAATACTTTGGCGCCTGCTAGCTGATCAAACAGGTCATTAATCATCAGCAGAGGGTACTTATTCTTGATAGTCCCCTCGTTCAATGCTCGATAATCGACCACCATCCTCAAGGTTTTATCTTTCTTCTCCACCAAAAGAACTGGGGCTCCCCAAGGTGATGAACTTGGGCGAATATATCCCTTGTCCAATAGCTCCTTTATCTGCTTCTTGATTTCCACTAAATCATTTGCGGGCATCCGATAGGGTCTCTTGGAAATTGGGGTTGTCCCTGGTATTAGCTCTATCAGAAACTCAATCTCCCTATCTAGTGGCATGCCTGGTAATTCCTCCGGGAATACATCTAAAAAGTCTCGTAGAACCGGTACTTCCTCCTGAACAACTCCTGTGAGGGAATTTAACTGAGCACTCATCTGTGTGCGTCGGCATACATACTTAATCCTCTTGTTCTCCGGAGTGATGAGTGAAATAGACTTGCTGGGGCAATCAAGGTTTCCTCCATACTTGGTCATCCAATCCATGCCTAGGATTACATCCAATCCCTGGGATTCTAAGACGATGAGGTCGGTAGGAAAAACATGGTTTCCTATGTGAAGTTTCAGGGTGTAGCATCCTATCCCTTCTATCATCATACCTCCTGGGGAATTGACCTTAATGGGCTGACTAAGGGTTCTGGTGGGTAAACCATACTTTTCCACAACTACCCTTGATATGAATGAATGAGTTGCACTAGAATCAAAAAGTACCATAACTGGACGTGAATGCAATAAAAACTTACCAACCAAAGTCTCGGGATGATCATAGACTTCTTCCACATCGAGGTGGTTCACCTGAGCACGAGGAAATGGATTTGGCTTCTTAGCTGCGGAGTTGCCGTTTCCATTCCCTTGCTTGTTCTGAAGGCATTCAGTGGCATAGTGCCCTATCTTCTGACACTTGAAACAGGTGATATGGTTCAGATCCTTCTGAGCTAGAGCGAGACGGTGTTGGTTGCCATTCCCAATTCCATTACCATTCTTGAAGCTGCCATTGTTGGGACGATTATTCCCACTTCCTCCATGGTGGTGGCCTCCATGGTTGTGCACTGGATGAGTGTGTCCTCCATACTTATCGGTCCCTGATCCGGTATTTCCTGGGTATGGGGAGTAACGGGGCTTCCGATGAGTTCCAGAGGTAGACTTCCCATGTGCGTACTTCCTCTTGCGGTTCTCGATTTGCTGCTGCTTCCCCTCCAAGATGAGGGCCTTGTCTACCAGCTCCTGGTAGTTGCTGAAGGTAGCCACCATCAGCTGCACGCTCAACTCATCATTGAGTCCTTCCAAGAACTTCTCTTGCTTGGCTGCATCATCAGCCACATCTCCTGGTGCATAACGAGCCAACGTGCTGAAGTCCTCCACGTACTGGGCCACGGAACGGTTCCCCTGGCGTAAGTTGCGAAACTCATGCTTCATCAGACTCATGGCTCCAGCTGAGACATGTGCGGTGCACAAAGCTTGCTTGAACTGCTCCCAAGTCACCTCAGCAATGGGGTATGTGGTGGTGTAGTTCTCCCACCATGAAGCTGTTGGGCCCTCCAGTTGATGGGCGGCAAAACGCACTTTTTCAGCCTTAGTGCATCCTGCGGTCCTCTCCATCTTGCGGAGCCAATCATCTGCCACAATGGGCTCTGTGCTACTGGAGAAGGTTGGGGGATTCAGTCTCAGAAAACGGGTGAGGTTGTCGCCTTGTGGTGGAGGGTGGTTGTTGTGGTTGTTGGTCCGATTCTGAATCAACTGCTGCATCAGGGCGTTCTGCTGCTGAAGAAGTTGGGTGAGCTCTGGCAGGAAAGTGAAGTCGGGCTCACGTCACGGAGGCATCTTGCTGTTTTCAGAGGGGTGAGAATTAGAATAGAACAATGACCTAAAAGGGAAATTCACTACCCATATGCAATGCAACAAACATACCACACCAAACACTCATTCATTTATTCCACTCAAGGTCAAACATCAAGATACAAATCTCCAATCAAATTAAACATCGACCTACGCTTTAACGACGAAAATGAAGATACATGGGGGCATAACTAAAGTTGTCCTCAAAAGTACATGGTGAAGTGGTCTCCTCCGGTGGTGCTCTCCTCATAGTCATCATCGTTGCTGATCAAAGGAGCCATGTCTCCCTCGGGATGAAGATTTTCACCCATGTCCATCTGTTCCTCCAGAGTTGCGATGCGAGTGTTCAGCTTGTCGATCCTATCTAAGAAATCCTTCACCTCATACTCATGCTCGTACTCGGCTTCCCGTAAGTCAGCTTCGAGGTCAATCTCACGGTTCATCAGCCTCTTGATTGTCTTCGTGTCGGCACGTACCCGAAGCTCCAAGGTCCTGATGTGCGTATCCAAGGTCTGGATATAGGAAATGGTGGTGTCTTCAGTGGGAGTGGTTATGATATTTCCATTGGCATCCCTGTGACAAACCACGCTGAGTCCTGGTGAAATGGTTCCACCTCTATATTCTTCCTGAATACGTCCAAGGGCACGATGAATGGCCATGTCTCTCCCAAGTATCCAGTTGGGTGCCACAAACTTGAAGTCGATGGGTTCCTTCCAATTCCCAAAGGTCTTCCCAGGGATGTGCACCTCGATCATGTAGCGTCCATCTTGTGGAAAAGACATGATAGGAGTCCCGATGATGCTCGGCAAAGCAATCCTCACGTCCCTGACGATCCTCATCAGCTTCTTGCCAAATGGAATCGTTGCGTCAGGCTGGCAATACTTCGTGATCAACACTGGGATGAAGGTGGCCATCTATAAATTTTGAAATAATCGGAGGGAAGTCATAAACGAGTAAATGAGACTATAAGAATTTTAAAGACAAAAGGGAAATAAATCCTAAGGCTTTTCCAATCCTAGAGGTTACGTCTTACGGTCAGCGTGTGCTCTGATACCATTTCTGTAGCGACCCGACCTGAAAGGTCGAATCTCCGGTGTTTCTGTACCATCCCAAGATCATGCTGGTACACACACGGTACATCAATGTATATATCAAAGGGAAATCACACAGCATTAATTAATCTAAATCTCATATCGAGTCCTTTATTACAATAATGAATTACAATGAAGTGGTTGAAGGCCAACTCATGAGATAAACTAAACCATAAACTTGCGGAAGCTTCGAAGGTAGATGAGTCCATCTGACTCCAAGGGCATCTCACCGAGCGTAGAGCGTATCCTCACTCCTGATCGGAAAAGTACTCTGCAACATGATACGTTGCAGCCGTATAGGTCAGCATATTGAATATGACGGCAAAGTCACAAGAGACGGGGTAAAGTAATCATCTAGTCTATATGCAAATATGGCAGGTGGGGTAGTAAATTTTGCATAAAGCCAAGTTTTTCCTACAACAAGAGAGGGCAAAGGCATAATTATTACAATGTTGGTTGATTAATGAGATGGTTCCACCAACCAATTCTCATACCCAAGTTGACATTAATAACCCACATCAATATAATTAATTGTGTTGAGAGTTCCAAATAGTTTCAGTTCCTTTGGCTCAAACTGTCCATGACCGTGGACATGGATAATCGATTAGGTTTGGGTACTCTACAGAGTTTTGCACATGTTCCCCACAAGATTTGGTCGCCTCCGTTGGACTTCTCGCACTTCATGGTGTTTGAGAAACGGATGAGCAAAACATGGTCTTTTAAAGGGTTTCCCTGCGATTCTATCGGTGCCCATCCTTTCCTACCGTTCTTCTACATCTCGTAGCACCGCCTGTCCAGGGTCACCACGATATCCAACCAAGCCAGAGCCCATAATGACTTGTGGTTGTGTAGGTAAGCCTTGGGTCTTGAAGCATCCATCCATCTCTTTGTGCCTGGGTGGACCTTTCCGCATGAATACTGGCACATCTCCAGCATCATCTAGGCTAACCACTGGTTTCTCCAGGGCGCCGTTCAACCATCATCCAGCCAGAGGTAAGTTGAAGAACTTGGAGTCTCGAAGACTTGATCATCATGTAGGTCTTGAAATTATTAACTCACAACTCTCATGAATTCACACAACCAACCCCGTCTACTAATAGCATAGCAAAAATGTAAAACAACTTTTCCCGGGGCCAATGTGTCAAAGGGTTGAGGGGTACCTACCACATGATACTACAACAAGTAACCAAGTTTCCAATTTACCTACTTTGCATGCAATTGGGGTGATGGAAGATCTAATGCAGTAAAACATAGGTATACATGGTCAAAGTGACTTGCCTTGCTGACGATCCTCGTAATCAAGTGACTCTAGATAACAAGCTTCGCACTCCGGATGATCTAACGAATCAAACAAGAGCACACCATAAGCATAAATACAAAACGATTCACACAATTCAGCAAGGTTAAACAAACAATACTAAAACCATTCAATAGTATCAATCAAGAGAAAGAAATCAAAAATAAAAATATTTTGACTCACAAAATATTTTTAGTGTCAAAAACTTCTACTACTACTACTTTAAGACAAACAACCAAGCAATAGCTAGTAGAAAAAGAAATAGTAAGAAAATCAATTTTAGTAAACAGAATCAATTTCACTAAAACTTTTGTGTAAAGAAATACTACTAAAAATGAAAATAACTAGAATGGTCCTATAACTTTGGAATAGGAAACCAAAACAATGATATTATTAACACTAATATTATTATCATCACATTACTTAACAGAATTGAATTACTAAAATTATTTATTAGAAATCTATCTTAATCATCTAACTAGTTTGTGAAAGTAAAACTAAATTGTTTTATAAAACTATACCTAATGAAAAAGATATAAAGATTCATAAAACAACATGGTATAAAACAAGACAATCATTCTAAATATTAGCAGGTAATGTTACCTAAATATTTGAAACAACAGAAACTTATGAAAACTGTTAACAAAAGTTAAACTAATTCAGGTTCAAATTAAACTAAAATTAAGAAAACTAAAGTACAATAAGAACAAAACAGATTCTGTTTTTGTTAAAACAGTAACTAAATTTATTCAAAAAAACTGAAATCATGTAGAATTATAGGTTTAACTAATACCAAACAGTGGCAAAAAGATTCACTCAAAAATATATTTTTAAACTATAGTTATACAGATTTTAGTAATTTGAACAAATTTGATTAGATTCAAAATTAAAGGTCAAATTTGAAATCTAAGCATGCAGACATAAACTACATCAAATATGTGAACTAATGCAAAAAGAATCATCTAAAACACTAAATAGTTTAAAAGATATAACAAAACAAAAACAAAAAACATTGTGTTTTCTAAAACAAAAAAGAAAAGAAAAGAAAAACTGATCGAACGGACAGGGTGACGTGGCATTCTCTGGTTGGCTATGGGGTGTGTGAGATCTGACGATTTGCGCGGTCGACCGAGCTGTAGAGGATATCGGTTCGGGTTTTAAAACGATCTAATCGTAGACGTTGGATCTGGATCGAACGGCTAAGAGAGAGAGATGGGGCTCACAGAGAAAGGGGTCACCGGCGATGGAGTTCTCCAGTGAGGCCGAGGCGACCAGGTCGTCGGGGACGGTGCTCCGGTGGTTGCGGACGGCATCTGAGGGCTTCAAACGATGGCGGTGGGTCTCCGGCATGCTCTGGTGGTGTCGGAGGGGAGTGGGGACGAGCATGACGATGGACAGGTGCTCTAGGAGCTTCGGATGGGGATCCGAACTCCAGCGAGGGTGTGGTGCAGCGCTCTGGCGAGGTAGAGTGAGGGCTCGGGGGTGCAATGAGGAGCGTAGGGTCGACGGGGTACTTATAGGGTCGCGGGTGATCGAGGGAAGGAAAGAGGAGGCAGATCTATCGCGGGAGGAATCTCCGGCGAGCTCTGTCTGGCGCGAGGAGGAAGGCGATCGCGGCGTCTTCGGGATCGGGTGGTGGGGCCGGGGCGTGAAAGAGAGAAAGGTTGGCGTCAGCGCGTCGGTCGGTCGGCTCGGAGCGGTTTTGGGAATTAACTGCTGTGGGCCGGCCCGTCTCAAATTAAAACGTTTCCTTTTTAATATCCAGAGAAGTAAAACTCATTTAAAAGCATTCAAAACATTTCCAAATATAGAAAAAATATATATCAAAATGATTAGGAGAATTAATGATATTCAATGAACATTTTTCCTCTGTCATATTGAATACTTTGAAAAAATATTATTTTCAGAAATATGCTTATTTGATTTTAAATCCTTTTGCAATAATTTTTCAAATAGCCCCCTGGTTTTATTGTTCAAATATTTCACCAAGATGCCCCTGGTGTGGAGTGTCATGTTACTCCCCTCTTTTCTTTGAACTTTTCCAGAGGTTTCCAAATAGGTGAAACAAGAAAAAGGGAAAGATGAAAGTGACATTTCAGAAATTCAAAAGAAGCACTTCAACCATTATTTTCATTCAAACAATATGATGATGATGCATAGCTATATTTCATAACATTCCAATATGAAATTTTGGGATGTTACAGATGTCTACTATGCAACCTTCTTCATGTAGACTCGTGTTGGGCCTCCAAATGCAGAGTTTTGTAGGATAGTAGCAAATTGGGATTTTTATTTCTGTGCCCCTGGTCCCTTAGCTCTACTCATTCATCCCCATTATCTTGACTTTTGCTCACTTTTCCCCACTCCGTTGCCCGAAACCCTCAGAACAGGTTACAACGGACGTTGCCATCAGGTCAATGCCTCTGACCGTTAACTCTGACGAGTGGGGCCGCTCTCGCGCATGCAGCTGACCATGGTCGTGGGGTAGCACATGTCCATGGGACTTGCCCGAAACGTCCCATCATATAAAGAGGGGGAACCACCTCCCGACGCATCGCCCCTTCCATTTCCCCCAAATCCCCTCCCTGCCGCATCGTCTTCCTCTCTCCCACCGCGTCTTCTCACTTTCCTCCACTGCCTCCACCCCACCATCTCGCTCTCCCCCACCGTAATCTCTTCCTCACCTTCATTGCCTCCATCTGTCCGATGGCAGATGCTCATGGTGACGCCAGAGCAGCAGTCGGAGATCTAGTAGTGGAGCTACAGGGCACGGTGACCACGGATGAAGTAAAGGATGTTGGCAGCGTCCATGGCGGTGCGGGGAAACTCGCAACTGCTGCAAATGTGGAGAAGGAGGTGGCGGGCTCCGCCTCAGCGCTGCCAGAGCTGAAGGTGAAGGCGTTGAGCAACGCACTCCACCCCGATGCGCAACCTGGCGAGGAGCAGGAGGTATTTGCACTTGCTTGTTAGTTCTAATATTTAGCTTGTAGAGTTAGTTGCATTGGTTAGATTGTTATTCGTATGGTAGTACAGATGGTTAGAGTAGTTGGTTTGATGGATGGGTCGGGGTTTTCCCCTTTTCTATATGGGGGGATTGGAGTTTTTGTACTACGGTTTTTGGATTACATTCTTTGCAAAAAATACTAGATAGATCTATATGAGAGATAGGGATCTCTGTGCTTCAATGCTACAGAGATGTATGCTTATTAGATTTTGTTTTTAATGCTCATAAATTGGTTTTTCTAATGCTACAGACATGTATGCTTATTAGATTGGGTATCTATTAGATTTGTTTTTGAATGCTACTCAGATTGGGGTTTTGAATGTCATATGCCCAAATGGAATCCATTGATTAAGAAATTATTTGATTCATTAGTATATAAATTTGTCCACAATATGTACTGATATTAGCTCTGTTGTTCAATGTGTGTGCATGACAATGGAAGATGCAAATAAGATCATAGTATATTAGCCCTATGATCAATGTAAAATGCGTATCTAAATTTTCAGTGGGATGTAATTTTATATTCAGGAGGATGATGGTTGGGGAAAAAGAGGAAGCTAGACCTTACTGACTTCAAGGACCCGTACGATCCAGGGTATTGGTTCGATGAAGAGTGTGAGGTAAGCCTGCTTGAAATTTAGATTGTTCATTTACCCTAGTTCCTTTGACATGGTGTATATGAAACTATAATGTATATATCTAAATTCATTTGTGTGTGCAGTACATCTCTAGAGAAGATGTAGATGTGGACGAGGGCAACTTTGCGTCCTTCAAAGAGAAGGAAGGGGAGAAGATCAGGGCCAAGGGAGATGATTACTACTACAAGAGCATGACCAAAATTTGGCACTGACCCTACTGCACCACCAAGGAAAGGCCAAAGTCCGGCCGCTTCGTTCACCTTCTAGCTCATACAGAAGATCTAGCCATCCACTCCGAGGACTACAAGATCAGGTGGCAGCATGCTGCCCTCGCGAAACTCCGGACTCCCATTCCCAACTAACAGAGCATCGTATGGTATGGTACTATGTGGTCTAGATGTGTTCTATGGATGGTATGGATGGTATGGTATTATGTGGTCTTCTATATATGCATGTGGATGTGTTTGGTTGTTTGGGAACTTTGTTTGTGAACTAGATGTGTTCTATGGATGGTATGGTACTATGTGGTCTTCTATATATGCATGTAGCTATATATATTGCTTATTTGTGTGTTTTTAAATTTGTCTGCTATGATATCTTTCAGTGTTTATTTTCAAAGTTTAGGTGCTACAATGATCACACATGTTGTTTCAGTGTTCTTCACTGATCAGACATGCTGCAAACAATAAGAAAAAAGAGCAAATAGTCCATCATTTATCAAATATTCCAATAACAGAGCAAAAAACAACATTTGAATTAAGAAGTAATGATTTTTGTAATAAAGGAGTACAAAAATTATTTTTCTCATGTTTTATAATCAAATGCATTCTTTTTCCCACCAGCATGTCCCATTATCTGATGTTTTGAATTAACATTCGACAACATAGTATAAATTCAAGAAAATGCAAAAAAAAAACTTGGCAAACTATGTATGTTTGTGTAGGAGATCATGTGTGCAAAATTTGAGGTGATTTAGAGGAGGTCAAAGAAATTTGAATTTGAGAAATGTGCTCCAAATGAGCTCCCAGGCTAGCGTAAACAACCCATTTGTAATCAAGTTTTTTGGACCTACTCTAAATGAGCCAAATGTTTTTTATTGACACCTATTCAATCTATATAGTGTAGATTTGAAGTCTCACTATTTTTTTTAATTAATCTTCACATTTTTACATTTTCTTTTGAAAAAATATACTTTAATATAAAAACTATTAGAAATACATTCAAAATATGAAAATGAAAAACTAAGTTCAGATCCTTATTCACTTTGAAATAAAGCTTTGGTGATTTTTTTGATTTTCTAAATTTTTTCAGACCCTGTAGGTAACCCTACCTCCTCTCCTTGAACTCTATGAAATCTTGTATGTGATAGCTCATATGTGTGAAGGTTTTCTCATGAAAATGACCATAGACCAAATTTAAGATTTTTACTTGGTAACATGTTACATAAGACAACATTGTGCGCAGGTTTTATATTTTTTGATTTTTTAAAATTAATGGTGCTCATTTGACCTCGATTGTGCCAGCTAGGTTTTTTTCATGAAAATGACCATAGACCAAGTTAGTATTTTTTCCCTTGTTACTTTGTCTTATAAAACGACGAGCAGCGAAGGTTTCATATTTTTTGATTTTTTTTAAATTAGTTATGCTCAGTCAAAGCCTTCGAAACCCCGTTGACCAGCTCAAAACCCCTCTAAACCCTGCGGGGTTTCGCCTAACCCTAGCTCTGAACGTCAGCCGTCCGATCATACCCTAGCACCAAACGACAACCCTCAAATGTGGTCTTCTAGAAGGAATTCGGTGGGCGGGCTATGTGCAGGCTTCGCGCCGTTGGATCACAAGGACGGCTCCGCATCGTTGGATCGTGGGGCAATCCGCAAGAGGCGATCCTATTGGTTGTGCTCAGCTGCTTGCCCACCACTGACTCCGCGAAAAAAATGGATCTTGTCCGTCGAATTGTTATTGGACCCAAGAGGAAACCAAGCTTTGGTTGGGCCGTCGAATTGCGTCATTTTTTTGCATCGTTTGCTCTGTTTTTTGTCAATGTGCTGGCTCTTTTTCTTTGTCACAAGGACCACGGATTCTCACGCGTGCAATTAGCTTCTTTTTCTTCTTCTTTTTAAACCACCGTTTCCCACGTATGTACACTCCCGATGCTGCGGTGGGTTCGAAAACGGGCTACTTCACATTTGACCCCGTTATTGCCACGGCCAAATAACACATAGCACTATGGCTATTTAAGCCACCCTCTGCCTTTGCCATCCCTCATCCATCTCTCATCCTTTGCCATCTACCCTTCTTGCTCTTCACCCCCTTCTCCTTCTTCTGCACATCCCTTAGCCATGCAATGCACTGGACCAACCTACCGATTCCCACCCACCTTGCTAGAGAGGCTCTACCCTACTGGCGTGTACGTTGAGCGCACACTACGTGTGTGGGCGATATCAAGGTGGAGGACCACAAGGAACTTCACCGAGTTCTTCCTCAGGGCCGGCTACAGACACCTCCCGTAAGGATCTCCAACGATGTTCCACGTCGAGGAGGTCATCCAAAATGGGGTGGTGGTTGCTCTCCTTCCCCACTTCACCAACACATTTGACCCCTTCTAGCTCCTCGGTCAGGTGTTTTGGTGTGGCTGCGAGTTCATCGCTTTCACCACCCATAACATGTTTACGGAGTACACCAACATCTTCCCCACCACGTCGCGCATGCACACTCTTTCGTACCCCATCGACAACGCCCTAGAGGAGCAGTGAAGGGCGCACGAAGGAGGAGCGAGGTGGAGAAGGCAGCGGCTAGGGCTCGAAACCCTCTATCTTTTTTTAATCTATGTTATGTTAATTAAGTTGTAATTGAACTATGTTGGAGATATGGGTTGTTGGCCCTTTTATTAAGTTTTCTATCTATTCTATTATTAAGTTCTTGCTAGTTTGAACTATGTGATCGTGCTATGGGCTTGTTGGCCCTATATACATATTTGTTGATTGTTTTCTTAGAGAGCTTGCTTTGTTAGTTACCACCTAGTGCATGTAGACTCAACGAAAAGGCTGAAACTGATCATAAAAACGATGCTCTAAATCGAGGAGACGAGCGTGCGAGAAGAGAGTAAGCAGCAGCAGCGACCGTCACTACATCTGTGGCGGCTGGTATGCATGAAAGCGGCTCGGTCAGTGCATCGTGGCAACACACATTGGCACATGCAAGCTCGGTCGGCGCATGCATGCTCAATCGACGCATCGTGGCGGCACGCATCGACCCATGCAGGCAGGCTTGCTGGGTGCATGCATAGCAGGGTTCTGTCGTGGCGGCACACGCAAGCGGTTTAATGCGAGGGATGGCCCAATGAAACCTCGATCGAACGGCGACACCGCCCAATGCAGCCCCACTTGTCAGGTCAAACGGGTGACACAGTCCACCGCGGCCCCACTCGTCAGCGTTAACGGTCAAGCCATTGACCCGACGACAATGTTCGTTGTAACCTGTTCTGAGGATTTCAGGCAAGGAAGTGGAGAAAACTGAGCAAAATTTAAGAGCGCGGGAATGAATGAGTAGAGCTAAGGAACCAGGGGCACAGATGTAAAAAACCCTAGCAAATTTACCTGAAGTTGATGACCTAAGGTTTATCAATCTGTGGGAGGCGTAGGATGAAGATGGTCTCTCTCAAGCAAGCCTGCAATCAAATAACAAAGAGTCTCTTGTGTCCCCAACACATCCAATACAATGGTAAATTGTATAGGTGCACTAGTTCGGCGAAGATATGGTGATACAAATGTAATATGGATGGTATATATAGGTTTTTCTAATACTAAAATATAAAAAAAAAAGCAAGGTAACTAATGATAAAAGTCAGCCCAAACGATATTGTAATGCTTAGAAACAAGGCCTACGGTTCATACTTTCACTAGTGCAAGTTATCTCAACAATACTAACATAGTTGAATCATATGTAAATCCCTCACGTGCGACAAAGAGTTCACTCCAAAGTCACAAATAGTGGAGAACAAACGAAGAAATTATGGGAATAGTATTTGAAACATGTAAGAGAGCATCATGAATCTCATGACAAGCACATTTAAGTCTAACGCACTTCCTATGCATAGGGATTTTGTGAGAAAAAAATTCATGGGAACAAGAATCAACTAACATAGGAAGGCAAAACAAGCATAACTTCAAAACTTTGAGCACATAGACAGGAAACTTGATATTATTGCAATTCCTACAAGCATATGTTACTCCCTCATAATAATTTTTAGTAGCATCAGGAAGGAATTCCACAATATAACCAGCACATAAAGCATTCTTTTCATGATCTACAAGCATAGAAATTTTACTACCCTCCACATAAGCAAGCTTCTTCTCATTCATAATAGTGGGAGCAAACTCAACATAATAACTATCATGAGGTACTTGATTGACATAACCACATTCAATATTAAAATCATGATGACAAGTTTCATGGTTACTATCACTCTTTTTAGCATACATGTCATCATCATAATAATCATATATAGGAGGCATGCCATAATCATAATAGTTTTTCTCATCAAAACTTGGGGGAACTAAAAATAGCATGTTCATCAAACATAGCATCCCCGAGATTGTGGCTTTGCATATCATTAGCATCATGAATATTCAGAGAATTCATACTAACAATATTGAAATAATGCTCATCACTCAAAGATTTAGTGCCAAACATTTTAATAAATTCTTATTCTAACACTTGAGCACAATTTTCCTTTCCATCATTTTCACGAAAGACATTAAAAACATGAAGCATATGAGGCAACCTCAATTCCAATTTTTTGTAGTTTTTCTTTTATAAAACAAAACTAGTGAAAAACAAGAAACTAAAAGATTTGATTTCAAGATCTAAAGATATACCTTCAAGCACTCACCTCCCTGGCAACGGCACCAGAAAAGAGCTCGATGTCTACTACACAACCTTCTTCTTGTAGACTCGTGTTGGGCCTCCAAGCGCAGAGTTTTGTAGGAGAGTGGAAATTTTCCCTCAAGTGAATGACCTAAGGTTTATCAATCCGTGGGAGGTGTAGGATGAATATGTTCTCTCTCAAACAACCCTGCAACCAAATAACAAAGAGTCTCTTGGGTCCCCAACACACCCAACACAATGGTAAATTGTATAGGTGCACTAGTTCGGCGAAGAGATGATGATACAAGTGCAATATGGATGGTAGATATAGGTTTTTGTAATCTGAAAATATCAAAACAACAAGGTAACTAATGACAAAAGTGAGCAAAAACGGTATTGCAATGCTTGAAAACAATGCCTAGGGTTCATACTTTCACTAGTGCAATTTCTCTCAACAATACTAACATAGTTGAATCATATGTAAATACCTCTCGTGCGACAAAGAGTTCACTCAAAAGTCACAAATAGCAGAGAACTAACTAAGAAATTATTGTAGGGTACGAAACCACCTCAAAGTTATCTTTTCCGATCAATCGTATGAGCTATCCCTATAAGTGTCACAAACAGCCCTAGAGTTCGTACTAAAATAACACCTTGAGATACACATCAACCAAAACCGTAATGTCACCTACATACTCCAATGTCACCACAAGTACCCATGGGCTTGATTATACGATATGCGTCACATAATTTTAGATTCGTCATATTCAATCCAACACAAAGAACTTCAAAGAGTGCCCCAAAGTTTCTACCCGAGAGTCAAGACGAAAACGTGTGCCAACCCCTATGCATAGATTCCCAAGGTCACGGAACCCACAAGTTGATCACCAAAACATACATCAAGTGGATCAACAGAACATCCCATTGTCACCATAGATATCCGATCGCAAGACATACATCAAGTGTTCTCAAATCATTCAAAGACTCAATCCGATAAGAAAACTTCAAAGGGAAAACTCGATGCCGGGTAAACGACACCTATGGGATCGAAGGGATCCCTTTACGGTTTGGCAGGGAAGAAGGCTCGCATAGAGAGCAGATCTGACGATTAACACACGGGATATTTACCCAGGTTTGGGCCGCAAAGATGCGTAAAACCCTACTCCTGCTTGGTTGTATTGGATGAGTTCTATCTCAGGTTCTGGGAGCGCTACAGTACATAGCTGGTACTCATGCAGAATGGGCTAGAGAAGATCCAAAAGTCCAAAAGTCCAAAGTCCTCTACCGTAATGCCCTGGGCCTCCTTTTATACTCTCGAACGGGTCACCAACAGTGGCATACAGTGCGTACATGAGGTGTATAGTGCTACAGTGCTATCATACCTAACACTGACGGTGTAAGACAAGCGCATTTAATACTTCGTCTGGTGCCTGTGACCATCCATGGTACCGGACAGGACCCCGTCCCATAGGCACCGTTTAGACCATCCATTGTCCGTGCCTCGACACATGCCCAGGTGGGGCGACACCTGGCCTCTGCGCTGGCAGGATGGCGAGGCCTTGCCAGGTGCACTTTGTCGGTGTTCTAGGAACGGGGGTACTCAGACATGCCTGCCTACGGCGTGGTACGTGGCCCACTTCATCGACCAAATGATCAGGCGAGGCCCCACTCAAGACAAGGCCCTCGCGAGGTCCCTGACCTCGCGAGGAAGAACAACAACAAGGCCTGCAAAGGATGGGCGTCCTCAGGACCCCTCAAAAGTGGTGGAGATCTCTATGATAGGCCTGGCCTCAGGAGTCAAAGATGACGCAAGGAAGGACAGGCAAGGACCAGGGCGCCAGGCGGCGCAGTTTCCCCTTTGGTGCAAAGGGAGCAAGGGCTTGCGCAGGTTCCCAAAGTAACCCCCAAAGGTTTCCATTACGATGCAAGAAGACCCCAATGACCAACTCTGCAGGACGGATGTCATCGCTGAGCCCCCCCCTGCGGTGTTGATGGCTACTTTGTAGGCAAAGACTGCCTTTGGGCAGGGTGGGCACCAACCCCTGTCCCCCTTCGAAATTGGCCATTGTGGGATCCCTTCCCGCCATATTGATAAGGGAAGAGGACCCGGGCCGCCGCTATATATAAAGAGTGAGGAGACCCGATCCAACACTAAGTCACCACACACAACACCACGAGATAGCCATCCAAGAACACATCTTGAGCGCCCTCACGAGGCTCAAGCACATTGTAATAGTTCATCCAGCCAAACCTCCACGAGAGGTAATCCACCAAAGCAGGAGTAGGGTATTACGCTTCGCAGCGGCCCGAACTTGGGTAAACTGTGATGTTCACCTTCTTCCTCATCATCGAGTGAGCTATTTGCTATGTTCATCGAGTAGCGAGTTAGGTCAGGCGAGGCTGCTGGGGATCTTCGCACATGCTCCTATGTTTGAACCTTAAGGGTTTTACGGAGCCCGAAATCTGACATTTCGCATGCCAGGTAGGGGGCGTCTCGAAGTTCCCCGCTCGCGGTCAAGGCCAAGCCCCGACTCAGCAACTCCATGGTGGGCAAGATACCCGATGACCGTCGGCTCCCAGCGTAAGATGGTATTTGGGCGCGTAGGGCTGCCCCTGCGATCGCCTGCATCCTCGGCGGGTCGCAGTCCCCACCCTCTAGCCGCCATGTCAAGCACTTCCTCCTCCATGTGGGAGCAGTTCAGCCACGGCCCGAGCCGGCGGAGCGCCGCGCATGGCCGGAAATTAACATACCTTCGGCCCCGACGACCACCCCAAGACCATGATGGCCGCCGGGGAACTTCCCATGTTGTGCACACTGACCATATGCGGCGTGGCCGTCTCCAGGACCCTTATCGATGGCGGCGCTGACCTCAACGTCATCTCTGTGGCATCCTTCGACGCAGTGAAGTTACCCCACGAGCGACTCACACCTTGGAGGCCCTTCTTTGGGGTGGTGTTCGGGTTCATCGTTCCCATGGGGCTGGTTCGCCTCCCCGTCACCTTCGGCCCCCACTCCAACTTCCGCACCGAGCAGGTCAACTTTGATGTTGCTCACATCCACCTCCCATACAACGCGATACTCGGCTACCCTGCCCTCGTTCAGTTCATGGCGGCAACGCACCCGGGCTACAACGTCGTCAAGATGCCCGGGAGCGGCGGCGTCCTCACCATCGTGAGGGATATCAAAGATGCATCCCATGCACTAAAGCTCTCCTACAAGACCGCGACCGCGGTGCACACCAGCATCGGGGGCACGGCCCCGGCCACGGAAAACCTCGGGGGCGTCCCTGACGTCACACCCATGAAGAAGAAGCAGATGTTCTCCCAGAACCGGGCAGAAACGAAGCAAGTACTGGTGGACGAGGAAAACCCAAGCCCAACTTTCACCATCGGCGCCGGCTTGCCTCAAGACCAAGAGGAAGCATTGGTGACCTTCCTCAGGGCGAACAAGGACACGTTCGCATGGAGCGCCTCCGACTTGGTGGGGGTCCTGAGGGACGTAATCTAGCACCACCTCATGGTGTGCCCGAAAGCGCACCCGGTGAAGCAAAAGGCAAGGAGGTAGGCTCCAGAGAAGCAGGCGTTCATTGCTCAGGAAGTCGGCAAGCTGAAGGAGGCAGGGGTCATCCGGGAGGTGCATTACGTGGAGTGGGTGACCAACCCGGTGGTCGTCCCAAAGAAGTGCGGGAAGGAGCGTACGTGCGTCGACTTCACGAGCCTCAACAAGTCTTGCCTCAGGACTCGTTCCCACTTCCACGCATCGACCAGATGGTGGACTCGACTGCAGAGTGCGATCTCCGGTGCTTCCTGGATGCCTTCTCGGGTTATCACCAGATCAAGATGGCGGTGAAGGACGTGGAGAAGACGGCCTTCCTCACCACGTGTGGGGTATTCTACTACATGTGCATGCCTTTTGGGCTGCAGAATGCTAGAGAAACCTTCCAGCGACTGATGCACATCGCCCTGGGACCGCAGCTCAGGAGGAATGCAGAAGCCTATGTCGACGTCATCGTAGTCAAGTCTAGGGCGGCCAAGACCTTGGTCGAGGAATTGGAGGAGACCTTCGCTAGCCTCAGGGAGGTAAATTTGAAGCTCAACCCGGAAAAGTGCGTCTTTGGGGTTTCGGCAGGCAAGTTGCTCGGTTTCCTAGTGTCGCGCCGGGGAATCGAGACGTACCCGGAGAAGATCAAGGCCATAAACAAGATGAGCGCCCCCCAAACCCTCAAGGAAATGCAAAAGTTGGTGGGGTGCGTGACCTCCATGGGGTGTTTCATCTCCAAGCTCGGCGAGCAGGCCCTGCCATTCTTCAAGATCATGAAGAGGAAGGGCCCTTTCAAATGGAACCTAGGAGCGATGCAGCCTTTGAGGAACTCAACTGATACCTCACGAGCCCACCGGTGATGGTAGCGCCTCACCCGCGGGAACCCTTGTTTCTATACCAGGCTGCCACCCCCCCCACTCTGCCAGCGCCGCATTGGTGGCGGTCAGGGAGGAGCAAGTCGGCGCGTGTACCACATCGAAGGGGGCTCGCACGATCAACAAGAGCCACCTCCTCCTCCAGCTGGGGAACCTGAAGCCCAAGCCACACTAACGGGCCAAGAGGCGCTCAACCCTCTAGAGGCCCTGGCCAAGGAATGTAGGACCGAAAGTATGTCTAGAGGGGGTGGGTGATTAGACTACTTGACCAAATAAAAGTTTTGCCTATACCAAGTTTTAGGGTTGACAATTTTTAGCATTTCATGGCAAGTCAAGTACACCCTACACATGCAAGTCTAAGAGTATATAGCAGCGGAAAGTAACAACAAGCATGTATAGAAGGGATAGGGTAGGAAGATCAAACGCAGTTGTAGACACGATGATTTTTCCTGTGGTTCTGATAGGTGGCACCATCGTACATCCATGTTTATGGAGTCTTCAACCCACGGAGGGTAATGGTCGTGAGAGTCCATGGAGGGCTCCACCCAAAAGGGTCCATGAAGTAGCAACCTTGACTATTCCATAATGGCTTCTGTCCACAAAGGACTAGCCTCACTATGGGTAGATCTTCACGAAGTAGGCAAACACCTTGCCCTTACAAACTTCTTGGTTCACTCCACAACATGAAGTAGGAGGATCCCAAGCGACACCTAACCAATCTAGGAGGAACCACCCTCCAAAAGGTAATAGGCTCGGTAATGACGATGAACTCCTTGCTCTTGTGCTTCAAGATGATAGACTCCTCAACACCCAATCACTCTCTCACAGATTTGGCATGGTGGAAAAGATGGGACTGGTGGAAAGCTACTTGGGGAGGCTAGAAATCAAGATCAATATGATTGGAGTGGAAGATCTTCACCTCAACACAAGGGTAGGTGGTTCTCTCTCAGAAAATCTGATTGGATAGGTATGGTATAGTTTTGAGTGCTTCTCTTTCGAGTGAGTGGTGGTGAAGGGTTATATATATGCATCCCCAAATATCCAACCGTTACACACAAAATGACCAACTCGGTGACATCGATGTGTTAATATCGGTGGTACCGAAGTGATCAAAAGGTGGCAACTTTTGAATCTCACTAAAGCCAATATAGGAAACTCGGTTGCACCAATAAGGAGCAAATGTGTTTTCAAGGAGGCATGGCATTTGTCCAGCACCTGGTGTACTACGTCAGCACGGTGTTGTGGGATGCGCGTTCACATTATCCCATGCAGCAGAAGCTTCTCTTAGTGCTCCTCGTCGCTTCAATAAAAGTACGCCACTACTTCTAGGGGCATCTAGTCAAGGTCGTCTTTGCTAACCCCCTGGAGAAGATCCTACACAACCCCAATGCGGCAGGGAAGGTAGCCGAATGGAACATCGAACAGTAGGCTTTCAACATAGAGTTCAACACAACCAGGGTCATCAAAGGAGCAGCCCCAGCAGACTTCATGGCGGAATGGACGGACGCCCCGGATCGGGGGCTGGAAGGGAGTCAGTCCCTCGCTCCCGACGACGAAGCACCTGAAGGATGGACCATGCATTTCGATGAAGCCTTCACTCGCAAAGGAGTGGGAGCTGGGGTCGTGCTCCCTTCCCCGATAGGAGACAAGCTCAGCTATGCTGTGCTGCTCTGCTTCCAGCATGGGAAGAAGGTCTCCAACAACATCGTGGAGTATGAAGGCCTCATCGTGGGCCTCAAGGCGGTGGTGGCCTTGGGGGTTCGGTGCCTCACCGTCATGGGCGACTCCCAGCTCCTCATCAACTTCTCCAACAAAGGGTACACGGCCAAGGACGAGCACATGGAGGCATATCTCGAAGAGGTACGTAAAATTGAAAATTGTTTTCAGGGCCTGGAGCTGCAGCACGTCCTGCGTGGCGCGAACAAGGAGGCGGATGACATCGCCAAGAGAGCTTTGCGTCGCGAGCCTTGGGAGCCAGGCGTCTTCAAGGAGCGACTCTTCAAGCCCTCTGCTACACCGCTTACCGAGGCCTTGGCACCTCGGAGTGAGGAGCTTCCCCCAGCACCGCCCTCGGGGGCTCCGGACTATGGCCAGGCCTAGGGGGCTCCACTGCTCCTGGCATTGGAGCCTCATGCCGACAGCTGGATGCAAGAATTCAGGGCGTACCTACTCCACAACACGCTACCAGAGAAGGAGGAGGATGCGGAGCGCGTGGCCCGACAAGCCATAGCCTACTGCTTGCAGGACGGCGGTTTGTATTGCAGGCGCCCGAACGACATCGTGCTGCAGTGCATTTCCAAGGACCAAGGAGGCGAACTGTTGGCCGACGTCCACGCAGGAGACTGCGGGCATCACTCTTCCTCGTGCACGCTTGTAGGGAAGGCGTTCTGATCAGGCTTCTACTGGCCCTCAGCGCTCGACAACACCATCGAGTTGGTTCGGTCTTGCAAGGCATGCCAGTTTCATGCCAAGCAGATTCACCAGCCCGCACAGGGCCTCCAAACCATTCCACTCTCCTGGCCCTTTGCTGTCTAGGTGCTGGACATATTGGGGCCCTTCCCGCGAGCAGCAGGCGGGCACCACTACCTCTACGTCGCCATTGACAAGTTCACCAAATGGGTGGAGGTGGAACCCATGCGCACCATCCCGACCGGGTCGGCCGTCAAGTTCATCGGGGGCCTCGTGAGCCGCTTCACCACTAACAACGGTTTGCAATTCACAAGCCACCTCTTCAAGACTTATTGTGATAACCTTGGAACATAGATATGTTATGCTTCGGTAGCCCACCCACGGAGGAACGGCCAGGTGGAGCATGCCAACGCAGAGGTCCTGCGACGCCTCAAGGCAAGGAGCTTCAAGAAGAATCTTGAAGCTTGTGGCAGGGATTGGGTCAATGAAATCTAGTCCGTGTTGTGGTCCATCCGCACAACCGCAACCAAGCCCACCGGCGAAACCCCGTTCTTCCTCGTCTATGGAGCCGAAGCAGTCGTTCCACATGAGATCAAGCACTGATCCCTGTGGGTCTTGGAATTTGACGAGGAGCGTCAGGAGACCAAGCGGGGAACAAACTTTGTGCTGGGAGAAGAGGCGCGTCGTCAGGCCTTGCTCCGAGCTACATGGTATTAGCAAGCCTTACGGCGCTACCACTGTCGCAACATCTGCTCCAGGACCCTCGAAATCGGTTACCTCGTCCTAAGGTGGGTTCTCTCCAGGGAGGGCTTGCACAAGCTCTTGCCCATGTAGGAGGGCCCGTTCAAGGTTGCTCATGTCTCCAAGCCAGGCGCCGTGCTCCTGGAGACTCAGGACGGAGTCCCCATCCAGAACGCCTAGAACATCCAGCACCTCCAAAAGTTCTACCCGTGACACTCTCACGTAATAATGAGCGGGCTGTACATGCCCGGGGCCTCGAGGATGCGGAGGGGTCCCTCCCACGCAATCTGGCAGCCATAGCCCGGAGCTGGCGGAGAAGACAACACTGCCCATCAATGGATATGCCCATGCAACGTGGATGCCCAACGCTCAGCACTGGGGGAAGACAAAGGGCCATCTAAGTGCCGGACGTGGCCGTTGTTTGCATTTCTCTTGTTTGGGTTTCCCAGCTTTTATGAAATCAAACCCGAGGTCTTTCGAAATCGTGTTTTAGTCAAAAAGGTCAACGATTTGTTTTTATTGCCATCTCCTATGTCATTTTCTTCCTCCAAGTAAACATTCGCCTGCTCCCCTCCCCCTCGTACCCCGTGAGCGGGGGCTGGGGGGCACAGTGCTTACACCTCGCCAAGGCCTTGGCGCCCGGATCCTCGCATGGTACTCACGGGTGGGTTAGTAGGCTCATGCCGCCTCGTACTCGCCCAGAGGCTCCATTCATGGCCCAACGCGCCATCTTGGGAGGAAACAAAATTCAGTTTTTTCCCGCGACAGCTTGAGCGTCTAAGGGGGATCTTGAGCATCGTGCCTCAGGAGCCTTACCGGTCGCAATGCCACTCGACCCTCCTGGTGCATCAGGAGTGTCAGGGCTCCACCACGTGAAGTGTGTCCTTTGTTTCCGGTCGTACCTAACGTGGTGGGGAAATGCATGGGACTGGGACCTGTCGACGCAAGGCTACTTGGGCTACTACTTGAACTACAACTCGAAGCCTCATGAAGCCCAGCCTTCCCGGAGCATGAAGTAGAATCTGCGGGGGGGCCATGAGCGTCTAAGGGGGATCCTAAGCATCGCGCCTTAGGAGCCTTACCGGTCATAATTCCACCCGACTTCCTGGGTCCTCCATGGTTTCCGGTCGGCATTAGGAGTACCGGGGCCCGCCTCGTGAGGAACGTCCATGGTAAGATGGGCGCACCTCATGACGGTAGGGAAATGCGCGGGACCGGGACCTATTGACGTAGAGCTGCTTGAGTGTTAAAGGGGACTCCTGAGCAATGCGCCTCAGGAGCCTTACCGGTCATAAGGCCACTAGACCCCCTGGTGCCGTCCTTGGTTTCCGGTCATGAAAGTGCGTTATATCGACTAGAGGGAGAGTGAATAGGTGATTTTTCAAGTTCATCACTTGAGGAATTTCAACTTGAGGAATTTGATATGTGATGAATAACACACAGCGGATTAAGTACTCAAGTACATGAGAAACATAGCGATAGCTTAGTCATCATGATGAAATGAAACATGCATAGATTACAAGTAGCGTGATACAGGATAAGCAGTGAGGAACAAGGTAACTTGAAGAATTTGAGGTGAGGAAATTGAGAAAGTCCTCAGTCAAATTCTTCAAAGAGTAACGATCAATTTCATCAACAAGTATACGAGGAATAGTGGAGTTGAGGAAATAGAACCAGGTAGCTCGATGAAGACAATGGTTTGATGACCCGGTTCCAACTGTTGTGACAGTCGTACGTCTGGTTTGGAGCGGCCTGGTATTTAAACCAGAAGACACACAGTCCCAGGACACATAGTCCTTACCATATTCTACTTGAGCTAAGGTCACACAGTCCTCACCCAACACTCACGGTAAGTCTTCTGGGTAGACTCCCAAAACCCTCACAAACTGGTAACCCGGCGATCCACAATTGAGTGCTAGATGCTCTAGACCAAGGTCACTCCGTGATCCCCAATTGACTACAAGATGCACTAGACCATGACGCCTAACAGTTTGGAGGATACACCGTCCTCAATGGTAACAAGCGTTGGTTCCACACAGGAATTTCTTCAGTGATGCTCAATCACTTTGGGTTTGGTGGTTTGGTTGTGGGTTTTTCCTCACTAATGATTTTCTCTCAAAGTCCTTGGAGGATGGGTTGCTCTCAAATGACAAGTGTCAGTTCTCTCTCGGAGCAGCCAACCAACTAGTGGTTGTGGGGTGGCTATTTATAGCCAGGGGTGCAACCTGACATGATAAGCGACAAATGCCCCCAATGATATGACCGTTATGTGGATATTATGATTTGGGATAGCTGGCACTAATCACAGCAATAGTCGGAATTCCGAACTATGAAAGTTCTCAGACATATCATGTTCCTCACTTGTAGGCAATTCACACTGGTGAAATCCTAACTCCTCAGTCAGATCAATTTCATCAGAGACTAGAAGAACATCGTCTCTGTCACTGAAGAACTTGACTGAACTGCAAGAGATTTCCAAAGGCTTCACTCGAAGGATTGGATAGGTTGAGGATTTTGAGTTGAGCATCAGTTGGAAATTTTCCTTAGTATTACCTCGGCCCCGTTTAACAGTATGGTCTTTCCTATGACTCAAAGAAAGGAAATGAAACTACAAAAACAAAAGTCTTCACGCTTCATAGTCCTCATTCATATCTTCAAGGTCACACCAACTTCTTCATTTTCAAAGTCTTCAAGGAATACCAAAGTCTCCAGCAAAGTGTTCACCGAAGTCTTCACCAAAGTCCTCAGTTGAAGACATACATTTTTAGGGGTCGGTAATCTCAGAATATGTCAAACTCCTCATCGACTTATAGAGCTTGTGTACACTCACAAACACATTAGTTCCTTAACCTATAAGTCTTCAATACACCAAAATCACTAAGGGGCACTAGATGCACTAACAATCTCCCCCTTTTTTGGTGATTGATGACAAATAGGTTAAGTTTTCAACGGGGATAATACTATGAAGTCTAAATACTGAGTTTGAGGAATTTGATTGCAAGATATAGAAGAACTCCCCCTGTGCATATTTGAGGAATTTGCTTTCGATTGCAAATGCACATGGCAGGTTAAAACATGGAGAACTCCCCCTATATCTTGTAATTCATACACGCATTTAACATATGATATTAAGAATTTGAAATGCATGATGAAAGTGGTGTCTGACGAAATTCAGCATGCATGCCTTAAGGTACTTGAGGAAATACGCATGCGGAAAGCAGTTCAACAGAGTCAGACCACCATCGACTTAAGTTTAGAACTCAAACCACAAAAAGCTTCAGAAGAGCGAGAGTTGTAACTTAAACAAACATAAGTCCATATATAGAGACCCGCTTGAAGACTAACTCAAAATTTTCTCCCTCTTTGTCATCAAAGACTAAAAGGGACGAAAAAGTGAGGACTAACGCCCTTGAAGAATATCATCTTGTTGGTGAAGAAGGAGCGCCAGCGTTCTCGGGGTCATTTGTCGATGCAGCGCCTGCCGCAATATAATCAATGTCCTCAGTTGCATCTGTCTCACATGATGAAGAATATGAACTTGTGACCATCAGAGGAACTTGAACCTTCTTGAATTTGTTCTGAGGAGGATGATACCAGTCAAAGTTTTGCTAAAAGTCCATGTCCTTGAGTTCCTCTGGAGTCTTGAGGTGTGCGAGAATGGCACATGCGTGATCGAAGATTTCATGCACATAGTAGTGATTTTTCCTCACTGAGTTCTGAGTCACAGTCATGTTCTGAACTATGGAAGCCAACTGGTGCTTTACCTACTTGTGATTGCGGTCGACCTTCTCATGAAGACTTATGAGAATCTCTCGATCAGTCATCACACGAGGGGCAGACTCTTGAGGTTTTTTGCACTGAGGCTTTTGCTTCAGAATCCTGAGTTGCAGTGTTATCATTGGTGGAGAAGGATGTAGCTTTGAGAAACTCACCATCCAATGGACGAGTGCCTTCATCAATGACATCCTTGCCTTTTCCGTTAACTGAGGCAATTGTGCTCTTGAGGACTTCAATCGGGGGCAAGAAGCCGAAGTGATTCTAGAAGTCCGCCTTGAAGAGAACTGAAGACCTTGATCTAATGAACTTCATGATCCAAGGAGCATAAGGCTTCAGTTCAAATGGGGCTAGAGCAGCATTCGCCAGTGTCCTCACGAAGAAATCAGGGAAGTTGATGGGAATCCCATGAATGATGTTGAACAGTATATTCTTCATGACTCCCTCCACTTCTTCTTCCTCAGAGTTGTGGCCCTTTTGAGGACATAGGGTATTGGTGAGAATGCGGTAGACCGTCCTGGGCACATAAAGCAAATCCTTCACTAGGAAGGTTGTCCTCTGAGATTTTCTAGGAGACAAAGGCTTCATCAGCACTTGCATTAGTTGATTGGGTAGTGCAGGTTCATCAAACGAGCGGCGTGCTTCTTCTGAGGGAATTGGGACAGGAACTGACCGAAGCAATTCAGATGCTGGAGCTGTGAGGCGAGTAGATCCGGTCATCCAGTCCAAGACCCGGGAGTTGATGTCAGAGGCATCACCTGTGATGTGAAGGGTGGCATAGAATTGAAGAATTAGCTCTTCATTCTAGTCGCAGATATCCACACAGAAGGGAAGGATTCCTGCATCATGAAGAACTGAAAGCACCGGTGTGAAGGATGGAATTGTTTCCATATCAGCATGAGGAATTTGGTGGTGCTCGAAGAATTTCTTCTTGTCGAACAGAATTGATGCATAGTAATTCATCTGTGTTGTAGTCCAGAATCTGGTTCGACCGGCCCTTGCTGAGTCATACGGATTGGGTCCGATGAAGAAAATGTGCTCGATGAAGAAATCGGACTTGAGGAATTTGGGGCGCTTTGAGGCTTGAATGGCATTCTTGGCTTCGGCTGAAGATTTGGCTTGAAGCAGCCCTTGATCTCCTTTGGCATAGGAGGAATTTCTTCACTCTAAGGAATTTAAGGTGGTTTTCTCAATGGCAGTTGGAGTAGCAAAGTCATCAGCTGATGCAGCTGGAATTTCTTCAGTGGCATTGGCGGCCAAGTCATCAGATTCTTCATGAATTTCTTTAGTCTGGGCTAGGGATTGAGGAATCGATGACAGAGGAGTAGTCATTGGGGAATTTGGGTGAGCAGTTTCCCAATATTCATCATTGATGACAGGAGTTGTATTGCCAATGTCCACATCCTCATCAATTTCTTCAACGTCGGGCTCTTTAGCAGTAAACAAAGGCGGGGGCGATGATACTTGTGGAGTTGAAGCATTTGCTTCAACTTCAATGTCTTCATCAATCTGCTCTTTCGAAGCAGCAGAATGATCTTGTTCATCTTCATCATCTAGGATGAAATAGTCCACACCAAATGGAATTATCTCATAGGCTTGTGCTGAGGAGATTGGAGTGGCATCTAACGGTCAACTTGAAGATTTTGGCAGAGTCTTCAACTTCTTCACGGCTGAGGAATCTAAAGTTGAAGCTTTTCTTTTTAGTGCCTTCTTCTCATCAGCCTTAGTTTTCTTCACTTCTGATACAGAAGGAAGGTTGATTGTCTTCACCTTTGAAGATTTGGCTGATTTAGCTGAAGGTGAACGTGGTACATTTTCTTCAGGCACGATTGATGCAGTCGTCCTTGTGGGTTCAGTTTCATCAAGCGCACGAGTGGAGGGTGCCCTGATAGGTTCTTCAGCGGTCTAACTTTCTTCAGCAGCGCTGGCAGTTTCTTCAGTAGGCTGAGTAGTTTCCTCAGACTGAGGAATTTGTGGTTGGGAACAAGATGCAACCCTTGAGTTGTGATCAGTGATGACTTTGTCAGCAATGTTGACAAAGCAAACCTTGGCGCCTTGCCAATCAGAATAGTATGAATTGTATTCCTCACTGGGGCCTTTGATTTCAGACCGCACCTTCACAAGTTCCTCAAGAGATAGATTCAGAACATTCTTCTTCAAGTATTGCTCTTTCTTGTACTGAGCCTTGTTGGTTTGTCCGGCCATCTCATACTTCCATTTTTCTTCAGCTATGAAAGCCGTGAGGACATGATCGGGACCAGGAGGAAGTTTCAAGTCATCAATGGGCGTTTTGGGATCCTTGTGCCAGATATCAATGAAGTTAAGCGCGTGTTTTGGATAAAGTAGAAGAGGAATTTGAGTGCCCTTTGCTTGAGCCACTCGTTCTTGCTTGTTTCTGATGATTGCAGCCAGCTCCTCATCATCAGCTTCATCTGAGTAATCTGATGGTATCGTGAACGCCACCTTCTTGGGTTGAGGACTTGGTCGAATGCCTCGGCCAGCAGTTGCTTTCATTTTCTTCAGGCAAGGACTGCTTGAGGAATGTGCTTGGGCTGAAGAACTTGCTGATGCCCCTGAAGCAATTGAGAATCCCTCAGTCCTTTGGCATGATGCAAGACGCACAGGCATAGAGGACTTAGGAGCAGCAGCCGAGGACTGGGAAGCTATCGATCCAGCAGCTCAGGACTTTTAGGGTTGAGCATGAGGAATTTGCTGTGATGACTTTGATGATGAAGGATTTGGCTTCACAGCAGATTTCTTCATCATTTTTTTCTTCGGAGCACTTGCAGAGGCTCCGGCAGTGGCAGCAGCAGCAGAGTCTTCATTGAATTTCTTCACTGCAGCTTCGGCAGTCCTTTGAAGTTTGAGTTGACGCTTTGCCCATTCAGCAGGAAAGTCTTCACCACGAGAAACACTTGTGGGATCAAATTCTTGATCATGAGCAGGAGGAGCCCTATTGCAAGGGGGTTTGAGTGCGAACATCTTCATATATTTGGAGTAACATAGCGATACTCTTTCCATTCCCTCACGCACCTTCGTTCAATCCTCTGAATTTTGATTTTTCGTCTGTTCTTTTGTCTCTTTGCCGTGTATGGACTCATCTGGTGTACAGTAACTAGCATACAAATGTTCAGGATCTCAAAAGCAGTATTCTGTTCAGTTTTGTTACCACCTTTCTGTGGCTTCTTCCCATCGGCCATTTTCTTCAGCTGAGGATTTTGAACTCTTGAAGATTCTGAAGAAGTGCACAGTTTTTCCTCAAGAAATGCCGCAAATGAGTTAAGTTGATGAGAACCTAGTGATTCATCAGCAGACATGTTTGTACATGTGAACAGAGTATAGGTGCGAGGAATTTGAAGAGGTCATATACGTTCTCAGAAATTTTTCAATAAAATTAGGTGTGAGGGATGTGACCATGGGTGTGTTGAGGAATTTCACTAAGTGTTCTTTGTCTTAGGTTCTAGAGTTGTGCAAATTTTGAGGATTCACACAATTGAGGAATCTTGAAGAAAATCATAACTTAGGTAAAGTCATCAAGTGTATGGACAAGTAAGGTGCTTTAGAATGAGATTCTTGAAGAATAAAGACCTTTGTGAAGATTTGGAAAAACTTGAAGATCAAACAAGGGTAGTAAAAGTAAATTTTATTTACCCTGATGAAGAACACGACTATGTATGAGATGAGATTGAGGAAATTCGTCAGTTCACATCTCCCACGCCCTAGCTTGGTAGAGGGAGACAGCTACAACAGCGGAGGGGTGAATACTTCCGCGACCGATGCGAGTACAGCGACGGCGAGGTCGAGGCAGTGAAGCTCTTCCACACCGGCGGTGATGATTTTAGCGGCAGCGCTAGGTCGGAGCTCGAGAGAGAGTAGGAGTGAGGAGTAACCGAGCACAGTGAAAGGGGAGGGGGTATTTATAGTGGAGGTGAAAACCAATATGTCCAAAGAGTTTGGACCACATTGTCCCTGACCCTTGCTCTCCTCGCGACATGTGTCACCCACGTTCTAAGTAGTGGCGATAGTGGGGGATCGTGGGTTATCCAGCCATGGGCATTGGAACCGATTGAGTGGGAAATGCCAAAAATTTCGACAGAATTTTTTTTTAAGTTTCCGTTCGCAAATTCTTCAGCTGTCAAGGACTCGGTAAAGACTTCGAACGAGTTTCGTAGAACACATATGAAGAATTTGTGAATAGACTGGGTTGAGTTTAGCATAGAGGGCGAAAGGGTCCGATAACATTCACTTAGATGAAAATCAGCTTGAAGAATTAGCAATAAGTGAATGTTGTTGAGGACATTGAAAACTCATATATATATATATAGTCAATGAAGAACATGAGTTTCATGGTTTGAAGAATTTGAAAAGTTGATGGATTTGAAAAGTTGAGGAATTTGCAAACTTGAGAAATTTGAATATTTGAAGAATTTGCAAAAAGACGAAAAACTCAACTTGAAGAATTTCAACTATTGTTGGTGGCGTGACCCATTGTATAAGAATGATGACTTCAGACACCGCGTACAATTGTCTTAGGGTTCTGAGAATCAAATTCTTCATTAATTTCTTCACACTTAGTGGGTTATTCTTCATTGATTGAAGAAAAACGTTACTTCATGTGTTGCACATCTAAGTCATCAATTTTGCATAAGTGTTAGGATGTGTGTCCTTTTTAAAAGAACATTTGAAGATTCTAAGATATTTAGCTCACACCGCCACTTGCAAAATCTCTTTTCATCCAAGGGTTTGTGAAGTTATCGGCTAGTTGTTCTTCACTGGGAATGTGGTCGATGGAGATGTCGCCCTTGAGTACATGATCTTGAAGAAAGTGATGACGAATCTGGATGTGCTTTGTCTTGGAATGCTGAACTAGGTTGTAAGAATCTTGATGACATTCTCGTTGTCGCAGTAGAGAGGCACATTCTTTAACTTGGTGCCATAGTCCTTGAGGGTTTGCTTCATCCACAGCAACTGAGCGTAGCATGAACCAGCAGCAATGTACTCAGCTTCAGCAGTAGATAGAGACACGCAATTCTGCTTCTTCAAGGACCAACAGACTAAGGATCGTCCGAGGAAATGACATGTGCCTGAGGTTAACTTGCGATCTACGCGATCTCTAGCATAGTCAGCATCAGAGTATCCGACGAGGTGAAGATTTGAGCCCTTGGGATACCATAATCCAAGCGTTGGTGTGTGAGCTAAGTATCGAAGAATATGTTTCATAGCCTTATGGTGTGATTCCTTTGGTGTTGCTTAGAATCAGGAACACATGCAAACACTCACCATAATATCAGGCCTAGATGCACATAGATACAATAATGAGCCAATCATGGAGCGATATACCTTCTAATCAAAATCTTTACCATTTTCATCAGTGCAGAGGTGGCCTTTTGAAGGCATTGGAGTTTGACGCCTTTGCAATCTTGCATGTCGAATTTCCTCAAAACATCCTTGAGGTATTTCTCTTGAGATATGAAGATGGCATTGTCTTGCTGACGAATTTGAAGACTTAAGCATAATTTCAACTCTCCCATCATAGACATTTGATGTTCTTCACTCATCATATAGGCAAATTCATCACTGTAACGTTTGTCAGTATAGCCAAAGATAATATCGTCTACGTATATTTGGCATATGAACAGTTCATTGTCATAGGATTTTGTGAAAAGAGTTGGGTCAAGTGAACCGGGTTTCAAGCCTTTCTTCATGAGGAATTCCTTCAGAGTGTCGTACCACACCTGAGGGGCCTGTTTTTGGCCATAGAGGGCCTTGTTGAGTCTGAAGACTTTGTCAGGATGCCTAGGGTCTTCAAAACGTGGGGGTTGAGCAACATATACTTCTTCCTCAACCTTACCATTGAGGAATGAACTTTTCACATCCATTTGATATAAGATGATATCATGATGGTTAGCATAAGCAAGCAATATGCGAATAGCTTCAAGTCTAGCAACAGGTGCAGAAGTTTCATCAAAGTCAATTCCCTCAACCTATTTGTAGCCTTGAGCTACAAGACGAGCCTTATTCCTTACCACAAGGCCATTTTCATCTTGCTCGTCGCGGTAGATCCACTTGCTACCTATGATGTTATGCTTGTAAGGATCTGGCCGCTTGACAAGTTCCCACACATTGTTGAGCTTGAATTGATGCAATTCCTCTTGCATAGCTTGAGTCCACTCAGGCTCCTTGAATGCTTCATCGACTTTGGTGGGCTCTATGATAGATACAAAGGCAAAGTGCCTAGAAAAGTTAGTCAAATGTGAAGCTTTTGAGCGAGTGAGAGGACCTGGTGCATTGATGTCATCAATGATTTTGTCAATCTGCACTTCATTTGCAACTCTTGGATGAGCAGGTTGATGTGGCTGAGGATTTTCTTCAGCACCATTTTCTTCAGGTGTATCAGCATGAATGTCTTCATTCGTTGGAATGACTTCCTCAGTGGGTATGACGTCTTCAGTAGCCTTCAGCTTAATGGATTCCTCAGCAGACTGTTCATCTAACACAGAAGGCAGGTGCTCTCTTTGCGAGCCATCAGTTTCATCGAACCGCACATCTACATTTTCAACAACCTTGTGGTGGTAGGTGTTGAAGACTTTGTAGGTGTGCGAGTCCTTTCCGTAACCAAGCATAAAACCTTCATGTGCTTTCGGTGCAAATTTAGAACTATGGTGAGGATCACTAATCCAGCATTTTGCACCGAATACTTTGAGATAACTTACATTGGGTTTCTTCCCAGCCATAAGTTCATACGAAGTCTTCTTGAAGAATTTGTGAAGATATACCATGTTGATGATGTGGCATGTAGTATCAATTACCTCAGGCCAGAAGCGACGAGGAGTCTTGTATTCATATAGCATGGTGCAAGCCATCTCAACAAGAGTCATGTTCTTGTGCTACACGATGCCGTTCTGCTGAGGAGTATAAGGGGAAGATAACTCATGAGTAATACCAAGTTCATCAAGATATTCATCAAGATTGGTGTTCTTGAACTTAGTCCCATTATCACTCCTGATATGCTTGATCTTGACGCCGAAGTTGGTGGAGGCCCTTGAAGAAAATCGTTTGAAGACATCCTGCACTTCGGACTTGTACCGAATAATATGCACCCAAGTGTAACAAGGGTAATCATCAACAATGACAAAGCCATACAAACTTGAAGAATTCGTTAGTGTGGAGTAATGAGTGGGGCCAAAGAGATCCATGTGAAGCAATTCAATGGGTCGAGTCGTGGTCATGATTGTCTTCGAGGGATGCTTGGATCTGTTCATCTTCCTAGACTCACATGCACCACAGAGGTGGTCCTTGACGAATTGGACACCTTCAATGCTAATGACGTGCTTTTTCTTCACGAGCGTGTGCAAGTTCCTCATATTAGCATGTCCGAGTCGTCGATGCCACAGCCAGCCTTCTGAGGACTTTGCAAGTAGGCATGTGGCAGGCTGAGGACCTGTAGATAAATCAACAATATACAAGTCTCCTCTCCTAAAGCCTTTGAAGACTTTGTAATTTTCATATTCCATGATGACAACACAACGATATTTTCCAAATACGACAACCATATCAAGATCACAAAGCATTGAGACAGACATAAGGTTGAACCCAAGGGATTCGACAAGCATCACCTTATCCATGGTTCGATCCTTTGAGATTGCAACCTTACCTAGACCCAATACCTTGCTTTTTTCCTTTGTCTACGTAGGTGATATCCTTCAGATGAGATGGAGCAACTAGCAAATTCATCAGAAGACTCTTGTCACCAGTCATGTGGTTTGTGCATCCACTATCGAGGACTCACTCAGTAGCTTTTGGAGGTTCATCCTTTGAGCCTTTTGCCATGAAGCAATAGGTGGGAGAATAATCATCATTGCTGATGTCAGAGTCGTTGGAGTAGTCATTTTCTTCATCGTTGAAGTTGGACTTACTGACGAAAGCAATGGCAAGAGCAAGGCTTGCAACACAATATTCTGATTCCACCTCAGATTCTTCCTCTTCTTCATATTCTTCAGATTCTTCTTCAGAATCCATTTCCTTGCCAATGAACGCTCGAGCCTTTCTGGAACCATTCTTCTTGTGCTTTGAGGACTTTGAAGATGAGGACTTTGAAGATGAGGACTTTGAAGATTTATTCTTTTTCTTTGAGTCATCAGAACTATCATCCTTGTATTTCTTCTTCTTCTTTGAATCTTTTTCCTAGAGAGGACAGTCAGAGATAAAGTGACCGGGTTTCTTGCAACGGTGATAAGTTCTTTTCTTGTATTCATCTGTGGAATTTGATTTCCTCAAACCACTCTTTGATGACTTTCCAAATCCACCTCTCCTTGAAAACTTCTGGAATTTCCTGATGAGCATTGCTAGCTCTTGACTTAGTTCTTTAGGATCACCAAGGCTACTGTCAGAATCTTCGTCTTCAGATGAGGAAATTGCTTTTGCCTTCAGAGCACAAGATCTTCCATAGCTTGGCCCGTAGAGGTCTCTCTTCTCAGTTTGTTGGAATTCATGAGTATTGAGTCTCTCAAGAATATCAGCAAGATCAAGTGACTTGTAGTCTCCATGTCCTTGAATCATCAAAGCCAGAGTATTTAATGAGCAGTCAAGAGATCTTAGCAGTTTCTTCACCACTTCATGGTCGGTGATATCAGTGGAACCCAGTGCTTGAAGCTCATTGGAGATATTAGTGAGACGATCAAACGTTTACTGAACATTTTCGTTGCCGAGTCTCTTGAAGCGGTTGAAGAGATTGCGAAACACATCAACACGAGAGTCACGTTGAGTGGAAACACCTTCGTTGAACTTGGACAGCCTATCTCAGATAAGCTTGGCGGACTCTAAAGCACTCACTCTGCCATACTGACCTTTACTCAGATGGCCACAGAGGATATTCTTCGCTTGAGAATCGAGTTGCTTGAATCTCTTCGTATCAGCAGTAGTAACAGTCGGAGAAATGCGGGGATCATTGTCAATTGCCTCAAGATGCATGCGCATCTTGTTCTTCCAGTAGGGATAGTTCGTCCCATCGAAGGTAGGACATCCTGTGGAAACCTTGATCATACCTGTAGTCGACATAACTAGAACTCCGGGTGATTAAATCAAAATCACACAGAACAAGGGAGTACCTTTCTCTAATACCAATTGAAAGTGCTTTATATTGACTAGAGGGGGGTGAATAGGCAATTTTTACAAATTCATCACTTGAGGAATTTCAACTTGACGAATTTGATATGTGATGAATAACAAGCATCGGATTAAGTACTCAAGTGCATGAGAAACATAGTGATAGCTTAGTCATCATGATGAAACGAAACATGCACAGATTACAAGTAGGTGATACAGGATAAGTAGGTGAGGAACAAGGTAACTTGAAGAATTTGAGGTGAGGAAATTGATAAAGTCTTCAATCAAATTCTTCGAATAGTAACGATCAATTTCATCAACAAGTATACGAGGAATGAGGAGCTGAGGAAATAGAACCAGGTAGCTCGATGAAGACAATGGTTTGATGACCCAGTTCCAACTGTTGTGACAGTCGTACGTCTGGTTTGGAGCGGCCTGGTATTTAAACCAGAAGACACACAGTCCCAGGACACATAGTCCTTACCATATTCTCCTTGAGCTAAGGTCACACAGTCCTCGCCCAACACTCGTGGTAAGTCTTCAGGGTAGACTCCCAAAACTCTCACAAATTGGTCACCCGGCGATCCACAATTGACTGCTGGATGCTCTAGACCAAGGTCACTCTGTGATCCCCAATTTGACTGCAGGATGCACTAGACCATGACGCCTAACCGTTTGGAGGATACACAGTCCTCAAAGGTAACAAGCGTCGGTTCCACACAGGAATTTCTTCAGTGATGCTCAATCAGTTTGGGTTTGGTGGTTTGGTTGTGGGTTTTTCCTCACGGATGATTTTCTCTCAAAGTCCTCGGAGGATGGGTTGCTCTCAAATGACAAGTGTCAGTTCTCTCTCGGAGCATCCAACCAACTAGTGGTTGTGGGGGTGGCTATTTATAGCCAGGGTGCAACCTGACATGATAAGACACAAATTCCCCCAATGATATGACCGTTATGTGGATATTATGATTGGGGACAGCTGGCTCTAAGCACAGCAACAGTCGGAATTTTGAACTATGAAAGTCCTCAGACATATCATGCTCCTCACTTGTAGGCAATTCGCAATGGCGAAATCCTAACTCCTCAGTCAGATCAATTTTATCAGAGACCAGAAGAACATCATCTATGTCATTGAAGAACTTGACTGAACTGCAAGAGATTTCCAAAGGCTTCACTCGAAGGATTGGATAGGTTGAGGATTTTGAGTTGAGCATCAGTTGGAAATTTTCCTTAGTATTACCTCGGGCCCCTTTAATAGTACATTGTTTCCTTGACTCAAAGAAAGGAAATGAAATTACGAAAGCAAAATTCTTCACGCTCATAGTCCTCTTTCATAACTTCAAGGTCACTCCAACTTCTTCATTTTCAAAGTCTTCAGGGAATACCAATGTCTTCAGCAAAGTGTTCACCAAAGTCTTCACCAAAGTCCTTAGTTGAAGACATACATTTTTAGGGGTCGGTAATCTCAGAATATGTCAAACTCCTTGTTGACTTATAAAGCATGTGTACACTCACAAACACATTAGTTCCTTAACCTATAAGTCTTTAATACACCAAAATCACTAAGGGGCACTAGATGCACTAACTGGTCGACATCAGGAGGTCGGGGCCCCGTCCCGTGAGGAGCGTCCAGGGTAAGATGGTCGCACCCCGCGATGGTAGGGAAATGCACGGGACTGGGACCTACATACACAGGGCATCATCAGAGCCTCCAACTCACCTCAATAGCAAGAAGAAGCCAATCAAGCAAACGAACCCTCCACGCACCACAGCTGCAGCCCACATCCCGAAGGCCTATCGTGGGCCTATCAAACTAAGTACCCTAATCGCGACCGGGAAATAACTCCAATTGATGAAATGCAGAAGGTACTAATAAAGAGGGGCTGACACCTGAATGCATTACACGCCCACTGGGCTTCCCTTAGTTTTTGTGTTGTATGAGCAAAAGGAAAGGAGGAGAAAGAAAGTGAGAAGCCGCAAGGGGGCTATCGCCTCAGGATCCTGACGGCGGCACGCCAACGTTCAGTCGGTGTCCTCCTCCTCCTTCACGGCCCCGTAGAAGCGCCCCGGGGCGGACGTCCCCGGAGCAGGAGTATGGCGCCGCGGCGGCGGACTGCCCTCCGAGACCCGGGCGCGTTGGCGTGGTGGTGCACCATAGCTGGTATTGCTGCTATCGCTCAGGCTCTCTTCGGAGGGGTGTCGTTGCTGCTGGAGGTGCGGCGCCCGTCATGAAGGGTAATCTCGTCCCCGAGATCACTGTGGCCGACGTCTTCTGGGAAGCACTCTAGGCGCTCGCCCTCTCCCCCGAAGAACTTGATGAAGAGCTTCGCCTCCCCGTCTTACTTGAAGTCGAAGCTGTGCCTCCCCCTTAGGCCATGGGCGCGAGCGAACGCTTGCCACCCACGGTTCAGGTATGCCTTCGGGGGTGACCTCGACCTCCACCCAAGATGCCCTGCTGCAGCAGCCGTCCACCTGAACCCATAGGCCGACAGGCACTGCGGTGGGCAAGGCCTCCGTGAAGCAGCTCGGGAGCTGGAACCAGGCGGCTTCTGGCATGTCCGCCCATGTCACGAACTCCAGGGCCGAGTTAGTCGAATGGAGCCACGGGCGCGGCGGCCGGGTGGCCATGGCCGACCTCCCACCTCGGCCACCACCGCATTCACCGCCGCGGCCGCCCACGCTAGACGGCGTTCCCCCGCGGCTGCCGCAGCGTGCAGGAGCACGACTGCGCTCGCCGGGAGCTGTCCCCGGCGCCATGGCGTATTTCCACGGGCGGCCACGGCCCGTCCGAGGAGGCGGGGCGGCAGGACCATCCTCGGGAGCTTTCCCCTTCTCGGAAATGGAAAACTTCACAATCGATGCAATTGCTAAGAGAGGGCAGTTCGAGAGGTGTGGAGACAGACAAGACAAAGATGGATGTGGGTTTTCTTGCCCTCACCAGTTTATATATAGCCAGAGGTCGCCCGGCACCCCCTCGCGTTCTGGGGGCGCGCGGACCGTCGAAGGGTCACATCCGCGAGTCCCAGGGCAGTAGCGGTGTTCAATAGGATGCAATGATGACCAGCGCTGCGCCCAGGCGTCGCATCAGTTCGACTGGGAGAGGTTCCGGACGCCCTCGGGGAGCGAAGGCGCCGTCGCCGAGGCATTTGACGCATGCCGAGCCTGGCTCGTAGGCGTTTGGGGGCCTGCGGAACTTCAGGCCGTCCCCCAGCCTTCACCCATAAGCCATCTCAAGTGCACCTTGGTCCTGGGGGCTACTGAAGGTGTTCTGGGAATGGGGGTACCCAGACCTGCATGCCCGCGGCCCAGGACGTGGCCCACTTCATCGACCAAATGGGACCAGGCAAGGCCCCACTTAAGACAAGGCCCTCGCGAGGGCCCTGGCCTCGCGTGGAAGAATAGCGACAAGACCCGCGAAGGATGGGCCTCCTCAGGACCCCTCCGGAGCGGCGGAGATCTCTATGCAAGGCCCGGCCTCAGGAGTCAAAGATGACACATGGGAGGACAGACACGGACCAGGGTGCCAGGCGGCGCAGTTTCCCCTTTGGTGCAAAGGGAGCAATGGCGTATGCGGGTTCCCAAAGCACCCCCAAAGGTTTCCATTCCGGTGCAAGAAGACCCCAACCACCAACTCTGCAGGATGGACGTCATCGCTGAGCCCGCCCCTGTGGCATCGACAACTACTTTGCAGGCGAAGACCACCTTTGGGCAAGGCGAGCACCAACCCCTGCCACCCTTCGAAATTGGCCGTTGTGGGATCCCTTCCCGCCATTGCGATAACGGAAGAGGACCCAAGCCACCGCTATATATAAAGGGTAGGCTACTTCATAGAGTGAGGAGACCCGATCCAACACTAAGTCACCACACACACCACCACGAGATAGCCAGCCAAGAACACATCTTGAGCGCCCTCACAAGGCTCAAGAACATTGTACTAGTTCATCCACCCAAACCTCCATGAGAGGTAATCCACCAAAGAAGGTGTAGGGTATTACGCTTCGTAGCGGCCCAAACCTGGGTAAACTGTCATGTTCACCTTCTTCCTCATCATCGTGCGAGTTCTTTGTTGTGTTCATCAAGTAGAGAGTTAGGTCGGGCGAGGCTGCTGGGGATCTTCGCACACGCCCCTGTGTTCGAACCTTAAGGGTTTTGCGGAGCCTGAAATCTGACACACTTCTTGTCACGGCTCCGTAGGCTATCCCGACAAGATCTTGCCGGGGTCCCAGCCTTCGGTCTTTAGTCTGTTGACTTGAACGCCTTCTCGATGTCTCTGTATTTGTTCTTAATTGCTCCCTGACACGCTTTGCTGCTGATATGGCTACAACTATCCATGCATAGGTATGGGGTACTAAAAGGCCCATACTTTAGTACACCGACACTCGATTCATCACAAGAAGATAGAGAGGGGAAAACTCCATATGATTCATCTATATTAATAAAGCTCGTAGTACATCAAGATTGTGCCATCTCAAGAACACGAGAGCGAGAGATAGAGAGAGAGAGATCAAACTCATAGCTACTGGTACATACCCTCAGCCCCGAGGGTGAACTACTCCCTCCTCGTCATGGAGACTGCTGGGGTGATGAAGATGGCCTTCAGTGATGGTTTCCCACTCCAGCAAGGTGCCGGAACGGGCTCTCGATTGGTTTTTTGTGGCTACAGAGGTTTCCGGCGGCGAAACTCCCGATCTAGGTTTCTTTCTGGGGGTTACCGGATTTATAGCAGTACTTGGCGTTGGAATCACATCAAGGGGACAACACTGTTTCACTTCGGTTCATCTCCCAGATGAATCAGACTTGACACAACTCTAAGCATAGCAAGCAAGAAGGTAAATCACATCAAGGCTCAAGCATCTATCAGGTATGCTAGGTTGCTTGGTTTAGCTATTTACTGTGACAATGATAGGTCATGTAGAGGAATGGGTTCAACTACCGAAACAGGTAACAATTGAATCATATAGTCCTAATGTAATAAACGAGAGCAGGAGCGAGAGAGTTGGATGTTATCGGAATGATCAATGAGGTTGCTTGCCTTGCAGGTTGGCGAGAGGTACTCTCCTTCGATGGGATACTCACGTGTATCCTCAAGAGTAGGACCTACTGTGATATGGATAAGGTTACAATCAATACACGTCAAGTGGAACAATATGATGCATGATCATGGCATGGCAACATGATTTGGTTGAACTAATGCACCTAACATCAAGTTTAGATGAAGCTGGTTTGAAACTAGGTTCAATTTCAACTCCATGCATTATGTCACATATTGCATTTTATGTGAAATGTCAATGTTCTCCTATTTAGGTTGCTCTACCATGCATGACGATAGCACCAATGGATTCTTTGGATTTTTCTCATAATTTTTCATATATAAATTATTTCAATCTCAGCTACAGATTAACTTCTATGAATTTTAGAAGTTTTATTCATTTTTTGGAATTATTATAAATCGGAAAAGTCTTTATTGCGTCAGCACTGCATCAGCATTGCATCATCTGGTCAAACAATCGTTGGCAGGTCAAACCTAACCAGTGGGGTCCACTGGTCAGTGACACATGCACTAACAAAGATTAAAATTAATCTCTAAACCTAATTAGTGGGACTAGCCCACTGTTAGTGGGTGAGATTAAGTTAATTAAACTAATTAATTATTTTTAACCTAATCCCGAATTAACCAGGGGTTGGGCCCCACCTGCGAGTGATCCAGGGGGGTCACCCCCATGGTCAAACAGGTCGGGCTCGCCGGCGTTGAGCCATCGGCGACCACAGAGACGACAAAGGGGGTCGGAAACCCACCTCCGGCGACCATTTGGCCATTGGTTAGCTTCTAACAAATGGCCCTACTCGCGCGCTTCGAGCTCAACACACCTTAGGGGCTGAGATGGCCCAGAACATCACAGGTGACGACCTTGGCGGACACCGGCATTCGAACATCGACCAGGCCGATGCAAAAGCTAGCTAGATGATGAGCCAAAGTCTTCCACGTGGTCTTGATGTCCTCCTGAGCACGCATATGTGCTCAGGGGTTAGCTCAGCCGCCTGCTGCTGCAGCAACACCATCGCTGACGATGAGGAGTTCTCGGACTCAGGCGAATCAGTGGCTATGGCAAGCTAACAACTGCGGAAAGAGAGGGAATGGAACAAGGGTCTCACGGCAGTTGTGAGGGGGTTGAGAGCATGCTCGGGGAGGCTTGGTGGCGGCGAATCGTCGGTGGTGAGCTTCAATGCCGAGGAGGAAGAAGGGGTCGATGGCATCGATCCAGGCGCTCTAGCGAATCATGGCTCGGTGAGGACGACCAGCAGCTTGAGCCGAAGCTTGGGGGCTAGCCAGAGGGACGGGGGAGGTGTTGCTGCTACGCAGGCGACGGCGGCATGCTTTTGTCTGCATCGGACATGGCGAACAAAGACGAGGGGAGGATGAGGGGTCGAATTGAGAAGGAGGCGATGTGGACAGCTCTAGCGAGCCTATCCCACTTGCCAGCGTGACAGGGGAGGCCAGGTAGGCAGGAGGCATGGCGCTATGGCCGTGGTCGCCATGCCTCCCTTCGCCTGTGCCTACTGGCAGAGGTAGGGGACGACTAGCACGGGCCAGATGGGCCAGCCTGCCCCTAGGCCTGAGGTAACCTTCTCCTTTTTTATATATTTTGTTTTTGTGTTTTCTAATTCTGGCATTTTTTTTATTTTATTTGGGAAAAATATTAGCACCAAAAACTACTAAAATATTTAATAGAATATAGTTCGAATATTTTAAACTTCCACAAAAAGTTTTAGCATTTTTAAATCCACTAAATATTTATAATGCTTTTATTGATTAATTGCAGATGCTTTGTTTGTTTAAATAAAATTCCAAATGGGTTGCAATAATAAAATGCACCTCTGAAATATTGTTGCCAATATTTATCAGACATGGTGGGCATTTTTGGTGGGTATGTCAGATTCATTGAAAATCACAAGAAATTGAATTCATTGATTCAAGTGAGGTGCTAGGGTTTCTGTTAATCCCCATTTCATTTTGATGAAATTTAAAACATGATGCACACTCTAGCTAGCTTAACTAGGGATGTGACAACAGTGAACCTGTTGGAGAGATCTTGATGGCAGGAACTACTGGAGGTCCTTCCAGATTCGACGATGGGACTTCCCACGAGCATGGCAGAAACAGCCCCGATGGTCCATACGTCCCCTTACCTCTCACTCGAGAGCAGCAGGAGGAACTAACGTAGAGGAACAAGCACAATTTGATCGCTCCTATCACCGGGATGACCCCAAAGGCAATCACCTTGGAAGCCACACGACAGGCCACACTGGCTGAGCGCGGGCGGCTTGAGCGACTGCAGAAGTCATTTGACAATCACGCGGCTCGAGAGCAACCCAGCTCCAGTTGGCATCAAAATTGGTTGTTCCCGAATGATGGCTCACAGAACTACCATTCAGCCGTGTGATTTCGCGGCGGGAGAAGGCATTCGATAGATTCAAGTCCTCCTGAAGACGGACCTGGAATAGAATTCAGCAGTGTCCCAGTCGCACAACCGAATCTACAGGAAGTCCATCCGGGAAGACATGATGCAGTCGGCTCACATCCCATTCGCACCAGGAAGGCACCGTAGTTCTCCTCCTCCGAGAGACTACTCTAGAGACCACAGGCATAACGGCCACGGTTGCTCTCGGATGCTCCCTCTGAGTAATGTCACCTACGGATGCCAGTCCTACGATGACAGGCGGCCATATGAGGACGACCGGAGGCACAGTCCTGCTCAGTGAAGGGACTATGAAGATGGAGACTTCCAAGCACCCCCACTCAATGCTAGATCCATCATCGCTCAGGGCATCTTCGACAGGGCCAGAGCTAGCAAAGAACGGCCGAGTGGTCATGCTATTTCAGCCTCGAGAGTTTCAGCAGATACATTTGGGAGGCTGAGATTCCCTGCAATTATAGGTTGGCGATGGGGATCGACAAATTCAATGGAGAATTAAGGACAGAGACCTGGTTGGACGACTACCGAGTGGCCGTGTTGATAGGCGGCGGCGATGATTTTGCTGCGATGAAGCACCTGCCCCTCATAGTGGAAGGATCAGCGATGGTGTGGTTAAATCAGTTCCCCATTGGCAGTATTAACAGCTGGGAAGACCTGGCTCGAGTGTTTGTCAAGACGTTCGAACGCACTTACAAGAGCCCGGGTGGACTGACTCAATTGCAACACTATGTCCTAAGGAACAACGAGACTCTCCATGAGTACATCCGATGTTAGACCACCCTTGTAATAGCCCAAGACCGACACTCGAGATGATTCCCGATTTATTTCATTAACGCGGTGTGATATGTTTATTTGTCGTGTTCATCATCGCATCATTCACATTGCATTGGCACTCCATTGCCATCATTCTTCAAAACTTGCATCCGTTCGTAGTTGTCAGTTCTTCATGTTCTTGTCGTTGACTATTTCATGACCAAACACACTCCGACGTGCTCACGACACTGTCAAAACATTATTTTGTAAAGGGGATAAAAATATTCTTGGAATGGGTTGAAAGTTGGAGTGTGGTCTTATATATTTTAGGTAGACCGCCTGCTAAATTTCATTGCATTTGTAGCCCGTTTGATAGCCCAATCGTTAAACATATAGCGACACTATAGCCGGTTTAAATCGCTAATGTTTTTGTCTTATGAAACTCTATCATGGGCCACAACTATCCTCTCATCTGAGCCCAGACACCCCTACACATCCCACCTAGCCCAGCCTAGCCCCCACCCGATTGGAGTCGTCGGATCGCGAACCTACGGTCCAATAATAGAGCAATACCCCAAACCCTAGCTCCCCGGACCAAAATGGACAAATCCTAGCCATTGCCCTCGTTTTCCATGCCTCGGCCTCACCCCGCTGCCACTTGGCACCTCAACACCCACCTTTATCTGCCGCGGTCCATCTGAGCCCACAGTAGGCCCGCCTGGGCCTAAAATGGACCCGAGTCACCCGCGCCTAATCTTGCTTGAAGGCTCCCACTACCAAGGAGCCCCGACGCCGAGCTCCTTGACCCTTTGCCTCCCCAACCCATTGCCTCATCAAAGGGCCATCGAAGTGCGATTACAGGCGACCACAATAGGCCGGGCCCCGTCTCCCCTCCTTCCCTCGGTTTGTCTTGCCCTCACTAATATCTCTCTCTATCTCTTCCTCCCGTTCTACAGGAACCCTCCATGGATGTCGCCACCCTAAGCTTTGGTTGCCACCGTTCATAGCGCCACCGCCGGATTAGGTTGCCCTCGACCCGATCTGCTCATTTCCCGGCGTCCCATGGCTCGTCGTTGTCTCCCATGTGTTGCCGCCCGTCCCATGCATTCCAAGCCGCCACCACCTCGTCCTGCTCCTAAGAACAACGAGCCATGCGCTTGCTGCCTCATGGGCAACCAAATGCGTTGTGCTTGCCCCGTGGGCCGCCCCTCCGCATGAGGCCCAACCTCCCCGCATCGCTAGGCCACACCAAGGCCAGCCTCCTGCATGCCTCCAAGATGGCCTAACTACCCCAGCGCTAAGGCCCAGCCCCTCTATTCCGTCGCAAGATTCCTCGCCTGGGTGGCTGTCCGCTAAGGTGGCTACCCGCTAAGGCAGCCGCCCCAAATTTCCTTATACAGCGCATAATGTGCATATTTGTTATCTCGGGCACATGCTATGTTAGGCCGAAAGCTCCAGATTCAGCCCAGTTTTTTTGGTCTCCACGATTTTAGTAATTACCAAGGTTTTTCATAATTACAAAAAATGCCATTGTTTTAAATTGCTAATAACTAAATAACCGTGCATAGGACTAAAACATGCCATATATGTAAAATGTGTAGAATTATATGTAGTTTCATAATAATCAACTTTTATCCATGTTTATAATGTTTAACTTACTGTTTAAAATTAATTTGCATAAATGCCATGTTAAAATGGTTTGCCTCATATCTATATAACCGTAGCTCCGATTAAATGTTCTACATATGTAAATTTCTTAGAAAAACATGTAGAATAACATGGCGCAATTTATTTATTTTTGTAATAAATATAAATATGTTCTAGGAAGATCAGGACCAAAATCATAATTTTTATATGGGGTCATTTCGGGAATACTATTTGTTGTTTCTGTCCTTATTTAAAATGCCCAGATAGTATAGTTTATTTATGCTTCACCTCTTGCCATGTTTAAGAACATTTAAACTTGTCATGTAAATAAATGAGAGTGAAATAAAGGATTCGAATGTGGAGTTTCAATAATATGCAACCCATTGCATATTGAAATTCACATAATATGTAGTAGTTGATTCTTGTCCTTGTCATGCCATGCCTATTGAAACTTGACATGCATCATCCTTGTTTTGTGCATCATGTCAGGAATATGTTGTGGTGTTTATCATGTCATTTGTTTGTTTTCGGATTTGCTTCTCCTTGCTAGACTTACAAAAGCATTGATACGCCTCCAACGTATCGATAATTTATGAAGTATTGATGCCATATGCACCTATGTTTACAATACTTTTATATGGCTTTGATGCACTTTGTATTATTTAATTAGAACTAACCCGGACTGACGTTGTTTTTAGCACAATTACCGTGGTGTCATTTTTGTGTGTAGAAGATGAAAGTTCTCGAAATCACCCGAAACTTGTTTGTGATTTTTTATGGAACATATGAGAAACATTGGAGCTAAGAACCACTGGAGGGGACTCCCTGTTGGCCACAAGCAAACAGGGCGCGCACTGGGGGGTCAAAGGGGGATGATGACTTGTGGGCCCCTCATAACTCCGTTTTGCATGAATCCAACGCCAAAAATTCCTATAAAAAGAGAAACCCTAAGAAATTATAAGAGACTCTCTGAATCGCCGCCGCAACTCTCTTTATCAACGAGAATCCAATCTGGAGAGAAAATAGTAGCGAAAACATGAGAGACATAGAGAGAGAGATCCAAACTCGGAGGGGCTCTCGCCCCTCCAACATCCATGGCGGCCAAGGACCAAAGGGGAGAACCTCTCCCCATCTAGGGAGAGTCCATGGAGTACGAAGCATAAGAAGGAAGACTATCTCCCCCTCTCTTATCGTGGAGTCAGAGTGTCGCCAGGGGAACCATCGCCGCGGTGATCATCTTCATCAACATCACCATCTCCATCACCTTCCCTCATCTATATATGGCGGTCCACTCTCCCGCACCCCACTGCAATTGAGGGATCACTAGAAGTGTGTGTCTAGAGGGGGGGTGAATATACTACTAGCACAGATTAAAACCTACACAATTACCAAGGTTAATGATTGGCAGATTTTAGCAGGTATAGTAAGTCTAACACACCCTACACAAGCAAGTCAACGAGTATAGCAGCGGAAAGTAAAGACATTGCACATGGAAGTAAGGAGTTGAGATAGGGAGGTCAAACGCATGAGGGACACAAAGATTTTTCCTGTGGTTCTAAGACGTGGTGCTATCGTACGTCCACGTTTATGGAGACTTCAACCCACGAAGGGTAGCGGCCGCGAGAGTCCACAAAGGTATCTACCCACGGAGGGTTCCATGAAGAAGCAACCATTTCTATACCATGATGGCCTACGTCCATGAAGGACTAGCCTAATTGGGTATATCTTCATGAAGTAGGTGATCGCCTTGCCTTTACAAACTTCTTGGTTAACCTCCACAACACGAAGTAGGAGGCTCCCAAGCGACACCTAACCAATCTAGGAGGCACCACACTCCAAAAGGTAATAGGCTCGATAATGTCGATGAACTCCTTGCTCTTGTGCTTAAAGATGATAGACTCCTCAACAATCAATCACTCTCTCACAGATTTGGCTTTTGTGGAAGAGATTGATTTGGTGGAAAGCAACTTGGTAAGGCTAGAGATCAAGATTCATATGGATGGAGTGGAATGGCTTAATCTCAACACATGAGTAGGTGGCTCTCTCTTAGAAAATCTGATAGGATAAGTGGGGATCTGCTCTGAGTGCTTCTCATCTGAGTGAGTGGTGGTGGAGGGGTATATAGGGGCATCTCCAAAAATCCAACCATTACACATAAAGTAACCAACTCGGTGACACCAATGTATAACACTCGATGGTACCGAGTTGACTCAAAGGTGGCAACTTTTGAATCTCGGTGACACCTATAAAGAAGTCTCGGCAGTATCGATCGGGTGACCAATGGTCAGATTTGACAACTCGGTGATGCCGATACAAAATCTTGGAAATTCTGATTTTAAGAAACGAGGTAACAAAAAGTTAGCAAGCAGAACTCGGTGGCACCGATGCAGAATCGGTTATACTGGAGACCTAGGGTTTGGCAAGGTTCTATCTGAGGTGGAAATCGGTAGGACCGAGTGGCAAATATTGGTAGCACCGATTTTCATGATAGGCTTGGACAGACTTTTCTGGAAGATCCTATGGGTGTTTTTGGTGACTATCACTTGTGCATGTGGAGCATTTTGTTCACCAACAGTACCTTACCCCCTTTTAATAGTATTGCCTTTCCTATGGACTCAAAGTGATTTCTCACAAAGTAAAATGTAGAGTATTCTTGCTTTAAGCTTTGCCAATCCTATTCCTTCTCCTTCTTCTTCTTGGGAATGCCCTTAACAATCCTTAGCCAACCCTCTCTCTGGAATTTATCTGAAATAAACTAGATAAAAGTATTAGTGCAAGAGACAATGTATGTTGTCATGAATTATCCAAACCACCAAGGGAGCATATTATGCTTTCAGTCTCCTCCTTTTTGGTAATTAATGACAACATACAATCAAAGCTTCAATTTAAGATATGCATAAATATGTGAACAATTTGAAGGATACATTACTAACGCAAGCTCCCCCTAGATGTGCGCAATCCATTTTAAGGATAGTTGCTTTTGAATGCACGAACACACACACAATTAGGAAGGACACGAGAAGTGATATGTCCATTTTGCATGATGCTTTTATATTGATATTTATTGCATTATGGTCTGTTATTACACGTTATAGGACAATACTTATGCCTTTTCTCTCTTATTTTACAAGGATTACATGAAGAGGGAGAATGTCGGCATCTGGAATTCTAGACTGGAAAAGGAGCAAATCTAAGATACCTATTCTGCACAACTCCAAAAGTCCTAAAAATTTATGGAGAATACTTTTGGATTTAATAAAAAATACTGGCACAAGAATCAACCAAAGGGGGGCCACCTGCAGGCCACAAGCCTGCTAGGCACGGCCACCCCCTGGTCGCGCCTAGCAGGCTTGTGGGGCCCCTGTAGCTCCTCTGATGCCCATCTTCTCCTATATGAAGCGTTTTGACCTGGAAAAATAGGAGAGAGCTTTCAGGACGAAGCGCCGCCGTCTCGAGGCAAAACTTGGGCAGAATAAATCTAGAGCTCCGGCAGGGCTGTTCTGCCGGGGAAACTTCCCTCCCGGAGGGGGAAATCGAAGCCATCGTCATCACCAATGATCCTCTCATCGAGAGGGGTTCAATCTTCATCAGCACCATCTCTTCTCCAAACCCTAGTTCATTTCTTGTATCCGATCTTTGTCTCAACACCACAGATTGGTACCTATGGGTTGCTAGTAGTGTTGATTACTCCTTGCAGTTGAAGCTAGTTCATTTACTTGGTGGAAGATCATATGTTCAGATCCTTAATGATAATTAATACTCCTCTGATCTTGAACATGAACATGCTTTGTGAGTAGTTACGTTTGTTCCTGAAGACATGGGATAAGTCTTGTCATAAGTAATCATGTGAATTTGGTATTCGTTCGATATTTTGATGAGATGTATGTTGTCTCTCCTCTAGTGGTGTTATGTGAACGTCGACTACATAACACTTCACCATTATTTGGGCCTAGGGGAAGGCATTGGGAAGTAATAAGTAGATGATGGGTTGCTAGAGTGACAGAAACTTAAACCCTAGTTTATGCGTTGCTTCGTAAGAGGCTGATTTGGATCCATATGTTTCATGCTATGGTTAGGTTTATCTTAATTTTTATTTTGTAGTTGTGGATGCTTGCGATAGGGGTTAATCATAATTGGGAGGTTTTTCAAAGTAACGGTAGAACCCAAGCACCGGTCCACCGACATATCATATTATCAAAGAAACAAACATGAATCAAATGAGCATGATGAAAACTAGCTTGATAGAAATTCGCATGTGTCCTCGGGAGCACTTTGCTTTGTATAAGAGTTTGTTCAGGCATGACCTTTGCCAAAAAAAGGATTGGGATACCTTGTTTCACCTTTTCTACACTTGTTACTTGTTACTTGTTACGAATTTCCTTATCACAAGACTATCTGTTACCAATAATTTCAGTGCTTGCAGAGAATACCTTACTGGAAACCGCTTGTCATTTCCTTGTGCTGCTCATTGGGTTCGACACTCTTACTTATCAGAAGGACTATGATAGATCCCCTATACTTGTGGGTCATCCAGATTCTTTTCTGGTGCCATTGTCGGGGAGTGAGGTGCCTTTGGTAAGTGGAACCTGGTAAGGAAAAATTTATATAGTGTGCTGAAATTTACTGTCACTTGTCACTATGGAAAGTAATCCTTTGAGGGCGATGTTCGAGGTATCTTCACCTCGACCGGAAACACAAAGAGTTGTCCCTCAACCTACTGAACCTACTGAAAATATTTATTCTAAAATTACTTCAGGTATGATAGACAAACTAATGGCTAATCCTTACGCAGGAGATGGAACACTACATCTTGATTTGCATCTAATCTATGTGGATGAAGTTTGCGCATTATTTAATCTTGCAGGTCTACCCGAGGATCACGTCAAGAAGAAGTTATTTCCTTTATCTTTCAAGGAGAAGGCATAGACATGGTATAGGTTATGTGATGATATTGGACCATGGAGCTACAACCTATTGAAGATGGAATTTCATCAGAAGTTCTATCCTATGCATCTAGTTTATCGTGATCGGAATTGTATTTATAACTTTTGTCCTCGTGAAGGAGAAAGAATCACTCAAACTTGGGGGAGGATTAAGTTAACGTTATATTCATGCCCCAATCATGAGCTCTCGAGAGAAATTATTATTCGGAATTTTTATGCTCGGCTTTCTCGTAATGATCAATCCATGCTTGATACTTCTTGTGCTGGTTCCTATCTGAAGAAATATATTGATTTCAAATGGTATTTATTAGAAAGAATTAAAATCAACTCTGAAGATTGGGAACTCGACGAAGGCAAGGAGTTAGGTATGAACCTTAAGTTTGATTGTGTTAAATCCTTTGTAGACACCAATGCTTTTCGTGAATCTTTTGCTGCTCATGTTGATCTCCCCAAGGAGAAGTGGCTTAAATATCATCCTCCCATTGAAGTGAAAGTAGTTGAACCTATTAAAGTTGAAGACAAAACTATTACTTATAATGTTGATCCTATTATTCCCGCTGCTTATATTGAGAAGCCACCTCTTCGTGTAAGAATAAAGGAACATGCTAAAGCTTCAACTGTGGTTCCTAAGACTTGTGTTAGAACACCTACACCCCCTGAGCAAATTAAAGGTGAGCCTAGTATTGCTATGGTTAAGGATCTCTTGTTTGATAATATTGATGTTAATGTTATTTAATTTTGTGATGAAGCTGTTAGAATTGCTAAACCTGATGCTAAAGATAAACATAGACCCATTGTTGGCATGCATGTTGTTTATATTAAAATAGGAGATCATTGTTATCGTGGCTTATGTGGTATGGGTGCTGGTGTGAGTGCAATCCCTTTTTCCTTATATAAAGATATTGTGAGTGATATTGCACCTACTGAGTTAGAGGAAAGTGATGTTACAATTAAGCTTGCTAATAGAGACACTATATGACCAGTTGGGATTATTAGAGATGTTGAAGTCTTGTGTGAGAAAATAAAATATCCTACTGATTTTCTTGTTCTTTTCCCCACAAGATTATTTTTGTCCCATTATATTTGGTAGACCCTTCTTAAATACTGTTAATGCCAGGATAGATTGTGAGAAGGAAACGGTTACCGTAAGTTTTGGGGACGTGTCTCATGAGTTTAATTTCTCTAAATTTCGTAGACAAACTCATGATAAAGAATTGACAAGTAAGGATGAAATAAATGGTCTTGCCTCTATTGATGTCCCTCCTACTGATCCTTTAGAGCAATATTTGCTAGACAATGATATGCATATGAATGGAAGGAATGAAATAGATAGGATTTTCTTTGATCACCATCCTATCCTAAAACACAACTTGCCTCTTGAAATACTTGGGGATGCTCCTCCACCCAAGGGTGATCTTGTGTTTGAGCTTAAACAATTGCCAAATACTCTGAAATATGCTTACATTGATGAAAAGAAGATATATCCTATTATTATTAGTGCTAACCTTTGAGAGCATGAAGAACAGAGATTATTGAAAACTTTGAGCAAGCACCGTGCTGATATTGGATATACTCTTGATGATCTTATGGGAATTAGTCCCACTCTATGTGAGCACAAAATTAAAATGGAGCCTGATGCTAAACCAGTTGTTGATCACCAATGACGATTGAATCCTAAAATGAAGGAAGTGGTAAGAAATGAAATATTAAAGCTTCTGGAGGCAGGTATCATTTATCCCGTTGCTGATAGTAGATGGGTTAGTCCTGTTCATTGTGTCCCTAAGAAAGGAGGTATTACTGTAGTTCCTAATGGTAAAAATGAATTGAGCCCGCAAAGAATTCTTACATGTTATAGATTGGTAATTGATTTTAGGAAATTGAATAAAGCTACTAGAAAAGATCATTACCCTCTAACTTTTATTGATCAAATGCTAGAAAGATTATCCAAAGACACACATTTCTACTTTCTTGATGGTTATTCTGGTTTCTAGAGAAGACCACCTTTACCTGTCCTTTTGGTACCTTTTCTTATTGAAGTATGACTTTTGGTTTATGCAATGAACCTACTACCTTTCAAAGAGGCATAACTGCTATATTCTCTAATTTTTGCGAAAGTATTGTTGAGGTTTTCATCGATGATTTTCCCATTTGCGGAACTTCTTTTGATGATTGTTTGAGCAACCTTGATCGAGTTTTGCAGAGATGCAAAGAAACTAATCTTGTCTTGAATTGGGAGAAGTACCACTTTTATGGTGAATGAAGGCATTATCTTGGGACATAAAATTTCCAAAAGAGGTATTGAAGTTGATAAGGCTAAAGTTGATGCTATTGAAAAAATGCCGTGTCCTACGGATATCAGAGGTATAAGAAGTTTCCTTGCTCATGCTGGTTTCTATAGGTGATTTATTAAAGATTTCTCTAAGATTTCTAGGCCTCTCACTAATCTTTCGCAAAAAGATGTTTCATTCATTTTTTATATTGATTGTGTAGAAGCTTTTGAAATTCTCAAGAATGCTTTGATTTCTGCACCTATGTTCAACCACTTGATTGGAACCTACCCTTTGAAATTATGTGTCATGCTAGTGATTACGCTGTTGGTGTTGTTCTAGGACAAAGAGTTGATAAGAAATTAAATGTTATTCATTATGCTAGCAAAACTCTAGATAGTGCTCAAAGAAACTATGCTACCACTGAAAAGGAATTTTTAGCACTCGTGTTCGCTTGTGATAAGTTTAGACCCTATATTGTTGATTATAAAGTAACTATTCACATTGATCATGCTACTATTAAATATCCCATGGAAAAGAAAGATGCTAAACCTAGACTTATCAGGTGGGTTCTTCTGCTACAAGAATTTTATTTGCATATTGTTGATAGAAAGGGTGTTGATAACCCCGTAGCAGATACCTTGTCTAGGTTAGAGAATGTTCTTGATGACCCACTACCTATTGATGATAGCTTCCCTGATGAACAATTAGCTATCATAGATGCTTCTCATAATGTTCCTTGATATGCTGATTATGCTAATTACATTGTCGATAAATTTATACCGCCTAGTTTCACATACCAACAAAAGAAAAAGGTTTTCTATGATTTAAGACATTACTTCTGGGATGACCCACACCTTTATGAAGAAGGAGTAGATGGTGTTATCAGACGTTGTGTACCTAAGAATGAACAGGAACAGATCCTATGGAAGTGTCATTACGAGGCCTACGGAGGATACCATGCTGGAGATAGGATTGCACATATGGTACTACAATCTGGATTTTACTGGCCTACTCTCTTCAAGGATCCTCGTAAGTTTGTCTTGTCATGTGATGAATGACAAAGAATTGGCAATATTAGTAGACATCAGGAAATGCCTATGAATTACTCTCTTGTTATTGAACCATTAGATGTTTGGGGCTTTGATTATATGGGACCTTTTCCAACGTCCAACGGGTATACTCATATTTTAGTTGTTGTTGATTATGTTACTAAGTGGGTAGAAGCTATTCCATTTAGTAGTGCTAATCAGAACACCTCTATTAAGATGCTTAAAGAAGTTATTTTCCCTCGATTTCGACTCCCAAGATATTTAATGACTGATGGTGGTTCACATTTTATTCATGGTGTTTTCCGTAAATTGCTTGCTAAGTATGATGTTAATCATAGAATTGCATCCCCTTATCATCCTTAGTCTAGTGGTCAAGTAAAATTAAGCAATAGAGAAATTAAATTGATCTCGCAAAATAAATTTAATGGATCTAGGAAGAATTGGTCTAAGAAACTTGACGATGCATTATGGGCTTATAGAACTGCTTACAAGAATCCTATGGGTATGTCTCCGTATAAAATGGTTTATGGTAAAGCATGTCACTTACCTCTAGAGCTAGAGCATAAATCTTATTGGGCAGTCAAAGAGCTCAACTATGATTTCAAACTTGCCGGTGAGAAGAGGTTATTTGACATTAGCACACTTGAAGAATGGAGAACCCAGGCCTATGAGAATGCCAAGTTGTTTACAGAGAAAGTTAAAAGATGGCATGATAAAAGGATAATAAAGCGTGAATTCAATGTAGGAAATCATATCTTGCTATACAATTCTCGTTTAAGATTTTTTGCAAGATAACTTCTCTCTAAATGGGAAGATCCTTACATTGTTGTCACAGCCCTAGATTAATGCTTGTAAATAGTGCATTGGCATCATGGCATCTTGTTTAATTTTCTTGAACATGAAATGGGGAACAAAAAAACCCTAGCACTTCACCTAAGCAAACAATTCTAATATTTGTGAATTTTCAGTGAACCCAAAATGTCCTTCATAAAATCCTATGCAATGGGATTTACCTTAAATAACATAACTGGTTCAAACCAACAAATTTTAGGTTTCAAAAGAAATATTTCAAACCACTAAATATTATTATAGGAATTACTTAGTTACCTTTGGTTTTCACAAATAATTAAATTTGTATAAAAGAGAAAACAAAATGTTCGCCATGTGTGGAATATTCCACTCAATCACAGAAACAAGTTTCAAGATTTAAAAATGATTTGGTTCAGAAACAAAATAAAAAGAACTTAAAGAAATAGGAAATGGAAAAAAGAGGAGCTTACATGTTTTACCAAGGCCAGGGAAGAAGCCAGCCCAACCGACCAGGGGCGAACCGGTCTTCTTCCACCTCCAGCCAAAAGGACGCCTGGCGTGTGGTCGCCGCACGCCGGCCACCTCCTGCTCGTGTGCCTGCGTGGGCGGAGGGATAGACTCGAAGGAGCCATCTAGATCGATCGGACCTCCGTCTCTCTCCCCTCGAGCTCATTCTCTTCCTCCCCCTCCTATCTGCTCTCTCTCCCTCACCGCCGAAAGCCGCCGCCGGCGCTCGCAACCACCGCGGCCACCGGCCTCCTCCAGCCCCCCTAGTGAGCCAAGTAACTCCGCCTCGCTGTCGTGAAGCTCCAAGATGAAGCACGCAGCCGCGGGAGCCCTACATCACCGCCCCGAGCCTTCTTCAACCTTCGGTCGTCAAAGCACCACCGTTGATTCGCCACGCACCGACCGTCCCCGAGCCCGCTGTCCAGCTTGTCCGACTCGCTGTGAGCTCCCCTTTCTCCTCCCCCTAACCCCATGACCTGCCCCTCGCCGTGGCCGTCTCCCCTAGCTGCCCAAGCTCCCGTCGCCGCTCAGCTCCTTGTCGGCCTCAACTCCGGTGGCTTCGAGGCCCACGTTGGCTCCATTGGATGCGTGCGTGCGCGGGCTAACTCCTGGTGCCCTCAGGGCACCAGATGGCCGTCGGAAGCGCAAGTCCGGCAATCCACCGCCGTGTTCTATGGTTGCCTCCAGCTGATCTCTAGCATGGTGACGTGGCAGGGCCATTAGCTGCTAATCAAGCCACTGACTAACCCTCCAGCCACTGATAGTGGGCCCTGTCCCTAGTCAAACCCCTGGTCAGCGTGGGGATTAACCTTGTGACACTCACGTGTGGGTCCCGGTCGTCAGGTTTGACCTGGACCCGGGGCTGTTGACCCGCTAACGTAATGCTAACGTAACGATGACGCGTTAATTGATTTTCTAATAATAAAAATAATTTAGGAAATTCCATAAAATGTTTAAAACTTCTAAAAATCATAGAAAATAATCTGTAAGTTAGATGAAAATAATTTATATATGAAAAATGATTAGAAAAATCCAATGAATCCGATGCCTGTTTGAACAAGTTAACATCACCAAGTAGGACATTTTATGATTAGGGCAATATAGGAAATATCATTTGGAGTTGGAATTCAAACTTGTTTGAATTCCACTTCAATTAACTTGGATAATTATTCCTCTAGGTTAATTCAGTACCTTAAGTTGTCATATCATGCATCATGGTTGTTGCGAATGTGTTCCTTTCTTGTTTTATCGGTGGTGTTCCTTCCTGATAGACGAAGATTCCGATGTTGAGATCATTTTCACCGATGAAGACTCATTGTTATCTTCAGAAGTGGCAGGCAAGCAACCCCCCTTGAGCATAATGATATGAACCCACTCTCTCACTCATGCTCTCCTTTATTGCATTAGGACAACAACGATTTAATTGTTACCAAATTCTCGGTAGTGGAACCCATTCCTTTGCATGACCTGTCTTTGCCATAGTAAATAGTTGAAACCACTTAGTATGAGTAGCAACTGCTTGAGCCTTGTTGTGCTTACTCATCAAAGCTTGCTTACTGTGCCTGCTATGCTTAGAGTCGTGTCGTGTCGGGTCTGATCCATCTCGGTGATGAATCGGAATGGCAGTGTTCATGTCCTACTGTGTGAGAGCTAAGTGTGTGAACACGAGTTTGTAAAGGTATCGATGAGAGGCCATGTAGGAGTATATGGCGGGTTGTCTCATTGGGACCGTCCTTAAGAATTGAGTTCTGTGTTTGTGATCCAAGACATTTACTACCACACGTTGGGCCCTGAAATATGACCCTGCTTGACTTATTAATTGCCTAGATCTCTGTCCAGGAGTTGCAACTAGTTTCTTGTGTGTGTAGGAAAAGTGTTGGCAGTCGTGCATAGCGCTGCCCGATGGGGTGGACTATGATGCGGTATAGGCACAGTGGCATGGTGTACCAACTAAAACCCGAACGGTGGGTTTGGGAACCTTGCACACATCGTTTGAGGCCGTAGAGGAAACTTCGGCCAGACTTCCGTGCGGGTTCAGTATCAAATAGGCAATAAACCTGGACTAGGGTCTTGTTTGTTTGATGGTCGTGGCTGACTCCCTCACTGGGCTTCCGCTTGAAGGTTTCCGAGGTGCCTTTTTCATGACATGGTGATAAGTGGCGGGAGCATGTGTGAAGAAGTATACCCCTGTAGGGTTAAATAAACTATTCGAATAGTTGTGTCCTCGTATATGGACTACTTGGAGAACTTATGTGGTTCATAGATAACTTGAAGTGGATACTCTAAAATACGCAAGATAAGCGTGAGTGCTATGGATGGCCGTCTCGTAGGGATACGGAAGTGGATCCATGGTGGTGTATTGGTTTGGTGAATATGTGGACTCATGTGTGCTATCCCACCTCAAAGAAAGCACTTGTAGTCGTAGTACAGGTTAGCCAAGAGTCAAAGCTCGCTTGCTGCAATAAACTCCACAACCCCCTTCATTGATATTGATGCATATGTAGTTAGTTCTGATATAAGTCTTGTTGAGTACCCTTGTACTCACGTTTGCTTAATTTATGTTTTTGAAGAGGAGACGTCAGTATTGTTAGTGATCCTTACAACGTGAAGTTCAATGTTGACCGGGTTAGTTTGGGAATCCCAGACAGAGGTCTGGTTCCTTTGGTAGGGTCGTTGTAGCTTTTGAGGCTCCTCCGGCCACTTTTGTAGATGTCTTTACCAGGACATGTTTAACTTCCGCTTGTTTGTTTGAATGCTTTGAATGTTGGGTCTTGTGACCCCTGCTTGTAACATCTTATTGTGTTGTTTCTTCCGAGCCTTCTAAATAAATGTTGTAATGTTGGATGGTTATGTTGTGATGCCATAGTTGTATCTATGCATATCGGGCATGTGATGTGTACGTGTGATGTGCTACGGTATGTATGGGATTCGACACCTAGTTGTGTGTCTTTAGTAGTACTCTTTACGGGGAAATGCCTCTTTGTGCTTCCACCAAGCCTTGGTAGCTTGCTACTGCTCCAGACACATTGATTGACCGGCTTGTATCCTTCTTTGTTGTTGTGTCTGTCCCTTCAGGGAAATGTCTCATAGTGTAATGGAGTCCCTATAGCCTGCTACGACTCGTCTACGTGCAGTGATGACATTTATGACCCATGGCATAATGGAGTCCTTGTAGCTTGCTATGACTCATCTACACATGCTAGAGATCGACACCTGCATTGTTGGGTTACGTATGCATGTCCCTGTATGGATGTGCCACTTGGGTTCTACGACTAGTCATGTCGTCCCGGGTTCTTTCACATTTGAATGCTAGCAACACATTCACATACGTGAGTCAAAAGACGCAATTAGTCCCGGCCCGGGTAAGGTGGCAGCCATGGAGATAACTGTGCGTGAAACCACAAAGTGATGTGATGTGTTACGGGCTGGATTCTTATGGCTTAGGATCGGGGTCCCGACAATTGTTGAGGAAGTATATCGTTTCGGTGCCATCAAGATCAACAATGTCAAAGGCACAAATCCGAAGGTGGTGACCGGACAAAGAATCAAACATTATATCTTAGGTACTCCCATTAATGTGTTGGAAATATGCCCTAGAGGCAATAATAAATTAGTTATTATCATATTTCCTTGTTCATGATAATCGTTTATTATCCATTCTATAATTGTGTTGATCGGAAACTCAGATACATGTGTGGATACATAGACAACACCATGTCCCCAGTATGCCTCTAATAGACTAGCTCGTTGATCAAAGATGGCTAAGGTTTCCTAGCCATTGACATGAGATGTCATTTGATAACGGGATCACATCATTAGGAGAATGATGGGATGGACAAGACTCAAACTACAAACGTACCATATGATCGTGTCAGTTTATTGCTATTGTTTTCTACATGTCAAGTATCTGTTCCCATGACCATGAGATCATGCAACTCACTGACACCGGAGGAGAGCCTTGTGTGTATCAAACGTCGCAACGTAATTGGGTGACTATAAAGGTACTCTACACGTATCTCCGAGGGTGTTTGTTGGGTTGGCATGGATCAAGACTGGGATTTGTTACTCCGTGTGATGGAGAGGTATCTCAGGGCCCACTCGGTAATACAACATCACAATAAGCCTTGCAAGCAATGTGACTAAGTGTTGTCACGGGATCTTGTATTATGGAATGAGTAAAGATACTTGCTAGGAACAAGGTTGAACTAGGTATGGAGATACTGACGATCGAATCTCGGGCAAGTAACATACCGAAGAACAAAAGGAACATCATACGGGATTAACTGACTCCTTGACAGAGAGGTTCGACCGATAAAGATCTTCATAGAATATGTAGGAACCAATATGGGCATCCAGGTCCCGCTATTGGTTATTGACCATAGAGGTGTCTCAGTCATGTCTACATAGTTCTCGAACCCGCAGGGTCTGCACACTTAAGGTTCGGTGACGTTTCGGTAGTATAGAGTTATGTATGGTGGTGACCGAAGGTTTTTTAGAGTCCCGGATGAGATCTCGGATGTCACTAGGTTCTCCGGAATGGTCAGGAGGTAAAGATTGATATATAGGAAGTCCTATTTTGGTCGCCGGAAAAGTTTCGGCATCATCGGTAGTGTACCGGAAGTGCCGGTAGTGTACCGGGAGACCATCGGGAGGGGTATTTTGACCCAAGAGGCTACATGGGCTGTGAGAGAGTGAATACCAGCCCTTAGTGGGCTGGTGGAAGTCCCACACAAGGCCCATGCGGCTGGGAGAGAAAAGCCCATAGAGAAAAGGTGGGAAAAGGCAAAAAAGGCAAAAAGGGAAGGAGTCCTAGTCCTACTAGGATTGGAGGAAGATTCCTCCTCTCTTCCTTGGTTCGGCTGAAGCCTAGGGCTGGCCCCTTGAGGGCCAAGCCTCCTCCTCTATTCCTCTTATATATACTAGAGGTTTTAGGGTTTTTGCACTAGATTTTCAGCCACGTGCTACCCTATTCTCTAGTGCATAGTTTCTCCTCTAGATCGGTTTTCTGTAGTGCTTAGGCGAAGCCCTGCCGGAATTACTCCACCACCATCGCCGCGGCACCGTCATGCTGACGGAGAACTCTTCTACCTCTCCGCTCCATCTTGCTGGATCAAGAAGGCGGAGATCGTCATCGAGCCATACGTGTGCTGAACACGGAGGTGTCGTCCGTTAGGCGCTAGATCAGAAGGACAGTGATCAAGATCGCGAGACGGGCCGTGATGAGATCAGGGGACAGATCATGATGAGTTTGCGGGACGGATCGTGATTGGATCGCGGGACGGATCGTGATGAGATCGCGGGATGCTCGGCGATTTGGATCGCGAAGACGTTTGACTACACCAACCGCGTTTCTTAACGCTTCCCGCTTAGCGATCTACAAGGGTATGTAGATCCACTCTCCCTCTCGTAGATGCTCATCACCATGGATACATCTTGCATATTCATAGGAAAATTTTTGTTTCCCATGCAATGTTCCCCAACGGTGGTATCAAAGCTAGGTCTATGTGTAGATGAGATCTCGAGTAGAACACAAAGAGTTTGTGGGCGTTGATGCTTAGATTGCTTCCTCCCTTGGTCGTGTTTTGGTTCACCGGTATTGTGGGATGAAGCGTCCCGTACCAACCTTACTCGTATGCTTATGAGAGACCGGTTCAATAGACTGACGTGTAACCTCGTTGCACAAAGATGGCTGGCAGGTGTCTGTTTCTACTACTTTAGTTGGATCAGATTCGACAAAGGATGTCCTTGAGAAGCTTGAAAAGCAACTTATGTATCACCGTTGTGGTTTTTGCGTAGGTGAGAATTGTTCTTGCTAGATACCCGTAGCAGCCACGTAAAACATGCAACAACAATTAGAGGACGTCTAACTTGTTTTTGCAGGGTATGTTGTGATGTGATATGGCCAATTACATGATGAGATATATGTGATGTATGAGATGATCATGGTTTGTATAGAATATCGGGACTCTCATGTCGATGAGTATGGCAACCAGCAGGAGCCATAGGGTTGTCTTCAATTATTATACGACCTGCGTGTCTATCAAGCACTATGTAATGCTTTACTTTATCGCTAAATGGTAGCAATAGTAGTAGAAACATGGTGGGTGCGACAACACTGATGGCGACATGTTGATGGAGATCAAGATGATGGAGATCATGGTGTCATGCCGGTGATGATGGAGATCATGCCGGTGCTTTCAATATGGAGATCAAAAGCACAAGTTCATGGCCATATCATGTCACTTATGATTTGCATGTGATGTTAATACTTTTATGCACCTTGTTTTGCTTAGGACAACTGTACCATTATAAGGTGATCCCTCACTGAATTTCAAGATAAATTGTGTTCTCCCCGAGTGTGCACCATTGCGAAAGTTCGTCATGTCGAGACACCACGTGATGATAGGGTGTGATAGACTCTACATTCACATACATTGGGTGCAAGCCAGTGTTGCACATGCAGAACACTCGGGTTAAACTTGACGAGCCTAGCATGTACAGACATGGCCTCGGAACACAAGAGACCGAAAGGTCGAACATGAGTCATATAGTAGATATGATCAACATGATGATATTCACCATTGAAACCACCTCAACTCACGTGATGATCGGACTTGAGTTGGTGAATTTGGATCATGTATCACTCGAATGACCGGAGGGATGTCAATTTGAGTGGGAGTTCTTCAGTAATATGATTAATTGAACTCATTATCATGAACATAGTCAGTAGTGTCTTTGCAAATTATGTTGTAGATTACTTGCTCGCGTTGTAGCTCCCTTGAGTTTTTATATGTTCCTAGAGAAATAGAGTTGAAAGATGATGGTAGCAATATTGCGGACTGGGTCCATAATTTGAGGATTGTCCTCATTGCTGCACAAAAGGCTTATGTCCTTAATGCACCGCTCGGTGCGCCAACCCCTCCAGCGTCGTGTGTAGATGTTGTGAACATCTTACAGGCACGTTCTGATGACTACTTCATAGTTTAGTGTGTCATGCATTATGGCTTAGAATTGAGGCTCTGAAACATTTTGAACGTCACGAAACATATGAGATGTTCTAAGAGATGAAATTAGGATCTCAGGCTCATGCTCGTGTTGCAAGATATGAGATCTCCAACAAGATTCTTTGCCTGCAAGATGAAAGAGAATAGCTGAATCGCTGAGCATGTGCTCAGATTGTCTGGGTGCTACAATCACTTGAATCGAGTGGGAGTTGATCTTCCAGATAAGATAGTGATTCATATAGTTCTCCAAGTCACTATCACTAAGCTACTAGAACTTGGTGATGAACTATAAAATGCCAGGGATAGAAATAATGATCCCTGAGCTGTTCGCGATGTTTGACACCGCAAAGGTAGAAATCAAGAAGGAGCGTCAAGTGTTGATGGTTAGTCAAACCACTAGTTTCGAGAAGGGCAAGGGCAAGGAGGGAAACTTCATGGATAGCAAGTCAGTTGCTGCTCCAATGAAGAACCCAAAGTTCAACCCAGACCCGAGACTAAGTGCTTTGATTATGAGGAGAGCGGTCGCTGAAGTGGAACAACCCTAGATACTTGGTAGATAAGAAGGCTAGCAACGTCGATAGAAGTATATTTGATATACGTGTTAATGATGTGTACCTTGCGAGTACTCCTAGTAGCACCTGGGTAGTGGATACCGGTTCGGTTGGTAAATGTTAGTAAGTCAAAATAAAAGCTACGGAATAAACGGAGAACTAGCTAAGTGTGAGGTGATGATGTGTGTTGGAAATGTTTCCAAGGTTGATGTGATCAACATCGCACGCTCTCTCTACCTTCAAGATTAGTGAAAAACCTAAATAAATGTTATTTGGTGTTTTGCGTTGAGCATGAACGTGATTAGATCGTGTTTATTGCAACACGGTTGTTCATTTAAGTTAGAGAATAATGGTTATTCTGTTTAAATGAATGATACCTTCAATGGTCATGCACCCAGTGAGAATGGTTTGTTGAATCTTGATCGTAGTAATACACATGTTCATAACATTGAGGCCAAAAGATACAAAGTTAATAATTATAGTACCACATACTTGTGGCACTGCCGCTAAATGTCATATTGGTATAAAGCGCATGAAGAAACTCCATGCTTATGGATCTTTGGACTCATTCGATTTCGAATCGGTTCACACATGCGAACCATGCCTCTTGGGCAAGACGACTAAGGACCCCATTTTCCAGATGGATGGAGCGGGCAAGTGATTTATTGGAAATGATACATGTTGATGTATACAATCCAATGAGTCTTGTAGCGTGCGGTGGATATCGTTATTTTCTTACCTTCACTGATTATTTGAGTAGATATAGTGTATATTTACTTAATGAAACACAAGTCTGAATCATTTGAAAGGTTCAAGCAAATTCAGAGTGAAGTTTAAGATCATCGTGACAATAAGATAAAAATGTTTGCGATATGATCGTGGAGGTGAATATCTGAGTTACGAGTTTGGCATACAACTTTAGACAATGTGAAAGTTGTTTCACAACTCACGCCACCTGGAACACCATAGTGTGATGGTGTGTCTGAATGTCATAGTCGTGCTCTATTGGATATGGTACGTGCTATGATGTCTCTTATCATTTTGCTACTATAATTTTGGGGTTATGCATTAGAGACAACTACATTCACTATAAATAGGGCACCATCTAAATCCGTTGAGATGACACCATGTGAATTAGGGTTTATAGAAACCCAAGCTGTCATTTCTTAATGTTTGGGGCTGCGATGCTTGTGTGGAAAATGTTTTCACCGAATGAGCTCAAACCCAAAGCGGACAAATGCATCTTCATAGAATACACTAAGAACAGTTGGGTGAATCTTCTATCTCAGATCCAAGCATAAAATGTTTGTTGCTAAAACTGGGTCCTTTCTCCAGAAAGAGTTTCTCTCGAAAGAATTGAGTGGGAGGAAGATAGAACTTGATGAGGTTGTTGAACCTTTGTTCAACCAGAAAGTAGCGCAGCGCAGGAAGATGTTTCTGTGAAGCATACGTTAGTTGAATAGGTTAATGATGATGATCATGAAGCTTTGGATCAAGTTACTATCAAACCTCGTAGGTCGATAAGGATGTGTACTGCTCCTGAGCGGTACGATAACCCTGTCTTGGAGGTCATGTTGTTGGACAACGATGAACCTACGAGCTGTGGAGAAGCGATGATGGGCCCGGATTCCGACAAATGGTTAGAGGCCATGAAATTTGAGAAAGGATTCATGTATGAAAACTAAGTATAGACTTTGGTGGACTTGCTTGTTGGATGGTAGGTCATTGAGTACAAATGGATCTTTAAAATGAAGACAGACGCTGATGGTGAATGTCACCATTTATAAAGCTCGACTTGTCGCAAAGATGTTTCTGACAAGTTCAAGGAGTTGACTATGATGAGACTTTCTCACTCGTAGTGATGCTAAAGTCTGTTGGAATTATGTTAGTAGTTGCTGCATTTTTCAATTATGAAATCTGGCAGATGGATGCCAAAACATCGTTTCCTTAACGTTTTACTTGAGAAAAGGTTGTATGTGATACAACCAGAAGGTTTTGTCAGTCTAAGGATGCTAAAAGGTGAGCAAGCTTCAGGGATCCTTCTATGGACTGAAGCAAGCATCTCGGAGTTGGAATATACACTTTGATGAGGTGATCAAAGTTTTTGAGTCTATACAAAGTTTATGAGAAACTTGTATTTACAATAAAGTGAGTGGGAGCACTATAGAGTTCCTGGTAAGCATATGTGGTTGCCATATTGTTGATCAGAAATGATGTAAAATTTCTAGAGAGCGTAAACGGTTGTTTGAAAATAGTTTTTCAAAGGAAGACATGGATAAAGCTACCTAATTGTTGAGCATCAAGATCTATAGAGATAGATCAAGATGCTTGATGAGACTTTCAATGAGTACATACCTTGACAATATTTTGAAAGAGTTCAAAATGGATCAGTCAGAGAAAGAGTTCTTGCCTGATTTGTAAGGTGTGAAGTTGAGTGAGACTCAAAGCTCGACAAGGGCAGAAGAAAGAGAAAGGACGAACGTCGTCCACTATGCCTTAGCCATAGGCTCTATATTATGCCATGTTGTGTACCGCACCTGTGTGTGCCTTGCCATGAGTCCGTCAAGGGGTACAAGAGTGATCCAGGAGTGGATAACTAGACAGCGGTCAAGATTATCCTTAGTAACTAAAATACTAAGGAAATGTTTCTCGATTATGGAGGTGATAAATAGTTCGTCGTAAAGAGTTACATCGATGCAAGATTTAACACCAATCCGGATGACTCATAGTAGCAATCCGGATACATATAGTGGAGCAACCATTTGGAATAGCTCCAAGTGGAGTGTGGCGGCAATATTTACAATTTGACATAGAGATTTGCAAAGTACACACGGATCAGAATGTCGTAGAACCGTTGACTATAAGACCTCTCTCACATGCAAAGCATGATTGAGCCCTAGAACTCATTGGGTGTTAGATTCATAACAATGTGAATCACATGGTGATGTGAACTAGATTATTGACTCTAGTGCAAGTGGGAGACAATTGGAAATATGCCCTAGAGGCAATAATAAATTATTTATTATCATATTTCCTTGTTCATGATAATCGTTTATTATCCGTGCTATAATTGTGTTGATCAGAAACTCAGATACATGTGTGGATACATAGACAACACCATGTCCCTAGTATGCCTCTAATAGACTAGCTCGTTGATCAAAGATGGCTAAGGTTTCCTAGCCATTGACATGAGATGTCATTTGATAACGGGATCACATCATTAGGAGAATGATGGGATGGACAAGACACAAACTACAAACGTACCATATGATCGTGTCAGTTTATTGCTACTATTTTCTACATGTCAAGTATCTGTTCCTATGACCATGAGATCATGCAACTCACTAACACCGGAGGAGTGCCTTGTGTGTATCAAATGTCGCAACGTAACTAGGTGACTATAAAGGTACTCTACATGTATCTCCGAGGGTGTCTGTTGGGTTGGCATGGATCAAGGCTGGGATTTGTTACTCCGTGTGACGGAGAGGTATCTTAGGGCCCACTCGGTAATACACCATCACAATAAGCCTTGCAAATGTGACTAAGTGTTATCACGGGATCTTGAATTACGGAACGAGTAAAGAGACTTGCCGGTAACGAGGTTTAACTAGTATGGAGATACTGACGATCGAATCTCGGGCAAGTAACATACCGAAGAACAAAAGGAACATCATACGGGATTAACTAAATCCTTGACAAAGAGGTTCGACCGATAAAGATCTTCATAGAATATGTAGGAACCAATATGGGAATTCAGGTCCCGCTATTGGTTATTAACCGTAGAGGTGTCTCGGTCATGTCTACATAGTTCTCGAACTCGTAGGGTCTGCACACTTAAGGTTCGGTGACGTTTCGGTAGTATAGAACTATGTATGGTGGTGACCTAAGGTTTTTCGGAGTCCCGGATGAGATCCCCGATGTCACTAGGAGCTCCAGAATGGTCCAGAGGTAAAGATTGACATATAGGAAGTCCTATTTTGGTCGCCGAAAAAGTTTCGGGCTCATCGGTAGTGTATTGGGAGTGCCAGTAGTGTACCGGGAGACCATCGGGAGGGGTATTTCGACCCAAGAGGCTACAGGGGCTGTGGGAGAGTGAATACCAGACCTTAGTGGCTGCTGGAAGTCCCACACAAGGCCCATGCGGCTGGGAGAGAAAAGCCCAAAGAGAAAAGGTGGAAAAAGGCAAAAAAGCCAAAAAGGGAAGGAGTCCTAGTCCTACTAGGATTGGAGGAGGATTCCTCCTCTCCTCCTTGGTTCGGCCAAAGCCTAGGGCTGGCCCCTTGAGGGCCAAGCCTCCTCCTCTCTTCCTCTTGTATATACTAGAGGTTTTAGGGTTTTTGCACTAGATTTTCAGCCACGTGCTACCCTATTCTCTAGTGCATAGTTTCTCCTCTAGATCGGTTTTCTACAGTGCTTAGGCGAAGCCCTGCCAGAATTACTCCACCACCATCGCCGCGGCATTGTCATGATGCCGGAGAAATCTTCTACCTATCCTCTCCCTCTTGCCGGATCAAGAAGGCAGAGATCGTCATCGAGCTGTACGTGAGCTGAACGCGGAGGTGTCGTCCGTTCGACGCTAGATCGGAGGGACCATGATTAAGATCGCGAGACGGATTGTGATGAGATTGTGGGACGGATCATGATGAGATCGTGGGACAGATCGTGATTGGATCGTGGGACGGATTGTGATGACATCGCGGGACGCTCGGCGATTTGGATCGCGAAGACGTTCGACTACACCAACCGTGTTTCTTAACGCTTCCCGCTAAGCGATCTACAAGGGTATGTAGATCCACTCTCCCTCTCGTAGATGCTCATCACCATGGATAGATCTTGCGTGTGTGTCGGAAAAAATTTGTACATAATGTTCAGACCAATGTTATCAATACCATAACTCCAGAAGAGCATATTACGGAGACCTACCAGAACGTTCCAGACTCTGAAAAGGAATAGGTATGTGGTACGATAAGTAAACCGACTCCAAAACTTTCCCAATAGCAATTTTATTGACTTTTGGAATATTTAAATATTTAGGAAAATAAAAAACAGTCTGAAGCACACACGGGGAAGCGACAAGCCTGCTAGGCGCGACCACCCCCCTGGCCGCGCCTAGGGAGCTTGTCACCACCTCGTGCGCCCCCCGGACTCCATTTTCTTGTGGAATACTCCTTTGGGTCCGAAAAAATTCATTATATAATCTCCCAAAGGTTTCGACTTTCATATCACGAAAATACCTCATGTTTTCGTTTTGAGCTGTTTTCTACAGTAGATTTAGATTGTCATGGCTTCCCCCAGTGCTCTGAAGGACAAGTTTTTCGAGAAGGTCATCAACCCTTATCTTGCGGAGGTGCTGCAACACCCTCAATCCATTGAGATGCGTGAGGGGGTGTTGCACATCTGTGACATTGAGGGGCCAAAGAAGACCGGAAGCGTGGAAACAAGGCTCAAAGCAATGGAGCAACAAGTCTTCAAGTGCCAACGGATGGTGGAACATGGACTCAATGCCAATCATATGATGATCTCAGAGTTTACTCATAAGCACAAGCTAGACACCAAGGAGATCGGGGAGCACATCTTCAAGCTTTACGAGAAAATTGAGCATCTCCAAGCCCAGATGTACGATCTACAAAACCAAAACTGTGAGTATGAATATAGATTTAAGAGAATGAGTTTGGTTGCATATTTGAGGATTTCGAAGACTCGTTCATCTTTTCACGATGGTGAGACTATGCCTTGGAAGACGGAGGACAAGTTTCCATCTTCATCAACAACTCCACCACTATCATCTCCGAAGGACACCTGAGCACAAGGGTATGGGCACTCCCCTTGGCTTGTGCCAAGCTTGGGGGAGGTGCCTCGGTATCGTATCACATCATACCTTTTTCCTTTTTCGTTTTCTGATCTTTCCTGTTTTGATCATTTTTGATTTTGTTTGATCTAGTAGAATAAAAGTTTTAGTATGATCTACCTTTTTGTTTTTGCTTTTTGCTCCCCTTATGTAAGCAAGTCCGAGAGTTATATAATAAAAAGTAGTTTTGATGAGAGGGCTTTGCTAGATCACTATGCTCTTGACAGTACTGAATATAGAATAATATAACAAAAGCAAAGAGTATTGATAATGATCTTATGGGGAGTGATGACTTCACATATAAAAAGTATGTCGATTGAAATTTGTTGGGAGTTAACAAACATAGTAATTGGTCATTGGTTCAATAGAAAGGAAGTGATAAAGAAAGAGAGATTCACATATAGATATATTATCTTGGACATCTTTTATGATTGTGACCACTCATTAAAACATTACATGCCAAGAAGTTGATGTTGGACAAGGAAGACAACATAATTGGTTATGTTTGCTCGCCTCCGGATAGAAGTTATATGGTTTTAGATCCTCCAACATGTAGTGCTTGCTTCCACCTCATAATAGCCAAAAAAATCCGCACTAAGTAGAGATACTACTTGTGCATCCAAACACCTCAACCCAGTTTTTCCATGAGAGTCCACCATACCTACCTATGGATTGAATAAGATCCTTCAAGTAAGTTGTCATCGGTGCAAAAAGGCAAAAAAAAATTGCTCTTAAATATGTGTGATCTTCTATTGTAAGGGAAATAAGTGTTGCCCGAACTTGTGATACTGAAGAAATAAAAGCGACAGACTGCATAATAAAGGTTGCTATCACAAAGGGAAATACAACGTGGCGTTCCTCTGCACTAAGAGTTTGTCCATCCAAAAAAAGCGCATGACAACCTCTGCTTCCCTCTATAAAGGGTCTATCTATTACTTTTACCTTTTAGTACTTACCTTTATGCAAGAGTCATGGTGGTCTTCACCAATTCCTATATTTCGTCTCTCTTGGCAAGCATTATGTGTTGGGGAATGATCTATACTTATATATCCACTTGGATGTGGGCCCTATTCAAGAATTTGTTCAATTAACCAGTTAACTTGCCGAATAATCCCTACTCGTAGGGTCACCGAGTAGTCGATTAAGTGATTAATCACCCGATTAATTGATTAAATGTCCGATTAACTTGCCAATTAGCCTATTAATCCCCTACTCGCCAACCAGCCAAGCAGCTACCAGTTAACGATTTCCTCAACAATGGATGTGGGTAATCATGAGTTATTATTGTTGACATCACCCTTGAGGTGAATAATTGGGGGGCAAAACTATAAGCCCCTACCTTTCTCTGTGTTCGATTGAATCTTTGATCTCCTAGGTACTACGTGAGTGCTAGCAATTGTGAAATATTAAAAGATGCTTGAGTATGTGGATTTTCTTTACAAGCTCTTATATTGACTCTTTCCGATGTTATGATAAATTGTCAATTGCTTCAATGACTGAGATCATAGTTTGTTGGTTGTCAACAGAATTATTGTTTAATACTTTATCTTGTGAATGAATTGTTACTCTAGTATAAAGAATCTCATACAATGAATATTGTTGTTCTAAAGTTGATCATGAAGCCATCATGTCTGTATTTTATTTTATCGACACCTCTAGCTCTAAACATGTGGACATATTCATCGATCTCGGCTTTCGCTTGAGGGCAAGCAAAGTCTAAGCTTGGGGGAGTTTATACGTCCATTTTGGATCATTCTTTTATATTGATATTTATTGCATTATGGGCTGTTATTACACGTTATAGTACAATACGTATGCCTTTTCTCTCTTATTTTACAAGGATTACATGAAGAGGGAGAATGCCGGCAGTTGGAATTCTCGACTGGAAAAGGAGAAAAATTGAGATACCTATTCTGCACAAATCCAAAAGTCCTAAAAATTTACAAACAATATTTTTGGATTTAATAAAAAATACTGCCACACGAATCAACCAGAGGGGGCCACCTGTAGGCCACAAGCTTATTAGACGCGGCCACCCCCTGGCCGCGCCTAGCATGCTTGTGGGGCCCCTATGGCTCCTTCGATGCCCATCTTCTCCTATATGGAGCGTTTTGACCTGGAAAAAATTAGGGGAGAGCTTTCGGGATGAAGCACTGCTGTCTCAAGGAGGAACTTGGGCAGAACCAATCTAGAGCTCCGGCAGGGCTGTTCTGCCGGGGAAACTTCCCTCCCGGAGGTGAAAATCAAAGCCATCGCCATCACCAACGATCCTATCATCGAGAGGGGGTCCATCTCCATCAACATCTTCATCGGCACCATCTCCTCTCCAAACCCTAGTTCATCTCTTGTATCCTATATTTGTCTCAACACCTCAGATTGGTACATGTGGGTTGCTAGTAGTGTTAATTACTCCTTGTAGTTGATGCTAGTTCATTTACTTGGTGGAAGATCATATGTTTAGATCATTAATGATAATTAATACTCCTTTGATCTTGAACATGAACATGCTTTGTGAGTAGTTACGTTTGTTCCTGAGGACATGGGATAAGTCTTGTCATAAGTAATCATGTGAATTTGCTATTTGTTCGATATTTCCATGAGATGTATGTTGTCTCTCCTCTAGTGGTGAAATGTGAATGTCGCCTACATAACACTTCACATTATTTGGGCCTAGGGGAAGGCACTGGAAGTAATAAGTATATGATGGGTTGCTAGAGTTACAGAAGCTTAAACCCTGGTTTATGTGTTGCTTCGTAAGGGGCTGAATTTGATCCATATGTTTCATGCTATGGTTAGGTTTACCTTAATTCTTGTTTCATAGTTGCGGATGCTTGCGATAGGGGTTAATCATAAGTGGGAGTTTTTTCCAAGTAAGGGCAACACCCAAGCACCGGTCCACCCACATATCAAATTATCAAAGTAACGAACGCGAATCAAATGAGCATGATGAAAACTATCTTGACAAAAATTCCCATGTGTCCTCGGGAGCGCTTTACTTTATATAAGAGTTTGTTCGGGCCTGACCTTTGATACAAAAAGGGTTGGGCTACCTTGATGCACCTTTGCTACACTTGTTACTTGTTACTCATTATGAATTGCCTTATCACAAAACTACTCCCTCCATTCCAGAATATAAGGTCTATTGATTTTTGTGCAAGTCAACCGTTTAAATTTTTTACCAAGATAATTGAATAAAATAATAACATTTGCAATACCTAATAGATAAAATATGAAACTACTTTTCGTGATGGATCAAATGATATAAAGTTCATATTGTGAATGTTGATATATTTTCCTAAAAACTCAGTCAAACTTGCACTCGTTTAACTTTTCAAAAAAACAAATACACCTTATATAAAGGAACGAAGTGAGTATCCATTACCGATAATGTCAGTGCTTGTAGAGAACACCTTACTGGAAACCGCTTGCCATTTCCTTCCGCTCCTCGTTTGGTTCGACACTCTTACTTATCAAAAGGACTATGATAGATCCCCTATACTTGTGGGTCATCAAGAAGTCATGTATATCTTGGAAATATGCATCATATACATATGAATGAAATGATTTCATGTTCAAGATTCACTCTTGCAAACAACATGTGCAAGAAGCAAGAGGTCATCTTGAACAAGAATATGATGCATATACTTACCTTGAGGTCCTTGAGCATTTAACAGTAGGAACACACTTGAGAAAACAATGTTAGGAAACACAATTGTATTCTAATAGAGCAAATGCAAATGAAACCAAGAGTACCAAGATATGGAATACATATGATAGTTTCTTGAGAATGATATGTCTCCAATTAAGTTTAGAGCTATCTCCCCTACATATGGATTGTAAGTCTTTCTCGCCCTGACTCATAGCATGTAGATATTGAGAGTATGTAGGGCTAAGAATAGTCTAAACCATATGAGAATCACATTTAATCAGATTCATTCTTCTATCTTCTCCTTAAAAAGTGTTTCTATGATAAGGTTACCTTGGTATTTCTCCCCCTTTTCTTGTTAAGTTTACACTTCTTCTTTTCATGATTATCTCTCCCCCTGAAGCATGAATGCTTAGATATTTATCCCTTTAGTACAATATCTCTTCCTTTGGTATTATCTCTCCCTTTTAGTATAAGCTTTGAAGCTTTGGTATTTTTTCCCCTTTGGCATTATTTTCCAAAAAGGGTCACACAAGGGACAAATAAGAGGAATCATTGAATGGGAAGGGATCATGGAGATTAAGGGTCACTGAGAGCATTTAAGACAAGGGTTCCTTGAAAAACAATTCTCCCCCTTAAGATCTGAAAACCTTTAGGATTTCTCCTCCTTTGATGTAGGGATCCTTGATTATTTTTATTATACCCCTTGATGTTTCTCCCCCTACATCATTGGAATCATTGAATTGACCATAAGAACAAAACAGACAAAATGCATAGGGTCGGTGTCTCCGAGGCAAAAGGTGTCGGCAACACTCATATGTGTTTTTGTAGTTTGACTGCAATATCGGCGAGACCGAGTTTTTGTGATCGAAGACTCTGAGATGGAAAATAGAAACTTGTCAAAATGATGTTTGGCTATTTTGTCAAATGCAGTTTTTCATAAAGTCTCAAAAGAGTCACAAAGATTTGCAATGAGGTTTCAAAAAGATTTGCAAAGAATTTTCATAAGGATTTGCAAAGAATTTTCATCTAGGTTAGAGTTGAATGGAAATGTCAATGAGCAATAAAACATAAAATATCCATTCAATTCTTATAACTAGATGATGGGCGGTGACTAGGTCACCTATATTAGAGTATATTGACTTAAGGAGTCAAGCAAGAATACTTGATCATAGGTCATACTCATTGTTAAGCTCGAAATGGAGTTACCATTTTTTTAAGCATTTGATGTCTTCATATATCTTGAGTTGGTTTATCTCATGACTTGGAGTAAAGCTATATCAAGGATATGAGTACATACCTTTGAGAGATGTTGATGACGTGGCTTGTAGGTGAACTTGATGAGGATGCTCGTGGTTGATGAATTTCATCTTGAGTTGGGAGCAATCCTTTTTGTTTTCATTCACTTTTCACCAACATAGGTTAGTCATGCAAGGAATACCATGATATTTTCAAATGACATGATATCAATTGTTATTTTATTCCAATTGAGAAATTCAAATACATGTCAAGGATATGTTTTGTTGTCTTCTTCCTTCCATCACCAATGAGAGGTGTGGATACTTGGTCATGACAAGATTGCTTAAGATATGAGTTGATGGCAATCTCGTGGAGTGGTGTTCTTCCAAGTACCTACAAAAGGGTTAGACACAATACATGGGAGCATAGGATTCCAAGATAAATGATATTCATGGTAATGATAGAATGGAATGGTTAAGTAAGATCATCCCCATGCATGCATCCGAGTGAGCTTAGATCAAGTGGGAAGCATCAATGATGTTCAACTCACTTCTCAAGTGAAGAAACACTTTTTCATCAAGCGGCTTAGTAAAGATATCGGTCAATTGCTTGTTAGTACGAACATGCTTAAGATATCAATATGATCATGAATGAAATGATGTCGAACTTGAATATGCTTAGTTCGAGAATGTTTCACGGGATTATGACCAATCTTAATAGCACTTTCATTGTCACAAAGTAATGGAACATTTTTCACATGGATTCCATATATCATTAAGCCTTTGTGTCATCCATATCAATTGTGCACAACATGATCCGGTGGCAATATACTCATCTTCTGTGGTAGATAGAGATATAGAGTTTTGTTTCTTGGAGGACCAAGACACAAGATATATACCAAGAAATTGACATGTACCCGAGGTGGATTTTTTGCCAACCTTGTCACCGGCATAGTCCGAATCAGAGTAGCCAACAAGGTTAAAGGAAGATCCCTTGGGATACCAAATGCTAAAGTTTGGTGTATGTATCAAGTATCTCACAATACGATTCACGGCCAAAAGATGACACTCTTTAGGTGCAGCTTGATATCGGGCACACATGCACACACTAAGCATAATATCGGGATGGGAGGCACATAGATATAACAATGAACCAATCATTGATCGATAAACCTTTTGATCAATCGGTGCGTACTCTTTAGTGAGATCAACATGTCCACTAGAAGGCATGGGAGTTTTCATACCTTTGCATTCTTGCATGTTGAACTTCTTGATCAAGTCCTTGGTGTACTTGGTTTGAGAGATAAATGTACCTTCTCCCGTTTGCTTGATTTGTAGACCAAGGAAGAATTTCAGCTCACACATCATAGACATCTCACTAAACTATGGGTTAGTAGATCCAAAGATGATATCATCCACATAAATTTGGCACACAAATAATTCACCGTTAACTCTCTTTGTGAATAAGGTTGTGTCAATTTTACCAATTTCAAAACCTTTCTCAATAAGAAACTTCGTTAGTCATTTATACCAAGCACGAGGAACTTTCTTAAGCCCGTCTAAAGCTTTGCGAAGTTTGTAGACGTGGTCAGGTTTCTTATGATTCACAAATCCGGGAGGTTGCTTTACATAGACTTTCTCCTCTATTTCTCCATTTTAAAAGGCACTTTTGATATCCATTTGGTAAAGAGTGATATCATGGTGATTGGCATAATCAAGAAGAATTCGAATAGCTTCAAGTCTAGCAACAGGGGCATAGGTCTCACCGTAGTCCATACCTTTGACTTGCATATATCCTTAGGCTACGAGATGTGCCTTGTTGCATACAACTTGGCCGTCTTCATCTTTCTTATTCCGAAACACCCAATTCGTACCAATGATGTTGTGCTCATCCTTGGGCTTGTCCATGAGTGTCCACGCTTCATTCCTCTCAAAGTTGTGAAGCTCTTCATGCATAGCGTTCACCCAATCCGGGTCTTCAAAAACTTGTTCAACCTTCAAAGGTTCAATTCTAGAGATGAAATAATAATGCTCAAAAAATTATCTAAGCAAGTTTTAGAGCGAGTGATTCTCCCGGTTTATATGTCACCAAAGATTTGGTTTAGAGGATGGTTCTTGGTCACTCTTGCTCGAACTTGGGTAGCTTTGGCTTGTTGGATGGTGGAGCTTCTTCATCATCATATCCTTCTTCTTCATTTTTGTCGAAGGTGTCATCTCCTTGAGGTGGTGGTGAAGGAGGTTGTGGTGGATCTTCATGGTGTACTTCCTACTCCTCTTCATCTTGTCGTGTACCACTTGTGGATGCTTCTATGTCGTTTTGTCAGTAACCTTGTTGCGAAGTAGGATCTTCCACTTGGATTGATGAAGTACTTTCCTTCACCTTCTTGGGATGAATCTTGCCGATGGGCAACTCTTGGATAGCTTCCGAAGGATCCTTATATCCTACATCATTTGGCAATGTTCAACTTGCAAACCATTAGATTCATCAAACTTCACATCTACCGTCTCTTCAACTATTCGAGTGAAGTTGTTGTAGACATGATGTCGTGGTTTTGTCATGGCAGATGTCCGGGTCAACGGACTTAGGGTTCGGGGCAAAGCACGCTACGTGGCGGCTAGAAGGGGTTGACCGGAATCGAGAAGACACGGAGTTTTACCCAGGTTCGGCCCCTCGAGCCGAGGTAAAAGCCTACGTCCTGCTTGTCTGGTATTGATGATGATGAAGATCTCTCGGTTACAAGGGTGCTAATCGCTACCTCTAATCACGAGAGCCTCTAATCTCTCTATCTCTAAACTTGTGTTGTCTAAACTTGTGGACTTGTGTCCCTTCTCAATCTGTCCCTCTAGGGGTGCTCTACCCCTCCTTATATAAGTGGAGAGGGTAGGCTTACAAATAGAGTCCTACTAGGAGTAGGAGTAGGACTCATCACGAATCCTACTCTGGATCTTATTTCCTTTAATGGAATCCTTCTCTCTTCGGACTTCTCTTGTGGTCCTTCTCTTGTGAGCCGCCTGGCGCCGGCTCACCCACCGGGTCTCATCCCGTGAGCCGCCTGGCGCCGGCTCACCCGCCGGGTCTTGGGCTTAGTCATCCTGTGACTCGCCTGTCGGGTCTTTAATAGAATGTCATGCCTTCGGCCGGGTCTCCTGTGAGTCGCCAGGGCGGGTCATACCGCGGGGTATATCCCCGACATTAGCCCCCAGGTTAGCTTGAATTTATTCATGGTAACCTTCTGAAATAGGAATAGCAAATATGTTAAGTGGCCGGCTTGCTCCTTTGGCCGGCTTATAAAATGGCTTCTCAAGAATCCGGGACTTCTCTATATATGAATGAACCATCTTGATAATCTTGATTGTCAATGTCCTTTTGAAAAATATTGAGAATAGAATACCCAAATGCCATTGAGCTGGCTTCCAATGCTCTTTGGCGGGTGATCTCCGTCGGGTTATAATCATTGATGATACCGGGTCATTATCATTGGTGACTCCGGGTCAAATAAATAGAATCCAGCTGACTTGATAAAAATATTGAGATGAAAATCCATCTGATGTAAAGCCGGACTTCCATTGTTGTAAAACAAGGCGGCTTATAAAATCTGACGGGTTATGACCTTTTGATAACACCGGGTCATAAGTGTTGAAGACTACGGATCTAACAGCTCAACTTCATAATTAAAATCTTGAAAACTGTCCTCAAAAGTTTTTGATATGTCCATATTACCTGTAGCCCCCAAGCTCCGAGATTATCCATGATAACTTGGTGCTTTGCAAATAACATTTCGGGCTGTGTAGCCCCCAAGTGCCGGGTTGTCCTGCTTGCAGCAACCTGGGACTTATAACTGTTTTATACCTTATGAATCTTCGGCAGGTGTAGCCCCCAAGGGCCGGCTCATCAGAAAGCTTCGGTGGGTGTAGCCCCCAAGGGCCGGCTCATCAAGGTGTGATGTGTCGGGTCTTCAATTTGAATCTCTTAATCTGTTGGATTAGCTGAATACTGTAGCCCCCAAGTGTCGGGTCGTACGCCTGCGGCGACTTGGGACTTTTAGAAAATTTTGATCTGAGCGGTGTAGCCCCCAAGTGCCGGGTCAGTAAGAATTTACTGGGCTAGGACTTATAAAAATATGGAAAGGCCGACTCATATTCTTGAGAAAACATAGAAGGACCAGGTCATCTCTTTGAGATAATAGGGTCTTGCTTGACAATGTAATAATTTTGAAAGCCGGCTTGCATTAGCCCCCAAGTGCCGTGGTGCATGCTTGCAGCAACATGGGACTTGCATAATTGATATAAACTGGACTTTGAATAATGTAGCCCCCAAGTGTTGGGTCGTCTGCCTGCGGCGACTCGGGACTATGTGAGAGTAATATGACTCACCATAATTTGTTGAATGAATCTTTGACCGCGGTTGTAATATAACCCGGAATGAATATCCTAAAATAATTCCTTTGTCTCTGATATGAAATTCCTGCTCGTGGTTGCGGTGTAACCCGGCAAATATAAGTTTGAGAAATCCATGAGTGTTGTAGATTACTACAGAGCACATTTGAAGAAATCCGAGAGCCGGTCAATTAGATGACACGGCATTATATCTGATAGGGAGACTCTTGAAAAATAATAAACTTCTTCGAGCTGGCTTAAAAACCCCAATCATTTAACACTGGTTATGATAACCATGAAGATCCAGCCATGTTGGCTATTAAAAGATCCATTTGGTCTTGCCAAATATTTAATAGCGGCTCATATTAAGAGATAATACCTTTCATAGCATTGCTCCTTTCTCATAATCTTGCTCTGATCCGGTTTGATAAGCCGGCATGTTAATCTGGAGGTGGGAAGCCCCCATTGAATAATCCTCCTCTGATATATCAACCGGAGTAGCATGACTCCAAGTCTTATAAGCTCTGTTGATGACCGGTTGTCGTAGGGTAATATGAGTTGTACTCTAATGTAAGAAGCCTCCATTGACAACCGCGGCTAATGAAGAGCCGGAAGCGGCCTAAAGCCAGCAACTTTTCGGGATAACATGAGTCGCCCTTTGCAAATAATTTCTTTTAAGAGCCGGATGTCTTAGGATATATGTAAGCTATACCTGACGGTAGGAAGCCTCTATCGACAACGGCGACTGTTGATGAACTTGAAGCGGCCTACAGTCGGCTGCATGAGGGGTGATGTAAACTGTACCATGATGGTAAAAAACCTCCTTTTAACAGCAAATACTTTATCCATTGTATTCCAACACCGGTTGTCAATAGGTTTATGTAAGCTATACCAAAGGTAATAAGCCTCTACTGACAACCGCAACTCAAGAAAGCCTGTTGTTGGAGGGTGATGTAAGCTATACCCGAAGGCAAGAATCCTCCTCCAATCAGCCAATGTTGAATAGGGCCGGCTGCCGATGGTTTTATGTAAGCTATACCTTATGGCAAGAAGCATCCATTCGACAGCCGCGGCTAATAATTGTACTAGCCGGTTGTGTGAAGGGTTTATGTAAGCTATACCCAAGGGCAAGAAGCCTCCTTCCACAACTATTTTTGGCATAAACGCCAGTTGTTAGGGTGAGATAAGCGAACCCGTCGGTAAGAATCCCCTTTCGACAACCACGGTTAATAAGTAATCGGAAGTGGCATAAAGCCGACCATTAGGGTGAGATAAGCGATACCCGTCGGTAAGAAGCCCCCTTCAATGGCCGTAGTTGATAAGCAACTGGAATTGGAAGTACACGCCGTTGCCTTAGGGGAATTTTTTAAGCTATACCAAAGGTAAGAAGCCTCCATCAGCAACAGCGCTTAATGTACTCAAACTATGCATCATACCAGTTCAGGGTCTCTAAAGCGAGATTGGCCGTCAACTCTGTGAGTCGGCTTAGGGTCTCTAAGGAGAGATTGACTGATAAGAGCTCAATTATTTAACTTACAGCAGTTCAGGGTCTCTAAAGCGAGATTGGCCATCAACTCTGTGAACCGGCTCAGGGTCTCTAAAACAAGATTGACTGGTAAGAGTAACATTAGTTCAGGGTCTCTAAGGCGAGATTGGCCGTCAACTCTGTGAACCGGCTCAGGGTCTCTAAAGCGAGATTGACTAGTAAGAGTAACATCAGTTCAGGGTCTCTAAGGCGAGATTGGCCGTCAACTCTGTGAACCGGCTCAGGGTCTCTAAAATGAGATTGACTGGTAAGAGTTTAATTGTTTAACTTATAGCAGTTCAGGGTCTCTAAAACGAGATTGGCCGTCAACTCTGTGAACCGGCTCAGGGTCTCTAAAACGAGATTGACTGGTAAGAGCTTTCGGCTGGTCACAAACCACTTCGACTTTAAACTTGTTGAGCCGGAAAATTTCATCTTGGCAAAAGATTCGGGCTTCTCATTGAAAACGACCAAATGTGTCTTGCCATGTCTATAGCCCCCGAGTCTCAAGTTGACTCGAAGAGGCGGCTTGAGAATCTTCATCAAAAGTTGAGGTTGTCCGTGGCAGGTTATAAATGATCCCGTACGAATTGCTTCAATGATCCGGTCGATGATTCGTTCCGGTTGTTTGCTTGAAGTGAGCCAAACTGTAGTGGCGGCGACTTATGCGCTTGTCCGTTGGGCGGCTCGTATTGTCGAGCACTGCACTTGATGTCGATGTAGAATCGTATTGTGGGCGGCGTCCTACGCGCGTCCATTGGGCGGCTCACATACGCGAGCACTACACCGATATGCTGATGTTAAATGCAGAAACCAACCGTGGCATTGTAAACCGGTGATGTTTGTGAAAGACGCCACAGTGTTGTAAGCCGTCGCGGAGGATGAAAGACGGCGAGGTCATTGTAAGCTGGCACGGGAGGCGAGAATTGGCCGCGGCGTTGTGAGATGGCATGACGGCGAGAGACAGCCATGGTGTTGTAAGTCGGTGCAAGCGGTGAGTCGTCCATGGTATTGAAAACCAGCACGGATGGTCAGTCATTGTCGCGTTGCCAGCCGGCACGGTGGCGAGAGACGGCCACGGCGTTGTAAGATGGCATGGGTGGCGAGTCAACCATGGTGTTGTAAGCCGGTGCAATTGGTAAACCGCCCGTGTCGTCGGATGAGAGACAGCATGGTATTGAAAACCGGCGCGGGTAGCGAGAGTCGACCACGGCGTTGCGAGCCGGCGAGAGACGGTCATGGTATTGAGAACCGGCACGGGTGGCGAGAGTCGGCCACGGCATTGTAAACCGGTGCAGTGGCAAGGGAGTTCCTTGAGTAACGCGGCACGGACCACCACCTTTGGCACGCCTTCATCACCGCAGCATAGTGCCTTTTTGGCAATGACTAATTATCCTGTGTCAAAAAATATTTATAAAGACGAAGTAATTGTTCTTCGAAGGAATTAAAACGTATAGCAAAAATAAACTGGGTAGATAACACCTGTTTCGTCTCGATGACGAGCCAAGTCATATACATCGTCTGTGGATCACTTCCTGTAACTTCGATAACAATTGAGGTACTCTCTCTAAGCCGCAACGGAGGTGGCGACTCGGCCATGGCGGCTCGGAGACGGTGCTGAACCGGGGCAGTTCTGTCCTGACGGCATTGGCGTCAAAGAAGTCCAGCGGAGCAATGTGAAATGCGACGTGCACCAGGGTCAGAGCAGAGCGGCTCGAAACGGACCCTCCAGATGATTTTTTTGTTTAACATCTACCAGCCTTCAACTTTCTCTTATCCTTATCCTCCCACCAACAGGAGGCCAGGCCAGCATATGGTGTAAAGGGCCGGCTGGGAGCGGCGTGGTAGACTCGAGGCGGTGCCGGCTCAAGGCGGCGCGGGCGGCGCCGGCGGGGGCGGCAAGGCGGCGTGGGCGGCGCTGGCGGGGCGGCTCAAGGCGGCGCGGGCAGCATTGGCGGGAGCGGCTCAAGGCGGTGCAGGCGGCGTCGGCGGGAGCGGAGAGGCTGCTCAGACGTGCGCGAGCGAGGTGAGGCCGGCGTGGCCGACCCGGAGCAGTGCTGGCGGTGGTGAGGTGAGATGGAGCCTACTGCGGTGGTGCGAGCATGCGGGGAGGAGCCGTCTGTGGCACCGCAGGCGGGGCGGGGCAAGGTGGAGGCAGCAACTCCCTTGCGCAGCGACGGGCACAGCAGGGGAAGCCGCGGACATAGCGAAGCGGCAGAAGCAGATGCAGCAGAGCTGGTTTGGACGCAGTGAGGCATCGGAGGCCATGCGCAGAGAGTCGAAGCAGCGGCAGGCGGCACGTAGAGGTGCAGCAGTGCAGACGGGAGGATGGCGGAGGCCGCAGGGCAGAGGCGACGCGCGACGATGGTGGGAGAGGCAGGAGGCCGAATCCATCGTTTGACCGAGTCCAACACCAGCTCGATTGTCTCCTAAATCTGCCTCCACAATTTTTTCTTTGACATATTGATTAGCCCTGTCTTTATGTTATGATCGAAGAGCAGCGTCTGGATTTGGTCCACGCGAAACAGTGCACGAAAACAGAATTTGACAGGTCTTCGTCGACTTTGACCCTTCGGTCTTGAATCTAGCGGCAGCCATCCGGCTCGTTGTTCGATGAATTGATTGGTCGACAGCCGCTCTCAGCGATTTAGGGTGGCACAGCGAAAAACAATCACAGATCGTCTAATCACGTGCGGCAGCGTACGCAAACGGAACCCTAACTTTTCTCATCTCAAACTTGATCCAATCTCAATTGATGAACTTCTTAACCGATGCAAATCCTTCAACACCAGCTCTTCTTCATCCTAAAAATTGCGACCTTCTCGATTGCTGAAGATCCCTCCAAGAACACAATACCACCGTGCCTGCCCCAAGGTGGGCGCCAACTGTCATGGTTTTGTCACGGCAGATGTCCGGGTCAACGAACTTAGGGTTCGGGGCAAAGCATGCTACGTGGCGGCTTGAAGGGGTTGATCGGAATCGAGAAGACATGGAGTTTTACCCAGGTTCGGCCCCTCGAGCCGAGGTAAAAGCCTACGTCCTGCTTGTCTGGTATTGATGATGATGAAGATCTCTCGGTTACAAGGGTGCTAATCGCTACCTCTAATCACGAGAGCCTCTAATCTCTCTATCTCTAAACTTGTGTTGTCTAAACTTGTGGACTTGTGTCCCTTCTCAATCTGTCCCTCTAGGGGTGCTCTACCCCTCCTTATATAAGTGGAGAGGGTAGGCTTACAAATAGAGTCCTACTAGGAGTAGGATTAGCACTCATCACAAATCCTACTCCGGGTCTTATTTCCTTTAATGGAATCCTTCTCTCTTCGGGCCTTCTCTTGTGGGCCTTCTCTTGTGAGCCACCTGGCGCCGAATCACCCACCGGGTCTCATCCCGTGAGCCGCTTGGCGTCGGCTCACCCGCCGGGTCTTGGGCTTGGTCATCCTGTGACTCGCCTGCCGGGTCTTTAATAGAATGTCATGCCTTCGGCCGGGTCTCCTGTGAGTCGCCAGGGCGGGTCATACCGCGGGGTATATCCCCGACACACGATAAGTGTGAGAGTTAGATCCATAACCAAGTAGGAAACCTTCATGAGATTTGGGAGCAAATTTAGCACGATGATGCTTATAAAGAATGTAGCACTTAGAGCTGAATACCCAAAAGTATCCAACTTGGGGTTTGTTACCGGTGAGTAGCTCGTATGCCGTTTTACCGAGAAGCTTGTACAAGTAGAATCGGTTTGTGGCATGACACACTGTTTCCACGGTTTCTGCCCAAAAGTGTCTTGGCATCTTGTATTCGTCAAGCATCGTTCTTGCCATCTCAATGAGAGTTTGGTTGTTTCTCTCAACAACTCATTTATGTTGAGGCGTGTACGTAGCCGAGAACTCATGTGAAATACCTTCTTCATCAAGAAAGGTATCCACATGGGTGGTCTTGAACTCCGATCCATTAATGCTCCAAACCTTCTTGATCTTCACTTCAAATTGATTTTGCACCTTGCGAGCAAAGTTCATGAAGATCTTTTCTACCTGTGACTTGTCATCAAGAAAAAAATACCCACGTAAATATGGAAAAATCATCAACTATAACTAGACCATAAGAGTTTCCACCGGCTCTCTTGTAAGCATTGGGACCAAAAAAGATCCATATGAAGTAACTCGAGTGGTCTCCTAGTAATCATGATGTTCTTGACCGGATGACTTCTACCTACTTGATTTCTAGCTGGACAAGCGCTACAATGCCTATCCTTGTCAAATATAACATCTTTAACACCAATAATGTGATCTCCCTTGATAATCTTATCTAGATTGCGCATGCCTGCATGTCCTAGTCTTCTATGCGATAGCCAACCTTTAGATGATTTTGTAATTAGACAAGTACGAGGTTGGTCCCTTTTAGTGAAATCAACAATGTATAGATCACCTCTACGAATACTGGTAAAGACAATGTTATGATTTTCATGACGAAATAGCTTTGCAATCTACTTTAGTAAATAGCTCATTGAAACCGAAGTCTGCTGGTCTAGATACGGAACAAAGATTGTAGCCAAGGGATTCAACAAGTATGACATTTTGAATAGAGCTATCATGAGATATGTCTACCTTACCAAGACCAAGTACCTTACCCTTAGAGTTGTCTCCAAAGGTCACGTAACTCCCAGGTCCTTGATTAGGTGTGATCTCTTGGAACATGTCTTTATCTCCAGTCATATGATTGGTATATCCACTGTCGAGAATCCAGTCTTTTCCACCGGGCATGTAATCCTTGAAGTTTGCCATGAGACTTAGGCACTTCATTGTCTTGGCACATACGATGTCAAACTTCTCATCATCATCATAGTATCAATGTTCTTCATTGTCATCATTTGGTAGAATCTCCTCCTCATAGAAACCAAGAGATTCGTTAGAATTTTGACTAAGACAATGTTCAAGCTTATGTATGTGAGTGGCTTCTACAACAATGTTGATAATGGTAGTGACATCTCCTTTATCACGCATAAGATCACGAAGCTCAAGTAAGCATTTACCGAAGTTTGGATCACTAGACTTCACCATGAAAAGCAATAGTTTATGAAGAATTTCATCAAGATTACTAAATGAATAATTTGGATATAGTTTCTCCAAATCATTACACAAATTATAAGCACATTCAATATTCTTCAATTGAGTAAGCAAAAATCTTGTCAAACTTCTAATGTTAAGATTGACGGTTCTAAGGTTACCAAGCATGTCAATTCCTCTTCGTATGTGCAATGTAAGGGATCAATGGGGACCACATAGGGATTTTCAATATACTTGCTCAAATGGAATTTGTCAAATAGATCAAGCATAGCATCGTTCCATTGACTATAGTACTCCCCATCAAGAATAGGCACTCTACAACTCAAACTCTCAAAACTAGACACATACATCTTCCTCCAAAGGTAATTAAAGCAAGGTTATGGAGACCTTGCTCTGATACCAATTCAGGGATCACTAGAAGTGTGTGCATAGAGGGGTGAATAGAGTACTAGCACAAATTAAAGCCTACACAATTACCAAGGTTAATGGTTGGCAAATTTTTGCAGTTATAGAAAGTCTATCACACCCCACACATGCAAGTCAACGAGTATAGCAGCAGAAAGTAAAGACATTGCACATGGAATTAAGGAGTTGATATAGGGAGATTAAACACATGAGGTACACAAAGATTTTTGCCATGGTTCAGATAGGTGGTGCTATCGTACGTCCACATTTATGGAGACTTCAACCCACGGAGCGTAACCGTCGCGAGAGTCCACGGAGGGCTCTACCCACGGAGGGTTCCACGAAGAAGCAACCTTGTCTATACAATGATGGCCTATGTCCATGGAGGACTAGCCTAACTTGGGTAGATCTTCACGAAGTAGGCGATCTCCTTGCCTTTACAAACTTCTTTGATCAACTCCACAACACAAAGTAGGAGGCTCCCAAGCAACACCTAACCAATCTAGGAGGCACCACCCTCCAAAAGGTAATAGGCTTGATAATGTCGATAAAATCCTTGCTCTTGCGTTTCAAGATGATAGACTCCTCAACACTCAATCACTCTCTCACAGATTTGACTTTAGTGGAAGAGATTGATTGGGTGCAAAGCAAGTTGGGGAGGCTAGAAATCAAGATTAATATGGATGGAGTGGAATGGCTTGATCTCCACACATGAGTAGGTGGCTCTCTCTCAGAAAATCTAATGGGATAAGTGGGGATATGTTCTAAGTGCTTCTCATCCGAGTGAGTGGTGGCCGTGGGGTATATATACATATAGGCATCTCCGAAAATCCAACCATTACACCTAAAGTGACCAATTCGATGACACCGAAGTATAAAACTCGATGGTACTATGTTGCTGCAAAGGAAGCAACTTTTGAATCTTAGTGAGATCGATACAAAAGTCTCGACAGTACAGATCAGGTGACCAACGGTTAGTTTGCACAACTCGGTAACGCTGATCCAAAATCCCGGAAATTCTGATTTTAAGAAACGAGGCAACAGAAAGTTGGCAAGCTAAACTCGGTGGCACCGATGCAGAATCGGTTGTACCGAAGACCTAGGGTTTGGTAGGGTTCTGTCTGAGGTGGAAATCGGTAGGACCAAGTGCGAAATATTGGTAGCACCGATTTTCATGATAGGCTTGGACATAATTTTTTGGAAAAGCTTGTGGGTGTTTTTGGCGACTATGACTTGTGCATGTGGAGCATTTCGTTCACCAACAGTACCTTACCCCCTTTTAATAGTATTTGATTTCATATGGACTCAAAGTGATTTCTCACAAAGTAAAATGTAGTGTCTTGTTTCTTGAAGCTTTGTCAATCCTATTCCTTCTCCTTCTTCTTCTTGGGAATGCTCTACACAATCCTTAGCCAACCCTTTGTGTGGACTTTATCTTAAATGCACTAGATACAAGTACTTTATCTCGAGTAAGGGAGTTGCTTGCGTATGGGAGAAAAGAGGACTTGATGTTTAATGCTATGGTTGGGTTTACCTTAATGATTTCTAGTAGTTGTGGATGATTGCTAGATATCCAATAATAAGTTCATATGATCCAAGTACGGAAAGTATGTTAGCTCATGCCTCTCACTCCTATCAAATTGCAAGAATGATTATAGATCTTGCTATCAATTGCCTAGGATGATTCCGCACACCATAGCATCATTATTCCACACTCGCTATTAGTAATATGTAGTGATATATTCTAACTCTATTTAGTGCAGCAACTATTTTTCATATTTTTGTTTTCCAGAATCATGCAAAGCTCCTCTTTATACCCATAATGCAATTTTATTTCTCATTACTAGATAGAAGCAAACATTCAGTGTATGTAGAGTCGTATCGGTGGCAGATAGGACTTGAGAGAATATTGATCGTACCTTTATATCCTTGTGGGTTTGACACTCCATACTTACCACTTCCATTTTTGGAAAGTGCTACTATGATTCCTTGCACTTGGGGATTATCAAGCTCTTTTATGGCACCGTTGTCGGGGAGCAATAGCTTAATATTTTCATGTATGCTTGTTTGCTTTTATCACTAAGTAGATTTTGTTTTTGTTTTGTCTATGTTTTCTTGTTCTCTTTATTTAGTTGTGGGAGAAACAAACAAAAAAATTGAAAAATTGAAAACACAAAAAAATTACTTGTCTCTTAAAAGAGAAGGGATTGGAAAGTTATGCATTGAAGAAGTGAGGGTCGACCTTGAACACTTGTGTTCATGCACATGGATACAATGTATAATTTTTCATGGAAGTTTCACATAAAAATAATTATTACCTTATATTTACCATCTTCCCATAAAAATAATGTGTTTTTCATAATATTCATGATGTTCTTTTGCATGTTTCATCTACTATTCTTATGTGAGCAACATTGAAATTATCATGCCTAGCTAAAAGGCTTTAAAGAAAAAAGCTTGTTGGGCGACAACCCAACACTTATACATTCTGTTTTTGAGTGTTTATAGGAGTAAGCTACTGTAGTAATCATGTTTTGTGTCTTTTATTTCAATAAAGTACCAAGTAAAGCCTTTAGGATGATTTGGATGATGGTATATTTGATCTTGTGCAAAAACAGAAACATTTGGGTTGAGTGTAGACTCTAATTTTACTGGCATGTCTTTTTGATCTGAAACCTTTACACAGTATTGGTATACAAATTCCTCAGGCTGTCATATTGTTTTAGAAATTTTGGAGTTACGGAAGTATAGCTTATCTATAGATCATTACAGACTATTGTGATTCATACAAATTCTGTCTTTTGCTTGCATAGATTGCTTGTTTTGAAGATGCTATGGATTATATCAGGGGTTGTAAGCCATGGAGAAGTTAGAATGCAATACCTTATGAAATAATTAAATAGGAAACAATTTTTAACATTACCTAAAGTTTATGATTTGCCTATTATACTAATGGGTCTCACGAGGTTTCTTTTAAGTTTTCTCTGATTGAAGTTTTCAAGTTTTGGGTGAGATACTGATATATGAGGAGAATAAGGAGTGTCAAGACCCTAAGATTGGGGATTACCAAGGTACCCCAAGGTAATATACAAGGAACACTCAAGTGTCTACGCCTGGGGATGCCCCGGAAGGCATCCCTTCTTTCGTCTTCAACCCTATCGGTATGCCTTACTTGGAGCTATATTTTTATTCGTCACATAATATGTGTTTTACTTGGAGTGTCATTTTATTTTGTTGTTCTCTGTTATATGTTATCAATAATCATGTTTTTCAGTAAAACGTTCCAAGAATTACCTTAAGATGTCTCAATTGCATGTTTGATGTGTGACTATGTAAAAACATGAACTTTTGTTGTAGTGTTTGAATTTTCATATGTTACTGGAATGTGGAAAGTTTCTAAATTTTTCACAATACTATCATACAAATTCTTTAGGTTGTCCTCAGTTTTCAAAAATATTTAAGTAACATAAGTAACTTTTTAAATGAATTGCTACAGACTATTCTGTTTGGACAGATTGTTGTCATAGTTTTGTTATTTACTTATACTAGAGTTTTCATGGCTTGTATTGGTAGACATAAATTATGGAAATGATAGTATACAATACCTAATATTTTAAAATTATTATGCAATTTTTCTTGGCGGTACATTAAGTGTTTATTTATTTTTATATGTACTAACCTCTCTCACGAGTTCTTTTCAAGTTTTATGTGGATGAAGTTCTTGAGACTTAGGTGAAACCAGGATATGAGAGGATTGAATAAGATATAGAAGCTCGAGCTTGGGGATGCCTAAGGCTCCCCAAGTCAATATTTCAAAAAGTCTCAAGCATCTAAGCTTGGGCATGCTACGCATCCCACCTCTCTTCGTCAACAATTATCGGTTAGCCTATGATGATCATAAGTTTTTATTCCTTCACATATGCTATTCTTGGATCACCTTTTGTGTTTATTTTTTCCTTTTTATGTTATGCACCATGCTGGTTTGACATAATCCTTGGCTTATTTATAGAATGCTCCATTCACTTTACTTAAACCTTTTGATTATGGCTTTATAGAATGCTTCATGCGCTTCACTTAAATATTTTGAGTATGTCTTTATAGAATGCTTCATGCGCTTCACTTACATATTTTGAGCTTGGACATTGGTCTCTCTTTACTCACTGAATAATTCTCTATGAACTTCACTTATATCATTTTGAGAGTAGTTTGATGATCACTTTTATGCTTCAATTATATTCTAAGAGAAAATGTTGAATGAATTGAAAGTCATAAATAGTGAATTATATATGCTTCATACACTTGTCCAACGGGGAGTACCGACTTCACATACTATGAGTATAAGCACTAAAATTTATTGGAGGTTAGTAAACATATCATTGGTCAATTAATGAAAGAATATTGAAGGAAGAGAGATTTCACATGTAAATATACTATCTTGGACATCTTCTATGATTGTGATCCCCTATCTATTATTTTCAAACTTGATCAAGTAGTGGACGTTGGACAAGGAAGCCAATGTAATGGTTATGTTTGCTTATATTCACACATAAGTTATATTGTCAAGAATCCTCTAACATGTGGTGCTTTCTTAGGATCTTTTTCCAGCCAAAAATTTCTACTAAGTAGAGATACTACTTGTCCATCCAAAAACCCCTAAACCTAGTTTCTTGACATGAGAGTCCACCATATCTACCTATGGATTGACTAAGATCCTTCAAGTAAGTTGTCATTGGTGCAAAAAATCAATAAAAAATTCTCCTAAATATGTATGACATTTTATTGGAAGGGAAAATAAGCTTTGTACTAACTTGTGATGGTGAATAAATAAAAGCGATAAACTGCATAAGGTCCATCACAAGGGGCAATATAAAGTGATGTTCCTTTTTATTAAGAGATTGCACATCCAAAAATAAAAAGTGCATGACACCCTATGTTTCCCTATATGAAGGGCCTATATTTTACTTTTATGTATTTATTTTTCCATATTTAATTTCATGCAAGAGTCAATAATGTTCATCCCTATTCCAATCTATTAATTTCGTAGTTGTCAAGTATCATGTGGTGGGGAAAGATCCAGGCACATATATCCAGTTGGATATAGATGATCATGATTCATTATTGTTGACATATCCCTGAGATAAATAAGTTAGGAGGAGGAATATTAAGCCCCTATCTTCCTATGTGTTTGATTGAAACTGCTTGTTCTAAACATATGCTTTGAATGTCAGCAATCATGGAAGACTAGATGATAGTTAGGTATGCGACATTTGCTAAAATAAAGCATTTGATCATGAGAAGTATTATGAGAAATACTTGCTGGTTATGATGCTAGAAAAATGGATGAAATTTTATTGATCAAAATTATACACTATGCTAGCATTCACCCTTCATAAATTATTCCTTTTATCATTTAGCTACTCGAGGACGAGCATGAATTAAGCTTGGGGATGCTGATATGTCCAAATGTATCGATAATTTATGAAGTATCCATGCCATATTCACCTATGTTTACAATACTTTTATATGGCTTTGATGCACTTTTATAATTTAAATAGAACTAACCCAGACTAACGCTGTTTTTAGCAGAATTATCGTGGTGTCGTTTTTGTGTGCAGAAAATGGGAGTTCTCGGAATCACCCGAAACTTTTTGGTGATTTTTTTGTCAAACATATGTGCAACAATCAAAGAACCACCAGAGGGCGCTCCCAGGTGGGGTCAAAGGAAGTTGATGGCTTGTGAGCCACTCGTAACTTCGTTTTGCATGATTCCAATGCCAAAAATCCTATAAATAGAGAAACCCTCAGAAATTAGGAGAGACTCTCTGCCTCTTCGTCGCAACTCTCTGTATCGATGAAAAAACAATGTAGAGAGAAAACAGGAGAGAAACAGAGAGAGATATCCAATCTCAGAGGGGCTCTCGCCCCTCCCGAGGCCATGGGGGACAAGGACCAGAGGGGAGAACCTATCCTCATCTAGGGAGAGGCCACGGAGGATGAAGCCTGAGAAGGGAGACTCTCTTCCCCTCTCTTCCGGTGGCGCCAGAGTGCTCCCGGGGAACAACATCACCGTCTCCATCACCTTCCCTCATCTATGTATGGTGGTCCACTCCCCCGCACCCCATTGTAATCCCCTACTTGAACATGGTGTTTCATGCCACATTTTATTAATCAAGGATGTATGCCATCCTATGATGTTTGAGTAGATTTATGTTGTCCTTGCAATTATGAATTATCAATCATTTTGGATTGTTTGGATTTGTTTGAATACACCCGTTTGTCTACTTAACGGATTCGTTCATCTTCCAAGCGGGATCTCAGGTAAGATGATCATTTCCCTCAATACCACTACTATCGTTGCTATGCTAGTTGTTTCCCTTCTATCATTTAGTGTCATTACCTACCACTTGAATGTCAAGCACCCCAACGTTGCCATGAAAAGCATATAACCCCTCCACATCCTAGCACACCATTGTTTGGCTAAGTTACCGCTTGCACCTTCTTATAGCGTTGCTAGTTGCAGGTGCATGTTTTTTCCATGTGACAACATGGATATCTTGGGATATCACAATATTATTGCTATTTATTTTAATGCGCATATATACTTGGTAAAAGGTGGAAAGCTTGTCCTTTTGCTCGATGCTTTGTTCCACCTCCGCCGCCCCAGTTTCCATTTACCAATGTTATATTCCATATGAGCGCTCCTAACATGCTCAGGGTTGTCACGGGGACCCCTTGATTATTCGTTTTGGGATAAAAACTCTTCCGAAAAGGTCCAACATTGGTACTACATTTGCCTAGTAAGTAATAAAATTTCATAGGGATCCGCCGAATGATACGTCTCCAATGTATCTATAATTTTTGCTTGTTCCATGTTGTTATATTATCATTCTTAGATGTTTTACTTTTACTACAACTTTATATTATTTTTGGGACTAACCTATTAACCTAGAGCCCAGTGCTAGTTCATATTTTTTCCGTGTTTTGGGGTTTACAGAAAAGGAATATCAAACGGAGCCCAAATGGAATAAAAATCTATGGTGAATTTTTGTGGACCAGAAGAAGCCCAGGGAGAGTTGGAGTTGGGCTAGGGGAGCCACGATGCCACCACAAGCCTGGGGGGCGCCTCCCTAGGGTGCGCCTTCCTAGCTTGTCGTCACCTCATGGCCCATCCCGACTTGTTTCATCACCATAAATTCCTACGAAAAGAGGAACCTCCGAAAATAAACCTAGATCGGGAGTTCCGCCGCCGCAAGCCTCCAGAGCCACGAAAAACCAATTGGGAGCCTGAGGGGGAAACCATCACCGGAGTCCATCTTCATCATCCCGACAGTCTCCATGACGAGGAGGGAGTACTTCACCCTCGGGGCTGAGGTTATGTACCAGTAGCTATGTGTTTGATCTCCCTCTGTCGTGTTCTAGAGATGGCATGATCTTGATGTACCGCGAGCTTTATTGATATAGATGAATCATATAGAGTTTTCCCCTCTCTATATTGTTGTGATGAATTAAGTTTTCCCTTTGAAGTTTTCTTATCGGATTGAGTATTTAAGGATTTGAGAACACTTGATGTATGTCTTGCGATGGGATATCCGTGGTGACAATGGGATGTTCTATTGATCCACTTGATGTATGTTTTGGTGATCAACTTCTGTGTTCTGTGACCTTAGGAATCTATGCATAGGGGTTGGCACACATTTTTGTCTTGACTTTCTCGTAGAAACTTTGGGGCACTCTTTCAAGTTCTTTGTGTTGGATTGTATATAACGAATCTGAAATTGTGTGATGCATATCGTATAATCAAGCCAATGGGTACTTGTGGTGACATTGGAGTATCTAGGTGACATTAGGGTTTTGGTTGATGTGTATATTAAGGTGTTATTTTAGTACGAACTCTAGAGCTGTTTGTGACACTTATAGGGATAGCTCATAAGATTGATCGGAAAAGATAACTTTGAGGTGGTTTCGTACCCTACAATAATTTCTTCGTTAGTTCTGCACTATTTGTGACTTTGGAGTGACCTCTTTGTCGCACGAGATGTATTTACATATGATTCTACTACGCCAATATTGTTGAGGGAAATTGCACTAGTGAAAGTATGGACCCTAGGCCTTGTTTCCAAGCATTTATACAACGTTTTGCTCGCTGTTTACTATTTTTTACCTTGCTGTTTTTATATTTTAACATTACAAAAACCTATATCTACCATCCATATTACACTTATATCACCATATCTTTGCCGAACTAGTGCACCTATACAATTTACCATTGTATTAGGTGTGTTGGGGACACAAGAGACTCTTTGTTATTTGGTTGCAGGGTTGTTTGAGAGAGACCATCTTCATCCTACACCTCCCACGGATTTATAAACCTTAGGTCATCCACTTGAGGGGAAATTGCCACTATCCTACAAAACTCTGCGCTTGGAGGCCCAACACGAGTCTACAAGAAAAATGTTGTGTAGTAGACATCAAGCTCTTTTCTGGCGCCGTTGTCGGCGAGGTGAGTGCTTGAAGGTATATCTTTAAAACTTTCTATTAAATCTTTTAGTTTCTTGTTTTTCACTAGTTTATTCTATAAAATAAAACTATAAAAATGGAATTGAGGTTGCCTCATATGCTTAATCTTTTTAATGTCTTTCGTGAAAATGATGGAAAGGAAAATTGTGCTCAAGTGTTAGAAGAAGAAGTTATTAAAATGTTTGGCACCAAATCTTTAAGTGATTAGCATGATTGCAATGTTGTTAGTATGAATTCTTTGAATATCCATAGTACTAATGATGATTGCACTAGTCATGATAAAAATATTTCTTATAAGCATGTCAATTTTTGTGGAGTGCATAGAGTTTGTCAAGACATGCCTAAAAGGGAAAATAGATTTTGTAAGAGGCATAACTATTTCGAAACTAAATGGTTATAAGAGAGGCTATATGTTTGTGCTGAAAGACTTAATATTTCTCGCCATCCTTGTGTACTTTGCAATGAAATTGGTCATTTTAATTTCCAATGTGAATTATTTCATGATCGAATTGTTTCCAGAAATTGTTATAACCTCATTAACCCTGAGCATCATAATAAACATAGTCTATTGTTGGGGTATGAAGAAATGAAACATGAAACTAAGGATGTTCCAGCTTGGGTCCTCATGAAAATGAATGATTTTGATCTAAATGAAATATATATGTATTGTGTGGTAAATCCTTATATTTCCAATTACATAAACACAAGAAAACAATTTGAAGAGGAAGAGAATACTAATGAAGGGGAAGAGGTTTCCCAATGTCCTCCTATTTTTTATTATGATAAATCAGGTAATGAGGAGAAGCTTTTTATTCAACCAACCTCTTCAAAAACAAGTTTGGCGGAATTAAATAAAGCCACACATAATGTGGTGAAGAATAAGAAAATAAGGAAAAGTAAAGGTATAGAGGTATCTCTCTCAAATAATGTTGCTCCCATTATTGATAGGCCTCATGAGAATAAATCAAAAATAGTTGTGGAATATGATACACTTGAGGATGATTTTGTTATGCATGTTGCTTGTTGTGATAATTATGATTGGGAATATAATGATAGTCATAATCTTGAAAATATTTATGGCACCAACTTGGAGGAGGATGATAATAATTGCTATACTATTGGTGATATTCATACCATTAATGATGAGAGTGATTATGTTTATGATATACAAAGCCACAAGCTTGGGGATGCTATGTTTGATGAAAATGACATTTTGAGAATTTATTTTCTGCAATTAATGTTTGTCCCAAGCTTGGGGATGCTATGCTTAATGAAGATGATCTTTTTATTCCCCCTACTTTGAATGATAAAATCTATTATAATGATTGCATGCCTCTTACTTATGATGATTATTGTGATGATACTTATGCAATGAAAAAGAGTGATGATTACTATTATGATACTTGTCATAATTATGAATATGCTTTTACTAAATGTTACTCTTTTAGTGTGGAACCAGTTTGTAGGATTCAAGTCTTTTATGATACTCTCACTATTAGTCATGACTCGTGAGAAGAAATTTGCTTATGAGGAGAGTACTAAAATTTCTATGCTTGTAGATAATGAAAAGAATGCTTTATGTGATGGTTATATTGTGGAATTCCTTCATGGTTCTACTGAAAATTATTATGAGGGAGAAACATATACTTATAGGAATTGCAATAATATCAAGTTTGCTCTCTATGTGTTCAAATTCTTGAAGATATGCTTGTTTTCCCTTCCTATACTAGATGATTCTATATCCCAAAAATTGTTTGCTCACAAAATCCCTATGCATAGGAAGTGGGTTAGACTTAAATGTGCTTGTCATGAGATTCATGATGCTCTTTTACATGTTTCAATTACTATTACTATGTGAGCATCATTGAAATCATCATGCCTTGCTAAAAGGCATTAAAGAAAAGCGCTTGTTGGGAGACAACCCAACACTTTTACCTTCTTCTTTGATGTGTTCACATAATTAATCTACTGTATTAATCATGTTTTGTGTATTTTGTTTCAATAAAGTGCCAAGTAAAGCCTTTGGTATAGTGTTGATATTTGCTTGTTTGATTCTGTGCAAAAACAGAAAGTTTTGCGTCCAGTATATGAATTGTATGATTTTACTGGAGCATCAAAAATTCTCAAATTTTTAAAAAGTATTTGTATGCAAATTTCTTGAGCAATACTAATATTTCAGAATTTTTAGAGTTAGGTAAGTATGGTGGTCATTCAGATCTCTACAGACTATTCTTTTTTTGACAGATTCTGTTTTGCATGCATAGTTTGCTTGTTTCAAGTGTTCCTATAGATTATATTGAGTAATATAAATTGTGGGAATGATGTAATACAGTAGGTATCATGTGGGGAAAATTATGAATCTTGTCTTGATAGTACCTAAGTGAATGATTTATCTTTACTACACTAACCCTTCTCACGAAGTTCCGTCAAGTTTTGTGTGATTGAAGTTTTCAAGTTTTGGGTGAGACGCCGATGTGAGAAGAATAAGGAGTGACAAGAACCTGAGTGTGGTGATGCCCAAGGCACCCCGAAGGTAATATTCAAGGAAGACTCAAGCGTCTAAGCCGGGGGATGCCTCGGAAGGCATCCCCTCTTTCATCTTCAACACTATCGGTATATCTTACCTGGAGCTATATTTTTATTCGTCACATAATATGAGTTTTTCTTGGAGCGTCATTTTATTTTGTTGTTTTATGTTAGGAGTTATTTATAATCTTGTTTTTCAATTAAAATTTCCAAGAATTGCCTTAGGATGCTTGCATTGCATGTTTTGATATGTGCTGGGTAAAAACAGAAACTTCTTCTGTAGTGTTTGAATTTTCATATTTTACTGGAACGTGGAAAGTTTCTGAAATTTTTACACGGTGTTATCATATAAATTTTATAGCATGTCCTAAAAGCTTTTGAGTTACATAAGTACACTGTTTTCATAAATTGCTACAGACTATTCTGTTTGGGCAGATTGTTGTCATAGATTTGTTATCTACTTATCCTATAGTTGCCGTAGCCTATATTGGTAGATATAAATTGTGGAAATGATAGTATACAGTACCTAATGTTTTAAATTGTTGTGCAACTTGTCTTGGCAGTACATGAAGTGTTGATTTGTTCATATGTGTACTAACCTATCTCATGAGGTCCTTTTTGAGTTTTGTGTGAATGAAGTTTTTGAGAATAGGTGAAACCATAATACGAGAGGATTGAATGACATACAAAAGCTCAAGATTGGGGATTCCCAAGGCACCCCAAGTAAATATTTCAAGAAGTCTCGAGCATCTAAGCTTGGGGATGCTACGCATCCCACCTGTCTTCATTAACAACTATCGGTTAGCCTATGTTGAGCCTAAATTTTTATTCGTTCACATGATCCATCCTATTCTTGGAGTGATATTTTTCCTTTGATTTTTTTAATAAAATAATCAGATCTGAAAATATTTAGTGAGAGAGAGAGTCCTCACATAGCTACTTAATTGTTTGACTACTCATTGATTTTCACTTATATCTTTTGAGAGTAGCTTGTCATTTCCTCTCATGCTTCACGTATACCTTTTTGAGGGATGAAATCTTTTATGCTCTTGTGCTTCATTTAAAATTGTTTGAGCTTGTTAAAAAGAAATAGCAACATATGAAACTAGTCCCAAAGTGATAGATATCCAAGGAGAATATAATAAAAACTTTCATGAAGATCATTGGACAAATTAAACTTGATTCTTTGTAATAGTTTTGAAACATGATGATAGTAGTATGTGAGTCATGTTAGTGAGTAATTATACTTTAGTAGGAATATTGGTGTTAAGGTTTCTAATTCCCTATGCAAGTACAAAAGTCAATAGTTATGCAATGAAGTTGCATCCTACTTGCGGTGCATTATTCGGTGTTAGTTATGATCCAATGCTCACTTATGTGATTTTTCGTTCCATGGTTTGGTTGCTTCCCAATCTATTTGCTAGCCTTTATTTGTACTAAGTAGAAATACTACTTGTGCGTCCAAAATACTTAAACCAAGTTTTGCCTTATGAGTCCATCATACCTACCTGTATGTCGTATTTCCATGCCGTTCCAAGCAAATTTGTATGTGCCATCTCTAAATTTTCAAAATAATTTTTCTCTTTTGTGTGCCCGTACCACTCATGAAACGGTGGGGAGTATCCAATATTTTTCCATGCTAGTTGTGTTATTCTCACGACATGTGTTGATTCACTATCATTCACGAGAAAGTGGCTAGTATTCGGGATGCCCAGTCCCATGCTCAAAAATCAAAAAAACAATTATGAAACAAAACTCCCCTAGGATTGTTGTTTGTATGGACGGTACCCGTGGATTCGGCTCGCCGTGCAATGTGATTGATCGGTGGAGGGGGAGTAAAAACTTTACCATTCTGTTTGGAAACCGCCTATAATGTATCTAGCATGGAAAGTATTGTGAGCTACTTTGTCGTTTTTGTTGACAGGAAAAGCATGCCACTCAAAATAATTTGCCTCTCAATTTAAAACTTGAGCTCTGGCACCTCTACAAATCCCTACTTCCCTCAGCGAAGGGCCTATCTACTTACTTTATGCAATTTTTGTTTTTGCTTTGAGTCTCCATCTTCTCTTATAAGCACCAACTAGGGGGCACTATGATCGTACTTGAGCATTGGGCATAGCTAATATTTGAGTGTGTTTCATGAATGGAACAATGATTGAGCATGATGGGCTAGGGATAACTTTCTTTAGTGTTGATATTTTGAAAGGCATGGTTGCTTGTTGACATGCTTGAGTATTGAAGTCATTATGTTAAAACTAGACTATTGCTTTGAATCATTTACAAGTCCAAATGTCCATGCTATACATAGAAGAAAAGAATATGATGAACATGTTAGGCAGCATTCCACATCAAAAAATCTGTTTTTATCATTTACCTACTCGAGGACGAGCACGAATTAAGCTTGGTGATGTTGATATGTATCCAACTTATCTATAATTTTTGCTTGTTCCATGATGTTATATTATCATTCTTGGATGTTTTACAATCATTTTACTACAACTTTATATTATTTTTGGGACTAACCTATTAACCTAGAGCCTAGTGTCAGTTCCTATTTTTTCGTGTTTTTGGTTTTACAGAAAATTCATATCAAATGGATCCCAAATGGAATAAAAATCTACGGTGAATTTTTATGGACTAGAAGAAGCCCAGGGAGAGTTGGAGTTGGGCCAGGGGAGCCACGAGGCCACCACAAGCCTAGGGGGCGCCCCCTAGGGCGCACCCTCCTGGCTTATCGTCACCTCGTGGCCCATCCTGACTCTTTTTCACCGCCATAAATTCCATAAATAGAGGAACCTCCAAAAATAAACCTAGATCGGGAGTTCCACCGTCGCAAGCCTCCAGAGCCACCAAAAACCAATCGCGAGCCCGTTCCGGCACCCTGCCAAAGGGGGAAACCATCACTGGAGGCCATCTTCATAATCTCGGCACTCTCCATGAAGAGGAGGGAGTATGTCGTCGTTTCTCATGATAGATGTCATGGGTAGGCTTATCGTAGGTGGTTCGGGCCGGAGGATGCCGACGGGCTCCGGGTGCGAGATTGGGCACAAGCGGTGATGACACACGATGTACCCAGGTTCAGGACCCTCCGTGGGAGGTAACACCCCTAGTCATGCTTGGTCTAGTTGGATGGATGGTTGTGTTTACAAGGATGCTCCTAGAGCTGTGTCTAGAGGAGGAACAAGGAGACGCTGACTCATCTTCCTCCATTGCTAGAGGTGATATGAGAGGAGAGTTCTATGTGGGTGTATGCGAATGATCGTTCGTCCCCGTTGCATGGGGGACTTGGGGGGTTTATAGGCCAACCCCCTGGCTCTATAATATGTTCTAAAGTACAGGTGTGGGGGGACTCGGCTGGCAGCCTCTCCAGCTGACCAGGGGGTCCTGCCCTTTCGTGTCGTCTCGTCGCCTGTAGGGTCCACCGACTGAGCGGTCCCGTCTCCCGTTGGGGCCCGCCAACCAGCTCTGCGATTGGCCCTTGCCCACCTGCCGCAGTAGAGGTCGCCCGGGAGGCGTCGCCTAGTGCCAGCCAGCCGAAGTCTTCGGTATGGCCGGTCACACTGTAGCCACGCCGGGGCAGGTAATCGAGAGGGCGAGGGCGTGCCGGCACTGTTTCCTCGCCCGGTCGCGCTCACCAGGGTCAGCAGCCTGGACGGCCCGACTGTAGTCGTGCGCGCCCGTGCGTCAGCGGCCACTGTCGTTATAGTGTCGCCCATCGTGGCGGTCGTGTCGTGTCATCGTACCCGTGCGCAGAGGGACGGGACGTTGCATGTCCGTCTCAGGGTCAACGGAGGAGGCAGCCTAGAAGCAGCCGGCCGTGCCCAGCCAGCCAGGGGCCGAGACGGCTCCTTGATAAGCCGCCCGTGCCGCCAGCCGGCGGTAGCTCGAGCCGGCCGTGCTCCAGCCGGTCGCTTAGTTTTTCTTTGAAACGGGGGGAGAAGAACCCCGTGCTTTGGCCTACCAAGGGGTAATAACCCCGTCAGAGTAGTTCACCCTCGGGGCTGAGGGTATGTACCAGTACCTATGTGTTTGATCTCTCTCTCTCTCTCGTGTTCTTGAGATGACACAATCTTGATGTACCGCAAGCTTTATTAATATAGATGAATCATATGGAGTGTTTCCCCTCTCTATATAGTTGTGATGAATTGAGTTTTCCCTTTGAAGTTTACTTATCAGATTGGGTCTTTAAGGATTTGAGAACACTTGATTTATGTCTTGCGATGGGATATCGATGGTGACAATGGAATGTTCTATTGATTCACTTGATGTATGTTTTGGTGATCAACTTGCGGGTTCCGTAACCTTGGGAATCTATGCATAGGGGTTGGCACACGTTTTTGTCTTGACTTTCTGGTAGAAACTTTGGGGCACTCTTTGAAGTTCTTTGTGTTGGATTGAATATAATGAATCTGAAATTGTGTCATATCGTATAATCAAGCCCATGGGTACTTGTGGTTACATTGGAGTATCTAGGTGACATTAGGGTTTTGGTTGATGTGTATCTTAAGGTGTTATTTTAGTACGAACTCTAGGGCTGTTTGTGACACTTATAGGGATAGCTCATAAGATTGATCGCAAAAGATAACTTTGAGGTGGTTTTGTACCCTACAATAATTTCTTCGTTAGTTCTCCCCTATTTGGGACTTTGGAGTGAGCTCTTTGTCGCACGAGAGGTATTTACATATGATTCTACTATGCCAATATTGTTGAGAGAAATTGCACTAGTGAAATTATGGACCCTAGGCCTTGTTTCCAAGCATTTATACAACATTTTGCTCGTTGTTTACTATTTGTGGCCTGCAGGTTTGTGGCCTGCAGGTGGCCCCCCTCTGGTTAATTCTTGCGCCTGTATTTTTTATTAATTCCGAAAACATTCTCCGTAAATTTTTAGGGCGATCCGAGAACTTCTATTTCTGGACAAAAATAACACCAAGGCAATTCTGCTGAAAACAGCGTTAGTCCGGGTTAGTTCCATTCAAATCATGCAAATTAGAGTCCAAAACAAGGGCAAAAGAGTTTGGAAAAGTAGATACGTTGGAGACGTATCATCTGACTATAGTGGTTATCAGGCGGGGGCGCCACAACTGGATGACCAACTATCGCTTACATAAGAGGAGTACCCCAAGCTATAGATGCACCCGCTCAGGGCACATCTTGTCATCGTTGCATGAGTGCGATGGAATATCGTGAGCTCTTCATCGGAAAACTGAGGAAGCATCACCGGGATGGACCTCCTCGTCCTCCGATCCCTTCAACTGGAGATGACACTCACACGGAGGATGACAAGGAGGAAGACCGATAGGAGCATGAGTAAGAGAGTGAGCACTCCACCATGCGAGTCCGAGAACCCCCAGGGTATGATAAATCATGTATCTCCCATGCAAAGTCGAGTTCGTTTAATGGTCCATATGAAACCACGTGTGCTTGTTGTTTGTTTTGTTGTCTGTGTATTAATGCAAGTCGTGCTTTTGCCCTAGGCAACATGTAAGTGACTACATCGTATGTCTTATCTTAATATTATGTGTTTGGTCTTTTGACCTCTGTTTGATCACACTTGCACTATACCAACCCCCTTAGGCTCATCCCCTCTATTATTGCTTTTCCCTCTCGACTACCCCAGTCATTTGACTATGGCTTCTCCAAATAGGATGGTGACTACAACCCACACCATCACCTTTGCCAACCCCAATGCTGGAAACACCAAGCAGCAGCAGGAGGCTGACGGATCTGCTGAAGCTGTAGCCCACCAGGAGCAGCCACACGAAGACATTCCTCCACCACCACCTCCACCGGATAACATGACCATTGTCCAGTTTCTACAAGTTCTCCGGGAGGAATACTAAGCCAACTATGTTTCTATCCCTCGTCAACAACCCGCAACAAGGAACAACAATGTCCACTCCACTATGTTGATGTTTATGAGGAATTCGCACCCAATCTTTACCGAGACTGCTGAGCCTTTGGCTGGTAACGACTGGATCTGCACCATTGAGCATCTCCTCACCCTGGTGAACTGCAATAAGGATCGTGAGAAGGTACTTTTAGCCTCTCACTGCCTCAAAGGTATCGCCAGACCATGGTGGGATGGTTTCAAGGTCATGAAAGGCGAACATGTGATCACTTGGGCTGATTTCAAGGATGGTTTCTGTCGGGGATATAACCCTATGGTATGACCCGCCCTACTGGTCCAAGTCAATAAGGTGGCGGCTCTGGAGTCAAGATTAAGACACACCGCACCATGGAGACAAGAGAACAAGAGTTGTTGTGTAAGCTGCTAGGCGGCCCAAGCACGAAGAAATCGGCGGCTCGAGGCCCATGAGGCAGAAGATATCAATGGACTCCTTACTTGAGAGACAAGGCGTAGTAGAGACATGTTAGGTTATGAGTTGTTTCATGTCTTGGACTATGTTGTAAGCCCTAGGGTATCGACCTCTATATAAAGGCGAGTCTCTAGGGAAGAAAGATTTCAGTTAGACACCCTCGAAAGCTAGGTTAGCGATCCCGCATCCTTGTAATCAAGATATCCATTAATATACACACAAAGCAGGACGTAGGCTATTACCTCCATTGGAGGGACCGAACCTGGGTAAACCCGCCTCCCGTTCTTATTCGATCTCTTTGAGTCACCACCCATCGGTGATGGCCTCACACCTAAGTCCTTGCACAAGGAAATCGGCCATGAAAAAACCACGACAGTTGGCTCCCACCATGGGGCCTTCCCCTGGTGGGAATAGGTTCTCAAAGGGAGCTCTTCCGGGTTTTGGGAGCTACGTGACGGGTCGTATGACCAGGAGCCTCCGGAGCAAGATCTACATTGATGACTCAAGCTGGGGCCCCGAGGCCGACTCAATGGAGTATGGGTATTGGGTCCCCTTGGCAAGATCCACGTCTTCATCGGCCACATCGGTGCGACAGTGCCCGAGCCAGACATCTGCGCCAACCTCGTTGAGCCGGTTCGGCGCAGCAACCTGGTCATCCTCACCCTCGTCGGAATCACAAATCCAAGGTTCTTGGTAAGTTCCGAGAATCGCCTCTTACCGCCGCTACCTCTGCAACAGGGATCAAGATGGCATGAGACCCACTGGTGCTTGGCAGGTCAGACCAGTCACACGAGGCTTTGGGGGCTAAGTTTCGGCGTCAGCACGGTAACCAGGCTCCTCCAAGCAAGTCTAAGCAGTTGAGTCACGGTCGATATCACATTTTCACCACCAACACTTGTGAGCATGACAGCAAGGTCAGGAGTAGGGAACTAAACATAGTAGAGCAGGCGATACCGAGACACCCCAACTGGTCCGAACATCCGATCACCTGGAGCAGGGAAGATCATCCTCCCCGGGTTGACAACTCTCGCGGGTTAGCTTTGGTGGTGGCGCCTCAAGCCGGCAGCTACACTTTGACCAAGGTCCTTATGGATGGGGGCAGTGATGACACAAAAGTATAGGGGATCAATCATAGTCCTTTCCATATGTAAGAGTGTGAAACCCAATGAGGAGTAGAAGGATATGATAAGCGGTTTGTTAGCAAGGTAATTTTTGCACGCACTCAAATTGTAAGTAGCAAGTAGTTTGATAGCAAGGCAATTTGTAACGAGCAAGTAACGGTAACAATAGGTAAGGTGCAGCAAGGTAGCTCAATCCTTTTGTGGCAAAGGACAGGCCAAAAGTATTTCTTATGATGAGCAAAGTGTTCTTGAGGGTACACGGGAATTTCATCTAGCCACTTTCGTCATGTTTGTTTGATTTGTGTTTGCTACTTTGATAATTTGCTATGTGGGTGGACCAGTGCAAAGGTGTTGTTCTGACTTGAACTAACAGCCTACTTATGATTAACCCCCTCTCAAGCATCCGCAACTACAATAAAAGTATTAAGACAAATTCTAACCATAGCATTAAACATGTGGACCCAAATTAGCCCCTTGCGGAATAGCGCATAAACTAGGGTTTTAAGTTTCTGTCACTCTCGCAACCCATCATCTAATAACTACTCCACAATGCATTCCCTTAGGCCCAAGTATGGTGAAGTGTCATGTAGTCAACGTTCACATGACACCACTAAGGGAATCACAACATGCATATCATCAAAATGTCGAACACATATCAAATTCACATGAGTACTTGCAACATGATTTCTCCCGTGACCTCAAGAACTAAGCTAACTACTCGGAAATAATATGCATGCTCAAGATCATAGGTGTATTGAATAGCATAATGGATATGAGCATATAATCTTCCACCAAATAAACCATATAGTAATCAACTACACAAAGTAATCAACACTACTAGTCACCCATAGGTACCAATCTGAGGTTCCGGTACAAAGATTGAACTCAAGAGATGAACTAGGGTTTGAGAGGAGATGGTGTTGTTGAATATGTTGATGAATAATGGCCTCCCCAAGATGAGAGGGTTGTTGGTGATGACGATGGTTTCGATTTCCCCATCGAGAGGGAAGTTCCCCCAACGGAATCGCCCCACCGGAGGGCAAAACTGCCCCTGTCCAAGTTCCGCCTCGAGGTGGCGGCTCTTCGTCCCGAAAGTACTCCTCTGATTTTGTCTAGGTTAATTGCGACTATATACCAGAAGATGGGCTCCAGAGGTGGGCCTGGGTGCCCACCCTTCACCAGGGCGTGGGCAGGGGGGCAGGCGTGCCCTGGTGGAGGGTGGCCACCTGGTGGCCCCCCTCTGGTAGTTCTTTGCTCTAGAAATTCTTATTTATTATACAAATAATCTCCATGAATTTTAATCTTCATTGGAGTTGCGCACAATAGGTATCTCTGACGTGCTTTTTTGGGATGCTGAATTCCAATTGTCGGTATTCTCCCTCTTGAGGTAAACCTTGCAATTTATGAGAGAAACGGCATTAGAATTACTCCCCAAAGCATTATTATGCATAAAAACATTATAAATAACAGTGGTAAAACATGATGCAAAATGGACGTATCAGGCAGCAGCATCAATATCCTGTATTATGAGACCTTTCACCGCATGAACCTGTCTGAAAGCTCGTTGTTTCCCTCCACGACGGTGTTTCATGGGATTGTTCCTGGAAAGTCGGCTTACTCGATCGGGCGGATCAAACTAGATGTTGCATTTGGTAATGAGTATGACTACAGGTGCGAGACTTTGATGTTCGAGGTAGTCATGATAAAGAGCACATATCGTGCCCTCTTTGGACGGCCGGCTTACACTAGCTTCATGGCTCGACCTTGTTACATTTATCTCAAGCTCAAAATGCCCAGACGCAAGGGGACTATCACCGTTGATGGAAGCCAAAATATAGCTCAGGAATGCAAGGAAGGGGACGCGGCCTATGCCGAGTCGGCCTGTGCGGCCGAGGAGTTAAAGTTTTACACCGCCAATGTGGATCCTGCTGATATGAGCCCTATCAAGAAACCCAACACCGAGTCAAAACCACCACTCAAATTCAAGCCATCTAAAGATACTAAGCAGATAGATTTTAGGTCGGGCGACTCATCCAAGCAGTTCACTATAGGGACCGGCTTGGATCCTAAATAGGAAAGTGTTCTCATCGAGTTCATCCATGAGAATTGAGACATCTTTGCATCGAAGCCTTCTGACATGCCTGTAGTCCCGAGAGAACTCGATGAGCACGACCTTAATGTTGATCCTAAGATAAAGCACGTACGACAGTACCTCTGGTGGTTCAATGAGGAGAGACGCAAGGCTATTGGGGAAGAGGTAGTCCGACTCCTAGCTGTCGGGTTTATCGTTGAAGTTTTCCATCCCGGATGGCTGGCTAACCTAGTGCTGGTTCTGAAGAAGAATGGCACCTGGTCCATGTGTGTTGACTATACGGATCTAAACAAAGCTTGCCCAAAGAATCCTTTTTCTCTCCTGCGTATGATATGTCTCCAACGTATCAACAATTTATGAAGTATTCATGTCATATTTACCGATGTTTTTACTATGGTTTTATGATTTATTGGAACTAACCTATTAATAGTTGCAAAACTGCACAAATTCTTGTTTCACACTTTGATGTGTAGGAATTAATTGGAAATTGGCGAAGAAACGTAAAAGGAGCCTTGTTGGAGGAGGACTCTGACTTTCCTGAAATCTGTCCATAAATAGTTTTTAGAGATCGTCAGTTTGACCCACGAAGATAGCGTCAAACGAAAACAGTTAAAACTAGGAAAGTGTTGGGAAATTTATGGCAATGATTCTGGACTACAAATTCGTCCACAATGCAGTCTGAATGCGATCTGGAGATCCGTTTTACAAAAGGAAAATATCTGATTACGGGATCACAAGAATTGATGACGTGATTGAGTCCAACTGTTACCATATCTGATATATTCGGCCAAGCCACGGCTTTGGGGACTCATGAAGCCTGTGGGGACCCCTAGGAAGGTTCTAGAGGTGCCAAAGAGTCATTGGATCAAGGGTCCATCCATCGGAGGGCCATAGAGCACCACAGAGGCACATATAAGGCGAAGAAAACCCTAATTTCGAAGAGCCACCAAGAGCCACGAACTTGTCTCTCCCTTGGCAGCCGCCAAGAAGGGGAGAGGCTCCTCCATTGAAGCACAAAAACCAAGGAAGAAGGAGGGGCAAGGGATCGCCGCCCATCGCCACTTATAGCTCTTAGTGGCTCTTCGAAATTAGGGTTGTCACTTTCATATAATGAGAGTATCCTATGTTGTCACTTTCATATACTAGTGGGATTTTTTTATTATAGAGTTAGATGCACCCACTTAGTTTTCATATTGAGATTTGTTACACTTATAGCTCTTAGTGCATCCGTTTCATGGTAATCCCTACTCTTCACATTGATATAAATTGATATGCATCTCCATAGCTCATTGGTTAGCCGCATCAATGTGAGACTTCCTTACCTTTTTGTCTTCTCTATATTTATCCATATCATCATATTCTACTAGTGACTGACACGCGCCTTGCCGCGCCATTCTTCAAAGATGGAGCGTATTTTCCTTGTTTGTATTGTCGATATTTGACATTGTTCGTTGGAATGTTTGGCGTTGTTAAATCCTCCCCAGTTAACACAAGACGAAGGAATCCAATCCGAGGCAATTGCAAGACAGTAACCGACTGAAGCGGTTCCCATGACACCAAAACCATGCTTCCCAGCCGAGCGTCACTGCAACACCACAAGGGAGAAAGAAACAATGACAACCCCTCAATCTAATCCTTGAAACCTCCTATAACACGCTCTATGTTTCAAAATGTCGCTCGTTTTATTTCCCATCTCTAGCTTCCTTGTACATCTAAAATGTAACGTGCAGAACCAGATTTTCGGTAAACTGATAAGCAAAACAGATAGCCATTACCCCAGCTTGCTGGATGTCTATATCGGTAACCAGCAGCAGATTTCTTTCTTACTTTGTCTTTTTATATATGAAGTAGTGCTACTCCTTCATCAATGAAATGCAGCCCTAAGTTTTTTTTGTTAAAAAGAAAGATATCCAAGTGTCTTCTCCGAACAGGACTTAAGAATGACGTGAATTGCACAGCTGATTACAGAATTTGGTAGCTCAAGGTTGTAGCAGGGAACAGATTACGTGAACACTGTTATTTTATTTTATCTCAAGCATATGGCAAAAACGCTAAAAATAGTCTCTAGAATCATGCTAGTTGGGCCTAAATTGTGCTATTGTGCAATGAAAACTTCATAGACAACCAGTTAAAACTACAGCTACAAGCCAGCATGCTTATCGTAGATTTTTGTCTTGCAATGTGGTCAAGCAGTCAAATCATATCAAACATGCTAGCCATATCAATATTGATGGTGAAATTATCATACACGTATGCTTGTTATAGAGTAAATTCAGCGTACAACATGACTGAAACATGTAGAACCAATTTTCAAGCAACCGATAAGTGATTTCAGAAATCTTCCTCCAACCTATATGGGATTGGGAAGCACTAATAAAGTAATAATTGGGCAGTTTCATACCGCAGCACCTAGCCTCCTAGCCAACCTGCCAACCTAATGAACACAATTTGGGAGCAAGCCTGAAGCCATGGTCGCGAGCAACAAAAACTTACAATTTACTATGTGCAAAGAAGACGGGGGAGAAACTGCAACATACCAAGATCTTGTCGGCGAGTTCAGGGAGGCAACCAAGCTCGTCGTCGCTGCTGTCGCACAAGTTATTTCCTCCTCTGCTGTAGCTCTCCAAAGAATCGCTGACGAACGTGTCTGGATTCATCTCACTCTCGGCTCTCGAGCCCATCTCCACCTCCCCGTGTGATGCTTTCGCAACCAGAGCTCGCCCACTGGCGACCCCCTGCCCTCACTAGGAACAGCACCGCCTCCACTGTGCCTTAACCGCGCATAACGACGACATGAAGTTGAACTCCTTGGCCACCAAAATCATCCTTTGAGTCCCTCCCGCCAAGAAATCAGGTTGCACAGTAGCTCGAATGAACTACTCCCCACCTAACATGAATGACCAAAGTCCAATCGGGATGAGAAGGGAAGAGACGTGAGGGGAGGGGAGGGAGAACGGGAAGATATATGCTCGACCAGCGTGATCCTCCCTCCAGATCAAGGATTAGCAACACCGCAACGGAACCAATGCAGAGGATACCAGGGCGCACGAGACGGAGCGGCACTTGTGTAAATAGAGGAAGTAGAGAGAGACCAACCTCGGATTCTAGTTTTGAGGCGGTGCGGGAGAAAACATGCCAGCAAGAGAAGGACATTTCCAATTTGTGTATGATGACTACACAAGCAAGACGAAGCTGATTTTCCTACCATGACTGCAAGAACGACACGAAGCGAAAGGTTGACCAGCTGAGAACCCCACGAGGCAACGACCTCTAGCACACCAACGGGATGGTATCGTAAAAACAACACTCGAGTGCTCCCGGGCCTCCAAATCGTGGGATCTTACAATCAAAAAACATGCCAGCAAGAGAATGACGTTTCCAATTTGCGTATGACGACTGCACAAGCGAGACAAACTTGATTTTCCTACAACGACTGCAAGAACGACACGAAGCGAAAGGTTGACCGGCTGAGAACCCCACGAGGCAACGACCTCTAGCACACCAACGGGATGGTATCGTAAAAACAACACTCGAGCGCTCCCGGGCCTCCAAATCGTGGGATCTTACAATCAAAAAACATGCCAGCAAGAGAATGACGTTTCCAATTTGCGTATGACGACTGCACAAGCGAGACAAACTTGATTTTCCTACAACGACTGCAAGAACGACACGAAGCGAAAGGTTGACCAGCTGAGAACCCCACGAGGCAACGACCTCCAGCACACCAACGGGGTCCGTATCGTAAAAACAACACTCGAGCGCTCCCAGGCCTCCAAATCGTGGAAGCTTAGAATCTGTAGTGATTACATCCATAGTGCTATATCCATTGTTTGTGCTCATGTATTGCGTGAGGGTTGAAAATGCTGAAACGCGTTAAAAAGTATGAACCAATTGCTTGACTGACACCGGGGTAGTACATGATTTGTAATTTGTGTTAAGAAGACAGAGCATGACAAGGCTATATGATTTTGTAGGGATAGCATGCTTTAGCCTTGATGTTTTGAAAGACCAGATTGTTTGTTGGGATGCCTGAGTATTAATGTATTTATGCCAAGTTATAGACTATTGCTTTGAATCACTCATGTCTTAATATTCATGCCATGATTAGATATATGATCCAACTTATGCACTATGCTAGCATTCATATTTCATAAATTATTTCTTTTATCATTCAACTACTCGAGGACAAGTATAAATTAAGCTTAGGATGCTGATACGTCTCCACCGTATCGATAATTTATGAAGTACTAAGGTCATATTTACCTATATTTTCACTATGGTTTTATGATTTATTGGAAGTAACCTATAAATAGTTGCAAAAGTTCACAAGTTCTTGTTTCACACTTTGATGTGTAGGAATTAATTGGAAATTGGCGAAAAAATGCAAAAGGAGCCTTGTTGGAGGACTCTGACTTTCCTGAAATATGTCCACAAACAGTTTTTAGAGATCGTCAGTTTGACCCCCAAAGATAGCGTTAAATGGAAAACATTAAAACTAGTAAAGTGTGAGGAATTTTATGTCAATAATTATGGTCTACAAATTCGTCCAAAACAGTGTCCGTATACGATCTGGAGATCAGTTTTACAGAACGAAAATATCTGATTATGGGATCACGAGAACTGATGACGTGATTGAGTCCAACTCTTACCATATCTGATATATTCAGCCAAGCCACGACTTTGGGGACTCATAAGGGCTGTGAGGATCCCCTAGGAAGGTTCTAGAGGTGCCCAAGAGCCACTGGATCAATGGTCCATTCATCGAAGGGCCATAGAGCACCACAAAGGCACATATAAGAAGAGGAAAACCTTAATTTCGAAGAGCCACCAAGAGCCATGAATTTGCCTCTCCCTTGGCAGCTGCCAAGAAGGGAAGAGACTCCTCCATTATAGCACCAAGACCAAGGAAGAAGGAGGGGCAAGGGGCTGCCGCCCGTCGCCGGCGCCATGGCCGCCATCGCCTCCATCTCTTCGAGGCTGCACCTCTCCATCAACAAATCTCTCTTTCTTACCATGATAATGTGTGAGTAATCCTCCTCGGTGCTGAGGGTATGTACTAGTAGCTATGTGTTCAATCTTTCTCTTGTGTTCTTGAGATGTCATGATCTTGATGTATCACGTGCTTTGTTAATATAGTCGGATCATATGATGTGTTTCCCTCTCTATCTAGTTGTGACGAGTTGAGTTTTCCCTTCGAGATTTCGTTGCCGGATTGAATACTTTTATGGATTTGAGAACACTTGATATATGTATTGCATGCGGATACTTGTGGTGACAATGGGGTGTCCTATTGACTCACTTGATATATGTTTTAGTACTCAACTTGCGGATTCCCACGGTGACATTAGGGTAATCTATGCATAGGGGTTGATACACGTTCTTGTCCTACTTTCTCCGATAGAAATCTTGGGGCACTCTTTGAGGGTTCTTTGTGTGGATTGAGTATTATGAATTTGAAATTGTTTGATGCGTATCGTATAATTAACTCATGGATACTCGTGGTGACATTCGAGTATCTAGGTGACATTAGAGTTGGTTGATGTGTATCATATGGTGTTATTATAGTATGAACTCTTGAATAGATCAATCGGAAATAATAACTTTTAGGTGGTTTCGTATCCTACAAACAATTTCTTCTGATACTCTCCGCTAGATAAGAACTTTGGAGTGATTATTCGTTGCATGTTGAGGGGTGGTTATGTGATCCAATTATATTAGCATTGTTGAGTGATTGCACTAGCGAAAGTACGGAACATAGGCCTTGTTTTCAAGCATTGCAATACCATTTGTGCTCACTTTTGTCACTTGCTACCTTACTGTTTTTATATTTTTAAGATTACAAAAATCAATATCTACTATCATTACTACACTTGTATCATCATCTCTTCGCCGAACTAGTGCACCTATACAATTTTCCATTTTATTGGGTGGGGACACAAGAGATTTCTTATATTTGATTGCAGGATTTTTTGATAGAGACCATCTTCATCCTACACCTCCCATGGATTGATAAATCTTAGGTCATCCACTTGAGGGAAAATTGCTACTATCCTACAAAACTCTGCGCTTGGAGTCCCAACACGAGTCTACAAGAATAAAGTTGCGCAGTAGACATCAGCGTATTAATCAGATCATGGACTCTACGGCGGGTTGTGAACAACTGTGTTTCCTGAACACTTACTCCAACTATCACCAGATCAAGATGGCCGTCAAAGACTAGGAGAAGACAGCCTTTATTACTCCTTTCATTGTGTTCTGCTATGTCTCCATGCCCTTCGGGCTTAAGAGTGCTGGGGGGACTTATCAACGGTATGTTCAGAACTGTCTCCAACCTCAGATTGGGCGGAACGTTCACGCTTATGTGGATGACATCGTGATAAAATCCCATAAGAAGGAAACATTGTTGGATGATATCAAGGAGACGTTTGGAAATCTTCGAGTATACCAGATGAAACTTAACCAGACCAAGTGTGTTTTTGGTATGCCCGTGGGCAAGCTATTGGGCTTTCTGGTGTCTGAGCATGGCATCGAGGCTAACACGGACAAAATTGAAGCAGTAACTTCACTGGCCCCACCAGCAAACATCAACTAGGTCCAACGCTTGGCGGGTCGCATCGTATCCCTGAGTCGTTTTAAAAGCCACGTGGGGAGAAAGCTATCCCTTTTTATCAGGTTCTAAAGAAAACAGATGACTTCAAGTGGACGGATGTTGTCAATGAAGCCTTTGAGGCACTCAAAAAATAATTGGCCAACCAACCTATTTTGGCCGCTCCCACCAACAAAGAGCCAATGCTCCTATATGTCACCGCTAATTCCAAGGTGGTGAGTGTGGCTGTAGTCGTGGAACGGAAAGAAGAAGGAAAGGAGTATCTAGTTCAACATCCGGTTTATTTTGTCAGCGAGGTTTTAACCTTGTCTAAGCAGTGTTACCCACATTGGAAAAAACTTGTGTACCAGATCTTTATGGCAAGCCAGAAGCTAAAACATTATTACCAGGAGCATCCAATCACAGTGGTTAGTTCAGCACCCCTTGGTGATATCATACAGAACCGGGAGGCCACTGGACGAATTGCTTAGTGGGCGATTGAGCTAGGCTATCATCACCTAAAATACGTGCCTCGAACTGCTATTAAGTCCCAAGCATTAGTGGATTTTATCAATGACTGGACGTAATTGCAGATTCTAGAGGATAGGCCAGATAACACTTATTGAACTATACATTTTGATGGATCTAGGCAGCTAGAGGGCTCGGGGGCTGGAGTCATACTATCTTCCCCTCGAGGTGACAAGTTTTTTTATGTACTACGACTCATGTTCCCTTGTACCAACAATGCAGAAAAATATGAGGCCCTCCTTCATGGTCTTAAGATAGCGAACGAAATGAACCTAAGTTGGGTCAGGTGTTTTGGCGACTTAGATTTGGTGGCTCAACAAGTTTCAGGGACTTGGGACTTTAAGGACCCTCTGATGGTGGCTTATCATCAAGCAGTCTCGAATGTGGCGGGTCATTTTCAAGGCTATCAAGTCGAACATATAGACCGCCGGCTCAACGAGGCGGCCGACGCCTTATCACGACTTGGCTCACAAAGGAAGCTGGTTGCCCCCAGCGTCTTCTTGGGCGTCCTTCATAATCCTTATGTTAAGCTACCGTCGGAGAAAGATATCGCTATTCCAGACCCGAAGTCACAATTAGTGGCGGCTCTCCACGTCACCCCGGACTGGATTGTTCCTTATCCGGCATATCTTACCCGAGGTGAGCTTCGAGCTGATGAAACCATGGCTCGACAGATAATTCACCGGTCTACGTATATGACTATTGTCAACGGCAAGTTACATCGATGAAGCGGCACGGTTGTTTTCCAGCATTGTGTTTCCCCTGAGGAAGGTCAAGAGATTCTTAATGAGATCCACGCTGGTGACTGTGGACATCATGCCGGCTCAAGATCTTTGGTGGCAAAAGCTTTTCGGCACGGGTTTTATTGGCCGACGGCTCATGTGGACATGGAAGAAATTGTGCGTAAGTGCGACGGGTGCCAGAAATTTGGCCGACAGGCTCACGTGTTGGCTCAAGAGTTACACATGATTCCGATTACTTGGCCATTTGCAGTTTGGGGGCTTCATATGGTTGGACCATTCAAACCATCCTCTGACAAGAAGACCCATCTCTAGGTGGCGATTGATAAATTTACCAAGTAGGTTGAGGCGGAGCCAGTCAGTAGTTGCAATGTAGAAACCGTAGTCAAGTTCTTGAAAACGTTGATTTTTTTGCTTTGGCTACCCTCATAGCATTATCACTAACAATGGTGCCAATTTATCTAAGGGAACTATGGAGCAGTTTTGCCAGCAGGAACATATCCGGCTTGACTTGGCAGTTGTGGCGCATCCACAATCCAACAAACGGGTTGAAAGAGCTAATCAAGAGATCCTTAGAGGAATTAAACCCCGGCTTATGGTACCACTTGAGCGTACTCCGGGTTGTTGGATTGAAGAACTCCTGGTTGTACTCTGGAGCATTCATACCATGCCAAACAGGTCCACTGGATACACCCCTTTCGTTTTGGTATACGGGGCTGAGGCGGTCTTGCCAAGTGATATTCGTCATGACTCGCCTCGAGTTACTACTTGTGTTGAGGTAGACAATGAACTAGCCCGACAAGACTCTTTGGATGCCTTGGAAGAAGAACGTGATTTGGCAGCGTCTAGATCTGCCATTTATCAGCAGGACCTACTTCGCTATAATAGACGTAGAGTCCGAAGCCGAACTTTTCAAGAGGGTGACTTGGTGCTATGCCTAATTCAACATCGGACGGGGATGCATAAGATTTCACCACCTTGGGAGGGTCCTTTCATCTTCAGCAAGAACCTTAACAATGGGTCATATTAACCGGTGGACTTACGATAAGGAAAATACACTTCTGAGGAGGAGACAAGCCGCCCCTGGAACATCGCTCAGCTGTGACCTTATTATACTTAGAAGGGCCACTAACTCTATTTATGTAATTTTTCCTTTTACACATTTTGTAAATTTCTTTCTATTCAAATATAATAAAGCCAACACCCTCAAAACTCGAGGTGTGTGTCGTTTCAACATAAATATGAGCATGAGTCTTTATTGTTTGCAACATAGGTCACCTGGGGGATTCCAACTCAATGAGTTTAGCTTTCTCTCCCTTTTGACCCGGTAAAGACGTCATAATAAGTGGTTAAACCTGCTTGTATGCTTGATACGACTCTGGTTAGATGACCCCATGAACTTTTGCAAGTCAATCCTCTTTAGGACCCTAAACTTTTCAAGGTTAAAACATTGGTTGTGTCATGAAAGAGCCGGCATACGGACAGCTAGGATAAACCATGGGTAATTATACCCGCTTCATTGAAGCAAGACCTGAGCCTCGAAAGCCAGACTCTTTTTTGCCAAGTCTCATTGAGCCGGCCTACTAATACAATTTGTATGGTTTCTATCACACTGGAAGTTTCAGGCACAGCGTTGCCTTCATTATGGCTCATGCCTAAACTACTGGTCTAAAAAGTTATGACCATCTTATGACCATGTTTCAAATTTTATATCTTCAATACTATTTAAGATTTCGGGCTTGAGTTTTAAACAAACAAGCTCTTTTGATGACTTATTATTTGATCAATGTTTATGTAAGCACATAAATTTGAGCACAAATACTAAAGCATACAAGGGAAAGGAAAATATCATATCCTGGCAACACATCTCGAAGGATTGTACTCCAGCAAATAGGCAAACATGCACGATGGCATCACCACGAATTCAAGGAAGGTTTCAAGCTACCACTATTACAATACCACGAGAGAGCTCCAAAATACTGAAGTTTTACTAAATTATTTGGGGGCTGACCCTGTATGGAGACTCGTTCATCCTTCATGCCCTCCTATCAGCCGCCTTTGGGTCAGCACCCATCGGCTCTTCATCCTCGTCAAACTATTGATCCTTGTGTTGTCATTGAATTGAGTTCAACGACTAAAATTTGTAATGATCTCAGTAGAAGACGATGAACCAGCTTCAGAGGCGATAGATACTTTATATCTTGGGGGAATCAATTCTGTCGGGTCGTCTTTGGGCGGGTTGATACGCTCATTGCCACTGGTATATGCAGCATGATATTTTGTCAGATCAATCACATAAGCTATTAAATTCACCAAATGACACGTATCTGTGATGCACTTCACATAGTCTACTTGAGTGAATGCGGAGCCATCAAGTTAAAACTCAGCGAAGCCGCGTTGTAGCAAGTCCACATCCAATTCAGGTAAGTATGCTTTTGCTCGAGCCAAAGCCATGTTAGCACCTCCTCGAGTAGCTGATTTCTGGGTCTCGGTCACCCACTAGGAAACAGTGGAAAGCTCTTTCAACATATCCTTGAAATTTATTGGAGGACGCTTCAGATTTTTCACTGCCATGATGGAGTATATAGAGCCGGTGAAAGGTTTTGTATGTGGGAGAAAATGGCTTTCAACTTCACGATAGGGGGTGATACGAGGTTATCATTCATTTGTCCTGGAAAATGAGAAAGAACTGATAAGTTGTCATTCAATCACAAGCCGGTATGTTATAGAAGGAAGAAAAAACACATACCAAAGATTGCCGTTAGCAGTTCATTGATTTTTTTCACGAGAGTGGCATACTTTTCCTGCAATGGCTCAAATTTCTTTTCTGCTTTCTCCGCATGTTTCGCGAGAGAGGCCTTGTCAGCTCCAAACAGCTTTACGGCTTGTTTGAAACGCTCATTGGCTTGGCGTGCAGACTCTTCAAAATGAGACGCTATAAGTTTAGCATCGGTTTTTAGCTTCATGTCTTCCTTGATCCGCTGCTATAGCTTCACGGCAACTGATTCAGCATCCTCAACATATTCCTAGAAGATGTGCAAATGAAATATCAGCAAAAATTCTTACTAACCACTTTAAGCCGTCTACCGGCGAATACTTTTTTCAATCAAGTCCCAAGCAAACTACAAGCAGTATCCTTGACACTTGGGGGCCAATGCATATTAGTTTTATCAAACCTGGTATGGCAAAGACTCGACTCATCTCAATCAGATGAGTCGGCCCTTTGGGGGCTACATGTCGAATTCTTCAAAGTATTAAGTCAAGACCAGACTCATCTCAATCAGGTGAGCTAGCCCTTGGGGGCTATAGGTCGAATTCTTTGGTGTATTATGTAAAGACCCGACTCATCTTAATCAGATGAGCTGGCCCTTAGGGGCTATAGTTATATAGATCAAAGTGTTTCATGACCCAGTTTATCATAGTAAATTGGTTCTTGGAGGCCAATGGCAGTACATAGGTAGCAGAAAAATAAGGAAGTATACCTCATACTTCTCCTTCATGGCATTTACCATACTCACTTCAATTGCTCGGCTCTGAGACAGCCATGTTAAGAACTGTTAGTGTAAATCTTCAATACCAAGCACTGACAATTCAGGAAGCTCCAGAGTTGTTTTCCCTTTGTTTAAACCAACATGTTCTTCATTAGACACGATTTTAGCCAAGGAAGTGGATGAAACTGGAACTTGATAATTTTCCTTCAGAAAGATAACATGTGGAGGTCTGGCCCTATCAAACTCTTGGGGTTATCCAGATGAGCCGCCAAACTAGGAGAGTAAATCGGGCTGGGTGGTCTGATAGACCTCTCATCTGATGCGTCCTGAGCCTTAGTTTGTATGTCCATAAAAATTAGCTCATTCGGTCTAGGCATCTCAATGTCATCTACCGCTTCAGCAGTCCTATTCAGACCTTTCTTTGTAGAAGGGTCAGTTCTCATTGGTGAGAAGGCTGACGTGTTGCAGTTTATAGTACCAGAAGATGACCCGCCAACCTTCTTTGACAAGGTGGTCTTTTCCCTACGGTTGCAGAGATTAAAATATAATACTAAGGAAAGTATAGCTCAAGGTTCGAGATTAACATAAGTGGACAAATGTAAGTTTAGAGACTTACCCATGACTGATAGTAAAAGCAGGAAGTTGCATGGACGTCGAGTCATCCAAAGATGAAGGGGCAGCCTGGTAAAGCAAATTCGAAGGACTAAGAGGTTGCTTAAATAAGCCGACTTTAGGATGATATTTGGTTCGACAATGAGGCACCTCGAAGCACAGTTTATGAGCCGGAGGCGCATCAGACAAGCCATGTTTTGAATCATCCGAATCAACCCGGAGTTTACGTTTGGACAAGCTAGCGAATTGTGTCCTCTTCAAAAGGAAATCGGAAGCCAAGAGTCAGTTTAACCTTCCGAATGGCTCGTTTTTGTTTTCTAGGAACAGATGTTTCTGAATTGGATGATATAGGAGTTACCTCAATTTCGCCGGCTTGGATGGATTCCGAGTCATCCTGGGAACAAGGTGCATCAGCAAGCTCAGGCCAAGAGAGTCGATCTCTACCTCAGATTCTTCTTCAGAAGATGACACAAGGGTCGAGTCATCTTTTTTACCCGATGAACGAGCACAGGCTTGAGGGGTGACTTTCCAGAAAAGAGATTTCTCCTACAAAAGCACGTGGTGAGATATGACAGGTCAGAATAAAATACTAAAGGACATCATAAAATGGTTAAATACCAAAGGAAAGGAGGCACGTTGAGTAGATAAAATGGGCCCAAGCTGCTAACACTACATTGCTCTTTGGGATCAAACAAGAATTTTTTGTTTCTGTGTTAAGGGCATCAATAGTGAGGTCCTTATGAGAAAAATGTTGAGGGTCTGACAAGTCTCCTAAGTAGTCACACATCAAGCCATCCCTCACACTAACAGGCTGGATCCGCCATTTTAACCAGCAGCGGATCAAATCAATTCCAGTTAAGCCATGTGTGGTCAGGGCTCTCAACTTTGTGTGGAGAGCAGTTGATGGATCCATCTCCTCATTAGTTTGCCAACCCGAAAATTTTACTTTCTTGTTGAGTCTTCCCGGCCTGAAACCCGGTAGGGGATTTTCTCCCTTTCGTGTAGTGTTCCTGCAGCAAAACCAGGTTCTGTTCCACCCTTTGGGATGACTCGCCAGTTTCAATTTAGGAAAGCCGCCATTCTTCCTCTTCTGAATACTGACCCCGCCATGTTCGCAGGTAGAGCCATTCTTTACTTTAGTCTGACAGTTGATATAGAAAAATTCCCTAGAGAGGGTCACGGGCGGCTCAATCTGGAGGTACACCTCAGATAATACCTGCAATTGACATATGTTGGTCATGGAGTTGCGGCTGATGTCCTGGGGCCTAAGCTCGAAGAAGGGCAGAAGATCTCTGAAAAACTTTGAGGCGGGGGACGAAATCCTCTGCGTAGGTGATTAGTAAAAATAATGACTTCCCCCCTGTTGTGGTTGTGGAAACGGCTCTTCTTCAAGAGCTCGCCATCTTATGACTTTTTGAGCTTGCAAAAAGCCTTGATCCACAAGATTGTCTAAAGTAAGTTTGGATTCTCTAGACTTGGCCCAATTGCAAGCTTTGGAATTCTTTGGTACCATGGCGAGTCAGGAAGCAACTACAAAGGCAATAGAGAAAATGAGCCGATGTGGGATTTAAGTCGCCTATGCTAGTTTGCTATTTAAGCCGGCAAAGTCAAGAAAGTATGAATCATATTTCCACAAACACTTAACAAAATTTAATGTTTCATAAACAACTTCCTATGAAAGTTCTCTATCGAACGGATCTAGCAAATGAAGGGGAAAAATGAGCTAATATGTTTTATTGCGGACGGAAGGGTTGAGACTATGGCGGTCAAAGGACATCCGTGGCGGCCCATTCCTAGATCTAATTTGGGGACAAACAAGACGTAAACCATACTGGAAGTTTTGCAGTGTTAAGAAACATGTTGAATGCATAGATCTACGGGATGCGCATTTGATGAACACGATGAACTCGGTATGAACGTCGAACGAATTGAACCCTAATGAGAAGAGGTTGGTACCCGATCTAGTTGTGGTAGGTATGGAGATGGTCGCACCCGCTTCGACGATTGCGAAGAAGTTTGGAGATATTGAAGAAGGAAGTAAGGGCTCTGGTTCCACTCGCGGTGCTCCGGTGAAGCTCGGATGGAGAAGAACTGGAAGGAGGAAGACGATAGAAAGTTACTGCAAAGGCATAGTGGACTTGTTTATGAGTAAGAGAGCAAAGCGATGTAGTGAAAAGACAAAATGGCTGCATTAAATTTGTGGCTAGAAGTACGCCTTGATTTTTGCATCGACCTAGATGTGGTGCAGTTTTCAAAAGATTGGCCATGACGACTGAAGCAAACAACGGCCAGCAAAGGTGACGTCACTGAAAAACAAGCACTGGAAGAATAACAAATCTAGAAGTGTTGCAAGCCAGCGTTTTAAATCCATGAGGAATATAGGTGTTAAGCCGCCAAAGGAGAAGAAGAGAAATTGACATGAGTGCATTCAAATCAATCTGGGGCTTAATGTCGGGGATATAACCCCACGGTATGACCCGCGCTACTGGGCCCGGTCAATAAGGTGGTGGCTCTGGAGTCAAGGTTAAGATAGACTGCACCATGGAGACAAGACAACAAGAGTTGTTGACTAAGTCGCCAGGTAGCCCAAGCACAAAGAAATCGACGTCTTGAGGCCCACGAGGCAGAAGATATCGATGGACTCCTTGCTTGAGAGACAAGGCATACTAGAGACATGTTAGGTTACGAGCCGTTTCATGGCTTGGACTCTGTTGTAAGCCCTAGGGTCTCGACCTATATATAAAGGTGAGTCTCTAGGACAAAAATATTCAAGTTAGACACCCTTGAAAGCTAGGTCAGCGATCCCACATCCTTGTGATCGAGATCTCCATTAATATAGACACAAAGCAGGACGTAGGCTATTACCTCCATTGGAGGGACCGAACCTAGGTAAACCCGCCTCCCGTTCTCATTCGATCTCTTTGAGTCACCACCCATCGGCGATGGCCTCACACCTTAGTCCTTGCATGAGGACATCTGCCCTGACAAAACCATGATAGTTTTCGCAAGGCCCACAATCCTTCTGGAATCATGGCAATCAAGAAGCATGAGTTCCAAGAGCTAAAGAAAGGAAGTGGCTCTATCAAGGAGTACATGCAAAAGTTCAACCTCCTATCAAGGTATGTCCCTGAAGATGTCAACATTGAGGCAGCTAAAAAGGAACACTTCATGGAAGGACGTCAACAAGCCCTGTAGTATCATCTCATTGTCTGCGACTGTCCAACCTTCTTCGACCTGGTGAACAAGGGTCTCATAGTTGAATACAAGCGTCGTGCCTTGGAAGATAGCCGCAAGTTTAAGATGATCACCAAGGGTAGTTCACACAACCAGAAGCCTCGCACATGGCAGCCAGCTCCGGCCAAGCCAACCTACGGGCCTCAAAAAGCTAGACCTCCTACACCTCCTCCGAGATACCAGCCTCGGCAGTATGCCAATCCCATGCATGCCTACAACAACCCCAATAAAAATAATAGCGGCAAGAACAACAACAACTCAGACCAAGTCACTTGTTTTGGATGGGGACAGCCAGGGCACTACTCAAGGCAATGCCCAAACAAGAAGCTAGATGCACCGCACCCCAATGCGCTGGATCAAGGTCAAGGTCGTGGAGCGCCACTAAGAAGCCAAGATCACACAACCAGACCACAAATGGAAAGGGTCATGTGAATCACGTCACCGCTGAGGAAGTCTTGGAAGACCCAGACATCATACTGGGTATGTTCCTTGTCAACTCAACCCCAGCAACCATTTGTTCGATTGTGGAGCTTTGCATTCATTTGTTACCCAAAAGTTTGCACTACATAGTGCTTTGAATCCTATACACATGGGTTGTTCTATGTTGGTACAAACCCGAGTTTAGTTTTGGGGATCGAGATAGGGTGTAAAGGAGTTTGGATTGTCATCAACGGGTTAGATTTCCTAGCAGACCTCATCATCTTGAAGTCACAAGGCTTGGATGTGATCCTAGGCATGAATTGGTTAACCAAGCACCAAGGCTTGTTAGATTGCGCCAAGCAGACTGTTACCATGACGAATAGACAAGGAGTTGAAGTTAAGTATATCCGCAACCCTTCCTCCGCTCAAGCTCCTCACTTCAATTGTCTGTCTTGAGTTGAGTTGGATCAAGTGCTAGTCGTATGTGAATACCCGGATGTCTTTCTTGATGATCTGCCCAGGATGCCTCCTAACCGTGATATTGAGTTCATTATTGAGATAATGCCCGGAGCAGGACCCATCTATAAGAAGCCCTATAAAATGCGAGATCACATCATTAGGATAATGATGTGATGGACAAGACCCAATCCTAAGCATATCACAAGATCGTGTAGTTCGTCTGCTAAAGCTTTTCCGAGGTCAAGTATCGTTTCCTTAGACCATGAGATTGTGCAACTCCCGGATACCGTAGGAATACTTTGGGTGTGCCAAACGTCACAACATAACCGGGTGGCTATAAAGGTACACTACGGGTATCTCCGAAAGTATCTGTTGGGTTGGCACGAATCGAGACTGGGATTTTTCACTCTGTATGATGGAGAGGTATCTCTGGGCCCACTCGGTAAGACATCATCATAATGAGCTCGATGTGACTAAGGAGTTAGACATGGGATGATGTGTTACGGAATGAGTAAAGAGACTTGCGGTAGCGAGATAGAACAAGGTATAGGGATACCGACGATCGAATCTCGGGCAAGTATCGTATCGGTAGACAAAGGGAATTGTATATGGGATTGATTGAATCCCAGACATCGTGGTTCATCCGATGAGATCATCGTGGAGCATGTGGGAGACAACATGGGTATCCATATCCCGCTTTTGGTTATTGACCAGAGAGGTGTCTCGGTCATGTCTACGTGTCTCCTGAACCCGTAGGGTCTACACACTTAAGGTTCGATGACGCTAGGGTTATAGGGAAATAGTGTACGTGGTTACTGAAGGTATTTCGGAGTCCCGGATAAGATCCCAGACATCACGAGGAGTTCCGGAATGGTTCGGAGGTAAAGATTGATATATAGGAAGTGAGGATTTGGTCACCAGAAGAGTTTCGGGCATCATCGATAGCGTACGAGGACCATCGGAAGGGTTCCGGGGGTCCACCAAGTGGGGCCACCAGCTATAGAGGGCTGCATGGGCCTCAAGTGGGATGGAACCAGCCCCTAGGTGGGCTGGTGCGCCCCCCAAAAGGGCCCAAGGTGCAGCTGAAGTGGGAAGGGGGGCAAACCCAAGGGCAGATGGGCCCTAAGGCCCACCCTAGGGCAGTCGCACCCCTCTCCCTCTTGGCCGCCGGCCAGATGGGATCTGGTGGCTGCCGCATCACCCTAGGGACTCCGATCTTGGCTGCCTTCTCCTCCTCATATAAATAGAGGAGCCCTTGGGGCTACCGGGGATATGCATCTCTCTCTCCCACAATGCAGCCCTACTCCTCCCTCTCCTCGTCCTCTGTAGTGCTTAATGAAGCTCTGCCGGAGTACCATGCAGCTCCACCGTCACCACGCCGTCGTGGTGTCGGAGCTCTCCCTCAACCTCTCCATCCTCCTTTCTAGATCAAGGCATAGGAGACGTCACCCGGCTGCATGTGTGTTGAACGCGGAGGCGCCGTTGTTTGACGCTTAGATCGGATTCCATCGCGATCTGAATCGCTGCGAGTACGACTCCACCAACCATGTTCTAGTAATGCTTCCGCTTTGTGATCTTCAAAGGTATGAACATGCACTCTCCCCTTACTCGTTGCTGGTTTCTCCATAGATATATCTTGGTGAACACGTAGGAATTTTTTTTGATTTACTAATACTTCTTCCAACACGCTTATGCCTCTCCCTCAAACAGAATTGCAATAATGATTTCCGATCTTGTTAACAATTGCCTAGGATAATTCTGCACACCGACCCATCATTATTCCACACTCACTATTTGTTATATATTGTAATATTATGATAACAACAACTATTTTTATATTTTAGTTCTCCGATATCATGCAAAGCTATCCTCTTCATACCCACAACATAGTTTTATTTCTCGTTTGTAGTTGGAAGCAACGTTCGGTGTACGTACAGTCGTATCGGTGGCATATAGGACTTGAGAGAATATTGATCTTACCTTTAGGTCCTTGTGGGTTCGACACTCCATACTTATCACTTCCACCTTTGGAAATTGCTACGATGATTCCTTGCACTTGGGGATTATCACTTCCCGCTTAGCGATCTAGAAGGGTATGTATATCCACTCTCCCTGATCTCCATACATAGATTCTTGGGTGTTTGTAGGAATTTTTTGTTTCCCATGCAACGTTCACCAACAGTGGCATCATGAGCTAGGTCTATGCGTAGATAACATGCACAAGTAGAACACAAAAGATTTTATGGGCGTTGATGTTCAGATTGCATACCTCCTTAGTCTTATCTTGATTCGACGGTATTGTGGGATGAAACGGCTTGGACCAACCTTACTCATCCACGTACGAGAGACCGGTTCCATTACCTGACATGCAACTTGTTGTATAAAGATGGATGGCGGGTGTCTGTCTCTCCCACTTTAGTTGAATCGGATTCGACAGAGGTGGTCCTGGTAGAAGGTTAAAAGTCAACTTGATTATCACCATTGTGGCTTTGCGTAGGTAAGAACGGTTCTTACTAGTTGCCCATGACAGCCACGTAAAACTTGTAACAACAAAGCTGAGGACGTCTAACTTGTTTTTGTAGGGCATGTTGTGATGTGATATGGTCAAGATGTGATTTGATATATGTTGAGGTATGATATGATCATCTTTTGTATTAGTTATCATGACTTGCATGTCGATGAGTACGGAAATCGGAGGAGCCATAGGGTTGTCTTTAATTATTGTATGACCTGCGTGTCAATCATTAAGCGCTATGTAATGTTTTACTTTATTTCTAAACGATAGCAATAGTAGTAGAAGCATGGCTGGCGCGACAACCCCGATGGCAACACAATGATGGAGATCATGGTGTCATGCCAGTGATGATGGAGATCATGCCAGTGCTTTGGAGATGGAGATCAAAAGCACAAGTTCATGGCCATATCATGCCACTTATGATTTGCATGTGATGTTAATCCTTTTATGCATCTTATTTTTCTTAGGACGTTGGTAGCATTATAAGGTGATCCCTCACTAAAATTTCAACATAAAATTGTGTTCTCCCCGAGTGTGCACCGTTGCGAATGTTCGTCGTTTCGAAGCACCACGTGATGATCGGGTGTGATAGACTCTACGTTCACATACAACGGGTGCAAGCCAGTTTTGCACATGTGGAACACTCGGGTTAAACTTGACGAGCCGAGCATGTACAGACATGGCCTTGGAACATAGGAGACCGAAAGGTCGAACATGAGTCATATAGTAGATATGATCAACATTAAGATGTTCACCATTGAAACCACCTCATCTCATGTGATGATCGTACTTGGGTTGGTGGATTTGGATAAGGTCACACTTAGACAATCAGAGGGATGTTGATTTGAGTGGGAGTCCTTAAGTAATGGGAGTGCCTAGGTCTCAGTCAAGTAATATAGTATGCAAAAAGAAAAGAAAACTGAAAGAAAAACTGTATGCACTACAGGAAACAGATACTTTGCCGTCTGCAATCCCGGATGGTAAAGGCATGAATCCCGGGCGGCAAAGGCTTTGCCGTCCGCCAGCGGACGGCAAACCGTCCGGCTGAATGAGCCACGGTAAAGGCCTCTTTGTCGTCCGCTGGTGGACGGCAAAGACCTTTGAATCTTTGCCATCTGCCAGCGGACCGCAAAGGGCCTGGACGGCACACGTGGCCACTTACCTCCGTTAGGGGCTTAACGGCGTGCTTTGCCGTCCGCTGGCAGATGGCAAAGACCTTAGGTCTTTGCCGCCTGCCAGCGGACGACAAAGAACCCACCTAGGCCAGCCCCAGTTTGCACAGGTAGCTGCCACGTGGCCACTTCGTCGTCTGCTAGCAGACGGCAAAGCCCTTTGCCGTTCGCCAGCAGACGGCAAAGCGGCCATATAGCCCCTGTTTTTTTGTTTTTCTTAAAATCGTTCAATTTGACAGAATATTCATATATAGCCAACATATACATATCCAACATGCATATCCAAAACATACATATCATTCAACATGTTCCAACAAGCATACCAAATAAGTTCCAACAACATATAGAAGTTTCGAACAACATATCCAACATACATATCGAAAACAAGTGTCCAACATACATCTCCAAAACAAGTTTCCAACATATCCAATAAACACAAAGGAAGCAGAAGTAGAAGAGTACACTCCATCAATGCAAGCTTCCTCATCTATAGCAAATCTGCAAAGTAGGAAAGATGAGAGTTAGAATAAGAAGAAGACTAGGTAGATCAAAAAGAAGAAAAAGAAGAAGAAAAAGAATAAGAAAAAGAAGAAGAATCTATCTTCTCTTTCTTTTTCTCCTCTCCTCTAAGTATAGCTATCCTAGGTAGAATATATCATTTTGGAGCTAAGTAAGGTTATTATGTATTTTTGAGGAAAATAAGCTAAGTATAGGTCATTTTGGAGCTAAACCAAGGTTATTTTGCCATTTTTTTTACCTAAGTGAGCATATTATGTCATAAATGAACTAGCTAAGCTAATTATAGATCATTATTGAGCTATCCTAGGTAGTTATGCCATTTTGTACCTAAGTTAGCTAATTATGTCATAAATGAACTAGCTAAGCTAGCTATAGATCATTATTGAGCTATACTAGGTACTAATGCCATATTCGAGCTAACTAAGCATATCAAGTCATTTTGGAGGAAAAAAATGCTAAGTATAGGTCATTTTATAGCTATCCTAGGTAGAATATACCATTTTCTAGGTAACTAAGCATATCATGTCATTTTTGAGGAAAATAAGCTAAGTATAGGTCATTTTGGAGCTAAGTAGGTCATTTCTTAAGCTAAGTATGCATTTGTTAATGAAAACACTTGGGAAAACTTACCATCAACTTAAGCTAAGCATGCCCCGAGGAAGGAGGCTCAGAGCGCTCTGGACCCCCGGCCACCATCTATCAACACCTGCAATGACAAAGAGTGAACGAAATTAGTTCAACATAAAAAAATTGAATACGTAATAACATATATATGTACATAATAATAATTGAATACCTCACATTACTAATATTAATCTTCATCGTCTATATATGCTCCGGGATCAATAAATGCATAATCATCATCACTATCAGTAATGACGTGCTCATCAACATCATCAATAAATGCATCAACATGTGGAGGGCCTCTATGTAATCGGTCAAGCATTGTCAGGTCATCCGCAACAGTAACCTCTTCTTCTTCCGTCTCTTCTTGTTCCTGCTCAAGGGTGAAGTTGGGTTCACTGTCGCCGTCAACCTCAATGTTCTGGGGTGAAGTAGAGCGGTTCTTGAAGCGTTTTTTGGAAACACGTGTTTCTTGGAAGAATTCTCCTTCATATGTGTCTGGGTTAATGTGAGATTCATAATCATCTTCATTGAGGGGAGGTGGTCTAAAATGTGGCGACACATCATAAACGACATCCCAACCTTTCAAATTTGGATCCGTTTGGTAAGCCCATGGTAGATAGAAAACTTGGGTCGCCTGTTGAGCTGTAATATAGACATCGGGAACATCCAAATGGGTGCTTTGTTTGATTTCGACTAGCCCTATATGTTCATGAGTCCTTCTAGTCTCCTTTGGCTGGAACCAATAACATTTGAAGACTACGACATTTGGTGGGTTTTCACAATAGAATGTAAGTTCATAAATTGCTTCAACTCTTCCATAATACTCGACCCCTCCTTCACCGACAGCGGAGACACAACAATTTGTAGTCTTTCGGTCGGCCATAGATAGCTCTTTGCCAAAAGTACGAAAGCTATACCCATTGATGTCGTATTTGTCAAATGAACGGACCGTAAATTCAAAACCATTTGCGACTTGTCTCAATTCGGAGTCCATAGACTCTGCATTAGCCTACAAGTTTAATACCAAAGGATTGTTGCATTAGCCGCAAACTAGGCGAAGAAATTAAATCGTCTAATTAATGGAAATTACCGTTTGCTTGAACCAAGAGATGAAACCGGGATGGCCGCCTCCATGCTTTGCCAGAAGCTCATACTCTTCGATGGAATCCTTTTGGATCACCGCTCCAGCCGAGAATTTGGCGACGTATCGACTGTATCACATATCCGGGAATAAGAGCATTTCAAAGGAATTAGAAGTTGCGAAACAATGCACCGAGAACTTACTCGATGTATGGCCGCACTTTTGTTAGGTTGTTGAGGATATACAACGAAATGGTCTGCCATTCTTCGACATCCAACCCTATTGATTTCGAAGCACCGGCTGGTGCTAGCTTCCCTTTGAATAGGCTGAGGTTGGATCGACCTTTTTCACGGCCGCCATCATTGTACCGAGGCTTCAGATTATGCAAATGACGATTCTAGGCTGTGTATTGTGTTGTCACAAAGTTTGCCGCCTCCTTAGTAATGAATGCCTCGGCCATCGATGCTTCAACTCTATGTTTATTTTTACATTTTGCTCGAAGCGTCTTCTGCATCCTCTCAATTGAGAAGCACCAATGATTTTACACGGGCCCCCCAATCTTGCCTCGGTCGGGAGATGCAAAATCAAATGCTGCATTGGATTATTGAAGCCCGGTGAAAGGATCTTTTCTAACTTGCAGATCAACTCCGGTGCCAACTCTTCTAGTTCGTCTAGCACGTCAGGCAATAGTTCTTTCACACAAAGAGCACGAAAGAAATAGCTCAGCTTTGCCAGTACTAGCCATTCATCCTCAGGGATAAAGCCACGCAACATCACCGGCATTACCCGCTCAAGCCATATGTGCCAATCATGACTCTTGAGACCCAATATTTTCAATTTTTCAAGACTTGCTCCCCTCTTTAGATTCGGTGCATACCCATCGGGGAACGTCAACTGCATTTTCACCCACAAGATCATTTCCCTCATAGCTGGCCTTCCAAGATTGAACCATGCCTTTGGCTTCCTCCAGTTCTTCTTTCCTTTCGGTTGTCGAATGTTTTGTAACGGTCTATCACATAGAGCCTCCTGGTTGACCCTAGCCTTAGGATTATCCTTCGACTCCCCCTCTATGCCGAACAATGTACCAAAAAGGGCCTCCGCGACATTCTTTTTAGTGTGCATCATGTCGATGTTGTGTGGGCAAAGGAGGTCTTTGAAGTAAGGCAGATCCCACAAACATATCTTGTGAGTCCAGGCATGTTCCGTATTATACCCTTTGAAATACCCTGGACGATTTGGATCCGGCTCGAGAGCGTTTATCTGATCCAGGATCTGTTGGCCTATCAACGCAGGTGGTGCAATGTTTTTGACAACTCTACCTTTGATGAAATTCTTCTTGTCTTTTCTGAACTTATGGTCAGGATCCAGGAACTTTCTATGCATGTCGAAGCAAGAAAACTTGCGACCTGCCTCCAGCCAATGGAACTGAAGAGCTGCCTTGCATGTGGGGTACGGAAACCTTCCATGCACACACCAGCCAACGAATAGTGCATACACCGGCAAGTCATGCATCAAGTACATGTACCACACATGCATTTTGAAGTTCTTTTTTGTAGCGGCGTCGTATGTCTTGATCCCATTATCCCAGGCTTCTTGCAATTCATCCTTAAGCGGTTGCATGTACACATTCATATTCTTCCCCGGATATTTGGGCCCTGGAATTATCAGGGTCAGGAAAATGTTCTTTCTTTTCATAATCTCTCCAAGGGAGATTGAGTGGAATGACAAATATAGGCCAACAACTATATTGTGTTGCCGTCATACCATACACATTGAACCCATCCGTGCTGATGGCAACTCGAGGATGCCTTGGTTCTGCCGCTTTATCCTTATGTAATGCATCGAAGTGCTTCCACGCAGAAGCGTCTGAAGTGTGTCCCAACATCGGATTCCCATCTGCATCCAGTTCTGTTCTTTTGCCCAATTTATGCCACGTCATCTGTCTAGTCGTCTCTTCGACCATGAAAAGCCGTTGAAGTCTTGGTATGATTGGCAGATCCTGAAGAACATTAATGGGGATTTTGGTCTGACTCTTCTCACCCATACCGTTGTCTACCAGAACATACCTGGAAGCATTGCAAATGGGGCAATAGTTCAAGCCCGCATACTGAAGCCTAAATAAGGCACATCCATTCTCATAGGCATCTATCTTCTCATAGGGCATGTTAAGCGCACGCAGGATTTTGTCCGACAGGTACAGGTTTGGTGGCAATACACGACCTTTGGGTAGAAAGCGTCCAAATATTGTCATAATCGCGTCGTAGCATTCTCTGCCCAGGTTGAACTGAGCCTTTAGAGCCATTACTTGCGCGATGGCATCCAGCTGACAAAGCTCAGCGTGCTCATGGAGAGGACATTTTGAAGACTCCAACATTTCATAAAAGGCCTTTGCAGATTCCTCCATCTCATCATCCGAATCCCGAGCATCATCAAAGTCTTGCACCATGTCTTCGATCCCGGTACCATGCTCGTCGGTGCGACGACGAAGTACCTTAGCTCTGGCACGTTGGGCAGACTCACCATGAAATGTCCAGACCGTATAATTAGGCGTAAAACACCACTTTTGCAGGTGTTTGATCATTTCAAACTATGACTTCTTCTTACAGTTGTCGCAATCGACACAAGGGCACCAGGTTGTTTTCTATCCATTTGCAAATGCGACTCTCACAAACTCCTTGGTTTTTGTTAACCATTCACGGGTCATGTCTTTCTGACTAGTGTGACCAGTGTACATCCACCCACGATCACTCATCCTGCCTAGCGACTAGACACACACAAAATATATACATAATTCAGCAAACCATATTCATCAGTTAAGAGAGTTTGTTAGTTTCATTACGTCGATGCAACCCTAGACGCTAGTAGGTAAAGATAGGTCCTAATCCCACCCGAGTATGTGTAGATTGGGTTCGTTTTCCCATGCTCCGCTCCGAATCCACCGCACAATTTCGGCAGCACCTCCCCATTGTTCTCCTGATACACGTCTCGGCAATAAGCAGAGAGGATGTGTACCCGGAGAACAACAGGGAGGCACTGACCAAATTCTGCATCAGATCCGGAGCAGAGCATACGGAAAAACGAACCCAATCTACACATACTCGGGTTGTCCATGGATAACGTTGGACAATTCGAAAGAATCACGGTTATAAATATGCTAATGAATGCATATTTATAGATGTAACCCTTTCGAATGGGAGACACATAGTGGTTACGCATACTGATGATTCAAGACACCTATAGCTAGCAAGTTTCATCGGCACGAAGACCGGAACAGAGGAAATGAAGGGTGCAGGAGGAGATGTAATTTGTGCTCACCCACGAATGCAGGGGTGAAGCTCGTCGAACGCACGGGGAGGTCGTCGAACACCAGACCCTCGCAGCAACGAAACAACTGCACATTTAAATCCACCTGATCAACATAAATATGATGTTCTGTATAACAAAATCGAAAAATATATGACCTAGCTAACTCATAATTCACAAATATATGAGGTGGGGTCGGCGTGTCGGGGGTGTCGTGTCGGGGTCGGGGTGTCGGGCTTGTCGTGTCGGGGTCGGGGTGCTATGTCGTGGTCGGGGGTGCCATGTCGGGGTGTCGGGGTTACGTCGGCGCCGACGCACCCCTCCTCCTCCTCTTCTTCTTCTCCTTCTTCTTTTTCTTCTTTTCTCCTCCTCCTCCTCCTCCTCCTCCTTTTCTTCTTCTTTTTCTTCTTCTCCTTCTTCTTCTTCTTCTTCTTCATCTCCTTCTCCTCCTCTTCTTCTTACTAAACTAAATTACTAACTAACTAACCTAACTATATTACTAAATTACTAACTAAACTAAGCTATTAACTACAACTAACTAACTAAATTACTAACTAAATTAATTAACTACAACTAAGAACTACCTAAATTACTAACTAGAATATTAAAAAATAAAAGTGGAGAGGGGGAGGGGGCTCACCGGAGTGAGGTAGGTGGAGGTCGGTTGTGGGGCGTCGGGGGGCAGGGGGCGCGGGCGGGCGGCAGGTGGGGCCGGCGTGCCGGCGGCCGGCGGGCGGAGGGGCGCCGGCGGGGGCGGGGGCGGGGGCGGGGTCCAGCGGCAGAGGGGCGGGGACGGGGCGGCCGGCGGCGGAGGGGCGCTGGCGGGTGCGGGGGCGGGGCGGCCGGCGGCGGAGGGGGCGCGGGCGGGGGCTGGGCGCCCTACGGGTAGCCGGCGGGCAGGGGGTGCGCAGGCGGCCGACGGGTGTGGTGGGTGCGGGCGGCCCGCGGGGCAGCAGTAGGGGCGCAGCGGCACGACGGGGGGTGCACCGTTAACGTTAGGTTAGGTATACTCTTTGCCATCCGCTAGCGGACGGCAAAGAGGTGGGGTGGTGGACCGTTGCAGTTGTGCCATCAACTGGACCCCACCCCAGCTCTTTGCCGTCCGCTAGCTAACGGCGAAGCTTCTTTGCCGTCCGCTAGCTGACGGCAAAGAGCTGGCAGATGGCAAAGCACCTCTTTGCCGTCCACTATCTCTTTGCCGTCCGCTTCGAACTAGCTAATGGCAAAGGCTCTCTTTGTCGTCCACCAGCGGACGGCAAAGAGCTGGCAGACGGCAAATTGTCTGATTCCAGTAGTGATGCACAAATCTCAATGCGAGATCAACGGATTATAGTGTCGACTAAGACTTCACAAAGTCTCAATCGACTGTTTTTTAGCAAGCCCGTTAAGTAATATGATTAATTGAACTCATTATCACGAACATTGTCAAATTTTCTTTGCAAATTATGTTATAGATCAATAGCTCGCGCTCTAGCTTCCCTGAATTTTGATACATTCCTAGAGAAAAAGTAAGTTGAAAGATGGTGGTAGCAATTATGCGGACTGGGTCCGTGATCTGAGGATTGTCCTCATTGCTACATAGAAGGCTTATGTCCTTGATGCATTGCTCGACGCGTCAACCCCTCAAGCGTCATTTGTGGGTGTTGAGAACATTAGACATGCACATTTTCTATGACTACTTGATAGTTCAGTGTGTCATGCTTTACGACTTAGAATTGAGGCTTCAAGGACATTTTGAACGTCATGGAGCATATGAGATGTTCCAAGAGATACAATTGGGATTTCAGGCTTGTGCCCGTGTTGAGAGGTATGAGACCTCCAACAAGATTCTTTGCCTGCAAGATTAAGGAGAATAGCTCAACCAGTGAGCATGTGCTCAGATTGTTTGGGTGATACAATCACTTGAATCAAGTGGGAGTTGATCTTCCAGATAAGATAGTGATTGATATAGTTCTCCAAGTCACTGCCACAAAGCTACAAGAGCTTCGTGATGAACTATAAACATGCCAGGGAGGTAGGGATGGAAAGATGGTCCCTGAGCTATTTGCGATGTTTAACACCGTGAAGGTAGAAATCAAGAAGGAGCATCAAATGTTGATGGTTAGTAAGACCTCTAGTTTCGAGAAGGGCAATAAGGGAAACTTCATGAATGTCAAGCCAGTTGCTGCTCAAGTGAAGAAACCTAAGGTTGAATCCAAACCTGAGACTAAGTGCTTCTATTATTAGGAGAACGGTCACTGAAGCGGAAAATCCCTAGATACTTGGTAGAAAGAAGTTTGGAAACGTCAACAAAAGTATATTTGATATACGTGTTATTGATGTGTACCTTACTAGTACTCCTAGTAGCACCTGGGTATTAGATACCGGTTCAGTTGCTAATGTTAGTAACTCGAAATAAAAGCTACGGAATAAATGGAGACTAGCTAAGGGCGAGGTGATGATGTGTGTTGGAAGTGTTTCCAAGGTTGATGTGATCACCATCGCATGCTCCCCTACCTTCGGGATTAGAGTTAAACCTAAATAAATGTTATTTGGTGTTTGCGTTGAGCATGAACATGATAAGTTCGTGTTTTTTTGCAATATGGTTATTCATTTAAGTCAGAGAATAATGGTTATTCTATTTACATGAATGATACCTTCAATGGTCATGCACCCAATGTGAATGGTTTATTGAATCTCGATCATAGTGGTACACATGTTCATAATATTTATGCCAAAAGATGCAAAGTTAATAATGATAGTACCACATACTTGTGGCACTGCTGCTAAGGCCATATTATTGTGAAGCGCATGAAGAAACTCCATGCTGATGGATCTTTGGACTCACTCGATTTCGAATGGGTTGAGACATCCGGACCATGCCTCATGGGCAAAATGACTGAGACCTGTTTTCCGGTATGATGGAGTGGGCAAGTGACTTATTGGAAATTATACATGTTGATGTATGCGGTCCAATGAGTGTTGAAGCATGCAGTGGATATCGTTATTTTCTTACCTTCATTGATGATTTGAGTAGATATGCGTATATTTACTTAATGAAACACAAGTCTGAAAAGTTTGAAAAGTTCAAGCAATTTCATAGTGAAGTTGAAGATCATCGTGACAACAAGATAAAATGTGTACGATATGATCGTGGAGGTGAATATCTCAGTTACGAGTTTGGTATGCAACTTAAGACAATGTGGAGATTGTTTCATGACTCACGCCACCTGGAGCACCATAGTGTAATGGTGTGTCCGAACGTCGTAGTGGTGGTCTATCGGATATGGTGCGTACTATGATGTCTCTTATCGATTTGCTACTATCGTTTTGGGGTTATGCATTAGAGACAACTACATTCACTTTAAATAAGGAACCATCTAAATCCGTTGAGATGACACCGTATGAATTATTGTTTGGAAGAATCCTAAGTGTCATTTCTTAGAGTTTGGGGATGCGACACTTATGACTGATAAGCTCGAACCAAAGCGAAAAAGTGCATCTTCATAGGATACCCTTAGGAAACAGTTGGGTATACCTTCTATCTCAGATCTGAGGGCAAAGTGTTTGTTGCTAAAAATGGGTCCTTTCTCGAGAAAGAATTTATCTCGAAAGAATTGAGTGGGAGGAAAGTAGAACTTGATGAGGTTGTTGAACCGTCACTTCAGTTGGATAGTAGCATGACGCGGAAAGATGTTTCTGCAGCGCCTACACCAAGTGAAGAGGAAGCAAATGATGATGGTCATGAAGCTTCGGATCAAGTTACTATCGGACCTCGTAGGTCGATAAGGACTCGTGCCGCCCCTAAGTGGCACAATAATACTGTCTTGGAGGTCATGTTGTTGGACAGTAGTGAGCCTACGAGCTATGAAGAAGCAATGGTGGCCTTGGATTCCAACAAATGGCTCAGAGCCATGAAATCCGAGGAAGGATCCATGTATGAAAACAAAGTACGGACTTTGGTAGACTTGCCCACTGAATGACACACCGTTAAGTACAAATGGACCTTTAAGAAGAAGAATCACGCTGATGGTAAATGTCACCATTTATAATGCTCGACTTGTCGCAAAGAGGTTTTCGACAAGTTCAAGGAGTTGAGTATGATGAGACTTTCTTACTCGTAGCGATGCTAAAGTCTGTTAGAATTATGTTAGGAGTTGCTGCATTTTTCGATTATGAAATCCGCCAGATGGATGTCAAAACATCTGTTCCTTTATGGTTTCCTTGAGAAAAGGTTGTATGTGATATAACCGGAATGTTTTGTCAATCCTAAGGATGCTAAAATGTATGCAAGCTCTAGCAATCCTTCTATGGACTGGATCAAGCATCTCGGAGTTGGAATATATGCTTTGATGAGATGATCAAAGTTTTTGGGTTTATGCATAGTTTATAAGAAACTTGTATTTACAAGAAAGTGAGTGGGAGCACTATATAATTTTTGATAATTATTTTTGGTTGACATATTGTTGATCGGAAATAATGTAGAATTTTTGAAAATCATAAAGGGTTGTTTGAAAGGAGTTTTTCAAAGGAATACCTCGAATGAAGCTACTTAAATATTGGGCATCAAGATCTATAGAGGTAGATCAAGACGCTTGAAAACTTTCAATGAATACATTACTTGACAAGATTTTGAAGGAGTTCAAAATAGATCAGTCAAAGAAGGAGTTCTTGGCTGTGCTGTAAGGTATGAATTGGAGTAAGACTCAAAGCTTGACCACGGCAGAAGAAAAAGGAAGGATGAAGGTCATCCCCTATCCCTTAGCCATAGGCTCTATGTAGCATGTCATGCTGTGTACCGCACCTAGTGTGTGCCTTGCCATGAGTCTGTGAAGGGGTACAAGAGTGATCCAGGAGTGGATCACTGGACAACAGTTAAAATTATCCTTAGTGACTCGAGGACTAAGGAAATGTTTCTCGATTATGGAGGTTATAAAGAGTTTGTCGTAAAGGGTTACGTTGATGAAAGCTTTCACACCAACCCGAATGACTCTAAGTAGCAATCCGGATACGTATAGTGGAGCAGTCATTTGAAATAGCTCCAAGTGGAGCGTGGTAGTAGCATCTACATTATGACATAGAGATTTGCAAAGTACACACGGATCTGAATGTCGTAGACCCATTGACTAAACCTCTTCCACGAGAAAAACACGATCAACACCAGAACTATATGGGTGTTAGATTCATTACAATGTAAATCACATAGTGATGTGAGCTAGATTATTGACTCTAATGCAAGTGGGAGACTGTTGGAAATATGCCCTAGAGGCAATAATAGATTTTTTATTATCATATTTCCTTGTTCATGATAATTGTTTATTATCCATGCTAGAATTGTATTGATTGGAACTCAAATACATGTGAGGGTACATAGACAACATTGTGTCTCTAGTGAGCCTCTAATAGACTAGCTCGTTGATCAAAGATGGTCAAGCTTTCCTGGCCATAGACATGAGTTGTCATTTGATAGCGAGATCTCATCATTAGGATATTGATGTGATGGACAAGACCCAAACTTTGAATGTAGCAAATGATCGTGTCAGTTTATTGCTATTTTTTCTACATGTCAAGTATATGTTCCTATGACCATGAGATCATGCAACTCACTGACACCGGAGGAGCACCTTGTGTGTATCAAATGTCACAACATAACTGGGTTACTATAAAGATGCTCTATAGGTATCTCCGAGGGTGTTTGTTGGGTTGGCATGGATCGAGACTGGAATTTGTCACTTCGTATGACGGAGAGGTATCTCTGGGCCCACTCGGTGATACAACATCACAAGAAGCTTACAAGCAATGTGACTAAGGAGTTAGTCACGAGATCTTGTATTACGGAACGAGTAAAGATACTTGCCGGTAATGAGATTGAACTACGTATGGAGATACCGACGATCGCATCTCAGGCAAGCAACATACCGATGAACAAAGGGAACTACATATAGGATTGTCTGATCCTTGACATCATGGTTCAACCGGTAAAGATCTTCGTAGAATATGTAGGAACTAATATGGGCATCCAGGTCCCGCCATTGGTTATTGACTGTGGAGTTGTCTCGGTCATGTCTACATAGTTCTCGAACCCGCAGGGTGTGCACACTTAACGTTCGGTGACGATTTGGTATTGTTGAGTTATGTATGTTGATGACCGAAGGTTGTTCAGAGTCCCGGATGAGATCACATACGTCACGAGGAGCTCCAGAATGGTCCCGACGTTAATATTTATATGTGGAAAGTCATATTTTGGCTACCGAAAAAGTTTTGGATTTTTCGATATTGTACCGGGAAGCTTCCGGAAGGTTCCAGAGGGTTCCGGAGGAGTCCGGAAGGCTCTCTCTAGCACCTAGGACATGCATGAGCTGTAAGGGGGCGTCCAAGCCTTGTTGGGCCAGCCCCCAAGGGCCCATGCGGCTAGGGGGTAGGAAACCCTAAAGGGGAAGGCACCTAGGAGGTGCCTTGGGGAGGGAGGACTCCTCCCTCTTGGCCACCGCCCACTTCCTTGGACGAAGGGCTAGGTCTGCGCCCCATCTACCCCCTCCACTTATATATAGAGAGGGATAGGGAGGTTAGAAACATCCTAAGGCACATGTGCAGCCCTCCCTCCCTCCCTAGATCTGTTTCTCCACCGAGAACGCATCTTCGGCATCGCTTGGCAATGCTCTGCAGAGATTGCTTCACCACCACCGCCACCATGACGTCGTGATGTTGGATAACTCATCTACTTTTCCACCCTTGTTTGCTGGATGAACAAGGCAGAGACGTCATCGAGTAGTACGTGTGTTGAACGTAGAGGTGACATCCGTTCGGTGGTAGATAGGGACGAATTGCGATTTGGATCGCGAAGACGTTCGACTACATCAACCGCGTTTCTTAACGCTTCCCGCTTTGCGATCTACAAGGGTACGTCGATCCACTCCCCCTCTCGTAGCTGTTGATCTCCATAGATAGATCTTGGGTATTCATAGGAAATTTTTTGTTTACCATGCAACGTTCCCCAACAATACCCTCACCTAGAGAACCCTAGACACCGGTCACTTCACTCTCTCCATTTAGTACACTTTCGATCCCCTCCCCTCTGATCCGATGGTCGGCGACGAAAGCAGCTCCAGTGCAGAATTCGACGGCTGCAACATCAATGTGTACGAGGTGGCCCTCCGCATCGCCTTGAGGAGGTCGCTACTCGAGCAAGGCGGCCCCCGTAGTGGCGAATCTTCTTCCTCAGCGCCCGTCGCCCATCAACGTAGTGCCGGTGACGTCGCCAACCCTTCCTGCCCGACGCGCAGCTCCGGCAGCTCTGCTCCGCTCCGCTCCTTCAAGTATGCTGCCCACATCCACCTCCCACCGGTCTGGAAGTGGTACGTGTCCATAGTTGGGTCCTCTTTGTCCGCGCCGGGGCCGGGGGTGCACGTGGACGCCCGAGTCCGAGGCGCGTGCAGTACGACGCGAACGATAGCGGGCGTGGGAGAGGGGGAAGGAGATGGTTGTGCGCCGTTCGCCCGTGAGCACGCCGGTCGACCTTGAGGACGCGGTCCTCACGTTGGTCCTCCATCATTTTCTCACAATGGTCGGAGACGGATATGCACCTCCTCAACCACAAGAATGCCAAGGCGCTCCGACTCTCCATGGACTTGTCAGAGCGTGAGGCAAGCAAGGAGCCGACGACAAAGGTGAAGGCGGCCCGCCATGCCAAGGAGCAAGACCGCCTGCTCCCTAGGTTGTCGGGCATAATGTGTAGCTCCGATCTGACGAATGGCTCCACCTCTAGCTCCGACAATGACACACCTCCGCACGCCGACACCTACATGGATGAGGGGCATAACTGCGTTGACGACCTGAAGAGGAACGGGTCGGCGAGGAAATGATGATTTCTTTCGTCCTTTCCCGTTTTGTTTATATTTTATGTATGTTTTAAGTAGTTTGTAGTATGGATTTGCCAAAGAACTTCGATGAACTATGCTACTTTTGTCGGGCGATGCAGTGCGATACAATGAACTGCGTGTTGATCTAGTTTTACATAACGTTGTATGGGTTATATGGTTTTGACGGTTCGAAGACGAGAGACGCGAGTGTGAAAGCGAACAAATTAAACGTGTCCGATCAGGGCCAGCGGACGCGTCCGGACGGGCTGAATTTGTTATGTCTTGCCATAGATGCTCTTAAGAGCATCTCCAGCCGCGCCCCCAACAGCCCCCCTAGGCGCTTTTTCCGCGCCGGCGCTCAAAAATCGGCCTAGCCGCGCCCTCACGAGACAGTTTTTTCGCCGGTTTGGGCCGAAACAGGCGCCGGTGGACCTAGGCCGAACCCGGTGCGCTGGGGGGCACCGGGGCGGGCAATTTTGGCACGAAAAAGGATGGGCCCACCAAGTCAGTGAGACGCCGCTTCGTTGTCCTCAACGCCTCGGTTCCCGCGGGAATCAATGTGAAGGCAGCCGCGCCGGTCACCTCCATTGATGCCTCACGGGCGCCGCAGGGAAGGCGCCGCACCGCGCGTCCCACCACGCGTCACCCGGCATGCAGCCTCTCCCCGCCCCAGCTACGGCTATAAAAGGCGATGTCACCGCCGGTGGAAGGCACATGCCTCATTCCCCCCCTCCTCCGGCGCACAACCGTGCACTCTCCCCCCCCACCCGCCTTCCCGCCGACGAACATGGTCGAGAGGTTTCCAGGCGACGGCGCGGCGGCGAACGGCTTCGGCCACCGCCATCTCCAAGAGCCGGAGGCGTGCCTCCACTACGAGGCCGAGTACCCCGGCGCCCCCGGACATGCCGGTGCAGGGGGCGTGGAGGCTGAGCACCGGCGGCGTCCCGGTGCCGCCTGTGCCCGAAGGGGCGGCGCGGCGGGCCGAGATCGCCCGCATCCGCTCGTCCATGACGGAGGAGCAGCGGAACGAGCAGCGGCCGTCCAGCGCCCCGCCGCGTGTCGGTGACCTCGATCAGGGTTGCAGCAGGAACGACGGCGGCACAGGAGAGGCGCGCGACGACGACGATGACGATGACGACGACGACGGCGGCGGCGGCGACTACACCCGCTTATACACCCGCTTATACCCGCTTATACAACGGCGGCGGCGGTGTAGTTTAAGCATAGTTCGCGTGATTTTATGTTTTTTATACAAATATCAATGAAGTATCGCCGAGTTCGTGTAAAAATGGTCGAGTTTGCAAAAATTTGAACGTAATATCGTCGACCCATGGACCGACTGAAAACGAAGTCGCCCCAAGGACCAATCTAGCATCGGTTTGCTTCCAGACTGCTCTTTTTCGATGCCCAGAGGCCGAACCGCTGGAGATGCTCTAACTATGCTCCGAAGTATTCAATGTTTGCCGCTCGGCCCGGCCTCGGAACTAAGCCGGATCTTACGTCGGAGTCTTGGAAGCAAGCGACGGACTCCGCTGGCGCTGAACTCGAGCCCTCCCCCGCAACCGCAACGACTGCTGCTGATATGCATGCGAATGGCGAAATGTGTTGTCTTGTTTCAGACTTCTCATTCAAGCGGACTAGCTTTGATGCGCTGGTTATTTCGGCCTATCTCTCTGACTTCTCTATACACGCGCGAGGTGCAGGCTCTGCCAAAAATACCTTCCCACACTCGAATCGATCGTCTCGACCGCGGGTTGCAGCTGCTCGGTCCATGCATGCATGCATAGCAGCATAGGACGCATTGATGATCCTAGAAACGTGGCATCATTAGCGCCGACGGACGGATGACCTGGCGAGCCGCTGAATGAACGGTGCGAATCTCGTATTGCGACTGGAGACCATGCACTACAGCGGCGCGGTATGCTGACAGATGGGTTCAGTCGTCGCGTAGAACGGTATGATCGATCGATCGATCCCGGTAAATCGAACGAACAAATCAAACACATACGGCTACTACATACAGTACGCACATGGGATTCCTTTTGGCACGCCGGGTCATGTGCATGCAGCTGAAGAGGTCGCCCACAGGTCAGAGTCCGTTGCGCGCGCGGAGACCCAGTACTGGTCGTTCTCTTTGCGATCTCGCCGATGCTTGCTCGAGTCACAGGTCAGTAAGTTTCTTGGAATGGATAGCTTCATTCGAGCATGGGTGTACACGTACGAGTCCTCAGGAACACGTACTCAAGAAGAGAGTCGTCTGAAACTCGCATGGCTTACATGTCTTCATCGTTCCCAACTTAATTAATCTGAATATAAGACCGGCAGGATATGATGCTCTCATGTTAACGGTGAAGGATGATAATTAGGTCAAAGCTATGGTGCCGTTTTATATTCCTGCAGGGTAACGTCCATGTAGTTTTCACTTTGATTTCTTGAATTGACATTGAGCAGTGACGCTGAGATAGCGAGCTATCTTAGCAAGTCATTCGTCCGTTATTACCCAAGAAAAGAGCCCAATAGACTGCGGAGTCTATCCATTACTCTAGATGGTACAGATAGCCCAATAGACTGCGACCCAAAAGTATTCTTTGATACCTTCTTGCCCTGAAACTCACAGTAGTGTTAATTTCACTATCGATCTATCTTCGACCGCCTGTCAATTCGGTGCACGGGTCGTGCGTACGTGCACACGCAGCTCTATGATTCTATCCCGAAAGGGACTTGGGCTCACTTGGGAAGCAAAGATTTTCTTTACCGGAAAGGCTGCCGCAGTCATATTTTACTATGAGAAGAAAAAGAGTGAACATCAAGGTGGCTATCAAGCCGGCTTGATAGCCACCTTGATGTTGTCACAAGGGATTAGTGATTCGATTTTTGGTTAGTGCATATAGCGAGCCTGTATATTCTTTGGTTAGTTTCTTACCCCGTACCATTCAAGGTTTTCGCTATCGGTCTTCTCCTGTCAATATAGATCACTGGTCATGCATGCATAGTGAGCATCGTAGTTTACTTTAGTTTAGTTGTGGAGTGATAGACAATGATAGCTTGAAGGCGACTAGCTGAGGAAGGCTGCCGCAGTAATCTTTTACTATGGATGGAAAAGGACAGTCAAGATCAAAGTTGCCATCAAGCAGATAATATGCAAGAGTGTGGATAATTCGAGCGAACTGTTGTGGAAACCGTCCAAGCTAGAAAATATCCATCCCGCGGGAATGTAATAATTCGAGCGGACTGTCATATTTATTCATTGCCGAAGGTAATAGGAAATACACTTTAGATTTTTTTGCTATCTCTAAATTAAGGAGACGTGATTTCTCATTAAGTCTGCTTAACCGTATTTCTAACGAAATAGATTTCACTTGGGTTTCACGACCACCTGGAGGTCATTCCGGAGGCATTTTACTTGGCGTAAACACATGAATTATGGATGTTTTGCCTAGTTCGGATGGTGAGTTTTATGTTAAACTCCATATTCGCGACAAGGCCAACAACTTCACATGGACCCTCGTCGCCGTGTATGGGGCTGCCCAGGATGAGTTGAAGGCTGATTTTTTCCGTGAATTGGTTAATCTGGCGAAAGAAAATCACTTCCCCATTCTTATAGGTGGGGATTTCAATTTGCTTCGATCTCCAAATGAGAAAAAGCTTCGGTAGGTTTGATAATCATTGGCCTTTCCTTCTCAATCCTACCATCAACAGTCTAGATCAGCGAGAGGCTTCCATGATTGGAAGATAATTCAGCTGGGCGAACAGTCTTCCAAAACCGACATATGAGAAACTAGATCGTGTTTTAATGGATACCGATTGGGAAACTAAAGTTTCTATGATGTATGTTCGTGCTTTACCTCGCATTGAGGCTATTTCAGACCACACACCCATTCTCCTAACTACGGTTTGCCACGACCACAACATAGACGCAAGTTCAGGTTAGCACTTGGGGGGTTACTTCGGGATGGCTTCCATGACATGGTCAAGGAGGTGTGGGAGAAACCAGTGGCCGGGCCTACCCCAATTCACAAATGGAATAATAAAACACGTGCATTACATAAATTTCTTTGTGGTTGGGCTAGGCATATGGTGGGTTTCCTCAAAAAGGTGAAGCTTCGTTTTTCATCTATCATTGATGAATTAGAAGTTTTGGTAGAGGTTTGACCTCTATCTGAGCATGAAATCGAAATCAAGAGTCATTCCAATGCACACTGATAGATAGCACGCTGCGTGGGGAGGAACTCAAATGGTACCAACATTCCAACTCTCAGTTTATCCTGAAAGATGATTCGAATACTTGATATTTCCATGGATTCGCCAATGGCAGACACCGGAAGAAATTAGTCATCCCCTACAACAGGATGAGGGTACGATTGAGGGCCAGGAGAAACTTAAATCTTATATGACCAATTATTATAAAAATATGTTCGGAGCCCGAGAGAAAGGGAATTTATCGATGGATGAGTCTCGAATAGATGAAATCCCCCAGGTCTCTGATGCGAAAAGTGGTGTTGTTATCCTTGATGAAACAGTCCCATACTACGTCGTAGATGGAGTTGTTATCCTTGATGAAACATTCCATGAATTATATCGGAAAAAGTTGAATGGGGTGGTTCGCAAAATAGACTTTGAAAAAGCTTATGACAAAGTCAAATGGCCATTTCTTCAACAGACACTCAGAATGAAAGGATTTTATACAGAGTGACGTGCTCTGATCCATAGCTTCGTTTCTAGAGGTAGTGTTGCCATTAAGGTTAATGATGGAGTTGGCCACTATTTCCAAACGAAGAAGGGATTATGACAAGGTGACTCGCTATCGCACATGCTATTCAATACAGTGGCTGATATGCTAGTGGTCATGATTGAGAGTGCCAAGGTTGATGGCCAAATTGATAGGTAGTAAGTCATCTAGTTGATGGTGGTCTCTCTATAATTCAATATGTCGACGATACGATTCTCTTCATGGATCATGACCTCGAGAAAGCGAGAATCTGAAATTGATTTTACCAGCATTCGATAAACTCTCGGGTCTTAAGATCAACTTTCATAAAAGTGAATTGTTTTGTTTTGGCGAGGCTCAAGACAAGGCCCACCTATACGCTGAACTGTTCAGATGTGGGTTGGGTCAGTTTTCGATCACATATTTGGGGATACGGATACATTACCGGAGACTCACAAATGTTGAATGGAAACATGTCGAGGAGAGACTCCAAAAAAGAATTAGCAGTTGGAAAGGTAAACTGCTATCTCACGATGGAAGATTGGTCCTCATAAAATAAGTACTAAGTAACATGGTACTATATATGATTTCCTTCTTCCAGTTGCCAAAAGGAGTCTTACATAGATTGCATTATTTCTGATCAAGATTCTTTTGGCAAGGAGATAGAGAGAAAAAGAAATATCGACTCGCTCAATGGAGTGTGGTTTGTCGTCCCAAATACCAAGGCTCAATGGAGTGTGGTTGGCCCTCGTCCGCAAATTGTTGTTTCATTACTGAGGAAAGATGGTGTATGGCAAACCCTTCTAAGGAGGAAATATGTGGATTACAAGGCGGTATCCCAAGTATACTAGAAGCCTTGGGATTCTCACTTCTAGGCCGGTCTAATGACTACAAAGAAACATTTCTTCTCCTATGGATCCTTTTTGATTAAGGACGGATCGGAAATTATATTCTAGGAGGACAAGTGGCTACAAAAGGCCACACTCTGGGACCAATATCCGGCGCTATACAACATTGTGCGTCACAAGGGTGATACTATCACCAAGGTCATGGAATCATTTCCACCAAATGTGGCGTACGAAAGAAATTTAATTGGACCCAGACTCCAATCGTGGTACATCCTGCATCAACAGTTGTTGTAGGATCAAAAGTAGTGCTAGAGGGGGGATTAGAATACTTGACCAATTAAAAATCTACTTTTTCCCATTTTTAAGTCTTGGCAGATTTTAGCTTTCATAGCAAGTCAAGTACACCCTACACATGCATGTCTACGAGTATTGCAGCGGAAAGTAAAGACAACCATGTAAGTAATGAGAGGGTAGGAAGATCAAACTTAATTGGAGACACGATGATTTTTCCTGTGGTTCCGATAGGTGATGCTATCGTTCATGGAGTCTTCAGCCCACGGAGGGTAAAGGTCGCGAGAGTCCATGGTGGGCTCTACCCACGGAGGGTTCCACGAAGAAGCAACCTTGAATATACACACAAGGCACTCCTCCGATGTCCGTGAGTTGCATGATCTCATGGTCATAGGAACATATACTTGACAAGCAGAAAACAGTAGCAATAAACTGACACGATCATATGCTACGTTTGTAGTTTGGGTCTTTTCCATCACACCATTCTCCTAATGATGTGATCTCATTTATCAAATGACATCTCATGTCCATGGCTAGGAAACCTTAACCATCTTTGATCAACGAGCTAGTCTATTAGAGGCATACTAGAGACATGGTTTTGTCTATGTATCCACACATGCATCTAAGTCTCCGACCAATACAATTATAGCATGGATAATAAACGATTATCATGAACAAGGAAATATGATAATAACTAATTTATTATTGCCTTTAGGGCATATTTCCAACAGTCTCCCACTTGCACTAGAGTCAATAATCTAGTTCACATCACCATGTGATACGCATTGTTATGAATCTAACACCCAATGAGTTCTGGGGCTCGATCATGCTTTGCATGTGAGAGAGGTCTTATAGTCAACGGGTCTACGACATTCAGATCCGTGTGTGCTTTGCAAATCTCTATGTCAAACCGTAAACACCCCTACCACACTCCACTTGGTACTATTCCAAATGGTTGCTCCACTATATGTATCCAGATTGCTACTACGGGTCATCCGGATTGGTGTTAAAGCTTGTATCGACGTAACTCTTCATGACGAACTCTTTATCACCTCCATAATCGAGAAACATCTCTTTAGTTTAATTACTAAGGATAATCTTGACCGCTGTCCAGTGATCCACTCCTGGATCACTCTTGTACCCCTTGACGGACTCATGGCAAGGCACACACAAGTGCGGTACACAACATGGCATACTATACAGAGCCTATGGCTAAGGCATAGGGGACGACATTCACCCTTTCTCTTTCTTTTGCCATTGTCGAGCTTTGAGTCTCACTCAACTTCACACCTTACAAAGCTGGCGAGAACTCTTCCCTCTGACTAATCCATTTTGAACTCTTTCAAAATCTTGTCATGGTATGTACTCATTGAAAGTATTACCAAACATCTTGATCTATCTTTATAGATCTTGATGCTCAATAATTATGTAGCTTTATCCAGGTCTTCCTTTGAAAAACTCTTTTCAAACAACCGTTTATGCTCTCTAGAAATTCTACATCATTTCCGAATAGCAATATGTCATCCACACATACTTATCAGAAACTCTATAGTGCTCCCACTCACTTTATTGCAAATACAAGTTTCTCCTAAACTTTGTATAGACTCAAAAACTTTGATCACCTCATCAAAGTGTATATTCCAACTCCGAGATGCTTGCTCTAGATCATAGAAGAATTACTGAAGCTTGCACACCTTTTAGCATCCTTAGGACTGACAAAACCTTCTGGTTGTATCTCATACATCCTTTCCTTAAGGAAGGAAACGATGTTTTGGCATCCATCTGCCAGATTTCATAATTGAAAAATGCAGCAACTGCTAACATAATTCCAATAGACTTTAGCATCGCTATGAGTGAGAAAGTCTCATCGCAGTCAACTCTTTGAACTTGTCGTAAACTACTTTGGAACAAGTCGAGCTTTACAAATGGTAACATTTACCATCAGCGTTTATCTTCATTTTAAAGATCCATTTGTACTTAATGACCTGCCGTCCAACAAGCAAGTCCACCAAAGTCTATACTTGGTTTTTCATACATGGATCCTTTCTCGGATTTCATGGCCTCTAACCATTTGTTGGTTTCCGGGCCCATCATCACTTCTCCATAGTTTGTAGGTTCATCGTTGTCCAACAACATGACCTCCAAGACAGGGTTGTCGTACCGCTCAGTAGCAGTACATGTCCTTGTCGACCTACGAAGTTCGATAGTATCTTGATCGGAAGCTTCATGATAATCATCATTAACTTCCTCTTCAACTGACATAGGCTTCACAGAAACATCTTTCTATGCTGCGCCACTTTCTGGTTGAAGTAAAGGTTCAATAACCTCATAAAGTTCTATTTTCCTCATAGGTTGATAGTAACTTGATCCGAAGCTTCATGATCATCATCATTAACTTCCTCTTCAACTGACGTAGGCTTCACAGGAACATCTTTCTATGTTGCGCTACTTTCTGGTTGAAGCAGAGGTTTAATAACCTCATCAAGTTCTATACTCCTCCCACTCAATACTTTCAGGAGAAACTTTTCCTCGAGAAAGGACCCAGTTTTAGCAACAAACATTTTATGCTTGGATCTGAGATAGAAGGTTCACCCAACTTGTTCTTAGGGTACTCTATGAATATGCATTTGTCCGCTTTGGGTTCGAGCTCATTAGGTGAAAACATTTTCCACACAAGAGCCGCAGCCCCAAACATTAAGAAATGACAGCTTAGGTTTCTATCAAACCATAATTCACACAGTGTCATCTCAACGGATTTAGATGGTGCCCTATTTAAAGTGAATGTAGTTGTCTCTAATGCACAACCCCAAAATTACAGTAACAAAACGATAAGCAACATCATAGCATGCACCATATCCAATAGAGCACGACTATGACGTTCGGACACACCATCACACTATGGTGTTCCAGGTGGCGTGAGTTGTGAAACAACTTTCACATTGTCTAAAGTTGTATGCCAAACTCGTAACTCAGATATTCACCTCCACGATCATATCGCAAACATTTTTATCTTCTTGTTACGATGATCTTAAACTTCACTCTGAATTTGCTTGAACCTTTCAAACGATTCAGACTTGTGTTTCATTAAGTAAATATACACTATATCTACTCAAATCATCAGTGAAGGTAAGAAAATAATGATATCCACCGCACGCTACAAGACTCATTGGATTGCATACATCAACATGTATCATTTCCAATAAATCACTTGCCCGCTTCATCAAAACAGAAAACGGGGTCCTTAGTCATCTTGACCAAGAGGCATGGTTCGCATGTCTTAACCGATTCGAGATCGAATGAGTCCAAAGATCCATCAGCATGGAGTTTCTTCATGCGTTTTATACCAATATGACATTTAGCGACAGTGCCACAAGTATGTGGTACTATTATTATTAACTTTGTATATCTTTGGCATCAATGTTATGAACATGTGTATTACTACGATCAAGTTTCAACAAACCATTCTTACTGGGTGCATGACCGTTGAAGGAATTATTCATGTAAATAGAATAACCATTATTCTCTAACTTAAATGAATAACCGTGTTGCAATGAACATGATCTAATCACGTTCATTCTCAACACAAAAACACCAAATAACATTTATTTAGGTTCGTCACTAATCTCGAAGGTAGAGAGAGCGTGCGATGTTTGATCACATCAACCTTGGAAACATATCCAACAGACATCGTCACCTCACACTTAGCTAGTTCTCCGTTTATTCCGTAGCTTTTATTTCGAGTTACTAACATTTAGCAACCGAACCGGTATCCAATACCCAGGTGCTACTAGGAGTACAAGCAAGGTACACATAAATAACACGTATATCAAATATACTTCTGTCGACGTTGCCAGCCTTCTTATCTACCAAGTATCTAGGGTTGTTCCGCTTTAGCGACCTCTCTCCTCATAATTGAAGCACTTAGTCTCGGGTTTGGGTTCAACTTTGGGTTGCTTCACTAGAGCAGCAACTGACTTGCCATCTAGGAAGTTTCCCACCTTGCCCTTGCCCTTCTCGAAACTAGTGGTTTTACTAACCATCAACACTTGATGCTCCTTCTTGATTTCTACCTTCGTGGTGTCAAACATCGCGAACAGCTCAGGGTCATTAATTCTATCCTTGGCATTTTATAGTTCATCACCAAGTTCTAGTAGCTTAGTGAAAGTGACTTGGACAACTATATGAATCACCATCTTATCTGGAAGATGAACTCCCACTCGATTCAAGCGATTGTAGCACCCAGACAATCTGAGCACATGCTCAATGATTGAGCTATTCTCGTTCATCTTGCAGGCAAAGAATCTTGTTGGAGATCTCATATCTCGCAACACGGGCACGAGCCTGAGATCCTAATTTCATCTCTTAGAACATCTCATATGTTCCCTGACGTTCAAAACATTTCGAAGCCTCAATTCTAAGCCGTAATGCATGACGCACTAAACTATCAAGTAATCATCAACACGTACCTGTCAGATGTTCACAACATCTACAGACGACGCTAGAGGGGTTGGCGCATCGAGCGGTGCATTAAGGACATAAGCCTTTTGTGCAGCAACGAGGACAATCCTCAGATCATGGAGCCAATCCGCAATATTTCTACCATCACCTTTCAACTCTATTTCTCTAGGAACATATAAAAATTCAAGGGCGCTACAACGCGAGCAAGTAATCCATAATTTGCAAAGACACTACTGACTATGTTCATGATAATGAGTTTCAATTAATCATATTACTTAAGAACTCCCACTCAAATTGACATCCCTCCGGTCATTCGAGTAATACATGATCCAAATTCACCAACTCAAGTCCGATCATCACGTGAGTTGAGGTGGTTACAATGGTGAACATCATCATGTTGATCATATCTACTATATGACTCATGTTCGACCTTTAGGTATCTTGTGTTCCGAGGCCATGTCTGTACATGCTAGGCTCGTCAAGTTTAACCCGAGTGTTCTGCGCGTGCAACACTGGCTTGCACCCGTTGTATGTGAACATAGAGTCTATCACACCCGATCATCACGTGGTGTCTCAACACGACGAACTTTCGCAACGGTGCACACTCGGGGAGAACACAATTTATCTTGAAATTTAAGTGAGGGATCACCTTATAATGCTACCATCGTACTAAGCAAAAAAATGTGCATAAAAGGACTAACATCACATGCAATTCATAAGTGACATGATATGGCCATGAACTTGTGCTTTAGATCTCCATCTTGAAAGTACCGACAAGTAAAGCATTACATAGCGCTTAATGATTGACACGCAGGTCATACAATAATTAAAGACAACCCTATGGCTCCTGCCGGTTGCCGTACTCATCGACATGCAAGTCATGAAATTCTATACATCACATGATCAACTCATACATCACATATATCACATCATGTAATTGGCCATATCACATCACAACATACCCTGCAAAAACAAGTTAGACGTCCTCTAATTGTTGTTACATGTTTTACGTGGCTGCTACGGGTTTCTAGCAAGAACGATTCTCACCTACGCATAAACCACAATGGTGATACATAATTTGCTTTTCAACCTTCTCAATGACCGCCTTTGTCGAATCCGATCCAACTAAAGTGAGAGAAACTGCCACCCGCAAGCCATCTAGGCAACAAGTTGCGTCGAGGGAACCGGTCTCTCGTAAGCGTACGAGTAATGTTGGTCCGGACCGCTTCATCTCACAATACCGCTGAACCAAAATCTGACCAAGGGAGGAAGCAATCTAAGCATCAACGCCCATAAACCTTTTGTGTTCTACTCGAGATCTCATCAACACATAGACCTAGCTCTGATACCACTATTGGGGAACATCGCATGGGAAACAAAAAATTTCCTACGCGCACGTAGATCTATCCATGGTGATGAGCATCTACGAGAGAGAAAGTGGATCTACATACCCTTGTAGATTGCTAAGCGGGAAGCGTTAAGAAACGCGGTTGGTGTAGTCGAACATCATCACGATCCAAATCGCCGAGCGTCCCGCGATCACATCACGATCCTTCGCGCAATACAATCACGATCCGTCCCGCGAACTAATAACAATCCATCCCGCGATCTCATCACGATCCGTCCCATGAACTCATCATGATCCGTCTCGCGATCTTGATCACGGTCCTTCCGATCTAGCGCCGAACGGACGACACCTCCGCGTTCAGCACACATGCAGCTTGATGACGATCTCCATCGTCTTGATCCAGCAAGAGGAAGTGGAGAGGAAGAAGAGTTTATTGGCAGCGTGACGGCGCTCCGGCGATGGTGGTGGAGCAATTCCGGCAGGGTTTCGCCTAAGTACTACGGAAATCCGATCTAGAGGAGCACCGATGGAACGGGTAGCACGTGGCCGTAAAAACTAGTGCAAAACCCTAAAATCCACTGGTATATATAGGATAAGAGGATAGGAGGCTGGCGCAAGGGCCAAGGCTCCTATAGGAGTCATCCGAACCAACTAGGGAGGAGTCCACCTCCTCCACTCCTAGTAGGATTAGGACGCCTTCCCTAATTTGCCTTTTTTTTGCCTTTTTCCACCTTTTTCCTTTTGGGTTTTCTTCTCGAGCCACATGGGCCTTGTGTGGGAGTTTCCACCAGACCACTAAGGGCTGATATTCACTCTCCCACAACCCATGAAGCCTCTTGGGTCGAAATACCCCTCCCGAAGGTCTCCCAGTACACTACCGGCACTCCCGATACACTACTGATGGGCCCGAAACTTTTGCGACGACCAAAATAGGACTTCCTATATATGAATCTGTACCTCCGGACCATTCCGGAGCTCCTCGTGACGTCCGGGATCTCATCCGGGACTCCGAACAACCTTCGGTCACCACCATACATAACTCTATACTACCGAAATGTCACCAAACCTTAAGTGTGCAGACCCTACGGGTTCGAGAACTATGTAGACATGACCGAGACACCTCTACGGTCAATAACCAACAGTGGGCCCTGGATGACCATATTGGTTCCTACATATTCTACGAAGATCCTTATCGGTCGAACCTCTATGTCAAGGATTCAGTCAATCCCGTATAACGTTCCCTTTGTTCTTCGGTATGTTACTTGCCCGAGATTCGATAGTCGGTATCTCCATACCTAGTTCAACCTTGTTACCGGCAAGTCTCTTTACTCGTCCCGTAATACAAGATCCCGTGGCTAACACTTAGTCACATTGCTTGCAAGGCTTGTTGTGATGTTGTATTACCGAGTGGGCCCTGAGATACCTCTCCGTCACAAGGAGTAACAAAGCCCAGTCTTGATCCATGCTAACTCAACAGACACCCTCGAAGATACCTGTAGAGCACCTTTATAGTCACCCAGTTACGTTGTGACATTTGATACACACAAGGCACTCCTCTGATGTCCGCAAGTTGCAAGGTCTCATGGTCATAGGAACATATACTTGACAAGCAGAAAACAGTAGCAATAAACTGACACGATCATATGCTACGTTTTTAGTTTGGGTCTTGTCCATCACACCATTCTCCTAATGATGTGATCCCGTTTATCAAATGACATCTCATGTCCATGTCTAGGAAACCTTAACCATCTTTGATCAATGAGCTAGTCTATTAGAGGCATACTAGGGACATGTTTTTGTCTATGTATCCACACATGCATCTAAGTCTTCGATCAATACAATTATAGCATGGATAATAAACGATTATCATGAACAAGGAAATATGATAATAACTAATTTATTATTGCCTCTAGGGCATATTTCCAACACAACACACAATCATTGTCTCATAGATTTGGCTTGGTGGAAGAGGTTGATTGGGTGGAAAGAAAGTTGGGGAGGCTAGAGATCAAGATTCATATGGTAGGAATGGAATGACATGATCTCAACACATGAGTAGGTGACTCTCTCTCTCAAAAACTCAGTAGGTATGATTGGGAAACTGTTCTGGGTGCTTCTCTTGCGAGTGTGTGGTGGTGGAGGGGTATATATAGGCATCTCCAAAAATCCAACCGTTAAACCTAATAAGGCAGACTTGGTGGAACCGATGTGTAAATGTCGGTTGTACCGAGTTGCCTCAGAGGTAGCAACTTTTGAATCTCGGTGAGACCGATACATAAATCTCGGTTGCACCGATAAGGTGACCAACGGTCAGATTGCCAATCTCGGTGATGCCGATTCACAAAACTCGGCAGGACCGATTTTGTAAACTTGCGTAACAGGAAGTTGGCAACCCAAACTCGGTGGCACCAAAGTGGAATCGGTTGCACTGAAAAGCTAGGGTTTGGCTGAGTCTGTTTGAGTCTGGGAATCGGTGGCACCGAGTGGAAAGTGTTGGTTGCACTGATTTTTGATATTTGGCTTTGGACAGACTTTTGTGGAAGAGCTTGTGGGTGTATGTGGTGACTATCACTTGTGCACGCATGAGCATTTTTTTCACCAACAAAACCTTACCCCCTTTTAATAGTATTGGCTTTCCTATGGACTTAAAGTGATTTCTCACAAAAGGTAAAATGTAGAGTCCTTTGCTTGAGGCTTTTCCAATCTATTTCCTTGCATCTTGGGGTATTCCACAATCGTTTTGCCAACCCATCATTGAACTTTTCCTAAAACATGCTTAGTGGAAACATTAGTTCAATGACATATGTGTTATTAATTACCAAAACCATCAAGTGAGCAAATATGCTTTCAATCTGCCCCTTTTTGGTAAATGATGACAACATATAGATCAAAGCTTTGACATATGATATAATCAATGAATATAATCATCACTTTGAGAAGTATGTGATAAGTAAGAGCCCCCCCTAAATTTGTGCATTATTTTAGATTTGTATTTGAATGCAAATGCACAATCGATTAGGTACATGGGGCACTTCTTCGGAAGTCACATACAACTTGGTCGTGTGCGAGAGTAATATGAGTTAACAATATAGCACAACACATCAAGCAAAGTGAATGATCATCACATAACCATCAAAAGATAGGAAATAGTAACAATGCACATTAAAGCGTATGATCAAACACACAACAAAAGTATCTCACATCCAAACCAAAAGATGAAATGTTTTGTAAAACAACAAATAAAAACAGACGCTCTCTCACTCGAAGCCTAAAGATTTACTCCCTCCGTCCGAAAATACTTGTCATAGGAATGGATGTATCTAGATGTATTTCAATTCTAGATACATCCATTTTTATTTATTTGTGCGACAAGTAATTCCGGATGGCAGGAGTATATACAACTTCTCCCCCTTTGGCAACAAGTTACCAAAAAGTTCGAAGAGATATACCTAATCGTTCTTCTGCGGCTGATCTCCTCCGGTAGTCGATGTCGGAGTCGAGAGAACTGCATCGGTGAAGACTTCTGCTGATGTCCTGGACAGAGTTGATGTAGACACTGGAGGAACTAAAGGTGCTGATGGACCAGATGTCACTGTGGCTGGAGCAGAAGATGAAGGTCTTGTCTCCGGAGCTGGCACTGTAGGTGTCCTGGCCTTAGTCGTGAACTGCGCAGTCGTCCTGACAGGTGCACTGTCCTCATCATCATTAGAAGACTCAAACTCTGAAGAGGTGCGACAGATAGGAGATTCATCAACTTCCTTCTTAAGCTCATTGACTATCTTAGTCAGTCCATCAACCTCGTCATTAAGAGTTTTCACTCTATCTTCAAAGATGTTGCCAAGGCTCTCTTGGCTATCCATAATGGTTTTGATGTCCTTCTTCATGTCCATGATGGTGGAGATCAAGAGATCCATCTTCTCGTCCCTGGATCTTCGGACCTGAGCACTAGTTGCTTGAGCTGCCTCTACATGTGCCTCTGCCTGTGCCTGAACCGCAGCTGATGTGGGATGGTCTGGGTCCATCACCACAACGTTGTCCTCGAAATCTGGCTGAAGTGGCAAGTGGGGTTTATCCAGAGAAAAGATGTGCTTCTCAAGTTTTGAGTTGATAAGCATCTGTATGTAGGGTGCATAGCAGCATGAGCGCTTTTGGTCAGAAGCAACCCTCTTCACAGTCTCAACTATGAAATCCATCACTCGAATCCTGGTGTGACTATCCATATGGACAAGCATGTTGATGGAGTAGCCTTTTTGATGGATAAGATGGTGTTCATGCTACGGAGGCCTGCCTGGAGGTAGTAAATAGATCCTAACTTGCGAGATTGCAAGTTAGCAGCTGGAATAGCAGTGTACATATCCTTCATAGCATTGTGGCTCTCCTTGGATTTAGAGTAGACATCCAAGTCACCATCGTCAACCTTTGGGACTCCTAAGATGGTATCCCATTCATCAATTATAGATTCGTATCTTGCTCCCTCTGTCATCCAAACTATCCTGCCATCTCCATAAAAGTGAGCAGTGGAGTAGAACTGCATGATCATCTCATCATTCCAAGCAGTAAACTCTTTGCCTACAAACTTGTCTAGGCTAATGCAGTGGAAGTTGTCTTGCACACATGGGAAATAGTCCTCATTTTCCTTGATATACTTCCAGTCAACATATCTCATGTTACTGACTGCAGGACTTTTATCAAGTAAGATGGTCTCATAGAAGTCTTGCTGCTCTTTGGTATAGAACCTGTAGTCCATGGTAGTCTTTCTCCTCTAGGCATATGGATCAATAGCTCTCCATGCCCTCAAACCTGAATCCTTCCTCTTCCTCATATCCTCAGCAACTGGGTGGCTGGCATTGTGTTTAGGAAGGTGAGGTCTAAGCTTCATCAAAACTAACATAGCATCATCATCATCATCATCATCATCATCATCATCATCATCATCATCATCGTCATCATCATCTGCTTCTCTGAAAGTGGATGTCTTGTTCTTCTCAGCAGCAGGTATATCTCTGGTAGTCCTCTTGGACTTCCCTGCATCAACTTTCTTGGATGCACACTTGGTGCTCTTGGAGGGGCCAGGCTTAGGCATATCATCTTTCGTAAGCTTCTTTTGCTTCTTCTTGGGAGGGGCCTTGACAATAGGTTCCTCCTCCTCCTCCTCCTCCTCAGCACCAACACTAGCAGCCTCCTCTAGATCCTCATACATAGCGGTAGGCCTGCCAATAACATGGATGATCCTCTTCCTGGCTGACTTCTTCTCTCCTGCCTTCTTAGGCAAAGATGTCTTGGGAATCTGAACATACATAGTTGCTCTAGCACTGTCAGGTGCTCTGAAAGTCTCTGGAGGTGCATAAACTTTGTTGACTAGCCTCCCAGATGAGGTAGCCTCAGTAGCAGACTTCTTTGTAGGCTTCTCTTGCTTCTTAGCAAGAACCTCCTATGGCACAAAATCAGATTCTTCTTCATCAGAATTGAGTCTCTTCCTTGTCCTTGTTGCAGCTTTAGGCAACCCATGCAAACTAGGAGTTCCTGGATATGATGAAGAACTCGACTCAAGACTAGTGCCTGAACTCATATCAACATTCTGCTCTTGCAGATTCTGGCTATCTTCAGCATCTGACATGTCTGACCCTATGAATAGAGTTGAGAAGAGTGGAATAGGATAAGTCATCACAAAATGTTTAGCTGATTTTCTAAAGTTTGAAATAAGAATTTCCAAAGTTATACATTCTGTCACATGAAAATTGGTACAGCCAAAGCAACAAAATCGGTACTACCAAGACTCACTTTCTCATTAGCCAAAACTTGGCCCTCCTTTCGGTGAGACCGAAAAGAAGTACTCGGTTTCACCGATAAAGATCTCAGCAACACAAATTTCAAATCAGTGACACCAATTTTTTCAATTCGGTTCCACCGAGTTTCATCGGGCGGAAGGTAAACCCCTAGAAATCCAATCGTCCGCTACTCTATGGAATTTTTGTGTGGATAGGATGATGTGCAAACTGTGGCTTATAGAGAAAATAGTCTTCATTGTGCAAGAATTGTACGGGGAGCTCAAGAAGGGTAGAATCCATACCCTAGCTCAGTGATGGATCCGCTACGGCGTGGACAGCGGCGAAGATTTCCGTCGACGACAAAGATCCCAACGGTGGAGGAGCGCGGGGAGACAAGGGCGATGACCAGTTGGGGTCCTTTGCGGCATCTTAGGGTTTTGAGGCGCGACGATTGACATTGAATTTCAAAGCATCGGGGTCCACAGCTTATATACCCGTGGTTGTCAGTGACACCGATTCTAAATTTTCTGTGTCACCAAGTTTCTCAGCTATCAGCCGACAAGGAAACTCGGTGTAACCGAGAATATGGAATCAGCAGTACCGAGATTGAAAAACTAGTTGAACCCTAGGCATTCGGTGAGACCGATATTGTGGAGTTGGTTCCACCGAGATGCACTTGAGAGGTTTTAATGGTCAGTCCTTTGTCGATACGGAACTCCGAGTGCTCCTCATATAGAGAGATCGAAAAGTACTTGTTCAAATTTTTTGATGTACCATGAATAGGATATGAGGTGAGAAAGCATAAATAGCTAAAGGAGTGGTCCTAGGTATTCTTGTATATCAAATTGGCAAATGAAAAATTACAAGCCAAATAGCAACAACGGGATATCCTCGAATGAGTAAATAAATGCAAACCAATATGCTCACATAATAAGATGTCAAATGAAAACATGGCAAACATGCACAAACACAATAGCATCTAACAAGCACTTTGCCGATATGAGTGTTGGGAGACGTAGTAGTAAATCAAAAAAATTCCTACGTGTCACCAAGATCTATCTATGGAGAAACCAGCAACGAGTGGGGTGAGTGCATCTTCATACCTTTGAAGATCGCAAAGTGGAAGCATTACTAGAACGCGGTTGGTGTTGTCGTACTCGGAGCGATTCAGATCGCGGTGGAATCCGATCTAAGCACCGAACAATGGCGCCTCCGCATTCAACACACGTGCAGCCCCGTGACGTCTCCTACGCATTGATCCAGCAAGGAGGAAGGAGAGGTTGAGGGAGAGCTCCAGAAGCACGACGGCATAGTGACGGTGGAGCTGCATGGTACTCCGGCAGGGCTTCGCCAAGCGCTACAGAGAACGAGGAAGAGGAAGGGTAGGGCTGCGGAGAGAGAGAGAGGAACTCATGTGTATGGCAGCCCCCCAAACCCCACTATATATAGGAGGAGGAGGAGGGGTGCAGTAGCCCCTAGGGTTCCCTCACCAGGGCCGGCGGCCAACCCCAAATTTCTCTAGGGCGGCGGCCAAGAGAGGGAGTGGGAGGGGCGGTGCCCTAGGTGGGCCTAGGGCCCATCTGCCCCTAGGGTTTGCCCCCTGCCCACCTGTGCTGCGCCTTGGGCCCTTGCAGGGGGCGCACCAGCCCACCTAGGGCTTGTTCCCTCCCACTTGCAGCCCATGCAGCGCTCCGGTGCTTGTGGCCCCACTTGGTGGACCCCCAGGACCCTTCCGGTGGTCCCGGTACGTTACCGATGATGGCCGAAACTCTTCCAGTGACCAAAACCTCACTTCCTATATATGAATCTTTACCTCCGGACCATTCCGGAGCACCTCGTGATGTCCAGGATCACATCCGGGATTCTGAACAACCTTCGTTAACCACGTACACTATTTCCTTATAACCCTAGCGTCATCGAACCTTAAGTGTGTAGACCCTACGGGTTCGGGAGGCACGTAGACATGACCGAGACACCTCTCCGGTCAATAACCAACAGCGGGATCTGGATACCCATGTTGGGTCTCACATGCTCCATGATGATCTCATCAGATGAACCACGATGTCGGGGATTCAATCAATCCCGTATACAATTCCCTTTGTCTACCGGTATGACACTTGCCCGAGATTCGCTCGTCGGTATCCCTATACCTAGTTCAATCTCATTACCAACAAGTCTCTTTACTCGTTCCGTAACACATTATCCTGTGACTAACTCCTTAGTCACACTGAGCTCATTATGATGATGTCTTACCGAGTGGGCCTAGAGATACCTCTCCGTCACACAGAGTGACAAATCCCTGTCTCGATTCGTGCCAACCCAACATACACTTTTGGAGATACCCGTAGTGTACCTTTATAGCCACCCAGTTACGTTGTGACGTTTGGCACACCCAAAGTATTCCTATGGTATCTGGGAGTTGCACAATCTCATGGTCTAAGGAAACGATACTTGACATTGGAAAAGCTTTAGCACACGAACTACACGATCTTGTGCTATGCTTAGCATTGGGTCTTGTCCATCACATCATTATCCTAATGATGTGATCCCGTTATCAATGACATCCAATGTCCATGGTCATGAAACCGTGACCATCTATTGATCAACGAGCTAGCCAACTAGAGGCTCACTAGGGACATGTTGTGGTCTATGTATTCACACATGTATTACGGTTTCCGGTTAACACAATTATAGCATGAACAATAGACAATTATCATGAACAAGGAAATACAATAATAACCATTTTATTATTGCCTCTAGGGCATATTTCCAACAGTCTCCCACTTGCACTAGATATAATAATCTAGTTACATTGTAATGAATCGAACACCCATAGAGTTCTGATGTTGATCATGTTTTGCTCATGAGAGAGGTTTAGTCAACGGATCTGTGACATTCAGATCTGTATGTACTTTAAAAATATCTATATCTCCTTCCTGAATGTAATCACGAATGGAGTTGAAGCGGCTTTTGATGTGTCTTGTCTTCTTGTGAAACCTGGGCTCCTTGGCAAGGGCAATAGCTCCAGTGTTGTCACAGAATAGAGTCATCAGGCCTGACGCATTGGGAATTACTCCTAGGTTGGTGATGAACTCCTTCATCCAGACTCCTTCCTTTGCTGCTTCCGAAGCAGCTATGTAATCCGCTTCACATGTAGAAGCCGCCACGGCGCTTTGCTTGCTGCTGCACTAGCTTACTGCCCCTCCGTTCAAAATATACACGTATCAGGCTTGTGAATTGGAGTCATCCGGATCTGTGTCGAAGCTAGCATCAACATAACACTTTACGATGAGCTCTTCGGCACCTCCATATACGAGAAACATGTCCTTGGTCCTTTTCAGGTACTTTAGGATATTCTTGACCGCTGTCCAGTGTTCCGCTGCGGGATCACTTTGGTACCTCCCTACCATACTTATGGCAAGGTTCACATCAGGTCTGGTACACAGCATGGCATACATAATAGAGCCTATGGCTGAAGCATAGGGAATAACACTCATCCCTTCTCTATCCTTTGCCGTGGTCGGGCATTGAGTCATACTCAATCTCGCACCCTGTAACACAGGCAAGAACCCCTTCTCGGACTGATCCATATTGAACTTCTTCAATATCTTGTCAAGGTATGCGCTTTGTGAAAGACCTATGAGGTGTCTCGATCTATATCTATAGATCTTGATGCCTAATATGTAAGCAGCTTCTCCAAGGCCCTCCATTGAAAAACACTTATTCAAGTAGGCCTTTACGCTTTCCGAAAGTTCTATATCATTTCCCATCAACAATATGTCATCCACATATAATATGAGAAATGCTACACAGCTCCCACTCACTTTCTTGTAAATACAGGGTTCTCCATAAACCTGTATAAACCCAAACACTTTAATCACCTCATTAAAGCGAATGTTCCAACTCCGAGATTCTTGCACCAGCCCATAGATGGACTGCTGGAGCTTGCATACCTTGTTAGCATACCTAGGATCGACAAAACCTTCCGTCTATATCATATACAGTTCCTCCTTAAGGAAGCCATTAAGGAATGCCGTTTTGACGTCCATTTGCCAGATCTCATAATTAGAAAATGCGGCAATTGCTAACATGATTCGGACGGACTTCAACATCGCTACGGGTGAGAAAGTCTCATCGTAGTCAACTCCTTGAACTTGTGGATAACCCTTAGCGACAAGCCAAGCCTTATAGATGGTCGCATTACCATCCATGTCAGTCTTCTTCTTAAAGATCCATTTATTTTCTATGGCTCGTTTATCATCAGGCAAGTCGACCAAAGTCCATACTTTGTTCTCATACATGGATCCTATCTCGGATTTCATGGGTTCAAGCCATTTGTTGGAATCCGGGCCCGCCATCGCTTCTTGATAGTTCAAAGGTTCACCGTTGTCCAACAACATGATCTCCAGGATAGGGTTGTCGTACCACTCTGGTGCAGAACGTGTCCTAGTGGACCTTCGAATAGCAACTTGATCTGAAGTTTCATTATCATCATCATTAACTTCCTCTCTAGCCTATGCAGGCTCCACAGAAACAACTTCCTGTGCTGTGCTACTCTCCGGTTCGAGTGGAGGTACAATTATGTCATCAAGTTCTATTTTCCTCCCACTTACTTCTTTCTAGAGAAACTCTTTCTCTAGAAAGGATCCATTCTTGGCAACAAAGACTTTGCCTTCGGATCTGAGGTAGAAGGTATACCCAATAATTTCTTTGGGGTATCCTATGAAGACGCACTTTTCCGATTTGGGTTTGAGCTTCTGAGGTTGAAGTTTCTTCATGTAAGCATCGCATACCCAAACTTTTAGAAACGACAGCTTAGGTTTCTTTCCAAACCATAATTCATACGGTGTCGTCTCAACGGACTTTGGTGGTGCCCTATTTAAAGTGAATGCGGCAGTATCTAATGCATATCCCCAAAATGATAGCGGTAAGTCGGTAAGAGACATCATAGATCGCACCATATCCAATAGAGTGCGATTACGACGTTCAGACACACCATTTCGCCGAGATGTGCCAGACGGCATGAGTTCTGAGACAATTCCACATTCCCTTAGGTGCGTGCCATACTCATGACTCAAATATTCTCTGCCACGATCAGATCGTAGGCACTTTATTTTCCTGTCACGTTGATTCTCTACCTCACTCTGAAATTCCTTGAACCTTTCAAAGGTTTCAGACTTGTGTTTCATTAAGTAGACATACCCATATCTGCTCAAGTCATCAGTGAGGGTGAGAACATAACGGTAGCCGCCACGAGCCTCGACGCTCATTGGACCGCATACATCGGTATGTATTATCTCCAACAAGTCAGTTGCTCGCTCCATTGTTTCGGAGAACAGAGTCTTGGTCATCTTGCCCATGAGGCATGGTTCTCATGTGTCAAATGATTCAAAATCAAGAGACTCCAAAAGTCCATCAACATGGAGTTTCTTCATGCGTTTGACACCAATATGACTAAGGCGGCAGTGCCACATGTAAGTGGAACTATCGTTATCAACCTTACATCTTTTGGTACTCACACTATGGACATGTGTAACATCACGTTCGAGATTCATCAAAAATAAACCATTGAGCAGCAGAGCATGACCATAAACATTTCTCTCATATAAATAGAACAACCATTATTCTCAGATTTAAATGAGTAGCCATCTCGCATCAAGCGAGATCCACATACAATGTTCATGCTCAAAGCTGGTACTAAATAACAATTATTAATGTTTAAAACTAATCCCGAAGGTAGATGTAGAGGCAGCGTGCCGATGGCGATCACATCGACCTTGGAACCATTCCCGACGCGCATCGTCACCTCGTCCTTTGCCAGCCTCCGCTTATTCAGTAGCTCCTTCTTGGAGTTACAAATGTGAGTAACTGCACCGGTATCAAATACCCAGGAGATACTACGAGCGCAGGTAAGGTACACACCAATAACAAGTATATCACATATACCTTTAATGTTGCCGGCCTTCTTATCCGCTAAGTACTTGGGATAGTTTCGCTTCCAGTGACCGGTACCCTTGCAATAAAAGCACTCAGTCTCAGGCTTGGGTCCATTCTTGTTCTTCTTCCCGGCAACTTGCTTACCCGATGCGGCAATTGCTTTGCGGTCCTTCTTGATGTTATTCTTACCCTTGCCTTTCTTGAAACTAGTGGTCTTATTCACCATCAACACTTGATGCCCCTTTTTGATCTTGACCTTCGCTGATTTCAGCATCGAGTGCAACTGAGGAATGGACTTCTCCATCCCCTGCATGTTGTAGTTCATCACAAATCTCTTGTAGCTATGTGGAAGCGACTTGAGGATTCTGTCAATAACCGATTCATCCGGAAGATTAACTCCCAGCAAAGTCAAGCGGTTGTGGAACCCAGACATTTTGAGTATGTGCTCACTGACAGAACTATTCTCCTCCATCTTACAATTGAAGAACTTGTCGGAGACACCATATCTCTCGACCCGGGCATGATCTTGGAAAACCAATTTCAGCTCTTGGAACATCTCATATGCTCCGTGTTGCTCAAAACACTTTTGGAGCCCATGTTCTAAACTGTAAAGCATGCCGCACTGAACCAGGGAGTAATCATCACAGCGCGACTGCTAGGCGTTCATAACGTCCCAAGCCGCTGGGAAAATGGGTGCGTCACCTAGCGGTGCATCAAGGACATATAATATTTTGGAAGCTATGAGGATGGTCGTCAAGCCACGGACCCCATCCGCATAGTTTCTTCCATCATCTTTCAGCTTGGTTTTCTATAGGAACGCGTTGAAGTTGAGGGTGACATTAGCGTTGGCCATTGGATCTACAATTTATATTGTAAAGGCAATTTTAGACTACGTTCATGATAATTAAGTTCACATAATCAAATTATTTAATGAACTCCCACTTAGATAGACATCTCTCTAGTCATCCAAGTGACACATGATCCACGTCAACTAGCCTGTGTCCGATCATCACGTGAGACAGACTAGTCATCAATGGTGAACATCTCCATGTTGAACATATCTTCTATACGACTCATGTTCGACCTTTCGGTCTTCCGTGTTCCGAGGCCATGTTTGTACAGGCTAGGCTCGTTAGGTCAACCTAAGTGTATTGCGTGTGTAAATCTGGCTTACACCCGTTGTATGCGAACATTAGAACCTATCACATCCGATCATCACGTGGTGCTTCGGAACAAAGGACCTTAGCAACGGTGCACAGTTAGGATGAAAACATTTCTTGAAATTTTAGTGAGAGATCATCTTATTTAGCTACCGTCATTCTAACAAAATAAGATGTAAACATGATAAACATCACATGCAATTAATATAGTGACATGATATGGCCAATATCATCTTGCTCCTTTGATCTCCATCTTCGGGGCACCATGATCATCACTATCACCGGCACGACACCATGATCTCCATCATTGTGTCTTCATGAAGTTGTCTCGCCAACTATTACTTCTACTACTATGGCTAACGGTTAGCAATAAAGAAAAGTAATTATATGGCATTTATGATTGACACGCAGGTCATACAATAAAATAAGACAACCCCTAAGGCTCCTGCCGGTTGTCATACTCATCGACATGCAAGTCGTGAATCCTATTACAAGAACATGATCAATCTCACACATCACAATGCATCACATCACATCGTTTGGCCATATCACATCACAAGGCATATGCTGCAAAAACAAGTTAGACGTCCTCCAATTAGTAGTTGCAAGTTTTTTACGTGGCTGCTATAGGTTTCTAGCAAGAACGTTTCTTACCTACGCCAAAACCACAATGTGATATGCCAATTGCTATGTACCCTTCATAAGGACCCTTTTCATCGAATCCAATCCAACTAAAGTGGGAGAGACAGACACGTGTTAGCCACCTTATGCAACAAGTCCATGTTAGGCGGTGGAACCGGTCTCACGTAAGCGTACGTGTAAAGTTGGTCCGGCCGCTTCATCCCACAATACCGCCGAATCAAGATAAGACTAGTAACGGTAAGCAAAACAAGATCGACGCCCACAACAACTTGTGTTCTACTCGTGCATAGATTCTACGCATAGATCTAGCTCATGATGCCACTGTTGGGAGACGTAGTAGTAAATCAAAAAAATTCCTACGTGTCACCAAGATCTATCTATGGAGAAACCAGCAACAAGTGGGTTGAGTGCATCTTCGTACCTTTGAAGATCGCAAAGCGGAAGCGTTACTAGAACGGGGTTGGTGGAGTCGTAGTCGCAGCGATTCAGATCACGGTGGAATCCGATCTAAGCGCCGAACAGTGGCGCCTCCACGTTCAACACATGTGCAGCCCGGTGACATCTCCTACGAATTTATCCAGCAAGGAGGAAGGAGAGGTTGAGGGAGAGCTCCGGCAGCACGACGGTGTGGTGACGGTGAAGCTGCGTGGTACTCCGGTAGGGCTTCACCAAGCGCTACGGAGAACAAGGAAGAGGAAGGGTAGGGCTGCGCCGAGAGAGAGAGGAACTCATGTGTATGGCAGCCCCTCAAACCCCACTATATATAGGAGGAGGAGGAGGGGTGCGGCAGACCCCAGTGTTCCGTCCCCAGGGCCGCCGGCCAACCCTAGATTGCTCTAGGGCGGCGACCAAGAGAGGGAGTGGGAGGGGCGGCCCCCTAGGTGGGCCTAGGGCCCATCTGCCAATAGGGTTTGCCCCCCTCCCACCGGTGTCGCGCCTTGGCCCTTGTGGGGGGCACACCAGCCCACCTAAGGTCTGGTTCCCTCCCACTTGCGGCCCATGCAGCCCTCCGGTGTCTGTGGCCCCACTTAGTGGACCCCCGGAACCATTCCGGTGGTCCCGGTACGTTACCGGTGATGCCCGAAACTCTTCCGGTGACCAAAACCTCACTTCCTATATATGAATCTTTAACACTGGACCATTCCGGAGCTCCTCGTGATGTCCGGGATCTCACCCGGGACTCCGAACAACCTTCGGTAACCACGTACACTATTTCCCTATAACCCTAGCGTCATCGAACATTAAGTGTGTAGACCCTACGGGTTCGGGAGGCACGTAGACATGACCGAGACACCTCTCCCGTTAATAACCAACAGCGGGATCTAGATACCCATGTTGGCTCCCACATGCTCCACGATGATCTCATCGGATGAACCACGATGTCGGGGATTCAATCAATCCTGTATACAATTCCCATTGTCTACCGGTATGATACTTGCCCGAGATTCGATCATCGGTATCCCTATACCTTGTTCAATCTTGTTACCAACAAGTCTCTTTACTCGTTCTGTAACACATCATATCTTGGCTAACTCCTTAGTCACACTGAGCTCATTATGATGATGTCTTACCGAGTGGGCCCAGAGATACCTCTCCGTCACACGGAGTGACAAATCCCAGTCTCGATTCATGCCAACCCAACAGACACTTTCAGAGATACCCGTAGTGTACCTTTATAGCCACCTAGTTACGTTGTGATGTTTGGCACACCCAAAGTATTCCTACAGTATCCGGGAGTTGCACAATCTTAGGGTCTAAGTAAATGATACTTGACACTAGAAAAGTTTTAGGAGACAAACTACACGATCTTGTGCTATGCTTAGGATTTGGTCTTGTCCATCACATCATTCTCCTAATGATGTGATCCCGTTATCAATGACATCCAATGTCCATGGTCATGAAACCGTGACCATCTATTAATCAACGAGCTAGCCAACTAGAGGCTCACTAGGGACATGTTGTGGTCTATGTATTCACACATGTATTACGGTTTCCGGTTAACGCAATTATAGCATGAACAATAGACAATTATCATGAACAAGGAAATACAATAATAACCATTTTATTATTGCCTCTAGGGCATATTTTCAACAATGAGTATATTGACTTAGGAGCCATGTAATAATACTTGATCATAGGTCATACTCATCATTTAAGAACAAGTGGGGTTACTACTTTTACATAAAGCATTTAATGTTGTCACATACTATGAGATGCTTTGACTCAATTCTTAGAGTAAAGCTCCCCTTGATTTGGCATCCCCCATAGGAGGGATAAAATAACCTTGGGTTTTGGCGATGAAGACTTCATGTAGGTGAAGTAGTGGTAGATGCTCAAAGTTGAGGAAGATCACCAAGAGTTGGGAGCATCCTTGTTGTTTCATTACTCTTCTCACGTACATGGGTTAGTCCCGACACACAATTGACAAATACAAGGATATCTATGGACATGGAGTGCAAAGCATATATGATTATGTCCATTGATTTGTTGATTACCTTGTCCCTTGCTTACCTTTGAGGGAATGTGTGACTCCTTGAACTATTGCATGATGTTGATGTTGATTGCAACTAGTTCTTGCCAATAATGAACATGAGTGGATTTCATTGACGAAGTCACCCCTCAAGAACTTCCCAAGTTCTTCTTCTTGGGGATCCACATCAAGTTGATGGGGATCCTTGGTGTTGAAGTAGCACTTGTAGAAGTTGAGCTTGTAGTAACCTTGGGAACCCACTTCACCAAAGCATGGGATCCATCTTCATATGAGTCAATGTCCTCTTGAATCTTGAAGCTTGTTCTGGCCCTTGAGCTTGGGGTTGCCTTGGCAATACACTTCACCAAAGCATGGGATTCATCTTCATATGAGTCAATGTCCTCTTGGTCTTGAAGCTTGTTCTGGCCCTTGAGCTTGGGGTCTTGTGGTAGAAGGTCATATTGAGCTTTTGTTCCCTTGGGGAGAGTATTTTCATACTTCTCCTTTTGAGGAACAAACTTGGGATTCGGGTATTGACCTTCTTCCCATTCAACTCCATTAGCGTTGAAGTAGCCAACACCATGGTTCTTCCGGTATCCTCCATGCTTGCATACAATCTTCTCAAATTGTTTGCACCCTTCAAGACTCTTGTAGATACCTTTCTCTAAAATCCCTTCCAAAAGTTCATTTTCTTGATCAAGTGTAACTTGGCTAAGAGAAGCGTTAGTGGGATCAAGAGAACTACTAGAAGCAATATCATTGGATTTATCATTTTATTGCAGTTGAAGAACCTTTCTTTCCATTGTTACTAGCTTGCTTAGACTTAACTTGTGGCATGAATGTAGACAAGAGAAGTCATTTGCCTAGATAAGAGGAAGTATTCTTTCGAAGATTGTCATTGATAGCTTTAAGGAACTCATGCTCATGCTCTAAATTGAGCTTCTCGAAGCGGAGCTTCTCATGTGTCCTTTCAAGCTCTCTATGACCTCGTAGAGTAGACTCGTGAGCTAACTTAAGAGTGTTTAGTTCTTGAGATAGTCATTCTATTTCCAACTTATCATCATCGCATGACTTATCTAGACTAGAGTGAGTACTAGCAAGTTCATTTTGTCTAACATTGCTAGATTTGTCAAATAGCAAGTCATCTTTAATTTACAAGTTATATTCATCACTATTGAAATCAAGATACTCGGGGTGTGATACCTTGGGGACTTTAGCCATGAAGCAATGTACACTCCCTTCATTTAGTGACTCAAATATGTCTCACCAGTTGGTTGTCACTAGTGCAAGTCTAGCAACACCATCATCTTGACTATAGTCAGAGTTGGAGTGATAGCTTCTCTCAGAGTGGTTGTCGGATTCGGAGTCGGAAACCCATTCACCAACATGAGCCTTATGTCTTCTTCTTGAGTACTCTTGGTGTGCTTGTCCTTCTTCTCCGAGTCCCTACTTATCCTTGAGGGTCTTCGTTCATAACGATCATCCCTACTCCTTCTCTCTCTTCGAGGTGACTCGTCTCTTGATATTTGTCTTCTCGGTCACCCTTCTTTCCTTTTGTAAGGAGCCATGCACTCACTGGAGTAGTGTTCGGGCTGCCCACAATTGTAGCAGTTTCGGTCACGACTTGATGAATGCTTATCTTCATGCCTTGAGTTGGAGCTTCAATCTTTGCTTCCATTCTTGTAGAACTTGTTGAATTTCTTGACCATGAGGCTTATGTCTTCATTTGTGACAAGGTTGTCGCTTGAGGTAGCAGTACCATCACTTGTGGCTTTGTAAGCACCACTAGACTTGTGGTGAAGCTCTTCCTTGTCTTTGAGTGTTATCTCATGAGCAACAATCCTTCCAATCACTTCCGTTGCCTTGAGATCTTTGTAGTTGGGCATCTTTTGGATCAATGTGCATATGGTGTCGTATAGATCATCCAAATCTTGAAGTATCTTCTTGATGATGAATTTGTTGGTCATTTCTTCGCTTCCTAAGACGACAATCTCATTGGTGATGAGATCTAGCCTAGAGTACATCTCAGCGACTCCTTCACCATCCTTCATCTTGAACTTGTCATGCTGACTTTGAATAACATCCAACTTGGATTTTTTCACAAATTCGGTACCTTCATGCATATCAACCAAAGTATCCCAAATCTCTTTTGCATTCTCAAGACGGCTAATTTTGTTGAATTCTTCGGGACATAGGCAGTTGAAGAGAATGTCACATGCTTGAGCATTGAGTTGCAACATCTTCAATTCATCCACAGCCACTTCACGATCTGGTTCCCTTCCTTCCGCAAAGAATTCACCTTGCATTCCAAGATGAACAACAACCTCGAATGGTGGGGTTATGACCAAGCAAATGCATTTTCATTTTGTGCTTCCAACTAGATAAATTAGTGCCATCAAAGTACGGACCTATACGGTGATAATTTCCCTCACTAGACACCATACTCTCCTAGGTTGTGAAACTAATGCAATGGAGATCAATGCTCTGATACCACTTGTAGGATCGAAGGTAGTGCTAGAGTGGGGGGGATTAGACTACTTGACCAATTAAAAATCTAGTTTTTCCCAATTTTAAGTCTTGGCGGATTTTAGCATTCATAGCAAGTAAAGTACAACCTACACATGCATGTCTATGAGTATTCCAACGGAAAGGAAAGACAAGCATGCAAGTAATGAGAGGGTAGGAAGATCAAACGCAATTGGTGACACACTGTTTTTTCCCGTGGTTCCAATAGGTGTTGTTGTCATACATTAACGTTCATGGAGTGTTCAACCCACGGAGGGTAACAGTCACGAGAGTACACGAAGGGTTCTACTCACGGAGGGTTCCATGAAGAAGCAACCTTGACTATACTATGATGGCCTACGTCCACGGAAGACTAGCCTAACTCCGGGTAGATCTTCACGAAATAGGCAATCTCCTTGCCCTTACAAACTTATTGGTTCACTCCACTACACGAAGTAGGAGGCTCCCAAGCGACACCTAACCAATCTAGGAGGCACCACCCTCCAAAAGGTAATAGGCTCGATAATGTCGATGAACTCCTTGCTCTTGTGCTTCAAGATGATAGACTCCTCAACACACAATCACTCTCTCATAGATTTGGCTTGGTGGAAGAGGTTGATTGGGGGGAAAGCAAGTTGGGGAGGCTAGAGATCAAGATTCGTATGGTAGGAATGGAATGGCATGATCTGAACACATGAGTAGGTGGCTCTCTCTTAGAAAATCAGTAGGTATGAGTGGGACTGATTTTGTAAACTAGCGTAACAGGAAGTTGGCAACCCAAACTTGGTGGCACCAAAATGGATTTGGTTCCACCGAAAATCTAGGGTTTGGCTGAGTCTAGGAATCGATGGCACCGAGTGGAAAGTGTTGGTTGCATCGATTTTGGATATTTGGCTTTGGACAGACTTTTGTGGAAGAAGTTATGGGTGTATGTGGTGACTATCACTTGTGCATGTATGAGCATTTTGTTCACCAACAAAATCTTACCCCTTTTAATAGTATTGCCTTTCCTATGGACTCAAGGTGATTTCTCAGAAAAGGTAAAATATAGAGTCCTTTGCTTGAGGCTTTGCCAATCTATTTCCTTGCATCTGGGGGTATTCCACAATCCTTTTGCCAATCCATCATTGAACTTTTCCTGAAACATGCTTAGTGGAAACATTAGTTCAATGACATATATGATGTTATTAATTATTAAAACCACCAAGGGAGCAAATGTGCTTTTAGTTGTCCATGGTGCAATTGTCACATGGGTCTGATGTATTTTGATGGAACTTACATGGGAATGGACAATTCTCAGTGGAGTCTATGTATAGAGTGTTAATCCTGTCTGATGTCCCAGTTGATAATAACAAGAAAATCTAGAACATGAAGATACCGCTTAAGAATAAAATATTTGCATGGTATCTTTGTTGTGTAGTCATTCTTACTAAAGAGAACGTTATTAAGAGGAATTGGCATGTAAGTCCATAATGTGTTTTCTTCCACCATGATGAGATAATAAAACATTTACTCTTCCAATGCAAATTGGCTCGTTCGATATGGTCAGCCATCCAGATAGCTTCTGTCTTTTATACTCCTTCTAGTGTTGCTAATGTGCTTGACAATTGGTTATATGGGATTGGTCACATGTTTAGAACTCTTCTTAGGGTGGGAACGTGATGTCCACTACGCAACCTACTTCTTGTAGACTCGTCTTGGGCCTCCAAGCGTAGAGTTTTGTAGGACAGTAGAAAATTTCCCTCAAGTGGATGACCTATTTATCAATCCATGGGAGGCGTGGGATGAAGATGGTGTCTCTCAAAAAACCCTGCAACCAAATAACAAAGAGTCTCTTATGTCCCCAACACACCCAATACAATGGAAAATTGTATAGGCGCACTATTTCGGCGAAGAGATGGTAATACAAGTGCAATATGGATGGTAGATATAGCTTTTTGTAATCCGAAAATATAAAAAAGCAAGGTAACTAATTATAAAGTGAGCACAAAAGGTATTTCAATGCTTAGAAACAAGGCCTAGGGTTCATACTTTCACTAGTGTGCAAGTTCTCTCAACAACACTGACATAGTTGAATCATATGTAAATCACACACGTGCAACAAAGAGTTCACTCCAAAGTCACAAATAGCAGAGAACAAATGAAGAAATCATTGTAGGGTACGAAATCACCTCAAAGTTATCTTTTCCAATCAATCTTATGAGCTATCCCTATAAGTGTCACGAACAGCCCTAGAGTTCGTACTAAAATAACACCTTAAGATACACATCAACCAAAACCCTAATGTCACCTAGATACTCCAATGTCACCACGAGTACCCATGGGCTTGATTATACGATATGCATCACACAATTTCAGATTCATCATGTTCAATCCAATTCAAAGAACTTCAAAGAGTGCCCCAGAGTTTCTACTAGAGAGTCAAGACGAAAACCTGTGCCAACCCCTATGCATAGATTCCCAAGGTCAGGGAACCCGCACGTTGATCACCAAAACATTCATCAAGTGGATCAATAGAACATCCCATTGTCACCACGGATATCCCATCTCAAGACATACATCAAGTGTCCTCAAATCCTTAAAGACTCAATCGGATAAGAAAACTTCAAAGGGAAAACTCAATTCATCACAAGAAGATAGAGAGGAAAAAAAATATGATTCATCTATATCAATAAAGCTCGTGATACATCAAGATCATGCCATCTCAAGAACACGAGAGAGAGAGGAGAGATCAAATGCATAGCTACTAGTACATACCCTCAGCCCCGAGGGTAAACTACTCCCTCCTTGTCATGGAGACTGCCGGGATGATGAAGATGTCCTCCGGTGATGGTTTCCCCCTCCGATAGGGTGCCAAAACGGGCTCTGGATTGTTTTTTCGTGGCTATAGAGGCTTGCGGTGGCGAAACTCTTGATCTAGGTTTCTTTCTTGGGGTTACGGGATTTATAGGAGTACTTGGCATTGGAATCAAGTCAGGGGGACTCCCGAGAGACCCACAAGCTAGGGGGCGCGCCCTAGGGGGCCCCTAGGCTTGTGGCTGCCTCGGGACTCCTCTTCGGTATCGTTTTGCTCTAGTATTTTTTCATATTTTCCAAAGATATTCTCCATAAATTTTCAGCCCATTCCGAGAACATTTATTTCTGCACAAAAAATGATACCATGGTAGTTCTGCTGAAAACAGCGTCAGTCCGGGTTAGTTCTAATAAAATCATACCAAAATCATATAGAATTATTGTAAACATGGCATGAATACTTCATAAATTATAGATACGTTGGAGACGTATCAGCATCCCCAAGCTTAATTCCTTCTCGTCCTTGAGTAGGTAAATGATAAAAGAAATAATTTATGAACTATGGATGCTAGCAAGTGCACAAGTTTGATCAATGATAATTCCAATCACTTTTTCTAGCATCAATATAAACCATAAACAGTAGCCAATCTCATAAAACTTCTCATGATTGAGTAACTAGATATTCACATGTTAAAGTATAGACAAGAATGTTTCTTGAAAACTAACAAACCATATTCCTAGTCATCGAACAATTGCAATTCATCTTATTTTCAGGAAGGGTATATGTAAGAGATTTGATTTAGCAAATTACACATACTCAACTGTCATATAGTCTTCCATGATTATTAACACTCAAAGCATATTTTTAAAACAAATAGCATCCATCGAACACAGAGAAAGATAGGGGCTTAATGTTTCACTTCCCAACTTTTTTATCATATAGATAATTTTCAACAATAATAATTCATGATCAAATATATTTGTATGGATATATGTGTCTAGGTCATTTCCCAACACATGACACTTTCCAAGAGAAAAAGGTGAAATATAGGAAGTGGTGAAGATCACCATGACTCCTGCATAAAGGTAAGTACTAGAAAGTACAAGATAGGCCCTTTGTAGAGGGAAGCAAAGGTTGTCATGCGCTTTTTATTTTTGGATGTGCAAACCCTTAATGCAAAGGAACGTCATATTGTATTGCCCTTTGTGATAGCAACCTTTATTATGCAATCCATCGCTTTTATTTCTTCACCATCACAAGTTAATACAACGCTTATTTTCCCTTACAATAAAAGATCATACATATTTAGGAGCAATTTTTATTGCTTTTTGCACTGATGACAACTTACTTTAAAGATCTTACTCAATCCATAGGTAGGTATAGTGGACTCTCATGGCAAAACTGGTTTAAGGGTGCTTAGATGCACAAGTAGTATTTCTACTTGGTGCGGAAGTTTTGGTTAGTATGAGGTGGAAGCAAGCACCACATGTTGGAGGATCCATAACAATATAACTTCTATACAAATATACCCAAACATAACTCATTAAGTTGTCTTCCTTGTCCAATTTTAACAGATTTGCTTGAGTTTGAAACTAATTAATGAGCTCACAATCATAGAAAATTTCCAAGAAAGTATATTTATATGTGGAATCTCTCTTACTTCAATATTCTTTCATGAATTGTTCAAGTGACCAATGCGGTGTTTGCTAACTTTCAATAAATTTTACCGCCTATACTTATTATGTTTGAAGTCATTATTCCCCATGGGATAAGTATATGAAGCATATTTAATTTCATATTTATGATATTCAATTCATTCAACCATTTATTCAAAGGATATAAGTGAAGCACGAGAGTGAATGACAAACTACTCCACAAAGACATAAGTGAAGATCAATGCATAGTCAATTAGTTAAATAGCTATGTGAAGATTTTCTCATATAATAATTTCAGATCTTAATTATTTTATTAAATATAAATCAAAATGAAAATAGCACTCCAAGAATAGCATGCATCATGTGAACGAATACAAATTTAGGCTCAACATAGGTTAACCGATAATTGTTAATGAAGAGAGGTGGGATGCGTAGCATCCCCAAGCTTAGATTCTTAACATTATCTAAATATTTACTTGGGGTGCCCTGGGAATCCCCAAGCTTGAGCTTTTGTATCTCGTTCAATCCTCTCATATCATGGTTTCACCTATTCTGAAAAACTTCATCCACAAAAAACTCGAAGAGAACTTGTGAGATAGGTTAGTACACATAATAATAAATCAACTATTTATGTTCTGCCAAGACAAGTTGCACAATAATTTTCAAACATTAGGTACTTTATACTATCCTTTCCCCAATTTATATGTACCAATATAGGCTACAGAAACAATAGGATAAGTAAATAACAAAACTATGACACCAATCTGTCCAAACAGAATAGTCTGTAGCAATCTATTAAACCAGTGTACTTATATAGCTCAAAAACTTATGGAAAATTAGGAAATACAAATACATTTATAGTAAAATACTTTTTAAAAATTTCAGAAACTTCCCATGTTCCAGTAAAATATGAAAATTCAAATAATACAGCAAAAGTTTCTGTTTTCACACAACACATATCAAACATGCAATTCAAGCATCCTAAAGGCAATTCTAGGAACTTTTTATTGAAAACACAAGTTTATAAATAAAAAATAAAATAAAATAACAAAATATAATGATGCTCGAAGCAAATCACATATTATGTGATGAATAAAAATATAGCTCTAAGTAAGATATACCGATAATGTTGAAGACGAAAGAGGGGATGCCTTCCGGGGCATCCCCAAGCTTAGGTGCTTGAGTATTCCTTGGATATTACCTTGGGGGTTCCTTGGGAATCACCAAGCTTAGTTTCTTGTCAATACTTGTTCTCCTCATATCGGTGTCTCATCCAAAGCTTGAAAATTTCAATCACACAAAACTTAATGGAACTTCGTGAGAAGGGTTAGTGTAATAAATAAACATCATTCACTTAGGTACTGTAAAGAAAAAAATCATAATTGTTCTCACATAATACCTACTGTATTCTGTCATTCCCATAATTTATATCACTGGATATAAGTTATGGGAACACTAAAACAAGAAAATTATGCATGCAAAACAGAATCTGTCAAAAACAGAATAGTCTGTGAAGATCTGTAGTATAACCATACTTACCTGTATCTAAATCTTCTAAAAAATTAGGACAACCTGAAGAATTTGTATATCAAGACTGTGTAAAAATTTCAGATCATTATCATGCTCCAGTAAAAAATGAAAATTCTTGTACCGGAGTCAAAAGTTTCTGTTTTGGTTCAGCATCAATTCTACTCATCTTGTGAGTCATCCCAAAGGCTTTACTTCGCACTTTATTGAAACAAAAGACAAAAAACATGATTACAACCGTATCTTAATCATGTGAACACTCTAAAACAGAAAGTAAAAGTGTTGGGTTGTCTCCCAACAAGCGCTATTCTTGAATGCCTTTTTAGTTAGGCATGATGATTTCAATGATGCTCACATAGGAAATAGTATTTCAAACATGCAAGAGAGCATAATGAATCTCATTACAAGCATATTTAAGTCTAACCCACTTCCTATTTGTAGGGATTTTGTGAGCAAACAATTTATGGGAACAAGAATCATCTAGCATAGGAAGGCAAAACAAGTGCAACTTCAAAACTTTGAACACATAGAGAGGAAACTTGATATTATTGAAATTCCTACAAGCATATTTTCCTCTATCATAATAGTTTTCACTAGAATAATGAGGTAATTCCACAATATAACCAGCACATAAATCATTCTTTTCATGATCTACAAGCATAGAAATTTGACTACTCTCTACACAAGAAAATTTCTTCTCGTGACTAATAGTGGGAGTATCATAAAAGAATTGAATACTACAAATTGATTCCACATTCAAAGAGTAATATTCATCACTTTTTTTCATCGCAGAAGTATCATCACAATAATCATCATAAGTAGGAGGCATGCAATCATTAAAACTAATTTGATCATTAAAAGTAGGGGGAATAAAAAGATCATCTTCATTAAGCATAGCATCCCCAAGCTTGGGAAAAACATTAATTGCAGCAAATAAACAATAAAACATGTCATTTTCATCAAACATAGCATCCCAAGATTGTGGCTTCGTATATCACAAACGTAATCACTCTCATCATTAATAGTATGAATAAAACCAATAGCATAGCAATTATTATCATCCTTCTCCAAGTTAGTGCCATACATATTTTCAAGATTATAAGAATATCATTATATTCCCAATCATAAGTATCACAACAAGCAATCGGCATAACAAAATCATCTTCAAGTGTATAATCTTCCACAACTATCTTTTATTCATTCTCATGAGGCCTATCAATAATGGGAGCAACATTATTTGGGAGAGATACCTCTTTACCTTTACTTTTCCTTCTTTTCTTCTTCTTTACACATTATGTGTGAGTTTATTTAATTCCTCTAAGCTTCTTTTTGAAGAGGTTGGTTGAATAAAAAGCTCCTCCTCATTACCTGATTCATCATAAGAAAAAATAGGAGGATATGGGGAAAACTCTTCCCCTTCATTAGTATTCTCTTCATCTTGTATTTGTTTTCTTGTCTTTAAGTAATTGGCAATATAAGGATTCTCAATGAAATTTACCTCACAATACATATAGATTTCATTTAGATCAAAATATATCATTTTTATGAGAACCCAAGTTGGAACATCCTTAGTTTTATTTTTCATTTCTTCATGCCCCAAAAATATACTAAGTTCATTATGATGCTCAAGTGTAATGAGGTTATCACAATTTTTGGACACAATTTGATCATGAAATAATTCACATTGGAAATTAAAATGACCACTTTCATTGCAAAGTTCACAAGGATGGCAAGAAATATTAAGTCTTTCAACACAAACATATAGCCTCTCTTGAAACCATTTAGTTTCTAAATACTTATGCCTCTTACAAAATCTACCTTCCCTTTTAGGCATGTCTTCACAAACTCTATCCACTCCAAAAAAATTACATGCTTATAAGAAATATTTTTATCATGACTAGTGCAATCATCACTAGTACTATGGATATTCAAAGAATTCATACTAACAACATTGAAATCATGCTCATCACTCAAAGACTTATTGCCAAACATTTTATTAACTTCTTCTTCTAACACTTGAGCATAATTTTCCTTTCCATCATTCTCACGGAAGACATTAAAAAGATGAAGCATATGAGGCAACCTCAATTCCATTTTTTTGTAGTTTTCTTTTATAGACTAAACTAGTAATAAAAAAAGAAACTAAAAGATTTAATTTCAAGATCTAAAGATATACCTTCAAGCACTCACCTCCCCAGCAACGGCGCCAGAAAAGAACTTGATGTCTACTACGCAATCTTCTTTTTGTAGACTCGTGTTGGGCCTTCAAGCGCAGAGTTTTGTAGGACAATAGCAAATTTCCCTCAAGTGGATGACCTAAGGTTTATAAATTTGTGGGAAGCGTAGTATGAAGATGGTCTCTCTCGAACAGCACTGCAACCAAATAACAAAGAGTCTCTTGTGTCCCCAACACACCCAATACAATGGTAAACTATATAGGTGCACTAGTTTGGCAAAGAGACGATGATACAAGTGTAATATGGATGGTAGATATAGGTTATTGTAGTCTGAAAATATAAAAACAGCAAGGTTACTGATGATAAAAGTGAGCACAAATGGTATTGCAATGCTTAGAAACAAGGCCTAGGGTTCATACTTTCACTAGTTCAAGTTCTCTCAACAATACTGACATAGTTGAATCATATGTAAATCCCTCACGTGCGGCAAAGAGTTCACTCCAAAGTCACAAATAGCGGAGAACAAATGAAGAAATCATTGTAGGGTACGAAACCACCACAAAGTTATCTTTTCCAATCAATCTTATGAGTTATCCCTATAAGTGTCATGAACATCCCTAGAGTTTGTACTAAAATAACACCTTAAGATACACAACAACCAAAACCTTAATGTCACCTAGATACTGCAATGTCACCACGAGTACCCATGGGCTTGATTATACGATATGCATCACACAATTTCAGATTCATCATGTTCAATCCAACACAAAGAACTTCAAAGAGTGCCCCAAAGTGTTTACCGGAGAGTCAAGACGAAAACGCGTGCCAACCCTATGCATAAATTCCCAAGGTCACGGAACCTGCAAGTTGATCGCCAAAACATACATCAAGTGGATCAATAGAACATCCCATTGTCACCACGGATGTGCCATCAAAATACATACATCAATTGTTCTTAAATCCTTAAAGACTCAATCCGATAAGAAAACTTCAAAGGGAAAACTCAATTCATCACAAGAAGACAGAGAGGGGAAAAACTCCATATGATTCATCTATATCAATAAAGCTCACGATACATCAAGATTGTGCCATCTCAAGAACACAAGAGAGAGAGAGAGATATCAAACACGTAGCTACTAGTACACACCGGTGAAGATGGCCTCCGGTGATGGTTTCCCCCTCCGACGGGGTGCCGAAATGGGCTCCCAATTGGTTTTTCATGGCTACAGAGGATTGCGACGATGGAACTCCTGATCTAGGATTCTTTCTGGGGGTTACGAGATTTATAGGAGTACTTGGCCTGGGAATCAAGTCAAGGGGACTCCCGAGGGAACCACAAGCCAAGGGGTGCGGCCTAGGGGTGCGCCCCCTAGGCTTGTGGTTTCCTCGAGACTCCTCTCCAGTATCTTTTTGCACCAATATTTTTTATATTTCCAAAACTATTCTCCATAAATTTTCAGCCCATTTCGAGAACTTTATTTATGCACAAAAAAAGACACCATGGTAGTTCTGCTGAAAATTGCGTCCGTCCGGGTCAGTTCTAATAAAATCATACCAAAATCATATAGAATTATTGTAAACATGGCATGAATACTTCATAAATTATAGATAAGTTTGAGACGTATAAGAACGCTTGCTGTTATTTAGTAGCTTTGGTTTTGTCAAGATGACAAGGTTTTTAACAATAAAAATAATTCTTTAATGCAGGTTGTCTACAGATGTACCAGGACTCTTCGTTTATGGTCCTCTCTACAACACGTCGAGAAACAAGACCTGTTTAAGGAGGTGTGCATGCAAATAGAGGACATGGCAAAGAATACTTTTACCCAACATGGGTGGCAACACCATCTTAGAATTGAACCACCTCCTCTTTCGGAGTTATACAGACTCTACTACTTTGTCTTTTTATTTATTTTTCGTACAAGAGGACCTTGTTTGACTGTGTGCATCTTAATTATGCTTAGAGTAGATGTAATGCTTACACCTTTTAAGTAATAAAGCATCTCTTTTTGAGAAAAAAGCTACACCTATGTTACACCTCCAGGGTTTTGTGGAATCGTTGGGCCTTCCTCGGAAATGCAAATTTTAGGCAAAAACCTCAATTTTTTGTCCTGTGCAAAAAAAATGAAACACCAAGTGTTACCCGAAAATGTCACTCTAAATTTGTTTTTTCACTGACAAAACACTACTACTTCATTTTGCATGAAATTTGGCAGCCTTGCTTATGACGCTAACAAGAACACCCGTAAAAAATTTAAATTTTTTTAAAACATTTTTTGCGTTACTATCCACCCAAGAGCAAATGCTCCCGAAAGCCAACACTAGTGGAAAAAGGTCCATTTGTCCCGGTTCGTAAAGCCCATTTATCCCAGTTCAGGAACCGAGACTAAAGGGTCGGGACTAAAGCCCACGACCTTTAGTCCCGGTTCGCTTACGAACCGGGACAGATGGGGCTACACGTGGCCACTCCGCCGAGCCCAGGCAGGAGGGCCTGTGGTCCCAGTTGGTAACACCAACCGGGACCAAAGAGCGTCCACGCGTCAGTAGCTCAGGAGCTTTTTTTATTGAAAGAGGGAGGGTTTTGAGGGTTTGGGAGGGTTAATTTAGGGGTTTCATATATTTTGTTAGATAGCTAATAGAGAGAAGTTGTCTCTCTTATCTCCGTGCTTGGTCACGACGCTACGTACTATACTTATAGATAGAACATATAACACAATTTAATCATCATTTTCGTCAATGAGACATCATATAACAAGTTGGTCACTAGTCATAATCACAACTCCTCCTCCTCATCATCATCATCAACTCTAACACATTGTAGCACATAATAACACATTGTACCTAGGACCTACGTACTCTTATCTCGTAGGACCTACTCTACCCTCTCTTAGGTACAATATCATAAAACAAGATAGGCCCTGACTCTCCATTATGGAGAACGGAGATCATCCTGTCTCCCATTCTTTGCCTACGCACAATGTTGCTTCCAAGTAGCTCTCTACGATTGAGCATACATTTTGTCCAATCTTTGATTGTCATGACTCCATCGGTTTTAGAAATCCGGTATGGAGAGGAGTGATGCGTAGGTTGACCTGACCGTGGTGGCCCTATGCTCGTAACAACAACGCGACCTCTCGGAAACATCAGATGAGGCACACAATCCTCCGGGATTTTCTGTATAAAAACATAGTAATAACTTTGTAGTTAGCAATGTAGTTTAGTTTTAGAAGAATTTATGCAAAAGATGCACAACTGTCGTAATGGTAGAATTAAAATCTTACCATGCAATCTCCATGGATGTTACCGTAGTTCACCACGTGCACTAGTGGCACGTATTGCCATAATGTGCAGGAGTTTGATAATAGCTATTGTAATTCTCAAGATGACTAAGAAATGCGGTAAGATGATCTTTCTCCTTATAAGTTAATTCTGCTTCATCACTGTAGTAGTAGGTTACGTCAACTATCTTCCGTACATTTTTTGAAGAATGAAAATAAGCTGTCAATGAAAATAAGTTGTCAACTATTTTTAAATAAAAAATATAAATTACTTAAAAATATGGTTGAGAAACTCACATAATGTTAGAACCGGAGGCGTCTCCACATCGACCCAGATGTCGATATTACCATCAATTTCATCTTCCGAACGAATATCAAAGGTGATAAGCATATTAGGCTCAAATGCATGAGCCTTGCATAGTGTGTGCCAATTTTTGCATTCAAAATATCAATAGGTGTGTGCATGGTACAATTTCACCGCAAAAGTAAAACCATGCTCGGTCATCAAGTGAACTATCTTTACCTTCATATCTTTTTTAGTATTGAAGCCAATCTTATCCAAGACAACAATTCTTGCATGGCAGGGGATACGCTAGTAGAACAGTAAAAAAATAAAATTAATTATAAGTTGAAGCAAAAGAGGTGACAGTCATGCTTAATTACGAAAAAAGACTTGTTATTCTGACTTACTGTATCCACTTCGAAGGTCTCATACAGCATGATGCTGAAGCGCCTACCATCAACTAGAAAAGTCTTGTGACACAGGCCGTGCTCGTCTTCGCAGTATTTGCACATACTGAATTCACTTTCGTCGTCAGACATTTCCTATATTCATAGTTGAAACATTTAAAATCGACCGAAGGAAACTACGAGAAAACTGATCAACACACAGATCACTATTACTCAATATGCAACGCGTTGACTTTAGGTCTGTCGAGTCTTTCCTTCCTAAACTCTCATCTCACGTATATGGTGGTCACTCCCTTTTATATTGCGACTATTGGTGATGGTGGCTCCTCCATTCGTCCCAAAGTGTATTACACCAAAATGTCTAGCACACTGGAACGAACGAGAAGCGACCCCCACGACAACAGTCGGGATTCTACCTCTCTCATATATATATATATGGTGGACACTCTCCCTCACTAAAAGACACAAAATGAGCCGAAACAGACCTAAAGTCAACCCGTTTCATATATCGAGCAATGACATAGAAAAAATTCCCTATGTTTTACCGGAATGACTTGCAAATCATAAATACATTTATAATGAACTCGAATATAATATCACTAATACATCATCCCGAATAATCCAGTTCAAGAATTATGGCACTCTTTGGATCCTAATGCATGTGTGACTTTCGGTCCGTCGAGGCTTTCCTTAAGTAACTCTCATATCTCATGGTGTGTTCGTGCGCTCTCTCTCTCACACTGATATGGTGGTGTATATATGTTGGTGGGCACTCTCTCATAGTAATAGTTCAACCGCCGGTGATGGACGCCCCACCTCTTCTCTTCTTGCGCAATATATCGACGAGTATATCGCAAAGAAGAGAAGAAAGATGAGGCGCCTCCCACGACAACAGTCGGGATTCCTCCATCAAGAACACACATGAAAGTCACACAAGGAGCAAAGACAGACCGCAAGTCACACACGCATTATACCGATAAAATATCACAAATACATAAATTTTTATAATGAACTCAAATATAATATCACTAATACATCATCCAGAATAATCCAGTTAGTGCATCATCAAATATTAACTAATACATCTCGAGTATTATCATATAAGATCACTAATATAGATCGAATATCCTAGAATCCAAAGTGGAGGACGGTGAACTCGGTTCACTAGCGGTCTCTGGGTCGCAGGCGGTGGACACCCAAAGATAAGGAACCATCACGGGATCATAACTCAAGTGAGATCCCTGAAGAATCTGCCAGGTATTGTCGAACCGGGCGTCCAACACCGCCATGTAGCGACGGACGTGCTCGTCTTCCTCATTGACACGGCGACGTACCACCTTCGTGGGGGCCCGCTCCCTCCGCACCGAAAGTGGCCCGCGTGACCGCCACCACACAAGGTCCGGGTCGGTGACGATACCTGCATTCCTCACCAACCTCCGAGCCCGGGAAGGTAGCACCTCCCAGTGCCAGCCCGGCGGAGCCCAGTCCCGGACATGGCGCCTATCAAGCAGGCTCTCGCGGACTACTCGACAACGAGGATGCGGGCCGGGCATCGTCGACAAATTCCTATGAGAACGTTTTCTTATCGTTTAATCACTAATTTTTCATAAAACCCAAAATTTTTCATCATTAACATATAATCTAACATAAACATTCATCATAAACATACTAATCTAACATAAACATTCATCATAAACATACTAATCTAACATAAACATTCATCATAAACATACTAATCTAACATAAACATTCATCATAAAAAAATTCTGTAATCTAACGTACACATACTAATCTAACATAAAAATTCAACATATCAAAAATCAACATATATTTTTTTGTGAATTGCAAAGAGGCGGGGCGGCGGCGGCTCACAGCGGGAGCGGCGATGGGGCGGCGACGGGGGCGGGGCGGCGACGGGGCGGTGATGGGGGCAGGGCGGCGATGGGGACGGCGAGGGAGGCGACGGGGGAGGGGTGGTGCCGGGAGCGAGGCGGCAACGGTGGCTGTATGGGAGGGGCGGCGGGGGTGGCGACAAGGGCGGGGCGGCGACGTGGGCGACGGGGGAGGCGGCGACGAGGGAGAGGCGGCGATGAGGGTGGCAGGGCGGCGACAAGGGCGGGGCGGCGACAGGGGAGGCGAAGGGGACGGGGTGGCGAAGAGGAGGGGGATGACAACGGCGGGGGCGGTGACGGAGAGGCGATGGGGGCGGTGGGGATGGCGACGGGAAGACGAGGAGGGCAATGAAAACTGCGAAATTTCCTAAGTGCTTCTTATATAGAAGAAGCATTGGTCCCGGTTGGTGGCACAAACCGGGACCAATGCCACCTTTATTCCCGGTTGGTGCCACCAACCGGGACCAAAGCCCTGTTTTCAGCAGCCCAAAGGGCGGGAAACATGGACCTTTGGTCCTGGTTGGTGCCACCAACCGGGACGAATGAAGACCTTTAGTCCTGGTTGGTGCCACCAACCGGGACCAAAGCCATCTTTTCAGCAGCCCAAATGGCAGGAAACAAGGACCTTTGGTCCCGGTTGGTGGCACCAACCGGGACGAAAGGGGGGCATTGGTCCCGGTTGGTGGCACCAACCGGGACCACTAGTCCCTTTTCGTCAGTCGGTGGGGACGCAGCAGATGTTTAATCCCACCTCGCTAGTCGAGGGGAGACAACACCTGTTTATAAGCCCCGATGCGCTTGACCTGTCAAGCTCCTCTCATAGTCAAAATAGATGCCCTTATACACGAAATTTGTCCTAAACTCAAAATGCTTGTTAGGTGCCTAACTAGCACCTTGAATTTAGATTGAATTTCAGTGTAAGCACATCTATTTTCACTTTTGCTATTTTTTATGTTATTTCTTTGCTATTTTTCCTGCTATTTAATATTACTTTGTTTTAAAATTATATTCAATTTGGTATTTTTTAGGTTTTAGATAATTTTAGTTTCAAAAATACTAGAGGTTTATAATTTTAGTTATTGATTTTTTTGAGCTAAATGACCCTGAAATTGAAAAGCACTACAAATAAACTTTGAAAAGGTTTAAAGTTGGCATGATATCATCATTTCACCCACATAGCATGTGCTAAAAAGTTGAGAGGGTTACGGCAAAAGCTAGATGCACTTCGTGTACAAAACGGACAGTCTCTTTCGATGTATCAGGGTTCTGGACGGAAACTCATCGGTTACAAAAGGCATTTCATTTTCTTGAACATATTTGAACTCCAGGCTTTTTGTGTATTCAAAATGCACCATTCAAAGCGACATCATTAATTTTCAACCCTTTCTGACTTCATTTGGTATTTTTCATGCAGTTAATGATTTTTTTCCAGCTAAATGACCCTGAAATTGAAAAGCACTACAAATGATCTTTGAAAAGGTTGAAACTTGGCATGGTATCATTATTTCACCCACATAGCATGTGCTAAAAAGTTGAGAGGGTTACGGCAAAAGCTGGATGCACTTCGTGTACAAAATGGACAGTCTCTTTCGAAGTATCAGGGTTCCGGACGGAAACTCATCGTTTACAAAAGTAATTTCATTTTCATGAACTTATTTGAACTCCAGATTTTTTGTGTGTTCAAAATTATGTAGGCCCTTAATATACTCGGAGGTGCGTCGGTCACCGTACATCCATTGCTGGTTCATCTACGTGTGTTATATAATAAAGTGTATTAAAAACCATTACAACATATCATGAATAGAGAAGTGACTAAATTAATAGAAATTCATCATCACATTAAAGCCAAAGTACAATAATGACCAAAATCAATACGTACAGTTCATACATGGTTGTCATTGTGGAACAACATATATCTCTCTAGAGCATCTAACTAAGACATACAGCGAAACTACGTAAAAAATTTAAATGCAACAACAAATGTAATCATAACCGCTACTAAGGTACCAATTGATCCAACGGCATAATGATACCAAGCCTCAGTATGAATGGCATATTTCTAATCTTTCTAAGCTTCAAGTGCATTGCATCCATCTTGGTCTTGTGATCGTCGATAATATCGACAACATGCAACTCCAATCCCATCTTGTCATCTTCAGTTCTTTTCAATTTTTCTTTCAAATGATCGATTTCTTTTTCAGCTTCTGTTAATTTCTCGAGCAGAATTGCATAGTCGGTTCGAATTTCTGGTTCAACTACTTCTATAGATAAAAACATCTACGTACGGTTGGTGGCATAATTAATTGGCATAGACATTAGATATGTGAAATAGTTATACAAAAGATAATATACCACATCTGAATCATAAACTAGACGAGGGCCGACATGGGCGGATACCATAACCATGGCACTATATAATAACAAACAATAATAAAAGTAAGAAAATCACACGAGTAAGTATGTTTTCTTTTAGCAAGAAGATAAGATCAAGAGGCTCACCACGCGTGGGCGGTCGACGGTGGTTTCAGGACGGGGACGGGACAGGATGAACCGTCATACCTAGACAAATCTTGACGAAAATGGAGTTTGTACAAGGAGCTTCGAGAGGAGAAAGCTTAAGTTTGGCTTGGGCATTTCATCAAACACCTCATCTGCATAGGAGGTGTGCTAGAGCATCACAAAGCTCTCCCCTCGCCGGCCTGAAAAACAGAGCATAGTAGAGTGCTCTGCTCGCTGGCGAGGGGGTATATATAGGCATCTCATTGGTCGTGGTTCGTGGCTGGAATCGGGACTAAAGGACCCCCTTTGGTTCCGGATCCAGCCACGATACGGGACCAATGGTTGTGGGCCAGGAGCGAGGCACATTGGTCCCGGTTCGTGTCTGGAATCAGGACCAAAGGTTCCAGACGAACCGGGACCAATGCCCCACGTGGCCCGCCCGCCCCCTGGCCTCACGAACCGGGACTGTTGCCCCCATTGATCCCGGTTCGTGACTGAACCGGAAGTAATGTGCTGGCCCGGTCCAAACCAATGCCCTGTTTTCTACTAGTGCAAAACGACTCCCCCGACCTTCCTTAGATTTAGCTCTGCCTCTGAGGCCATGTGTATCTACTGCTGAGCGGCTCTAGAAAAGTGGAAGGCTCACTACATTGAACCGGATCTTCCGGGTTAAAGAAAACCGGGTCTACATTCTTTTAGAAAAATAGGGAGGACATCCTCAGCTGCGTATAGATGATAATTAATAAAGTATCATCTAACTCGTATGCCACAGAGTTCACATGGAGATTCATGCCGATATTCTTTTTCTCTTTATTTCATCCTTTTCTGCTTGATAGAGTCTATTATACTTCGGTTATTTTTTCTGCTTGATAGAGTCTATTATTTCATCCTGGTCTCCATTTATTTTTTCTTCTTCCAACCGACTACTTCGTACTTCCTCCGATTATTTTTAGTCTGCATATAAATTTTGGTCAAAGTCAAAGTATCTCTACTTTGACCAAACTTATAGAGAAAAGTATCAATATTCACGATGCTAAATTAATATTGTTAGATTCATTATAGTTTCATGAAATATATATTCGGTATTGTAGATATCTATATTTTTTAAATGTATATTTGGTCAAAGTTTGCAAAGTTTAAGTTGACACAAATCTAATACATGGAGTAAAAAAGACCGGAGGAAGTAATTAGCATTCGATGAGTCCCTATCATGTGCGCGAATCACGTCCGAACACAAAAGCAGATATGTATCGAAGGAATTTACGGGTCAGCGTTGAAGATGCCTTATTTCTTATCTAGATAAAACCGAAGCACATCTGCTCCAGAGGGAATCTCGCAAAAACAGGGCTCAGAAGTTGTAAGCATCAACTCAAGTTCGTATATAATGAAACTAAACTGCAAACCAATCGTGTGGTTGGATGGTTAGGAGGGCCTGGCATGAGAGTTCAAGTTCCAGACTTGATATTAATGTTCGCATTTTTTTAAATTTATACATGTCTTTCGGCGACATCTGTTCAGTGAGAAGAGACGTTCCCGTCGGCTTCATCAATCACAAGATGTTGTGTGGACTAAGTCTTTCGAAATTGTTCATCGGGATAGAATGAATGTGTGCGTTCAAAGAGATTACTGTATACTCGTGTATGTAAACGACTTTGATTAAACCATGTTAAAAATAAATAATGAAACTAATAAACGCAAAACTAAAAGGGACTTACGGTCCCATAAATTACAAATAGCAAGAACTAGAATACCGTCTTCAAAAGAAAAAGAAAAACCTAAAAACCAGGAGACGAAACAACTAGATGCAAACTACGGTGTTAGCATTGCAATACAGCAAGAACTAGAGACCACGGAATTTAGCCTTCTTTCTATCAGGACATACTGCACCATCTTGGTTGTTCATCAGCACCGCCGGCGACCAACATGATGGATCGAGAGTTGAGACTTTAGACTGGACTTGCAGCATGCTTCGGCGCTTTAGGGGCATAGCTTGATGGAGATGATGGCTTGTAAGGAGCAGCTTGAGCGATGTTATTTGGGTCTACAATTTTCTGCAATTTCATGCGTACACGGCAGTCTCTGGACCTTGATGTTGGGTGGTTCTGGAACTAAAGTAAAGTCTGGAAGCATCAGCGACATTGCTGGCATAGTAGGCACGCGCATTGCATCACACCATGGAAGATGGAATCGCGGCTGATGTCGGCCTCGCCACGGACGGGTGCGCTGCTTCACGCGTCCCTCCAGGTGCACCCTAGCTGGTGGCTGCCGGCTGTGCTAGGGTTTTCCTCGTACTCTTGCGCGAAAGCATGAGGAGGAAGCGTCAGAGGACCGAGCGGCGAGCAGCGTCCATCCGTCCGTCCGGTCGAACGCGCTCGATCGTCGATCGCGTGGCATGCTGATACATGCATGGGGCCGCGACATGAGCGGCGCCCGCAGACCGCTCGCTCCGGCTCTCGCAAGCTGCAAAGACAAGCACACGTGGGTCAGTTCAGCCGTTTGGGTGTGAGTTGACCTGGCTAAGGGCCATACTCGTTGGTCTGTTGGACCGTGCCAGACCTGCAGGCGAGTTCAAACTGAGGTGCATCTTGTAAGGATATACAACGGTCACTAATAGAAAACAGACCTTTTGTTGATAGTTTTAGTCCCGATCAGGGTTTGAACCGGCATTAATGTAACCATTAGTCCCGGTTCGAAACGGGCATCATTAGTCTTGGTCGTTCTGGAAACACGAACCGGGACTAAAGGGGGGTGGCAGACTGGTGTCAGCCTAGGGCCCCACGATAACCTTTAGTCCCGGTTCGTGTCTCGAACCGGGACTAAAGGTTTCCTATATGAACCCTTCGACTAGTCCGAGCTCTTTGTTCTTCCCCTTTCCTTTCTTTTCTGTTCTTTCACTCTTCCCCAAGCTTATCCAATACCCAGGTGCTATTAGGAGTACTAGCAAGGTACATATCGATAACACGTATATCAAATAAACTTGTGTCGACGTTGCCAGCCTTCTTATCTACCAAGTATATAGGGTTGTTTCGTTTCACCGACCGCTCACCTCATAATAGAAACACTTAGTCTCGGGTTTGGATTCAACTTTGGGTTGTTTCATTGGAGCAGCAACTGACTTTCCATCCATGAAGTTTTCCTCCTTGCCCTTGCCCTTCGCGAAAATAGTGGTTTTAATAACCATCAACACTTGATGCTCCTTCTTGATTTTTACCTTCGCGGTGTCAAACATCGCGAACAGCTCAGGTATCATTATTTGTATCCCTGACATTTTATAATTCATCATCAAGTTCTAATAGCTTAGTGTGAGTGACTTGGAGAACTATATCAATCACTATCTTATCTGGAAGATCAACTCCCACTGGTTTCAAGCGATTGTAGAACCTAGACAATCTAAGCACATGCTTAACGATTGAGCTATTCTCCTTCATCTTGCAGGCAAACAATCTTGTTGGAGATCTCATATCTCACAACATGGGCACGAGACTGAGATCCCAATTTCAGCTCTTAGAACATCTCATATGTTACCCGACGTTTAAAGCGTTTTGGAGCCCCAATTGTAAGTCGTAATGCATGACGCACTAAACTATCAAGTAGTCATCAGAACTTGTGCTTTTGATCTCCATCCTTAAAGCACCAGCATGATCTCCATCATCACCAGCATGACACCATGATCTCCATCATTTTGATCTCCATCAGTGTGTCGCCATCTGGGTTGTCACGTCCACCATGTTTCTACTACTATTGGTATCGTTTAGCGATAAAGTAAAGCATTACATAGTGCTTAATGATTGACACGCAGGTCATACAATAATTAAGGACAACCCTATGGCTCCTGCCGGTTGCCGTACTCATCTACATGCAAGTCGTGATATTCTATACAATACATGATCATCTCATACATCACCTATATCACATCACAACATACCCTGCAAAAACAAGTTAGACATCCTCTAATTATTGTTGCATGTTTTACGTGGCTGATATGGGTATCTAGCCAGAACAATTCTCACCTACGCGTAAACCACAACGGTGATACATAAGTTGCTTTTCAACATTCTCAAGGACTGCCTTAGTCGAATCCGATCCAGCTAAAATAGGAGAAATAGACACCCGCCAACCATCTTTTTGCAACGAAGTTGCACGTTAGTCAATGGAACCGGTCTCTCGTAAGCGTACGACTAAGGTTGGTCCGGGCCGCTTCATCCCACAATACCACTGAACCAAAACACGACCCAGGGGAGGAAGGAATCTAAGCATCAATGCCCACAAACTCTTTGTGTTCTACTCGAGATCTCATCTACACATAGACCTAGCTCATGATGCCACTGTTGGGGAACGTTGCATAGGGAAGCACAAAATTTCCTACGCACACGCAGGATCTATCCATGGGGATGAGCATCTACGAGAGGGAGAGTGGATCTACATACCCTTGTAGATCGCTAAGCGGGAAGCGTTAAGAAACACGGTTGGTGTAATCGAACGTCTTCGCGATCCAAATCGCCGAGCATCCGGAATCTCATCACGATCCGTCCCGCGATCCAATCACGATCCGTCCCGCGAACTCATCACGATCTGTCCCCCGATCTCATCACGATCCGTCTCGCGATCTTGATCACAGTCCTTCCGATCTAGCGTCGTACGGATGGCACCTCCGCGTTCAGCACACGTACAGCTCGATGACGATCTCCGCCTTCTTGATCCAGCAAGAGGGAGCGGAGAGGTAGATGAGTTCTCCGGCAGCGCGAAGGCGTTGCGGTGATGGTGGTGTAGCTATTCCAGTAGGGCTTCGCCTAAGCAGCGCTAAAAACCGATCTAGAGGAGAAACTGCGATCTAGAGGAGAGGTAGCACGTGGCTATTAAGGTTAGCTTTTTCCTCTAAATCCTCTAGTATATATAAGAGGGAGGGAGGGAAGGAGGCATCCTCAAACCCTCAAGGTTTGGTCGAAATTGGAGGTGGAGGAGTCCTACTCCAATCCTATTAGGAGTAGGATTCCTCCTTTCCACTTGGAAACTCTTTCCACATCTTCACCTTTGGATTTTTTCCTTCTCAAACCACTCCAGCCGCATGGGCCCTTAGACGAGGCTTCGGGCAGCCCACCAGGGGCTGGTTTACCTGCTACCACAGCCCATGTAGCCTCTTGGATCGAAATACCTCTGCCGATGGTCTCCCGGTACACTCCCGGCGCTCCCAGTACACTACCGATGAGCCCGAAACTTTTCTAGCGACCAAAACAGGACTTCCTATATATCAATCTTTACCTCCGGACCATTCCGAAGCTCCTCATGACGTCCAGGATCTCATCTGGGACTCCGAACAACCTTCAGTCACCACCATACATAACTCTATACTACCAAAACGTCACCGAACCTTATGTGTGCAGACCCTGCGGGTTCGAGAACTATGTAGACATGACCGAGACACCTCTGTGGTCAATAACCAATAGCGGGAACTGGATGCCCATATTTGTTCCTACATATTCTACGAAGATCTTTATCGGGCGAACCTCTATGTCAAGGATTCAGTTAATCCCGTATGATGTTCCCTTTGTTCTTCAGTATGTTACATGCCCGAGATTTGATCGTTGATATCTCCATACCTAGTTCAACCTCGTTACCGGCAAGTCTCTTTACTCGTTCCGTAATACAAGATCCCGTGACTAACACTTAGTCACATTGCTTGCAAGGCTTATTGTGACGGTGTATTACCGAGTGGGCTTTGAGATACCTCTCCATCACACGGAGTAACAAATCCCAGTCTTGATCCATGCCAACCCAACAGACACCCTCGAAGATACCTGTAGAGCACCTTTATAGTCACCCAGTTACGTTGCGACGTTTGATACACACAAGGTACTCCTCCGGTGTCAGTGAGTTGCATGATCTCATGGTCATAGGAACAAATACTTGACATGCAGAAAACAGTAGCAATAAACTGACACGATCATATGCTACGTTTGTAGTTTGGGTCTTGTCCATCACATCATTCTCCTAATGATGTGATCCCGTTATCAAATGACATCTCATGTCCATTACTAGGAAACCATAGCCATCTTTCATCAACGAGCTAGTCTATTAGAGGCATACTAGGGACATGGTGTTGTCTATGTATCTACACATGTATCTGAGTTTCCGATAAACACAATTATAGCATGGATAATAAATGATTATCATGAACATGGAAATATGATAATAACCAATTTATTACTGCCTCTAGGGCATATTTCCAACAGTCCCCCACTTGTACTAGAGTCAATAATCTAGTTCACATCACCATGTGATTCGCATTGTTATGAATCTAACACCCAATGAGTTTTGGGGCTCGATCATGCTTTGCATGTGAGAGAGGTCTTATAGTCAATGGGTCTACGACATTTAGATCCGTGTGTACTTCGCAAATCTCTATGTCAAACTGTAAACACTGCTACCACACTCCACTTGGAGCTATTCCAAATGGCTGCTCTACTATACGTATCCGGATTGCTACTAAGATTCATCCGGATTGGTGTCAAAGCTTGTATCGACGTAACTATTTAGGACGAACTCTTTCTTACCTCCATAATCGAGAAACATTTCCTTAGTCTTTTAGTTACTAAGGATGATCTTGACCGTTGTCCACTGATCCACTCCTGGATCACTCTTGTACCCCTTGACGGACACATGGCAAGGTACACACAGGTGCGGTATATAGCATGGCATACTATACAGAGCCTATGGCTAAGGCATAGGGGACGACATTCGTCCTTTCTCTTTCTTCTGCCGTGGTCGAGCTTTGAGTCTCACTCAACTTCACACCTTACAAAGTAGGCGAGAACACTTCTCCCTGACTAATCCATTTTGAACTCTTTCAAAATCTTGTCAAGGTATGTACTCATTCAAAGTCTCATCAAGCATCTTGATCTATCTCTATAGATCTTAATGCTCAACAATTAGGTAGCTTTATCCATGTCTTCCTTTGAAAAACTCCTTTCAAACAAGCCTTTATGCTTTCCAGAAATTCTACATCATTTCCGATCAACAATATGTCAACCACATATGCTTATCACAAACTCTATAGTGCTCCCACTCACTTTATTGTAAATACAAGTTTCTCATAAACATTGTATAGACTAAAAAACTTTGATCACCTCATCAAAGTGTATATTCCAACTCCGAGATGCTTGCTTCAGTCCATAGAAGGATCAATGAAGCTTGCTCATCTTTTAGCATCCTTAGGATTGACAAAACCTTCTGGTTGTATCACATACAAATTTTCCTCAAGCAAACTGTTAAGGAAACGATGTTTTGTCATCCATCTGCCAGATTTCATAATTGAAAATGCAGCAACTGCTAACATAATTCCAACAGATTTTAGCATCCCTACGAGTGAGAAAGTCTCATCGCAGTCAACTCTTTGAACTTGTCGGAAACTTCTTTGTGACAAGTCAAGCTTTATAAATGGTGACATTTACCATCAGCGTCTGTCTTCATCTCAAAGGCCCATTTGTACTCGACGACCTGCCATCCAACGAGCAAGTCTACCAAATTCTATACTTGGTTTCATACATGGATCATTTCTCGGATTCCATGGCCACTAACCATTTGTCGGAATGCGGGCCCATCATTGCTTCTCCATATCTCGTAGGTTCATCGTTGTCTAATAACATGACCTCCAAGACAGGGTTGTCGTACCACTCAGGAGCAGTACGCATCCTGGTCGACCTATGAGGTTCGATAGTAACTTGATCCGAAGCTTCATGATCATCATCATTTACTTCCTCTTCAACTAACGTAGGTTCCACAGAAACATCCTTCTGCGCTGCGCTACTCTCTGGTTGAAACAAAGGTTCAACAACCTCATCAAGTTATATCTTCCTCCCACTCAATTCTTTCGAGAGAAACTTTTTCTCGGGAAAGGACCCGTTTTAGCAACAAACACTTTATGCTTGGATCTGAGATAGCAGGTTCACCCAACTATTCTTAGGGTAATCTATGAAGATGCATTTGTCTGCTTTGGGTTCAAGCTCATTAGGTGAAAACATTTTTCCACACAAGCGTCGCAGCCCCAAACATTAAGAAATGACAGCTTAGGTTTCTATCAAACCATAATTCACACGGTGTCATCTCAACGGCTTTATATGGTGCCCTATTTAAAGTGAATGTAGTTGTCTCTAATGCATAACCCCAAAACTATAGTAGCAAAACGATAAGAGATATCATAGCCCGCACTATATCCAATAGAGCACAACTATGACATTCGGACACACCATCACACTATGGTGTTCCAGGTGGCGTGAGTTGTGAAACGACTTTCACATTGTCTAAAGTTTTATGCCAAACTCGTAACTCAGATATTCACCTCCACGATCATATCGCAGACATTTTTATCTTCTTGTCATGATGATCTTAAACTTCACTCTGAATTGGCTTGAACTTTTCAAATGATTCAGACTTGTATTTCATTAAGTAAACTTACACTATATCTACTCAAATCATCAGTGAAGGTGAGAAAATAATGATATCCACCGCACGCTACAAGACTCATTGGATTGCATACATCAACATGTATCATTTCCAATAAATCACTTGCCCGCTCCATCAATCCGGAAAACAGGGTCCTTAGTCATCTTGCCCAAGAGGCATGGTTCGCATGTCTCAACCGATTCGAAATCGAATGAGTCCAAAGATCCATCAACATGGAGTTTCTTCATGCGCTTTATACCAATATGACATTTAGCGACAGTGCCACAAGTATGTGGTACTATCATTACTAACTTTGTATCTTTTGGCATCAATGTTATGAACATGTGTATTACTATGATCAAGATTCAACAAACCATTCTCACTGGCTACATGACCATTGAAGGTATTATTCATGTAAACAGAATAACAATTATTATCTAACTTCAATGAATAACCGTGTTGCAATAAACATGATCTAATCACGTTCATGCTCAACGCAAAACACCAAATAACATTTATTTAGGTTCCTCACTAATCCCGAAGGTAGAGAGAGTGTGCTATGTTGATCACATCAACCTTGGAAACATTTCCAACACACATTGTCACCTCACCCTTAGCTAGTCTCCGTTTATTCCGTAGCTTTTACTTCGAGTTACTAACATTTAGCAACCGAACCGGTATCCAATACCTAGGTGCTATTAGGAGTACTAGCAAGGTACACATCAATAACACGTATATCAAATACACTTGTGTCCATGTTGCCAGCCTTCTTATCTACCAAGTATCTAGGGTTATTCCGCTTCAGCGACCGCTCACCTCATAATAGAAGCACTTAGTCTCGGGTTTGGGTTCAACTTTGGGTTGCTTCACTAGAGCAGCAACTCACTTTCCATCCATGATGTTTTAATCCTTGCCCTTGCCCTTCTCGAAACTAGTGGTTTTACTAACCATGAATACTTGATGCTCCTTCTTGATTTCTACCTTCGCGGTGTCAAACACCGCGAATAGCTCAGGGATCATTATTTCTATCCCTGGCATTTTATAGTTCAGCACCAAGTTCTAGTAGCTTAGTAATAGTGACTTGGAGAACTATATCAATCACTATCTTATCTGGAAGATCAACTCCTACTCGATTCAAGCGATTGTAGCACCCAGACAATCTGAGCACATGCTTAACGATTGAGCTATTCTCCATCATCTTGCAGGCAAAGAATCTTGTTGGAGATCTCATATCTCACAACATGGGCACGGGCCTGAGATCCCAATTTCATCTCTTAGAACATCTCATATGTTCCGTGACGTTCAAAACATTTTGGAGCCTCAATTCTAAGCCGTAATGCATGATGCACTAAACTATCAAGTAGTCATCAGAACGTGCCTGTCAGATGTTCACAACATCTACAGACAACGCTAGAGGGGGTGGCGCACCGAGCGGTGCATTAAGGACATAAGCCTTCTATGCAACAATGAGGACAATCCTCAGATCACGGACCCAGTCCGCAATATTGCTACCATCATCTTTCAACTCTATTTCTCTAGGAACATACAAAAATTCAAGGGAGCTACAGCGTGAGCTAGTAATCTACAACATAATTTTGCAAAGACACTACTGACTATGTTCATCATAATGAGTTCAATTAATCATATTACTTAAGAACTCCCACTCAAATTGACATCCCTCCGGTCATTCGAGTGATACATGATCCAAATTCACCAACACAAGTCTGGTCATCACGTGAGTGGAGCTGGTTTCAATGGTGAACATCATCATGTTGATCATATCTACTATATAACTCATGTTCGACCTTTCGGTCTCTTGTGTTCCAAGGCCATGTCTATACATGCTAGGCTTGTCAAGTTTAACCCGAGTGTTCTGCATGTGCAACACTGGCTTGCACCCGTTGTATGTGAACGTAGAGTCTATCACACCCGATCATCACATGGTGTCTCGAAACGATGAACTTTCGCAACGGTGCACACTCAGGGAGAACATAATTTATCTTGAAATTAAGTGAGGGATCACCTTATAATGCTACCGTCGTCCTAAGCAAAACAAGGTGCATAAAAGGATTAAATCACATGCAAATCATATGTGACATGATATGGCCATGAGCTTGTGCTTTTCATCACCATCCTTAAAGCACTGGCATTATCTCCATCAACACCGGCATGACACTATGATCTCCATCATCTTGATCTCCATCAACGTGTCGCCATCTGGGTTGTCACGTCCACCATGCTTCTACTACTATTGCTACCGTTTAGCGATAAAGTAAAGCATTACATAGCGCTTAATGATTGACATGCAGGTCATACAATAATTAAAGAAAACCCTATGGCTCTTGCCGGTTGCCGTACTCATTGACATGCAAGTCGTGATATTCTATACAACACATGATCATCTCATACATCACATATATCTAATCATTTAATTGGCCATATGACACCACAACATACCCTGCAAAAACAAGTTGGACGTCCTCTAATTGTTGTTACATGTTTTACGTGGCTGCTACGTGTATCTAGCAAGAATAATTCTCATCTACGCATAAACCACAACGGTGATACATATGTTGCTTTTCAACCTTCTCAAGGACCGCCTTAGTCGAATCCGATGCAACTAAAGTAGGAGAAAGAGACACCCGCCAGCCATCTTTGTGCAATGAAGTTGCACGTTAGTCAATGGAACCGGTCTCTCATAAGCGTACGAGTAAGGTTGGTCCGGGCCGCTTCATCGCACAATATCGCTGAACCAAAACACGACCAAGGGAGGAAGCAATCTAAGCATCAATGCCCACAAACTCTCTGTGTTCTACTCGAGATCTCATCTACACTTAGACCTACCTCATGATGCCACTATTGGGGAACATTGCATGGGAAATAAAAAAATTCCTACGCACACACAAGATCTATCCATGGTGATGAGCATCTATGAGAGGGAGAGTGGATCTACATACCCTTGTAGATCGCTAAGCGAGAAGCGTTAAGAAACGTGGTTCGTGTAGTCGAACGTTTTCGCGATCCAAACGCCGAGCATCCCGCGATCTCATCATGATTCGTCCCGCGATCCAATCACGATCCGTCCTGCGAACTCATCGCAATCCGTCTCGTGATCTCATCACGATCCGTCTCGCGATCTTGATCACAGTCCTTCCGATGTAGCGCCGAACAGACGACACCTCCGCGTTCAGCACACGTACAGCTCGATGACGATCTCCGCCTTCTTGATCCAGCAAGAGGGAGCAGAGAGCTAGAAGAGTTCTCTGACAGCACGAAGGCATTGTGGCGATGGTGGTGGAGCTATTCCAGCAGGGCTTCGCCTAAGCAGCGCTGAAAAGCGATCTATAGGTGAAACTGTGATCTAGAGGAGAGGTAGCACGTGGCTATTAGGGTTAGCTTTTTCCTCTAAATCCTCTAGTATATATAGGAGGGAGGGAGGGGACGAGGCTACCTCAAACCCTCAAGGTTTGGTCGAAATTGGAGGTGGAGGAGTCCTACTCCAATCCTATTAGGAGTAGGATTCCTCCTTTCCACTTGGAAACTCTTTCCACCTCTCCACCTTTGTATTTTTTTCCTTCTCAAACCACTCGATCTGCATGGGCCCTTAGAGGAGGCTTCGGCCAGCCCACCAGCGGCTGGTTTACCTCCTCCCACAGCCCATGTAGACTCTTGGGTTGAAATACCTCTCCCGATGTTCTCCCGGTACACTACCGACACTCCCGGTACACTATCGATGAGCCCGAAACTTTTTCGACGAGCAAAACAGGACTTCTTGTATATCAATCTTTACCTCCAGACCATTACGGAGCTCCTCGTGATGTCCGGGATCTCATCCGGGACTCCGAACAACCTTAGGTCACCATCATACATAACTCTATACTATCGAAACGTCACCGATCCTTAAGTGTGGAGACCCTGCGGGTTCGAGAACTATGTAGACATGACCGAGACACCTCTACGGTCAATAACCAATAGCGGGACCTGGATGCCCATATTGGTTCCTACATATTCTACGAAGATCTTTATCGTGCGAACCTCTATGTCAAGGATTCAGTTAATCCCATATGATGTTCCCTTTGTTCTTCGGTATGTTACTTGCCCGAGATTCCATAGTTGATATCTCCATACCTAGTTCAACCTCGTTATTGGCAAGTCTCTTTACTCGTTCCGTAATACAAGATCCCGTGACTAACACTTAGTCACATTGCTTGCAAGGCTTATTGTGATGTTGTATTACCGAGTGGGCCCTGAGATACCTCTCCGTCACACAGAGTAACAAATCCCAGTCTTGATCCATGCCAGCCCAACAGACACCCTTGGAGATTCCTGTAGAGCACCTTTATAGTCACCCAGTTATGTTGTGACGTTTGATACACACAAGTTACTCCTCCTGTGTCAGTGAGTTGCATGATCACATGGTCATAGGAACAAATACTTGACATGCAGAAACAGTAGCAATAAATTGACACGATCGTATGCTACGTTTGTAGTTTGGGTCTTGTCCATCACACCATTCTCCTAATGATGTGATCCTGTTATTAAATAACATCTCATGTCCATGACTAGGAAACCATAGCCATCTTTGATCCACGAGCTAGTCTATTAGAGGCATACTACGGACATGGTGTTGTCTATGTATCCACACATGTATCTGAGTTTCCAATCAACACAATTATAGCATGGATAATAAACGATTATCATGAACAAGGAAATATGATAATAACCAATTTGTTATTGCCTTTAGGGCATATTTCCAACACCAGCATGATGCTGAAGCGCCTACCATCAATTAGGAAAGTCTTGTCACACAGGCCGCGCTCGTCTTCGCAGTATTCACACATACCGGATTCACTTTCGTCGTCAGACATTTCCTATGTTCATAGTTGAAACATTTGAAATTGATCGAAGGAAACTACGAGAATTCTGATAAACACACAGATCACTATTACTCAATATGCAACGGGTTGACTTTAGTCTGTCGAGTCTTTCCTTCCTAAACTCTCATCTCACATATATGGTTGGCACTCCCTTTGATATTGCGACCGTCGGTGATGGTGGCTCCTCCATTCGTCCCAAAGTGCATTACACCAAAATGTCTAGCACACTGGAACGAAGGAGAAGCGACCCCCACGACAACAGTCGGGATTCTTCCTCTCTCTCTCTCATATATATATATATATATATATATATATATATATATATATGGTGGACACTATCCCTCACTGAAAGACACACAATGAGCCGAAACAGACCTAAAGTCAACCCGTTCATATATCGATCAATGACATAGAAAAAATTTCCTATGTTTTACTGGAATGACTTGCAAATCACAAATACATTTATAATGAACTCGAATATAATATCACTAATACATCATCCCGAATAATCCAGTTCAAGAATTACGACACTCTTTGAATCCTAATGCGTGTGTGACTTTTGGTCCGTCGAGGCTTTCCTTAAGTAACTCTCATATCTCATGGTGTGTTGGTGCACTCTCTCTCACACTGATATGATGGCATATATATGTTGGTGGGCACTCTCTCACAGTAATAGTTCGACCGCAGGTGATGGACGCCCCAACTTTTCTCTTCTTGCGCAATATATCGACGAGTATATCGCAAAGAAGAGAAGAAAGATGAGGTGCCTCCCACGACAACAGTCGGGATTTCTCCATAAAGAACACACATGAAAGTCACGGAAGGAGCAACGACAGATCGAAAGTCACACACGCATTATACCAATAAAATATCATAAATACATTAATATTTATAATGAACTCGAATATAATATCACTAATACATCATCACGAATAATCCAGTTAATGCATCATCAAATATTAACTAATACATCTTGAATATTATCATATAAGATCACTAACACAGATCGAATATCCTAGAATCCAAAGTGGAGGATGGTGAACTCGGTTCACTAGCGGTCTCTCAGTCGCCGGCGGTGGACACCCAAAGATAAGGAACCATCACGGGATCATAACCCAAGTGAGATCCCTGAAGGATCTTCCAGGTATTGTCAAACCGAGCGTCCAACGCCGCTATGTAGCGACGGACGTGCTCGTCCTCCTCCCTGACACGGCGGCGTGCCACCTCCGCGGGTGCCCGCTCCCTCCGCACCAAAAGTGGCCCGCGTGACCGCCACAACAGAAGATCCGGGTCGACGACGATACCTGCATTCCTCACCAACCTCCGAGCCTGGGAAGGTAGCACCTCCCAGTGCCAGGCCGGCGGAGCCCAGTCCCGGACATGGCGCCTATCAAGCAGGCTCTCGCGGACTACTCGACGACGAGGAGGCGGGCCGGGCATCGTCGACAAATTCCTATGAGAACGTTTTCTTATCATTTAATCACTAATTTTTCATAAAACCCAAAAAATTTCATCATTAACATACTAATCTAACATAAACATTCGTCATAAACATACTAATCTAACATAAACATTCATCATAAACATACTAATCTAACATAAACATTCATCATTAACATTCATCATAAAAAATTTCTGTAATCTAACATACACATACTAATCTAACATAAAAATTCATCATATAAAAAAATTAACATATTTTTTAAAAAAATTGCAAGGAGGCGGGGCGGCGGCGGCTCATAGCGGGAGCGGCGACGGGGGCGGGGCGGCGACGCGGCAGTGATGGGGGCGGGGCGGCGACGGGGCGGCGATGGGGGCGGGTGGCGACGGGGATGGGGCGGCGACGGGGGCGGTGGGGAAGGCGACAGGGGAGGGGCGGCGACGGGAGCCAGGCAGCGACAGTGGCGGCAGGGGTGGCGATGGAGGGGTGGCGGGGGCGGCGACGAGGGCGAGGCGGTGACGTGGGCGACGGGGGAGGCCGCGATGGGGGAGAGACAGCGACAGGGGTGGGAGGGGCAGCGACAGGGGAGGCAACGGGGACGGGTCGGTGACGAGGAGGGGGATGACGAGAGCGGGGGCGGGGACGGGAAGGCGACGGGGGCGGCGGGCACGGCGACGGGAAGACGAGAAGGGCAATGAAAACTGCGAAATTGGTGCCACCTTTAGAAGAAGCATTGATCCCGGATGGTGGCACAAACCGGGACCAATGCCACCTTTAGTCCCAGTTGGTGCCACCAACCGGGAACAAAACCCTGTTTTCAGCAGCCCAAAGGGCGGGAAACAAGTCCCGGTTGGTGGCACCAACCGGGACCAATACAGACCTTTAGTCCCGGTTGGTGCCACCAACCGGGACCAAGGCCCTCTTTTCAGCAGTCCAAAGGGCGGGAAACAGGGACCTTTGGTCCCGGTTGGTGGCACAACCCGGGACGAAAGGGGGGCATTGGTCCTGGTTGGTGGCACCAACCGGGACCACTGGTTGCTTTTCGTCGATCGGCGGGGAAGCAGTAGATGTTTAGTCCCACCTCGCTAGTCGAGGGGAGACAACACCTGTTTATAAGCTCCGATGCGGTTGACCTGTCAAGCTCCTCTCATAGTGAAAATAGATGCTCTTATAGACGATTTTTTTTCCTAAATTCAAGATGCTGGATAGGTGCCTAACTAGCACCTTGAATTTAGGTTGAATTTCAGTGTAAGCGCATCTATTTTCACTTTTGCTATTTTTTATGTTATTTATTTGCTATTTTTCCTGCTATTTAATATTAGTTTGTTTTAACATTATATTCAATTTCGTAATTTTTAGGTTTTATATAATTTTAGTTTCAAAAATACTAGAGGTTTATACTTTTAGTTATTGATTTTTTTTGAGCTAAATGACCCTGAAATTCAAAAGCATTACAAATGAACTCTGAAAAGGTTGAAAGTTGGCATGATATCATCATTTTACCCACATAGCATGTGCTAAAGAGTTGAGAGGGTTACGGCAAAAGCTGGATGCACTTCGTGTACAAAACGGACAGTCTCTTTCGAAGTATCACGGTTTCGGACGGAAACTCATCTGTTACAAAAAGGCATTTTATTTTCATGAACTTATTTGAACTCTAGATTTTTTGTGTGTTCAAAATTATGCAGGCCCTTAATATACTCGGAGGTGCGTCGGTCACCGTACATCCGTTGCCGGTTCATCTGCGTGCGTTATATAATAAAGTGTATTAAAAACCATTACAACATATCATGAATAGAGAAGTGACCGAATTAATAGAAATTCATCATCACATTAAAGCCAAAGTACAATAATGAGCAAAATAAATACGTACAGTTCATACATAGTTGTCATTATTGAACAACATATAGCTCTCTAGAACATCTAATTAAAACATACAGCGAAAATACGTAAAAATTTAAATGCAACAACAAATGTAATCATAACCGCTACTGAGGTACCAATTGATCCAACGGCATAATGATACCAAGCCTCAGTATGAATGACATATTTTCTAATCTTTCTAAGCTTTAAGTGCATTGCATCCATCTTGGTCTTGTGATTGTCGATGATATCGGCAACATGCAACTCCAATCTCATCTTGTCATCTTCAGTTCTTTTGAATTTTTCTTTCAAATGATCGATTTTTTTCCAGCTTTTGTTAATTTCTCGAGCACAATTGCATAGTCGGTTGGAGTTTCTGGTTCAACTACTTCCTAGAGATAAAAACATCTATGTCAAGTTGGTGGCATAATTAATTGTCATAGACATTAGATATGTGAAATAGTTATATAAAAGATAATATACCACATCTGAATCATAGACTGGACGAGGGTCGACGTGGGCGGATACCATAACCATGGCACTACATAATAACAAAAAATAATAAAAGTAAGAAAATCATACGAGTAAGTATATTTTTTTAGCAAGAAGATAAGACCAAGAGGCTCACCACGCGCGGGCGAGCGACGACGGTTTCAGGACGGGGACGGGACAGGATTGACGGCCAAACCTAGACAAATCTTGATGAAAATGGAGTTTGGACAAGCAGCTTCGAGAGGAGAAAGCTTAAGTTTGGCTTGGGCATTTCATCAAACACCTCATCTTCATAGGAGGTGTGCTAGAGCACCATAAAGCTCTCCTCTCGCTAGCCTGAAAAACAGAGCAAAGTGGAGTGCTTTGCTCGCTGGCGAACGGGTATATATAGGCATCTCTATGGTCGTGGTTCGTGGCTGGAATCGGGACTAAAGGACCCCCTTTGGTCCCGGATCCAGCCACGAACCGGGACCAATGGTTGTGGGCCAGGAGCGAGGCACATTGGTCCCGGTTGGTGTCTGAATCCGGGACCCAAGGTTCCAGACGAACCGGGACCAACGCCCCACATGGCCCGCCCGCCCCCCTGGCCTCACAAGCCGGGACTGTTGCCCCCATTGGTCCCGGTTCATGACTGAATCGGGACTAATGTGCTGATCCGGCCCGAACCAATGCCCTGTTTTCTACTAGTGCAAAACGCCTCCCCCGACCTTCTTTAGCTTTAGCTCCGCCTCTGAGGCCATGTGTATCTACTGCTGAGCGGCTCTAGAAAAGTGGAAGGCTCACTACATTGAACCGGATCTTTAGGGTTAAAGAAAACCGGGTCTACATTCTTTTAGAAAAATAGGGAGGACATCCTCAGCTGCATATAGATGATAATTAATAAAGTATCATCTAACTTGTATGCCATAGAGTTCACATGGAGATTCGTGCCGATATTCTTTTTCTCTTTATTTCATGCTTTTCTGCTTGATAGAGTCTATTATACTTCGGTAGGGCATCTTTAAAGGAGACAAACTCCAGTATATGTTTGACCAAACATTTTGTTTGCTTTTGCAATCCAATGTGATTCTGCATCGCTCTGCAAAGTAATCCACACGATCGCTTTCGGCAAATCAAAGGCAAACATGGGGGAGCTATACCGGAATCCGGATATCCATTTGATCAATCAAAAGCCTTTGTATGATCCTCCTCTCTTTCTCTCTCTTCACATGCATGGTCACTCTCTCCTCTCTCTCCTCTCAATGGGACACCGCATGTGTCGTCTCCATTTATTTTTTCTTCTTCCAACCGACTACTTCGTATTCCCTACGGTTATTTTTAGTCTGCATATAAATTTTGGTCAAAGTCAAAGTATCTCTACTTTGACCAAACTTATAGAGAAAAGTATCAATATTCACGATGCTAAATTAATATTGTTAGATTCATTATAGTTTCATGAAATATATAATCGGTATTGTAGATATCTATATTTTTTAAATGTATATTTGGTCAAAGTTTGCAAAGTTTAAGTTGACACAAATCTAATACACGGAGTAAAAAGGACCGGAGGGAGTAATTAGCATTCGATGAGTCCCTATCATGTGTGCGAATCACGTCCAAACAGAAAGGCAAATATGTATCGAAGGAATTTACGGGTCAACGTTGGAGATGCCTTATTTCTTATCTAAATAAAACCAAGCACATCTGCTCCAGAGGGAATCTCGCAAAAACAGGGCTGAGAAGTTGTATGCATCAACTCAAGTTTGTATATAATGAAACTAAACTGCGAACTAATCGTGTGGTTGGATTGTTAGGAGGGACTGACATGAGAGTTCAAGTTCCAGACTTGATATTAATGTTCGCATTTTTCTAAATGTATACAGGCCTTTCGGCGACATGTGTTCAGTGAGAAGAGACGTTCCTGTCGGCTTCATCAATCACAAGATGTTCTGTCGACTAAGTCTTTTGAAAGTGCTCGTCAGGATAGAATGAATGCGTGCATTCAAAGAGATGACTGTATACTCATGTATGTGAACGACTTTGATTAAACTATGTTAAAAATAAATAATGAAACTAATAAACGCAAAACTAAAAGAGACTTACGGTCCCAGCAATTACAACTAGCAAGAACTAGAATACCGTGTTCAAAAGAAAAAGAAAAACCTAAAAACCAGGAGACAAAACAACTAGATGCAAACTACGGTGTTAGCATTGCAATACAGCAAGAACTAGAGACCACGGAATTTAGACTTCTTTCTATCAGGTCATACTGCACCATCTTGGTTGTTCATCAGCACCGCCGGCGACCAACATGATGGATCGAGAGTCGAGACTTTAGACTGGACTTGCAGCATGCTTCGGCGCTTTAGGGGCATAGCTTGATGGAGATGATGGCTTGTAAGGGGCAGCTTGAGCGATGTTATTTGGGTCTACAATTTTCTGCAATTTCATGCGTACACGGCAGTCTCTGGACCTGGATGTTGGGTGGTTCTGGAACTAAAGTAAAGTCTGGAAGCATCAGCGACATTGCTGGCATAGTAGGCACGCGTATTGCATCACACCATGGAAGATGGAATCGCGGCTGATGTCGAGCTCGCCACGGACGGGTGCGCTGCTTCACGCTTGCGTAGCTGCTAGTTAGAGCGTCCCTCCAGGTGCACCCTAGCTGGTGGCTGCCGGCTGTGCTAGGGTTTTCCTCGTACTCTTGCGCGAAAGCATGAGGAGGAGGAAGCGTCAGAGGAGCGAGCGGCGAGCAGCGTCCATCCGTCCGTCCGGTCGAACGCGCTCGATCGTCGATCGCGTGGCATGCTGATAGGGCCGCGACATCAGCGGCGCCCGCAGACCGCTCGCTCCGGCTCTCGCAAGCTGCAAAGACAAGCACACGTGGGTCTGTTCAGCCGTTTGGGAGTGAGTTGACCTGGCTAAGGGTACTCGTTGGTATGTTGGACCGTGCGAGTGTCACGATATACCCGCGGTATGACCCGACCTGACGATTCATAGAAGATCCGAAAAGAACATGATATTAGATTAATGACCCGGCAGGCAGATCACGAGACGATCAGGCCCAAGAACCGGCGTGTAAGATGGCGCCAGGCGGCTTACAAGAGAAGGCTCAAAGAGAGAAAGACTCCCTGCCGAACGTTACAAGACTCGGAATAGGATTCTAGAAAGACTAGTCCTAATCCTACTCCTATTAGGACTCTATTTGTAAATCTACCATCTTCTCCTCTATAAGGAGAGGTAGAGCACCCCTAGAGGGAGAGGAGGGACAAGTCCACAAGTTTAGACAGATTAGAGGCTCTCGGAATTGGAGGTAGCAAACAACACCCTTGTAACTGAGAGATCTCCTTCATCATCAATACCAGACAAGTAGGACGTAGGCTTTTACCTCCATCGGAGGGGTCGAAGCTGGGTAAACTCCGTGTCTCTCGATTCCGATCAACCCCTTCAAGCCGCCATGTAGTTGCGTCTTCGTCCCGAACCTAAGTCCGTTCACCCGGACATCTGCCATGATAAAACCACGACAGTTGGCGCCCACCGTGGGGCTACGCAGGGTGGTGTTGTGTTCTTGGAGGAAATTTTCCAAGGTTCGAGAAGTTTGCGATTTGCTGGATGAAGGAGAACCGGTACGGAAGGATTTATACCAACTCTGAGTCCGGATCCGCCAGCCATAGGAAGCTGCGCCTCTCTGGCCTCACCTCCGCCTGGTACCCCGGCCAAACCGGCCGCCGCCTCGCTTCACGTCACCTGAACCGCCGCGGTCGCCGCGTTGTGCCCCGGCCGGCTCGGCCGCCGTTTCGTTCGCTGCATTGTATCTCCTTTGCGGCTTTGCTCCGTTGCGCTTGTCTCAGTCGCCATGAGTCGACACCACCGTAGCCTCGCCTTTTAGCTGCCGCCGAGCCGTCTGGCTGCTGCCACAACCCACCGCCGCCTCTGCTTCCCTCCGGCTTTCGGACGCCCCGTGTTGAGCCGCAACCCGCCGCCTGCTCGCCGAAGCCTTGCCGCCCAGCTGCCGCCGCTTCCGGCTCTCTCGCGCCCGTCGGCCGCCGCCGCCTTGCCTCACCTCCTCGTCGCTCTGTCGGCTGTCTCGCCTTGCCCTGACCCGGCGTTCGGCCGCCGCACTCGTTGCTACCTATGTCGTACGATCGGGAGAGGATAAGGCAAAGGAGAGGGGTGGAGGCTGGTTGGACGTGTTCAAAAAAAAGAGGGGTCTGGTCAGCTCAAAAGTTGTCGGGGCGCACATCCGCCATCGTCAATCCCGTGACGGATGAATTCTGACAAAACATACCAGGACAATTATTCATGTGGCATTATACCGTGGAGTTGGAGCACACCAGTGTGTCGCGTTGCTCATTGAACGCGCGTGAGTCGCCGCCCCCGTGGACGGTGTACATCAACTCGCCGGTACAGCGCGCGCTCACCCGCCAGTATGAGCTACCCAATGGACGTGGCAAGCCGCCGCATTCGCGATATGGTCTTCACCAACAACCCCATGGCTGATTCTCACCATCAACACCGGCTTACAGCACCGTGGCCGACTCTCGCCATTCGCGCCGGTTTACAACGCCGTGGCCGTCACTCGCCACCGCATCGGCTTACAGCATCGTGGCCGCCTCTCACCATCGTGACGTCTTACAACGCCGTGGCCATCTCTCATCGACCGCGTGGGCTTACAACGTCGTGGCCGTCTCTCGCCACCGCGCCGGCTTACACCGTCGTGGCCGTCTCTTGCCACCGCGCCGACTTACAACGCTGTGGCCGTCTCTTGCCACCACGCCGGCTTACAAACGTCATGGCCGTCCCTCGCCATCGCGCCGGCTTACAATGCCGTGGCCATCTCTCGCCATCCACACCTGTTTACAATGCCATGGCCGTTTCTCATCATCTGCGCCGGATTACAACGCCGTGGAGTGTTTCATAAAAACACCGGTTTACAACGCCATGGCTGGTTTCTACGTCTGCATCAACATGCCAGTAGCTACATACATCAGTATGAGCTGCCCAGCTGACGCGCGCAAACCGCCGTCCGCAGTCCAATTTATATTGACATATTAGTACGGTGCTCGCATATATGAGCTGCCCAATGGGCGGGCAAGCCTCCGCCATTACAATTTGGTTCACTTCAACAAACAGCCGGAATGATCCATCGACTGGATCATTGAAGCAATTCATAAGGGATCATCTATAACCCGCCACGGCCAAACCTCAACTGTCAGTGGAGATTCTCAAGCCGCCTCTTCGAGACAACTTAAGACTCGGGGGCTACAGGCATGGCAAGGCACATTTGGTCATTTTCAACTAGAACCCCGGGTCATGGGAAAGTTAACCCGATCCTCGGGGCTACTACATTTTTGGCGGAGGATTAAAAAAAGTTTCCCAAGAGGGCGAACCGCCGTGATGCACCATTCAAACATAGGTGCTTGAATTTCTTTGGAGCCTCTGCCATTCCTTCATACAAGATGGCGGCTTACAAGATGGCGACTTACAAGAAGAATTCACAAATATTCCAGTTGACATGTCAACTGCGACTGTAGAGGGCGGCTTCATACCTTCGGGTATCGCTTCTATCGCCTTATCGGCCGGCTTTATGCCAAATCTCCGGCTAACACGATTAGCCGCGGGCTGAGGGAGACTTCTTACCTTCGGGTATTGCTTCTAATGCCTTATCGGCCGGCTTTATGCCAAACCTCTGACTAGCACAATTAGTCATGGGCCGAGGGCGGCTTCTTACCTTCGGGTACCGCTTCTAACGCCTTATCGGTCGGCTTTATGCCAAATCTCCGGCTAACACGATTAGCCGCAGGCGGAGGGCGGCTTCTTACCTTTGGGTATCGCTTCTAATGCCTTATCGGCCGGCTTTATGCCAAATCTCCGGGTAACATGATTAGCCGCGGCAGAGGGCGGCTTCTTACCTTCGGGTATCGCTTCTAATGCCTTATCGGGAGTCGTTTATGCCAAATTGCTGAAGGGGGCTTCTTATCGACGGGTATTGCTTCTAACACCCCATCGGCCGGCTTTATGCCAAATCGTCGGCTAACAGGATTAGTCGTGGTTGTAGGGGGTTCTTACCGACGGGTATCTAACACCCGAACAACCAGCGGAGGGCGGCTTCTTACCTCCGGGTATCGCTTCTAATGCCTTATCGGCCAGGCTTTATGCCATCTCTAGCTAACACGATTAGCCATGCTTGTCTAAGGGGGCTTCCCACCTCTGGGTGTAGCTTATCTAACCCTAACAACCAGCGTTCGCGCCATATTGCTGAGGGTGGCTTCTTACCTCCGGGTATAGCTTCTAACACCTTATCAGCCGGCTTTATGCCATCTCCGGCTAACACGATTAGCCATGGTTGTCTAAAGAGGGCTTCTCACCTCCGGGTGTAGCTTATCTAACCGTAACAACCGGCATTCGCGCCAAAAATTGTTGACAAGTCAAACATTGCATCATACATTGCATCATACTTTGCATCACATTGCATCATACTTTGCATCATACATTGCATCATATTCACATGACATATAATGACCGTCTTATCCAGCCGGGTTAGAGCAAGATTATGAAAGAAGGAGCAATGTTATAACATCTCCAGGTTGGGCTTTTTCCAGCCGCCCTTACAACAATGCAGAATATATTATGTCTTATTTATTTTTGCAGGTTTTATCTCTTAAAGATGAGTCGCCATTAAGTACTCCGCAAGAGCAAATGGATCTTTAATAGCCAAACATGGTTGGATCTTCATGGTTTATCATAACCAGTACTAAATGATTGGGGTTTTCAAGCCAGCTCGGAGAATTCATTATTTTTCAAAGAGCCACCCTATCAAATATATTGTCGTGTCATTTAATTAATTGGTTCTCGGATTTCTTCAATTGTGCTCTGTGGTAATCTACAATACTCATGGATTTCTCCAATATACATTTGTCGGGTTACATCACAACCACGAGCAGGGATTTCATGTCAAAGACGAAGGAATTATTCCAGGATATTCATGTCGGGTTCTATTACAACCACAGTCAGGGATTCATCCAACAAATTGTGGGGAGTCATATCATAGTCCCAAGTCGCCGCAAGCAGACCACCCGACACTTGGGGCTACATTATTCAAGTTCAGTTTATATCAAATATGCAAGCCCCATGTCGCTGCAAGCATGCATCACGGCACTTGGGGGCTACTGCAAGCCGTTTTTTCAAATCATTACATTGTCAGCAAGACCCTATTATCTCAAGGAGATGAGCCGGTGTTTCTATATTTTCCTAAGTCCCAGCCCAGTAATTCTTACTGACCCGGCAATTGGGGGCTACACCACTCAGAACAAATTTTCTACAGTCCCAAGTCGCCGCAGGTGTGTGACCCGGCACTTGGGGGCTACAGTATTCAGCTATTCCAACAGATTAAGAGATTCAAATTGAAGACCCGGCGCATCACGTTCTGATGAGCTGGCCCTTGGGGGCTACACCTATCGAAGCTTTATAAAGGTATAAGGCAGTTATAAGTCCTAGGTTGCTATAGGCAGGACAACCCGGCACTTGGGGCTACACAGTCCAAAATATTACTGCAAAGCACCAAGTTATCATGGATAATCTCGGAGCTTGGGGCTACAGGTAATATGGACATATCAAAAACTTTGAGGAGAATTTTCAAGATGTTAATTATGGAGTTCAGTTGTTAGACCCGACGTCACCAACATTTATGACCTGGCGTTATCAAAAGATCATAACCCGCCGGATTTTATATAAGCAGCCCTGCTTCACAACAATGGAAGTCTCGTTTTACATCAGATGCATTTTCATCCCAATATTTTTATCAAGTCAGCTGGATTCTAGTTATTTGACCCAGCGTCACCAACGATAATGACCCAGCATCATCAATGATTATGACCCGGCGGAAATGACCCGCCAAGAGTATTGGAAGCCGACTCAATGGCATATGAGTGTTCTATTCTCAATATTTCTCAAAGGCCATTGACAAGCAAGATGATTATCAAAGACGACTATTTCATATGCAAAAAAGACCCGGATTTCTAAGAAGCCATTTCATAAGTCGGCCAAAGGAGCAAGCCGGCTACTTAACATAGCTGTTATTCTTATTTCAGGAGCTTAGCATGAACAAATTCAAACTAATCTGGGGGCTAATGTCGAGGATATACCCCGCGGCATGACCCGGCCTGGCGACTCACACGAGACCCGGAAAGGACATGACATTTTATTAATGACCCGGCAAGCGGATCACAGGACGACCAGGCCCAAGACCCAGCGTGTAAGCCGACGCCAGGCGGCTCACAAGAGAAGGCTCAAAGAGAGAAAGACTCCCTACCGAAGGTTACAAGACCCGGAATAGGATTCTAGAGAGACTAGTCCTAATCCTACGGCTAGTAGGACTCTATTTGTAAACCTACCCTCTCCTCCTATATAAGGAGGGGTAGAGCACCCCTAGAGGGAGAGGAGGGACAAGTCCACAAGTTTAGACAGATTAGAGGCTCTCGGGATTAGAGGTAGCAAACAACACCCTTGTAACCGAGAGATCTCCTTCATCATCAATACCAGACAAGCATGACGTAGGCTTTTACCTCCATCGGAGGGGCCGAACCTAGGTAAACTCCGTGTCTCTCGATTCCGATCAACCCCTTCAAGACGCCACATAGTTGCGTCTTCGCCCCGGACCTAAGACCATCCACCCGGACATCTGCCATGATAAAACCACCGCAGGCGAGTTCAAACTGAGGTGCATCTTGTAAGGGCATCCACGGTCACTAATAGAAAATAGACCTTTTGTTCATAGCATTACTCCCGGTCAGGTTTTGAACCGGAATTAATGTAACCATTAGTCCCGGTTCGAAACGGGCATCATTAGTCCCGGTTCATTCTGGAAACACAAACCTGGAATAAAAGGACGGTGGCAGACTGGTGTCAGCCTAGGGCCCCACGATAACCTTTAGTCCCGGTTCGTGGCACGAACCGGGACTATAGGCTCACCTTTAGTCCCGGTTTGTGTCTCGAACCGGGACTAAAGGTTCCCTATATGAACCCTTCGACCAGTCCGAGCTCTCTGTTCTTCCCCTTTCCTCTCCTCTCTGTTCTTCCGCTCTTCCCTGGCCTTATCCTTCATTTTTGTTAAAAACTATCAAGATTTGGAGGCACCCCATCCATCCAAGGCTTCATAAAGGTTAACAACTTTGTGCTTACATCTCTCATTGCTAGATTAGCTCTTGCAATTCTCTATAAGGATAGTGATTTGTGGGTTTTAGTTTGGGAGTATTTATATGTGGTGGTTTATTTGATTTATATGCAATTTGAGCTCAAATTACTTCTTACTTTGCATGTGTAGGTGTGGCTTACTTAGTGCCTTCCTGTTGGGGATATAACCCCATGGTGAGACCCGCCCTTGAGGCTCCCGATCACACCTGGCGGCTCGTACACCAGCCCAAGGATGGGCTGTGAAGACATAACCCCAAGACATTGGGCGGCTTGAAAAGATGGGCCAGGACGTGGCCCGGATGGAGAAGGTATGAAGATCCGGGCAGGTGAGCCGCCCGGAGACAAGTTGCTCAGGAAGGCAAGGCAATGTAGAGACAGACTCAGACACGTAGTGAGAGTCGGTTACGACTTGTATGAACCGTGGTCTTGATCTCTTATATAAAGGCAAGACCTGGGGTGACTTAGGGCGAGAGATCAATGATCGAGAACTAGGTCAAGCAATCAGCTCCCTTGTAATCGATACACCAAGCAATACAAGCACAAACATGACGTAGGCTGTTACCTCTACTTGAGGGGCCGAACCTAGGTAAACCCATGTCCTTCGTCCCAATCAACCCCTTGAGTCCATCACCTTAGTGATGGCCTCGAATCCAAGTCCGTTCACCCGGACATCTGCCATGACAAAACCACGATAGTTGGCGCCCACCGTGGGGCTTGCGCTCGGTGGTGTTGAGTTCTCAAAGGGCTCTCTCCCAGGGTTAGAAGGATATGTCATCAGAAGGATGAGCAAGAGTCACCGCGGCCGGCTCTACATCGAGCACGCTGGCTGGGGTCATCAGGCCAATTCTGTCGAATATGGATTCCGATTCTCTTCGGTGGAATCCATGTCTTCAACAACAAGGTTGACAGATCTACACCCGGGCCAGACGTCTGCACCAACATCGTCGAGCCGGCTCGGCGCGCACAACCCGCCCAATATGTGCGACCTGCCCGCGTTAACCCGGGGTAGAAGGACATCTTCGTGGGCTTTACTCAAGGTATGGATCTTGAAACTTCTATGTCACAGGAGACTCTTGTCTATTTAGAGGACGGATCTTCGAGCGGAGAAGCAGAGTCGATCTACCAGCTTCACAACGGCGGGCTCGGGGGCTACGACGAGCCTTACCCTGAGTCAGAGCATTCTGAGCCGGACGATCTCGGGCTGCCGGTTCATGCGGCCGTGTTCATGACGGGGTCAGCCCCAGGCATGAGCAGCACAGCCGCCGGAGCAGCAAACGCGGGAGCTGATCCACCGGCACTAGCTCAAGTTCTTTTGGATCTGATGAATGAGCTCACAACCCTGATGGCCATCGAAGTCACACCAGATAATCAAGCCGGTCGGAACTTGGAGATCGCAAGACTCAAGGACCGGATGGTGGAGGAGCAACAGAGGATAGCCGAATTAAAAGTTCAGATGGAGGCGGAGGCAGAATGCCTTAAGACGGATGCTTTCCGCCTTGAGCGAGAGCAGCAACCAGCGGCTGCGGTGCAGTGGATGAGGCATCAATCCCGCTTACTAGAACATTATGAGGGTAGGAATCTCTTTAATACGCCAGGAACGGGACAAGCAGCGGATGCGCCTGGAAGTCGGCCGGCGGCTCGACAGGAGCTTAACCCGCCTCGACGAAACCAGGCCTCACCAGTGGTTTTTCCAACGTTGGCGGGCCATTATTCTAACCCGGCAGAGAACATGGTGGCCGCAGTCACCCGGCTTGAAACAATCCCTATTCCAGAGGAGGCGCCTATTGCAAAAGAGGTACGGAACACCATCTCGTACCTTCAGACGGCGATGGCCCAGCAAGAGAAATATGCTTACGGCCCGAGCCGCGTTAACTCAAGCCCCCTCCCCAACCACAGCTTTAGCCGGTGCTATGAGTCGCCGGCAATTTCTATCAGCGATTGGCACCGGGGGCCTCCACGAGATGATCAGGCGGCTCTAGATGCACAGGCGCTTATAAATCGGGCAAGAAACCAGCAAGAGGCAGCTGCTTTGGCAGCGGCGACTCACCAAGAGTCCACGCCCTCCGTGTCGGTAGGAGCGGGAGTGACCACCAAGGCCGTGGGAGTACCATGTTTAGTACCGGCTCTGCGGAACGAGCGGTTGCCAAAGGATTTCAAAGGACCTCGTAAAGTCCCGAATTATACTGCCAACTTACCTCCAGAGGCCTGGATCGAAAGCTATGAGCTGGCTATGGAGATGTTGGATGTCAATGACGCGGTGTGTGCTAAATATTTCATCATGATGCTTGAAGGGTCGGCTCGCACATGGTTAAAGGGTTTGCCACCCAATACCATCAATTCATGGGCTGAGCTGAGAGCAAGGTTCAACAAAAACTTGCAAGGAACTTGCAAACAGCCTATGACGATTGTGGATCTGGATCACTGTGTCTAGCGGGAGAATGAGTCGGCTCATCATTGGGTCCGACGGTGTGTCGACCGTCATCCACTCGTCTGAACAGATCACGGCTGCTCAAGCGGTGTTGATCCTAGAGAAGAACTGTCACTTCATCCGTCTAAAGCAGAAGCTCGGCCGGCTCAAGCGTACGGGTCAGGACATGGGAGAACTCATGGTGGCTCTCACAAAGTATGTTGACTCTGATAACACGAAGGATCCAGGTTCTGATGAGGAGAAGACCGACCAAGGTAAAAAGAACAATCAGGGCAAAGGTGCGGCAGGTAATAGTAACCAGGGCAAGCAGAAGAACCCGGATGGCGGGTCAGAATTGGTGGCCAATGCCAGCACCGGCCATAACCATCCTAAAGGAAATGGGAAGTTTAGACCACCTTTTAACAAAAATAAGCCTCCTTTCAATTTGGAGGAAATGCTGAATAAACCTTGTCCAGAGCACAGACGGCTCGATAGAGTTGCGGGTCACACATGGGGTAATTGCCACATCATGCAGAAGTTTAAGAACTACAACATACAACAACATAACAACAATGGTGGTGGCCCGCCCGACGGCTCAGGACAAGGCGGGCCAGGAGCCGGGTTTGGATTCGGCGGCTCAGGATCCGGTCATCATGGCCAGGGCAACCAAGGAGGGCATCCTCAGCACTCTGGTAGCAACAATCAGCAGCAGTATAATCAATCTGGGTATCAGAGTAATCCAAAGCAGCTCAGTTTGGGCCTGTATCATGTTTTTATGACCAGCCTTAACAAGCAGGATCGGAAATTGCGCAAGCGGGCGGTTAACGTAATTGCGTCGGCTCTACCGCAATACTTGAAGTGGTCTGAGTATGACATAGTATTGAGCCTGTAAGATCACCCGCCACGTGTTGATGACTCGGGGCGTCTAGCCCTGGTAGTTGCCCCCCAAGTGGGAGGATATATGGTAAATAAGGTACTCATGGATGGTGGCAGCAGCATCAATATCCTGTACTATGATACCTTCCGGCAGATGAAGCTGCTTGATAAAGACCTTAAGCCATCATCAATAGTTTTCGGCAAGTCAGCTTACCCACTGGGTAGGATTTCTTTGGAAGTCGCTTTTGGTGATGAATACAACTACAGGGTGGAGTCCTTGTGGTTTGAAGTAGTCAAGATCAAGAGCCCTTATCATGCATTATTTGGGTGGGCGGCTTACGCCAAGTTCATGGCTAGGCCCTGTTATGTCTACTTACAGCTCAAGATGCCCGGGTTAAAAGGTACAATTACTGTTTATACTTATTGGAATACGGCTATTGAGTGCCAAGAAGGGGACGCGGCTTAAACCACTTGTGCTGAGGCAGAGCTCAAATTCTATAAGGAAAATGTTGACTCGGAGGATATGACCCTGCTAAAGAAGCCTACCACAGAGGTTGAGCCACCCCTCAAATTTTCGGTGGATGATACCAAGGAGGTGGATTTTACTCCGAGTGACTCATCTAAACAGTTCACTATTGGGGCCAATATGAATCCCAAATAGGAAAGCACGCTCATCGAATTCATCTGTGAGAATCGGGACATCTTCGCATGGAAGCCCTCTGACATGCCGGGTGTGCCGAGAGAGTTCGCTGAGCACAACCTTAATGTGGACCCTAAGTTTAAACCTGTCAAGCAATTTCTGCGGCGGTTCAACAAGGAGAGACGCAAGGCCATCAGGGAAGAGGTCGTCCGGCTCTTAGCGGCGGGTTTCATCGTCGAGGTTTTCACCGGAGTGGCTTGCTAACCCAGTGCTCGTGCTCAAGAAGAACGGCACATGGCGTATGTGTGTGGACTATACGGATCTTAACAAGGCCTATCTGGCTAATCCTTTTGCTCTCCCTCGTATTGATCAAATCATTGATGCTACGGCGGGTTGCGAAAGTTTATGCTTCCTGGACGCTTATTCGGGATATCATCAGATCAAGATGGCAGTTAAGGACCAAGAGAAGACGACTTTCATCACGCCTTTTGGGGCCGTCTGCTATGTGTCTATGCCTTTTGGGCTCAAGAGTGCCTAGGCGACTTATCAGCGATGTGTGCAGAATTGTCTTCACAACCAGATTGGGCGCAACATTCATGCTTATATGGATGATATTGTGATCAAGTCAAGGAAGAAGGAGACTCTTCTTGACGATTTAAAAGAAACCTTTGACAATCTACAGATTGATAAGATGATGCTTAACTCGGCAAAGTGTGTCTTTGGTGTTCCAGCTGGCAAGCTCTTGGAATTTCTGGTCTCTCAGCGTGGTATTGAAGCTAACCCGGATAAGCGTGGTATTGAGCCGGCTTGTATAAATGATGTTCAGCGCTTGGCAGGGCAGATCACCGTGTTGAATCGGTTTATAAGCCGCCTTGGTGAGAAAGCCATCCCTTTATATCAAATGATGAAAAGGACAGACAATTTTGTCTGGAGTACGGCGGCGGGTGAAGAGTTTGAGGCACTCAAGAAGCAGCTCACTGAGCCGCTAGTTTTAGCCGCTCCGGCTGAGAAAGAACCCTTGCTCTTATACATGGCGGTAACAACAGGGCTGTCAGCGCTGCAATTGTGGTCGAGCGCAAGGAGGCAGTGAAAGAATATCCGGTTCAGAGGCTGGTGTATTATATCAGTGAGGTCCTGACAGAGTCCAAGCAGAGATATCCACATTGACAGAAGCTAGTGTATGGGGTGTTCATGGCCAACCGCAAGTTAAAACACTACTTCTTAGGGCACCAGATCACTGTGGTCAGCTCTGCCCCGTTGGGGGACATAATTCAAAACAGAGAAGCCACTGGTAGGATTGCTAAGTGGGCATTGGAGCTGGGGCCTCTCAATCTAAAATACGTACCTCGTATGGCTGTTAAGTCTCAAGCCCTTGTGGATTTCATAAACGACTGGATAGAATGTCAGGCACCCGAAGAAAAGCCGGATAACACATACTGGACAATTTACTTTGATGGATCCAAGCAGCTGGAAGGATCGGGGGCGGGGGTTGTCTTAACGTCTCCCAAAGGTGATAAGTTTTGTTATGTGCTCTGGCTGATGTTCCCTTGCACTAATAATGCAGCTGAATATGAAGCCCTGCTTCATGGCCTCAAGGTAGCTAAGGAGATGAACTTAAGCCAGGTAAGGTGCTTCGGCCACTCAGATGTTGTGGCTTAGCAAGTTTCAGGCACTTGGGATTCCAAGGATTCGCGGATGGCGGCTTATCGTCAGGCGGTGGATGTCATTGCTGGTCACTTCAAGGGTTACCAGGTGGATCATATTCATCATCGCATGAACGAGGCGGCTGACGCCCTGTCAAGGTTAGGCTCTCAACGAAAGCCGGTGCCGCCCAATATCTTTCTGGACGTCTTACATCATGTGACTGTAAAATTACCCATAGAGGAAGATTTGGCTGTTCCTGACCCGGAGGGACAATTGGTGGCGGCTCTACATGCTATTCCAGATTGGAATGTGCCTTAATTGGCGTATTTGACTCGGGGCGAGTTACTTGATGATGAAAATCTGGCCAGACAGATCACCCAACGGTCTAATTTCATGACGATAGTCAATGGCGAGTTACACAAGTGCAGCGTCACTGGATTGCTTCAACGTTGTGTCTCACCGGAGGAGGGTAAGGAAATATTGAATGAAATTCATGCTGGTGATTGCGGACATCACGCCGGCTCAAAATCTCTAGTGGCCAAGGCTTTCCAGAATGGTTTCTTCTAGTTGACAGCTCACAAGGATGTAGAGGATCTGGTCCGCAAATGCGACAGCTTTCAAAAGTTTGGCCGGCGTGCTCATGTTCCGGCTCAAGAATTGTGGATGATACGAAGTACTTGTCCATTTGCAGTCTGGGGGCTCGATATGGTCGGGCCTTTCAGGAGATCCAAGGACAAGAAGATGCACCTCTTGGTGGCGGTTGATAAGTTTACCAAGTGGGTAGAGGCTGAGCCAGTCAGCAAGTGTGACACGGCTACGGCGGTTCAGTTTATCAAAAAGCTGATCTACCGTTTTGGTTACCCTCATAGCATCATCACGGAAAATGGCACGAACCTATCCAAGGGGTCTATGAAAACGTTCTGGGACCTTGAACACATCCGGCTTGATGTTTCTGCGGTTGCTCATCCACCGTCCAACGGTCAGGCGGAGCGTGCTAACCAAGAAATCCTGAGAGGTATAAAGCCCCGGCTTATGGTTCCTTTACAGCGAACGCCGGGTTGTTGGGTGGAGGAATTGTCGTCCGTCTTATGGAGCATCAGGACTACCCCCAATAGATCAACGAGTTATACACCTTTCTTCATGGTTTACGGTGCAGAGGCCGTGTTACCAAGTGACATCCGGCATGACTCGCCACGAGTGGCGGCGTACGTTGAGACGGACAATGAGACGACGCGTCAAGACGCGTCGGATGCCTTGGAGGAGGAATGAGAACTGACGGCTCCTCGTTCGGCGATTTATCAACAAGACCTGCGCCGCTAACATAGCCGCAGGGTCAAGACCCAGACGTTTCAAGAAGGCGACTTAGTGCTGCGGCTGATTCAAGACCAGACAAATATGCATAAGGTACTCCTCCATGAGAAGGACCTTTTGTGGTCAGCAGAAATCTCAACAACGGGTCATATTACCACATTGACATCCGAGACGATTCAGATAGATCGGGCCAGGAGACCCGTCGGCCGTGGAACATAGCGCATGTGCGGCCTTACTACACTTCAGTCATTGAGACTCGACACTGTACACTATCATTGTACATATCATATTTATATATGAATAAAATCGGCATCCTTGCAAGCCAGGGCCTCTGCCGTTTCGCATATCTTCATCCATGCAAGAAAGATCCAAACATGGTCGTCCAGGGGGCTTCCCACCCTCCGGGTGTAGCTTATCAGACCCTATCGGTCGGCTCTCAAGCCAAAAAGTTGACTCCGTCAACATGATCATCCAGGGGGCTTCCCACCTTCCGGGTGTAGCTTATCAGACCCTATCGGTCGGCTCTCAAGCCAAATAGTTGATTCCGTCAACAAAGGTCACTTGGGGGCTTCCCACCGCCGGGTGTAGCTTACACACCCTCTTGATCGGCTCTTAAGCCAAATAGGGTTAAACCTGCCGGTAAGACTAATGCTACTCTGCTAGGTGACCCGTCGGATAAGTGGCGAGTCAGCCCAGTAGAACCGGTACATGAGCCATTTTTTTGAAAAAACATGTTAGCAAGATACAACATCTTTGGGTTATGCTTTTAAGCCGCCCTCCTAATAATGTCAGGATACATCTATTCTTGTAGGTCAATTAAGCTGCCAAGAGTTGATAAAACATCCAATATGAACTGCAAAGAAGATGATATATATATTAAGCCGGGCTTTTTAATATATGCATGATGGCACAGTTTAGGCAAAGGCAAAGTTACTACAAGCCTATTACATAAGCTCTCTGTAGAGCCCAAAAATATTTTAAAGTGTCTTACACAGCTCATGGTGGGTCACAAGAGTCGGCTTATCAGAGGCGTTCACAACTCCATTAGCTGGCCGGTGGGTCACCCTGCTTCGGGTCTTCGGCCTCCTTGATCTGAAGATTGTCCAAGTCCCAGTTGCAGTGGGTTAAAGCTGCAAAGTTTCCTTCTTCAAAGAAGGGGGGTGGATCAAGTTCAGAAGCAAAAAGGGTCTCACTGCGGCCAGGCATCAGGTCCTTGGACTCAAAGAGGGGGCCACAGATTCTCTTCTGGTCGCCATTGTAAGCAGCCTGATATGTTGCCAAGTTGACTTCTTCTACGAACACGGAGGCAAGGACTTTGGAAGCCTTCACACACCATTCATAGTCAGCTTCTATAAACTCGGAGCCATCATCTTTCTTTGAGGGAAACCCGTCCATCATGTCAGCAGGAGTCAACTCCGGAGCAAAGGCCAACGCCCAGCTTATGGCTGCGATAGCTCCTTGTCAGGCGGCTGATTTCTTCAGCTCTACGATCTGTTTTGGCAGCATGGAAAGAAGCTCTATGACCCCTTTGATCGTTGAGGGGGTGTTATCCTTGTAGAGCACATACTTGATCGTGCAAACAGCTCCACAGTAAAGCTGCTCCGTCAGAGTATAAATAGCCTTCAAGGACATCAAGCTGACGGAAGCGAGTTGGCGGCTCCTTGGACCTACATAAGATGGACTCTTTGTTATAAGTCGCCAGTACAAGTACACATACACAATTTGGGTTAAGCTGGCAAATACTTACCAAATATGGCGACTGACATCCTGTTGATATGGCGTTTCAAAGATTGCAGCTCATCTAACACAATCATCAGCCGCTGGTCAGCGTCATCCACCCGTTGAGTCAGGGCGGCTTGTCCAGTTTTAGCTGACTCTTTGAAAGAGGCAAAGTTGGCTTTGATCTTGGTCAGTTCTTCAGAAAGGAGCCAACATTTTTCATCAGCCTCACTTCAAGTGGCTTGCTGCGTGGCCAGATTATTCTTTAAGCCAGCCACTTCTGACCCTGCTTCGTTTAAAGCTTCCTCTGACATATCAAAATACGGAATGAGTCAGCAGGAGGAAATTTTCAGATAATGAAGATTAAGCAAGTCTCAAACAGATTACAAGCAATATGTATGACACTTGGGGGCTAATGTGTATTTGATCTCCAAGATTTAAATGCAGTTCCGGATCATCTTTATCAATTTAACTCGGAACTTGGGGGCTATAGGCTGGCTTTTCAAGTTGTTTACAAGGAAAGCTCCGACTCAACTTTAACAAGATTGAGCTGGCCCTTGGGGGCTACAATTGGCTCTATGAGCTACCTTGAATAAAGCTCTGGCTCAATGTTGTCAAATTTGAGCCGGCCCTTGGGGGCTACGAATGATGATTTGCAATTACTTCTAAATAAGTTGAGGCCTATAGGCTAAGCATTTCTACTTCTAGCAAGTTTTGAAGACCCGGATTATCATCAGTTAATATTAACCCGGCTCTTGGGGGCTATGTAAGGGTATAAGGAGAGTGAGAATACCTCATATTTCTTTTTCATCAAATTGACAAACTTGAACTCTAGGTCCCGGCTTGTGGACAGGCGGTTCAAATAACCACCATGAAGTTCATAAGTTGTCAGCTTCTCTAGTGCGGGGAGCTCAAACTCTAGCTTCTTGGAGGTTTCACTCGTCTCACTATGCTTTGTTAGCACATGAGGTTGAGGAGAGTGGAAGCCGGCGCCAGTAATAAAGACGTCCGGAGTAGTTGTTTCATCAGCAACCTTTGCAGGGCTTGGCGGCTTGGAATGATCCTTCGGAGGACTCTCAGGAATCATATCGTTGGCCGCTGGCTCTGTAGAAGGACAAGCCTCTTCAGGTGCCTCTTTGGAAGCCTCCGAGGGATCAACATCCGGCATGGGAGCATCTGACTTGGCAGGCTCCGGTTCTTGAGCATTAGGGCCGGGGGAGGAATTGTTGGTTTTCCTTCGCTTGGCTTGAGCCCTGAAAAGCATAAAGGTTAGAGCGCAAAGTTTACAACCACCAAAGACTCGGGTGTAATGCCTAAAAAACACATACAACGGGTTAATCTTTGGAGGCGGCAGAGCAGTGGCCATAGAGTCGCCAGATGAAGGAGATAATCCTTGAAAAGTAGTTCAGGTAATATAAGGCAATTTTGGAATTACAAAGGAAGGATTAGTAAAATCAAGCAGAGAAGGACTATATACCTCAGCTGGACGCTTCCTCTGAGCCAGAGAGTTAGGTAACCCGGACATGAGAAAGGTAGAGCCGGCGCTTCGGTTTGGCGATGGTCGGCTTCCTGTTGCTTTTTCAAAAGAAATTGGGGGTCTAAGTAAGCAAGAGGATGAGAAAGTGGAACTTTTCGAACAACCCGCCGTATCTTCTGGGGTACACAATAGTCTGAGTCGGACGAAAGATAAGTTACCTCAGGGTTGTTAGCATGGCTGGTCTCTGTCTTGTCCTATCAATATTTTTTGTCAATAAGGTGAGTAAAGAGGCGACAAAAATAGTCAAGTTATAACTCTGAGCCGTCGGATTCCGGCTGTTCTTCCTGCTCTTCCTGAGGAGGGGTCTTCTTCTTTCGGACCGCGGTCTTCTTCTTTGATTTCTTTAGAGGAGGAACGTATTTCTTCTTCCAGAAGTCGGAATTAGCCTGAAAATATAAGCCGACAAAAGGTGAAGAGATTGCCAAGATATAGCTAATACAGAGAAGAGAGTATAAAGAGTCGCCCTACATCTGGGGTCGGGTTTGCGGCACAGAAAGGTGCTAGCCCAATGGCATTGCAAGCTCCTGAAGATTCATGGACAAGACTCCTGATGACAGTCACAATATAATCCTCTGATAACGTTGTCCGGCTGAAGCAAAGGGAGTCATCATATTGGCCTGGATATTCACACATAAGGCGACTACGCCGGCTCAAAGGCATGATCCTCTAAGAAATCCAACAACGGATCAAATCCAGTTCCGTCAGTCCATTGGCCATAAGGGATTTAATTTTGGCGTGAGCTGGAGCATGCTTTGCCCGTTCAGTAGTTGACAGCTGGACAGGAAGCTCAGAGGTCATTTTGAGTCGGGATGGGTGATAACCCGGCAGGGGATGCTCTCCTTCTGGGGAGGTATCTTTACAATAAAACCAAGTATTGTTCCAGTCTTTAGGATGACTCAGCATCTAAATAGCCAGAAAGGTTATGTCCCGACGCCTCTGAATAGAAATCCCGCCAAGTTCTAAGCTTGGGCCGGCCTTCACTTATGTCTGGCAGTTTGCATAAAAAAACTCACGAAAGAGACCGATGGATGGCTCTGTTTGCAAGTAGACTTCACTGAGTACTTGGAAGTTGCATATGTTGGAAACAGAATTGGGAGCAAGGTCTTGAGGGCGCTGCTTGTAGAAGTGAAGAACGTCCCGAAAGAATTTTGAGCCGGGGGGCACAAACCCGTGTTCGACATGATCTGAAAACACAACTACCTCACCCTCCTGAGGAACGGGCTTTAGCTCATTACCCGGAACCTGCCAATGGATGACATTATTGGCTGGTATGGTACCCGCATTTACAAAATCCATCAGGAATTCTTCAGTGATGGCAGAGCCAACCCAATTGCATAAATTGGATGCACGAGACATGGTGGCGACTCAATACTGCGCAAAGTAAACAATGTGTGGCAGGTCAGAAGATGCCAGGCAGCTATGGGCGGCTAAAGGCCTAAGATTCTATAAGGTTAAGACGCCAGGAGCTCAAATGACGAGAGCTGGAATTTCATGGCAGGTCAAATTTATAAGAAGACAAAGCAAAATTTGGCTAAGTGAGGAAAACAGGTTTCACAACATATCTCTTTGGTTACGGATCTACAACACAGAGAAAAGTGGTTTTATTTCAAACCTAGAAACGAACCGTCGGAAAGGCGAAAGTTTGAAAATGGCAGGCATAGCAATTATGGATCTGTGCGGTGGTGTTATCAGTTTCCTACAGTACACCGCAATGGGGAAAAGGATATCATCGAGTTTTATGGACTAGGCATGGCTGGCATTGGAGCAAAGCTCGTGTTCTAAGAAGCGGAGGAACTCCATGGAAACCCTACCGTAACCTATGGATCTAGGGGAGGGAAAACTTACCAGAGATGGTGCAGAAGACACGGGCAGTGCTCAGGAGCAAACAGGTTGATGCAGCGGCCTCAGCGACGATGGCGTGAAGATGTCACCGGAGCGAGGTGCACTGGAGTGGCGGTGTCAAAAGGAAGAAGAAGAAGAGCGAGCGGGGAGGAAACAAATGCCACCCTTTGTGGTCTTATTTAATAGGCAAAGGTGGAAACGGGCACGAAAAACCAGGCGACGGATATTGATTGACCAAGGCGGATGCCTAGATTCTCGGGCCATCCATTTAATAGGGTAAAGATTCATTGTTGACGTTAGAGGATCTTTCTGACATATTTGAACATGATGTCACGGCGGGTTATTGTTTACTTTCAGGTGACATAAGTGAGACTTGCCAATGATTAAGGAGGCTGAAGTGAGCAAGCTCAAATCAACCTGAGGCCTAATGTTGGGGATATAACCCCACGGTGAGACCCATCCTTGAGGCTCCGGGTCACACCTGGCGGCTCGTACACCAGCCCAAGGATGGGCCGTGAAGACTTAAGCCCAAGACTTTGGGCGGCTTGACAAGATGGGCCGGGACGTGGCCCGAACGGAGAAGGTATGAAGACCTAGGCGAGTGAGCCGCCCGGAGACAACTTGCTTAGGAAGGCAAGACAATGTAGAGACAGACTCAGACATGTAGTGAGAGTCGGTTACGACTTGTATGACCCGTGGTCCTTACCTCCTATATAAAGGCGAGACCCGGGGTGACTTAGGGAGAGAGATCAACGATCGAGAACTAGGTCAAGCAATCAGCTCCCGTGTAATCGATACACCAAGCAATACAAACACAAGCAGGACATAGGCTGTTACCTCTACTTGAGGGGCCGAACCTGGGTAAACCCGTGTCCTTCATCCCAATCAACCCCTTTGAGTCCATCACCTTAGCGATGGCCTCGAATCCAAGTCCGTTCACCCAGACATCTGCCGTGACAAAACCATGACACTTCCCGTCCCCATCATAACCACCGTCGATCGCCCGCACCGTCCCGTCGCCGGCACCACCTTGATGAGCCTCTTGTTCTTGTCCTTTTTATAAAAAAGCATGTTTGTAAGATATAGATAGTTACTTGTATAGTTTTCTTACCTATATGGTTGCTTGTTATACATAGTGCCATGGTTTTGATAAGCGTCCCCGTCGGCCCTTGTCCGGTTTATGATTTGGATGTGGTATATACTCTCTTTTATAACTATTTGTTGCATTTCGTGTTTATGACAATTATGCCCATTAAGTTGACATAGATATTTTTATCTAGGAGGTATATGAACCAGAAATTTCAACCGACATAGATATTTTTGTCAAGAAGTTAGATTTAGTTGAAAAAGAAAACGAGTACTTGAAAGAAAAATTGAAAAGAGTTGAAGAAAAGAAGATGATACTCGAGTTGTATGTTGCCAATGTCGTCGATGATCACAAGATCAAGATGGATGCAATTCGCTAGAAGATTAGAAACTTTAAAAAATATACCATTGACAGTGAGGCTTGGTATAACTATGTTGTTGGATCAATTGTTACCTTAGTTGCGATGTTGACCACATTTGTTATTGCATTTAAATGCTTTATCTAGAGAGTTTGTTTGTTGTTTCATGAGAACAAGTGTGTATGAACTTTATGTATGAACTTGTATTAATTTGGTCTTTTCGGTGTTGTGTAATGAAGATGAGTCGGCAATGGATGTACGATGACCGATGCTCTCCCAGTTCATTAATGGCGTGCATACTTTTCTGGTTGCGGCTGAGGCAAACAAGCAGACAGATGGTTTTATGTATTGTCCATGTGCTGTCTATAAGAATGATCGAAATTACTCTAACTCAAGAACCATTCACATCCACTTGTTTGAGTCCGGTTTCATGTACGGCTATAACTATTGGACCAAGCATGCAGAAAGAGCGGTCCTAATGAAAGAGAATGAAGAAGAAGAGGATGATGACAGCTATCCTGGCCATGGGTTCCGTGAATACGATGGTACAACAATGGGGGAAGAAGCTGAGCCGGCAATGCAGGAAGGAGCTGAAGAAGAGGCATCATATGAGCCTGCTCATGATCTTGGTCAGGCCATTGCCGATGCAACGATAAACTGCTGAAGTGAAAAGGAGAAGCTGAAGTTGCAGTGCATGTTAGAGGATCACAAAAAAGGGTTGTACCCAAATTGTGAAGATGACAAGAAACAGCTGGGTACCATACTAGAATTGTTGCAATGGAAGACAGAGAATGGTGTATCTGACAAGGCATTTGGAAAGTTACTGATAATGTTAAAGAAGAAGCTACCAAAGGACAACAAATTGCCCGACAGTACATATGAAGCAAAGAAGGATGTCTTCCCTCTACGATTAGAGGTGGAGAAGATACATGCATGCCCTAATGACTGCATCCTCTACCGCGGTGAGCACAAGGATTTGAATGCATGCCCTGTATGCTTTGCATTGCACGATAAGATCGGCCATGATGACCCTGGTGATGTTGAGGGCGAGCGCCCCAGGAAGAAGATTCCTGCCAAGGTGATGTGGTATGATCCTATAATACCACGGTTGAAACGTTTGTTCCAAAACAAAGAGCATGTCAAGTTGATGCAATGGCACAACAAAGACCGTAAGAAAGACGGGAAGTTGAGAGTACCCGCTGATGAATCACAGTGGATAAAAATCAAGAGAAAGTGGAAGGAGTTTGCAAAGGACTCAAGGAACGTATGGTTTGGTTTAAGTGCAGATGGCATTAATCCTTTTGGGGAGCAGAACAACAGTCATAACACATGGCCTGTGACTCTATGTAGCTATAACCTTCCTCCATGGTTGTGCATGAAGCGAAAGTTCATTATGATGCCAGTGCTCATCCAAGGCCCCAGGAAACCCGACAAAGACATTGATGTGTACCTAAGGCCATTAGTTGAAGAAATTTTATAGCTGTGGAATGGAAAAGGTGTATGTGCGTGGGATGCGAAAGAACATGAGGAATTTGACCTACATGTGTTGTTGTTTGTAACCATCAATGATTGACCTACTCTTAGTAATGTTTCAGGACAGACAAACAAGGTATACCATGCATGCACGCACTGTTTAGATGATATGGATAGTATATATTTGGATAAATGTAAGAAGAATATGTACTTGGGTCATCCTCGATTTTTTGAGAGCAGGCATCCCGTAAGAAAGAAAAGCAAGCATTTCAAAGGTGAGGCGGATCGCCGGAAGAAGCCTCGCCACCGTACTGGTGATGATATACTTGATATGGTCAAGGATTTAAAAATAATCTTTGGAAAGGGTCTTGGCGGACAATCTGTTCCGAATGACGCTGACAAACGTGCACCCATGTGGAAGAAGAAATCTGTATTTTGGGACCTACCCTATTGGAAAGACTTAGAGGTCCGCTCCACAATCAACGTGATGCACGTGACGAAGAATCTTTGCGTGAACCTGCTAGGCTTCTTGGGAATGTATGGGATGAAAAAATATACACCGGAGGCACGAGAGGACCAGCAACATATGCACGGACAAGACGACATGGATCCAAAGCAGTTTCACGGTCATGCCAGCTATGCTCTTACCAAACAAGAGAAGGAAATCTTCTTCAAATGACTCCTTAGTATGAAGGTCCCGTCTAGCTTCTCGTCGAATATAAAGGGAATAATAAATATGGTAGAGAAAAAGTTCCAGAACCTAAAGTCTCATGACTGCCACGTGATTATGACGCAACTGCTTCCGGTTGCATTGAGGGGGCTTCTACCGGAAAACGTTCGATTAGCCATTGTGAAGCTATGTGCATTCCTGAATGCAATCTCTCAGAAGGTAATCGATCCAGAAATCCTAGCAAGGTTAGAGAATGATTTGGTGCAATGTCTTGTCAGTTTCGAGTTGGTGTTCCCACCATCCTTCTTCAATATCATGAAACACGTCCTAGTTCACCTAGTCAAGGAGATTGCCATTCCGGGTCTTGTATTTCTACACAATATTGTTCCCCTTTGAGAGGTTCATGTGAGTCTTACAGAAATATGTTCATAATTGGGCTAGGATAGAAGGAAGCATATCCAAGGGTCATTAAACAGAGGAGGTCATTGAGTTTTGTGTTGATTTTATTCCTGACATTAAGCCGATTGGTGTTCCTGAATCGTGGCATGAGGGCAGACTGGGTGGAAAAGGCATGCTAGGAAAGAAAACACAATACACAATACTACAAAGTTTTACCTTGGTGACTCCATATATCGAGCAACACAAGAATTTTCTACTCTCCAAACACTCAGAGCAGTCTGATGACTGGATTACAAATGAACAAACGGTGACTTTCGCTAGTTGGTTGCAGATGACCTGTACTTTCTGTCCAAGTTACCATCTTCGACTATATTGACTTTCAAAGGGTACAGATAAATGGGAATACATTTTACACGATCGCCCAAGATAAAAAGAGCGCCAACCAAAACGGTGTTGGAAATATGCCCTAGAGGCAATAAATAAAGTGTGTATTATTATATTTCCTTGTACCTAATAATTGTTTATTATCCATGCTATAATTGTATTGATAGGAAACACATTGCATGTGTGGATATATAGACAACACTTTGTCCCTAGTGTGCCTCTAGTAGACTAGCTCGTTGATCAAAGATGGTCAATGTTTACTAGCCATTGACATGAGATATCATTTGATAAAGGGGTCACATCATTATGAGAATGATGGGATGGACAAGAACCAAACTATAAACGTAGCATATGATCGTGTCAGTTTATTGCTATAGTTTTCTGCATATCAAGTATATGTTCCTATGACCATGAGATCATGCAACTCACGGACACCGGAGGAGTGCCTTGTGTGTATCAAACGTCACAACGTAACCGGGTGACTATAAAGGTGCTCTACAGGTATCTCCGAGGGTGTCTGTTGGGTTGGCATGGATCAACATTGGAATTTGTTACTCCGTGTGACGGAGAGGTATCTCAGGGCCCACTCAGTAATACAACATCACAATAAGACTTGCAAGCAATGTGACTAAGTGGTAGCCACGGGATCTTGTATTACGGAAATGAGTAAAGAGACTTTCCGTAACGAGGTTGAACTTGGTATGGAGATACCGACGATCGAATATCGGGCAAGTAACATACCGAAGAACAAAGGGAACATCATATGGGATTAACTAAATCCTTGACATAGAGGTTCAACCGATAAAGATCTTCGTAGAATATGTAGGAATCAATATGGGCATCTAGGTCCCGCTATTGTTTATTGACTGTAGAGGTGTCTCGATCATGTCTACATAGTTCTCGAACCCGCAGGGTCTGCACACTTAAGCTTCGGTGACGTTTTGGTAGTATCGAGTTATGTATGGTGGTGACTGAAGGTTGTTCGGAGTCCCAGATGAGATCCGGGATGTCACGAGGAGCTCCGGAATGGTCCGGAGGTAAAGATTGATATATAGAAAAGTGATGTTTGAACTCCGGAAAAGTTTCGGGCATTTTCAGCAGTGTACCGGGAGTGACGAATGGGTTCCGAGGACCACCAAGTGGGGCCCACATACCCCAAGGGGCCACATGAGCCTTAGAGGTGGCGTACCATCCCCTGGTGGGCTGGGGAAGCCAGCCCAAAAGGCCCTATGCGCATGGGGAAGGAGGAAGAGTAGGGGCCAAGTTAGGGGAGGAGTCCCACTAGGAATCCACCTCCCTTGTGGGAGGTGGACTCCTCCCCTTGGCTTCGGCCGAACCTCTACTTGGAGGACAGGCTAAGGTTGGCTCCACTCCTCTCCCTCCTATATATACTAGAGGATTTTTGAGGGCATCCCTAACCCTAATTGCCAAGTGCTGCCCTCTTCTTCCTCTAGATCGTTTTCTCCTCTAGATCGGTTTTCAGCAATACTTAGGCGAAGCCCTGCTGGAATTGCTCCACCATCACCGCCGCAACGCCATCGCGCTGCCGAAGAACTAGACTACCTCTCCAATCCCTCTTGCTGGATCAAGAAGGTGGAGATCTTCACCGACATGCTCGTGTGCTGAACGCGGAGGTGCCATCCATTCGGTACTTGATCAGGAGTTCATGGGATGGCTTGTGATTTCGATCGCAGAGACGTACCACTACATCAACTGCATTCTTTAATGCTTCTGCTTAGCAATCTACAAGGGTACGTAGATCTAATCTCTCCTCTCATAGATGCTCATTTCCTAGATCGATTTTGGTGAAGCGTAGGAAATTTTTTGTTTCCCATGCAACGTTCCCCAAAAGTGGCATCATGAGCTAGGTCTATGCGTAGATGAGATCTTGAGTAGAACACAAAGAGTTTGTGGGCGTTGGTATTCAGATTGCTTCCTTCCATAGTCTTTTCTTGGTTCAGCGGTATTGTGGGATGAAGCGACTCGGACCGACTTTACTCGTACGCTTACGAGAGACCGTGTTCCATCGACTGACATGTGACTTCGTCGCATAAAGATGGCTGGCGGGGGTCTATCTCTCCCACTTTAGTTGGATCGGATTTGATTAAGGCGGTCCATGTAGAAGGTTGAAAAGCAATCTTCATATCACCCTTGTGGTTTTTGCGTAGGTAAGAATCGTTCTTGCTAGATACCCAGAGAAGCCACGTAAAACATGCAACAACAATTAGAGGACGTCTAACTTGTTTTTGCAGGGTATGTTGTGATGTGATATGGCCAATTTCATGATGTGATGTATGAGATGATCGTGTTTTTGTATAGAATATCATGACTTGCATGTCGATGAGTACGGCAACCGGCAGGAGCCATAAGGTTGTCTTTAATTATTGTATGACATGTGTGTCAATGATTAAGAGCTATGTAATGATTTACTTTATTGCTAAACGGTAGCAATAGTAGTATGAGCATGGTGGGCGCGACAACCCCGATGGTGACACAATGATGGAGATCATGATGATGGAGATCATTGTGTTATGCCGGTGACGATGGAGATCATGCCAGTGCTTTCAAGATGGAGATCAAAAGCACAAGTTTAGGGCCATATCATGTCACTTATGATTTGCATGTGATTTTAATCCTTTTATGCACCTTGTTTTCCTTAGGACGACGGTAAGATTATAAGGTGGTCCCTCAATTAAATTTCAAGATGAACCGTGTTCTCCCCGACTGTGCACCATTACGAAAGTTTGTCATGTCGAGACACCACGTGATGATCGGGTGTGATAGACTCTACATTCGCATACAACGGATGTAAGCGAGTGTTGCACATGCAGAACACTCAGGTTAAACTTGATGAGCCTAGCATGTACAGACATGGCCTCGGAACACAAGAGACCGAAAGGTCGAGCATGATTCATATAGTAGATATGATCAACATGATGATGTTCACCATTGAAACCACCTTAAGTCACGTGATGATCGGACTTGAGTTGGTGAATATGGATCATGTATCACTCAGATGACCTGAGGGATGTCAATTTGAGTGGGAGCTTTAGTAATTTGATTAACTAAACTCATTATCTTGAACAATAGTCTTCATAACCTGTGCATATTTATGCTGTAGATCAATGGCTTGCGCAGTAGCACCCCTGAATTTTAATGCTTTCCTAGAGAAAGCTAAGTTGAAAGATGATGGAAGTAACTTTGTGGAATGGACACGTAATCTGAGGATTATCCTCATGGCTTCCCAGAAGTCATATGTCCTTGATGCACCGCTTGGTGACCAACCCACTCACATGTCATCCGAAGACGTTAAGAATGCTTGGGAGGCACGTTCTGGAGATTATTCAATAGATCAATGTGCAATATTGTATGGCTTAGAACCGGGACTTCAAAGACGTTTTGAACGTCATGGAGCATATGAGATGTTCCAGGAGTTGGAGTTTATCTTTAAGAAGAATACCCTGTTGGAAATATGCCCTTGAGGCAATAATAAAATGGTTATTATTGTATTTCCTTGTTCATGATAATTGTCTATTGTTCATGCTATAATTGTGTTAACCGGAAACCGTAATACATGTGTGAATACATAGACCATAACATGTCCCTAGTAAGCCTCTAGTTGGCTAGATCATTGATCAATAGATGGTCATGGTTTCATGGCTATGGACATTGGATGTCGTTGATAATGGGATGACATCATTAGGAGAATGATGTGATGGACAAGACCCAATCCTAAGCATAGCACAAGATCGTGCAGTTCGTCTGCTAAAGATTTTCAATGTCAAGTGTCGTTTCCTTAGACCATGAGATTGTGCAACTCCCGGATACCGTAGGAATGCTTTGGGTGTTCCAAACATCACAACGTAACTGGGTGGCTATAAAGGTGCACTACGGGTATCTCCGAAAGTGTCTGTTGGGTTGGCACGAATCGAGACTCGGATTTGTCACTCCGTGTGACGGAGAGGTATCTCAGGGCCCACTCGGTAAGACATCATCATAATGAGCTCAATGTGACTAAGGAGTTAGCCACAAGATGATGTATTATGGAACGAGTAAAGAGACTTGTCGGTAACGAGCTTGAACAAGGTATAGAGATACCGACGATCGAATCTCGGGCAAGTATCATACTGATAGACAAAGGGAATTGTATACGGGATTGATTGAATCCCAACATCGTGGTTCATCCGATGAAATCATCATGGAGCATGTGGAATCCAACATGGGTATCCAGATCCCACTATTGGTTATTGACCAGAGATGTGTCTCGGTCATGTCTACATGTCTCCCGAACCCGTAGGGTCTACACACTTAAGGTTCGATGACACTACGGTTATAGGGAAATGGTATACGTGATTACCGAAGGTTGTTTGGAGTACCGGATGATACCCCGGACGTCATGAGGAGCACTGGTATGGTCCGTAGGTAAAGGTTGATATATAGGAAGTCCAGTTTTGGTCACCGGAAAGTTTTCGGGCTCATCGGTAGTGTACCGGGAGTGCCGGGAGGGTGCCAGAGGACCCCCGGGAGGGGTGTGACGACCATAGGACTTCGTGGGCCCTTAGAGGAGGTGTACCAGCCCTTATTGGTCTAGCCAAGACCTTCTAGAAAGGCCCATGCGGCTAGAGATCAACGTATAAGGCAAAAGGAGTTTGAAAGGAGGGAGATGCACCTCCCTTGTGGGAGGTGGACTCTTCCCAAGCTTCGGCCGAAGCTCTCCTCCTTGGAGGAGGGGCCAAGTAAGCCCTCCCTCTCCCTCCTCCTATATAGATGCAAGGTTTTGGGCTGATTTGAGACACGACTTCTCTCTCTCTCGGCGCAGCCCTACCCTTCCTCTTCCTCGTTCTCCGTAGCGCTTGGCGAAGCCCTGCCGGAGTCCACGTAGCTCCACGGTCACCATGCCGTCGTGCTGCCGGAGCTCTCCCTCAACCTCTCCTTCCTCCTTACTGGATCAAGGCGTCGGAGACGTCATCGGGCTGCACGTGTGTTGAACGCGGAGGCGCCATTGTTTGGCGCTGAGATCGGAATCCACCGCGATCTGAATCGCTGCGAGTACGACTCCACCAACCGTGTTCTTGTAACGCTTCCGCTTAGCGATCTTCAAAGGTATGAAGATGCAATCTCTCCCCACTCGTTGATGGTTTCTCCATGGATAGATCTTGGTGATCGTAGGAATTTTTTTGATTTACTACTACGTCTCCCAACATGCCCAGATCGAGAGGTATGAGACCTCCGATTAGTTCTATGCTTACAAAACGGAGGAGAACGGGTCTATCAGTGAACATATACTCGGAATGTTTGGGTATTCGACTTGTCTGGCAGAGTTAGGGATGCCCCTTCCGCCAGAGGCGATCACTGAGAGAGTTCTTCAATCAGTGCCACCTAGCTACAAGAGCTTTGTGATGAACTATAACATGCACGGGATGAACAAGTAAGTCACCGAGCTGTTTGCGATGCTGAAAGTCACTGAGTCTGAAATCCAGAAAGAACATCAAATGTTGATGGTCAATAAAATAACTAGTTTCAAGAATAATGGCAAGGGCAATAAGGGTAACTCCAAGAAGGGTGGAAAAGTAGTTGCTCCTCCTATGAAGAAACCCAAGGTTGGACCCAAGCCAGAAACTGAGTGCTTTCATTGCAAGGGAACTGGTCACTGGAAGCAGAACTGACCCAAGTATCTGGCTGACAAGAAGGCGGCCAACAACAAACAAGGTATATATGATATACATGTTATTGATGTGTACCTTACTAGCTCTCGTTGTAGTGATTGGGTATTTGATACCAGTTCAGTTGCTCACATTTGCAACTCAAAGCAGTAACTATGGAAGAGACGAAGGCTGGCGAAGGATGAAGTGACGATGCGCGTGGGAACTGGTTCCAAGATTGATGTGATCGTCGTCGGCATGCTCTCTCTTTGATTACCATCAGGATTAGTGATGAACCTGAATAATTGTTACTTAGTGCATGCGTTAAGCATGAACACTATATCTGGATCTTGTTTATTGCGAGACGGTTAATCAGAGAATAATGATTGTTCTATTTATACGAGTGATATCTTTTATGGTCATGCACCCAATGTGAGAGGTTTATTCATATTGAATCTTGATTGTGATGATACACATGTTCATAACATTGATGCCAAAAGATGTAGAGTTGATAGTGATAATACCACTTTCTTGTGGCAGTGCCGTTTAGGTCATATTGGTGTAAAACGCTTGAGGAAGCTCCATACTAATGTGTGCGGTCCAATGAATGTTGCAACGCGCGGTGGATATCATTATTTTCTCACCTTCACTGATGACTTAAGTAGATACGGGTATATTTACTTAATGAAACACAAGTCTGGAACGTTTCAAAAGTTCAAGCAATTTTAGAGTGAAGTTGAGAATCATCGTAACAAGAAGATTAAATTCCTACGATATGATCGAGGAGGTGAGTATCTGAGTTATGAGTTTGACAGTCACTTAAGATAGTGTGGTTGTTTCACAATTGACACCGCCTGGAACACCACAGGGTAATTGTGTGTCCGAACATCGTAATCGAACCTTATTAGATATGGTGCGTTCTATGATGTCTCTGTTGGGAGACGTAGTAGTAAATCAAAAAAATTCTATGTGTCATCAAGATCAATCTATGGAGAAACCAACAACGATGGGGGGGGGAGTGCATCTTCATACCTTTGAATATCGCAAAGCGGAAGCGTTACTGGAACGCGGTTGGTGGAGTCATACTCACAGCGATTCATATTGTGGTGGATTCCGATCTAAGCGCCAAACAACGACACCTCCGCGTTCAACACACGTGCAGCCCAGTGACATCTCCTACGCCTTGATCCAACAAGGAGGAAGGAGAGGTTGAGGGAGAGCTTCGATAGCACGACGGTGTGGTGATGGTGGAGCTGCGTGGTACTCCGGCAGGGCTTCGTTCCTAGTGTGCCCCTACTAGACTAGCTCGCTGATCAAAGATGGTCAAGGTTTCCTAGCCATTGACATGAGATGTCATTTGATAACAGGATCACATCATTAGGAGAATGATGGTATGGACAAGACCCAAACTATAAACGTAGCATATGATCGTGTCAGTGTATTGCTATAGTTTTCTGCATGTCAAGTATATGTTCCTATGACCATGAGATCATGCAACTCACAGACACCGGAGGAGTGCCTTGTGTGTATCAAACGTCACAACATAACTGGGTGACTATAAAGGTGCTCTACAGGTATCTCCGAGGGTGTGTGTTTGTCAGGACCCCGATCCTAAGCCATAAGAATCCAGCCAGTAACACATCACATCACTTTGCGGTCTCACGCACGGTTATCTACGCGGCTGCCACCTTACCTGGGCCGGGACCGTTTGCGTCTTTTGACTCACATATGTGACGTGTCACTAGCATTCAAATGTCAAAGAACCCAGGCCGACATGACTAGTCATAGAACCCAAGTGGCACATCCATACAGGGACAGGCATACGTAACCCAACAATGCAGGTGTCGATCTCTAGCATGTGTAGACGAGTCATAGCAAGCTACAAGGACTCCATTACGCCATGGGATATAAATGTCATCACTACACATAGACGAGTCGTAGCAGGCTATAGGGACTCCATTACACTGCGAGACATTTCCCCGAAGGGACAGACACAACAGCAAAGAAGGATGCATGCTGGTCAATCAATGTGTCCGGAGCAGTAGCAAGCTACCAAGGCTTGGTGGAAGAAGAAAGAGGCATTTCCTCGTAAAGATTACTACTAAAGGCACACAACTAGGTGTCGGATCCCATACATACCATTGCACGACACACGTACGCACGACATGCCCAATATGCATAGATACAACTATGGCATCACAACATAACCATACAACATTACAATATTTATTTAGAAGGCTCGGAAGAGCCAACACAATAAGATGTTACAAGCAGGGGTCACAAGACCCAACATTCAGAGCATTCAACAAACAAGCAGAAATTAAACATGTCTGGGTACAGACATCTACAAAGGTGGCTAAAGGAGCCTGAAAAGCTACAACGACCCTACCAAATGAACAGACCTCTATCTGGTATTCCCAAGCTAATCCGGTCAACATCGAACTTCATGTCATATGTACCACTAATGAGACTGACGTCTCCTCTGCAAAAACATAATTAAGAAAATGTGAGTACAAGGGTACTCAGCAAGACTTACATCAGAACTAACTACATATGCATCAGTATCAATGAAGTGCATTGTGGAGTTTATTGCGGCAAGCTAGCTTTGACTCTTGGCTAACCTATACTATGACTAAAAGTATTATCTTTGAGGTGGGATTGCGCACACGAGTCCACATATTCTCCAATCAATAAACCACTATGGATCCACTTCCGCCTCCCTATGAGAAGGCCATCCATAGCACTCACACTTATCTTGCGTATTTTTAGAGTATCCACTTTACTTGTCTATGAACCACATAAGTTCTCCAAGTAGTCCATATCCGAGGACTCGGCTATTCGAACATATTATTTCACCCTCGAGGGGTATACTTCTTCACACACGCTCTCGCCACTTATCACCATATGCATGTCATGCATCTCGGCAACCTTCAAGCAGAAGCACTCGCATGGGCGTCGGCCACAGCCGTCAACCACACAAGACCCTAGTCCAGGTTTATCACCTATTTGAGACTAAACCCGCACGAAAGTCCGGCCGAAGTTTCCGCTACGGCCTCAAATGATGTGCGCAGGGTTCCCAAGCCCACCTCAATGGAGTACTACGCTTGGTACACCGTGCCATGGTGCATCTACCGCGCCATAGCCTACCCCTCCGGTCAACGCTATTTACGGCCGCCAGCACATCCTACAAACACCATAAACAAGTTGCAACTCCTAGACAAAGATCAAGGCGATTAATAAGCCGAGAGGGTCAATTAAGGATCCCAATGTGCGGTAGTATCTTGTCTTGGATAACATACACAGAACTTAGTTCCTAAAGACGGTCCCAATGAGACCACCCGCCATGTACTGCTACATGGCCTCTCATCGCTACCTTTACTAAAACATGTTCAAACACTTAGCTCTCACACAGTAGGACATGTTCACCACCATTCCAATACATCGCGCAGATTGATCAAACCCGACACAACCCTAAGCATAGCAGGCATAGTAATCAAGCATGGATGAGTAAGCACAACAAGGCTCAAGCAGTTGCTACTCATGCTGAGTGGATTCAACTATTTACTGTGGCAAGGACAGGTCATGCAAAGGAATGGATTCAACTACCGGGAACAAGTAACAGTTGAATAATTGTTGTCCTAATCACGAGCACTCTTGTTGTGATATTAAGATCACAAGAAACTTCTACCATAATGGATCATGGTATTAGAAGAATGATATACCACGAACCTTAAAGACTATAACACGGTTACTAATATCCTAAAGGAACGAGAAAATACTATCAATAGAAGTGAACAAAATGATCCTTGGGTTCATGAACATAGAAATAGAGTACCTACTGACTAAGTAGCATCACAGCATGCATTCAATAACGATGGCCAGAGTTATCACACTAGGAACAGAAGACACAACTAGACTGTTGGGTAGTTCACTTGTATAACATGGTTTCCTAATTACCCTTCGTCAAACACGTCGAGGTAATATAATACCTCAACTCAACAATTAGTGTGCTTTGCCTGGCCTGAAAGACATTGACTCAAGATGAAAGAGTTTGGCAATTGCATCAGATAATTTAGAAACCTTGGATAACTCGGACAGCATAATGGTTGCACGGGCATGAAATATGAGGCAACCTGCACAAGAAAACTGACAACAAGATATGAATTCTTATAGAGACATCGATCCAAAAAGACAACATCTTTCCTATAGGTCTCCAGCATAGCAACTCGTCTGGGTACAGACATCTACTAAGGTGGCTAAAGGAGCCTGAAAACCTACAACGACCCTACCAAAGGAACCAGACCTGTGTCTGGGATTCCCAAGCTAATTCGGTCAACATCGAACTTCACGTCATAAGTACCACTAATGAGACTGACGTCTCCTCTGCAAAAACATAATTAAGAAAACGTGAGTACAAGGATACTCAGCAAGACTTACATCAGAACTAACTACATATGCATCAGTATCAATGAAGGGGGTTGTGGAGTTTATTGCAGCAAGCCAGCTTTGACTCTTGGCTAACCTATACTACGACTACAAGTAGTATCTTTGAGGTGGGATAGCGCACATGAGTTCACATATTCTCCAATCAATACACCACTATGGATCTACTTCCATATCCCTACGAAAAGGCCATCCATAGCACTCACACTTATCTTGCATATTTTTAGAGTATCCACTTTACTTTTCTATGAACCACATAAGTTCTCCAAGTAGTCCATATCCGAGGACGCGGCTATTTGAACAGATTATTTCACCCTGGAGGGGTATACTTCTTCACACAAGCTCTCGCCACTTATCACCATATGCACGTCATGCATCTCGGCAACCTTTAAGCGGAAGCACTGGCATGGGAATTGGCCACGACCGTCAACCACACAAGACCCTAGTCCAGGTTTATCACCTATTTGAGACTGAACCCGCATGGAAGTCCGACCGAAGTTTCTGCTATGGCCTCAACCGATGTGCGCAGGGTTCCCAAGCCCACCTCGACGGATGGTACTATGCTTGGTACACCGTGCCATGGTGTATCTACCGCGCCATAGCCTACCCCTCCGGTCAGCGCTATGCACGGCCGCCAGCACATCCTACAAACACCAGAAACTAGTTGCAACTCCTAGACAAAGATCAAGGCGATTAATAAGCCGAGAGGGTCAATTATGGATCCCAATGCGTGGTAGCTAGTATCTTGTCTTGAATAACATACATAGAACTCAGTTCCTAAAGACAGTCCCAATGAGACCACCCACCATGTACTCCTACATGGCCTCTCATCGCTACCTTTACCAAAACATGTTCACACACTTATCTCTCACACAGTAGGACATGTTCACCATCATTCCAATACATCGCCCAGATGGATCAGACCCGATAGAACTCTAAGCATAGCAGGTATAGTAATCAAGCATGGATGAGTAAGCACAACAAGGCTCGAGCAGTTGCTACTCATGCTAAGTGGTTTCAACTATTCACTATGGCAAGGACAGGTCATGCAAAGGAATGGGTTCAACTAAGAGTTGAATCATTGTTGTCCTAATGCAAAGGAACAAGTAAGAGTTGAATCGTTGTTGTCCTAATGCAATAAAAGAGAGCAGGAGCGAGAGAGTGGGTTCGTATCAGTATGCTCAAGGGGGTTTGCTTGCCTGACAGTCCTGAAGATATTACTTCTCTTCATTAGTGTCAACGTTCACATTGTCAGTACCATCGTCTACCTAGAGGGAACACCACCGGTAAAACATGAAAGGAACACATTCAATGCAATGCAACAAACATGATGCATGACATGACAAATTAAGCTACTGAATTGACCTAGAGGAATAATTAGCCAGGTTAGTTGAAGTGGAATTCAAACAAGTTTGAACTCCAACTCCAAATGATATTTCCTATATTGCCCCAATCATACAATGTCCTACTTGGTGGTGTTGACTTGTTCAAACATGCATGATCATGGCATGAACAGATTTATTGAATTTTTCTGATCATTTTTCATATATAAATTATTTTCATGTGACTTACAGATTATTTTCTACGATTTTTAGAAGTCTTAAACATTTTCTTAAATAAATAAATCATTTAAGATTTATTTAAATTTCAAAGTTGGATTAATGCGTCAGCATGAGGTCACCGTGACGTCATCGGTCAACGGAACCGGTCCAGGTCAAACCTGACCGGTGGGACCCGTATGTCAGTGACTTGCCATTAACTATGGTTAATTAAACTAACAAGGGTGTTAATGGGTGATGAGCTCTTAAGATAATCACACCACGTCAGACCGGTCGGGGTTAGCCACCGGCGACCAAATCCCGCGGCGGTGGCTTGGCGGCATTCTCGAGGCGACGCTACAGGGGCGGCTAGCGGCGCTGAGGGCACTAGAGGGGAGCCCATCCCCATGCACATCCAGGGGAGCACGCGAGAGGCTTCAGGGTGGTCGAGGATGACGGCCACAGCGACCTTTGCGACGGCCGGAGTTCGGTCATGGCAGCGCTAGGGCCTAGGGGGCACGGAAAGAGCTGGGGAAGAGGGGGAATAGGTGCGGCGGCTCACGGGGGCTCGATGGCGTCGAGGGTAGGCTCAAGGAGGCTCCTGCGGCGGCGAATCGGCGACGGCATCCGCCAGCCGGAGGTGGAGAAGATGGCAGAGATGGCATTGCTCTAGAGCATTCCGGCTTGCAGGGCTCGTCTAGGAGGTCCAGGAGGTCTAGTCGGTCTAGTCAGAGCTCGTGGATAGCAAGGGGGGCAAGAGGGGTGCGACGGCTACGGATGCGGCGACACCGAGCTCGCGGACGCCTCGCCATGGTGGAGAAAAGGTGAAGCAGGGCGGAGGGGGGAAATGGAGGGGTCCTCCGGATCCGGACGGAAGCGGGGAGGTTAATCCCCTTGTCGCATTGGCCTGAGAAGGGCCAGCCACGCTGTTGGCATGGCGCGAGGCCGCAGGGCGCCATCCCCTGCTTCTCCTCTGCCTTCTGACAAGAGGTAGAAGACAGGGATGCCCCTCATGGGCTGGGCTTGCCAGGTGGGCCGTAGGTACTCTTTTTTTTCTAATTCGCTTCTTATTTATTTCTGACATTTGTTTCATTTTTGTTTGGGCCACAATTACCTAGCACAAAAATACCAACACATTTTGTGGGCCACAATATTTGAAACCTCCTAAAAATGTTTCAGCATTTTTGATTGACTAAAATAATTGAAATGCTTTATTTGACAATTTCAGTAGCATTAGGACTCATATCTAAAGTGCTAACACTATTGTGAAAATTCAAATGTCACCTGAAATGTTGTTGCCAACATTTTCTAATAATAGTGAACATTTTTGAAGGCATTTGATGTTCATTGAAAAATTCACAACTATTTGAATTGTTTGGTTAGGTGAGGTGCTATGGTTTCTGTTAATCCCCATTTCATATTCATTTGAAGTTAAACATGATGCAATGAATGATCAATGATGCAACTAATACAAGCAATTTCTAGGGTTGTGGCACTGTTGGTGTGGCATGGATCAACACTAGAATTTGTTACTCCGTGTGACGGAAAGGTATCTCAGGGCCCACTCAGTAATACAACATCACAATAAGCCTTGCAAGCAATGTGACTAAGTGGTAGCCACGGGATCTTGTATTACGAAAATGAGTAAAGAGACTTTCCGTAATGAGGTTGAACTTGGTATGGAGATACCGACGATCGAATCTCGGGCAAGTAACATACCGAAGAATAAAGGGAACATCATACGGGATTAACTAAATCCTTGACATAGAGGTTCAACCGATAAAGATCTTCGTAGAATATGTAGGAATCAATATGGGCATCCAGGTCCTGCTATTGTTTACTGACTGTGGAGGTGTCTCGATCATGTCTACATAGTTCTCGAACCCGCAGGGTCTGCACACTTAAGCTTCGGTGACGTTTCGGTAGTATCCAGTTATGTATGGTGGTGACTGAAGGTTGTTCGGAGTCCCATATGAGATCCTGGACGTCACGAGGAGCTCCGGAATGGTCCGGAGGTAAAGATTGATATATAGAAAAGTGATGTTTAAACTCCGGAAAAGTTTCGGGCATTTCCGATAGTGTACCGAGAGTGACGAATGGGTTCCCGGGACCACCAAGTGGGGCCCACATACCCCAAGGGGCTACATGGGCCTTAGAGGTGGCACACCAGCCCCTAGTGGGCTGGGGAAGCCAGCCCAAAATGCCGTATGCGCATGGGGAAGGAGGAAGAGTAGGGTCCAAGTTAGGGGAGGAGTCCCACTAGGAATCCACCTCCCTTGTGGGAGGTGGACTCCTCCCCTTGGCTTCGGCCGAACCTCTCCTTGGAGGAGAGGCTATGGCTGCCTCCTCTCCTCTCCCTCCTACATATACTAGAGGATTTTTTAGGGCAGCCCTAACCCTAATTGCCAAGTGCTGGCCTTTTCTTCCTTTTGATTGTTTTCTCCTCCAGATCGGTTTTCAGCAGTACTTAGGCGAAGCCCGGCTAGATTATGTCCACCACCATCGCTGCAACGCCGTCGTGTTGCCGGGGAACTCGACTACCTCTTCGCTCCCTCTTTCTGGATCAAGAAGGCGAAGATCTTCACCGACATGCACGTGTGCAAAATGCGGAGGTGTCGTCCATTTGGTACTTGATCGGGAGTTTGTGGGACGGCTTGCGATTTGGATCGCGGAGACATACCACTACATCAACTACATTCTTTAATGCTTCTTCTTAGCGATCTACAAGGGTACATAGATCCAATCTCTCCTCTCATAGATGCTCATCTCCTAGATCAATCTTGGTGAAGCGTAGGAATTTTTTGTTTCCCATGCAACGTTCCCCAACAAACGGTGGTGTCCACTTTGATGCAGCAAACATCAATGGGCCAAAGGACACATATTATGGTTACATAGAGGAGATACGGGAACTTGACTATGGACTTGCTTTGGAGGTCCCTTTTTTCGGTGCAAATGGGTCAATCTGACAAGAGGCGTAAAGGAAGACCCGAAGTACAGAATGACAACGGTGGATCTCAACAATCTTGGGTACGCAGACGAACCATTCGTCCTAGCCAATGATGTGGCGCATGTTTTCTATGTGAAGGACATGTCTAACAAGCCAAGAAAATAGAAGATAAGGAATCGAATACATCATACGATGAGCCAAAGCGCCACATAGTTTTTCAGGGAAAAGAAACATCGTTGGAGTGGAGGACAAGACAGACATGTCAGAAGATTATGAAAAGTTTCATGAAATTGCTCCCTTCACAGTGAATTTTGACCCGAGCATCAAGTTAAACGATGAAGTGTCCATGGTTACGATGCAAGGGGACACACGCGAAGAAAACGTTTTATACCCAAAGATCCCACTCTGGGATGTGGCCGTCTTCTCTAGTTAGTTTTTGGACTTATTTATCTCGAAAGTCCCACTTCGGACAAACCGGAGAAAATCTTTGTAATAGTAGTGTACTTATGTGTTTTGGTATTTGAAACGCGAAGAAATAATATGTCAAAGTTGTTGGAAATATGCCCTAGAGGCAATAAATAAAGTGTTTATTATTGTATTTCCTTGTTCATGATAAATAAAGTGTTTGGAGATACCGACGATCGAATCTCGGGCAAGTAACATACCGAAGAACAAAGGGAATATCATACGGGATTAACTGAATCCTTGACATAGAGGTTCGATCGATAAAGATCTTCATAGAATATGTAGGAACCAATGTGGACATCCAGGTGCCGCCATTGGTTATTGACCGTAGAGGTGTCTCGGTCATGTCTACATAGTTCTCGAACCCGCAGGGTCTGCACACTTAAGGTTTGGTGACGTTTCGGTAGTATAGAGTTATGTATGGTGGTGACCGAAGTTTGTTCGGAGTCCCGGATGAGATTCATATATAGGAAGTCCTGTTTCGGGCTCGTCGATAGTGTACCAGGAGTGCCGGTAGTGTACCCGGAGGCCATTGGGAGGGGTATTTCGACCCAAGAGGCTACATGGGCTGTAGGAGGGTGTAAGCCAGCCCTTAGTGGGTTGGTGGAACATCCACAAGAGGCCCATGCGGCTGGAGGAAAAAGGCCTAAGAGGAAAAGTGGAAAAAGGTGAATCCTAGTCCTACAAGGATTGGAGGTGGACTCCACCTCTCCCTCTCTCCTTCGGCCGAAGCAAGGAGGCCTTGGCCCTTGTGCCAAGGCCTCTCCTCCTCTCCTCTTATATATACTAGAGGTTTTAGGAGTTTTGCACTAGAATTTCAGCCACGTGCTACCCGTTCCTCCAGTGCATAGTTTCTCCTCTAGATCGGTTTTTTGTAGTGCTTAGGCGAAGCCCTGCCGGAATTGCTCCACCACCATCACCGGAGCACCGTCAGGCCGCCGGAGAATTCTTCTTCCTATCCACTCCTTCTTGCTGGATCAAGACGGTGGAGATCGTCATCAAGCTGTACGTGTGCTAAACGCGGAGGTGCCGTCCGTTCGGTGCTAGATCGGAAGGATCGTGATCAAGTTCGTGGGACGGATCGTGATCGGATCGCGGGACGGATCGTGATTGGATCGCGGGACGGATCGTGATTGGATCGCGGGATGCACGACGATTTGGATCGCGGAGACGTTCGACTACACCAACCGCGTTTCTTAACGCTTCCCGCTTAGCGATCTACAAGGGTATGTGGATCCACTCTCCCTCTCGTAGATGCTCATCGCCATGGATAGATCTGCGTATGCGTAGGAATTTTTTTGTTTCCCATGCAACGTTCCCCATTAGTGGTATCAGAGCTAGGTATATGTGTAGATGAGATCTCGAGTAGAACACAAATGGTTTGTGGGCGTTGATGCTTAGATTGCTTCCTCCCTTGGTCGGATTTTGGTTCAGCGGTATCGTGAGATAAAGCGGCCCGGACCAACATTACTCATACGCTTACGAGAGACCGGTTCCCTCGACGCAACTTGTTGCCTAGATGCTTGCGGGTGGCAGTTTCTCTCACTTTAGTTGGATCGGATTCGACAAAGGCGGTCCTTGAGAAGGTTGAAAAGCAAATTATGCATCACCGTTGTGGTTTATGCGTAGGTGAGAATCGTTCTTGCTAGAAACCTGTAGCAGCCACGTAAAACATGCAACAATAATTAGAGGACGTCTAACTTGTTATTGCAGGGTATGTTGTGATGTGATATGGCCAATTACATGATGTGATATATGTGATGTATGAGATGATCATGTGATGTATACAATTTCACGACTTGCATGTCGATGAGTACGGCAACCGGCAGGAGCCACAGGGTTGTCTTTAATTATTATATGACTTGCATGTCAATCGTTAAGCGCTATGTAATGCTTTACTTTATCTCTAAATGGTAGCAATAGTAGTAGAAGCATGTTGGGCGCGACAATCCTTGTTTTGCTTAGTACGACGATAGCATTATAAGGTGATCCCTCACTTAAATGTCAAGATAAATTTGTTGGGAGACGTAGTAGTAAATCAAAAAAATTCCTACGCGTTCACCAAGATCCATCTATGGAGAAACCAGCAACGAGCAAGGGGAGAGTGGATCTTCATACCTTTGAAGATCGCTAAGCGGAAGCGTTACAAGAACGCGGTTGATGGAGTCGTACTCGCAGCGATTCAGATCGCGGTAGATCCGATCAAGTGCCGAACGGACGGCACCTCCGCGTTCAACACACGTGCAGCCCGGTGACGTCTCCAACACCTTGATCCAGCAAGGAGGAAGGAGAGGTTGGGGAAGGGCTCCAACAGCAGCACGACGGCGTGGTGGTGGTGGAGTAGCAAGGTATTCCGACAGGGCTTCGCCTAGCGCTGCGGAGGAGGAAGAAGAGAGGTAGGGCTTCGCCGTGAGAGAGAGAGATCAAATCCTGTCTCAAAACATCCAAAACCTCAAGTATATATAGGAGGAGGGACGTGGAGGGCTGGCTTGGCCTCTACTCCAAAGAGGAGATGGCCGGCCGAATTAAAGGGAGAGTCCACCTCCCACAAGGGAGGTGGATCTCCTCCTTTTAAATCCTTTTTGCCTTATCTCCTTATCTCCAGCCACATGGGCCTTTAGCAAAAGTCTTGACCAGCCCAATAAGGGCTGGCACACTTTATCTAACAGCCCATGTGGTCCTTTGGTCGTCACACCCCTCCCGGGGGTCCTCCGGCACCCTCCCGGCACTCCCGGTACACTACCGATGAGCCCGAAAACTTTCCGGTGACCAAAACTGGACTTCCTATATATCAATCTTTACCTCCGGACCATTCCGGAGCTCCTCGTGACGTCCGGGATCTCATCCGGGACTCCGAACAACCTTCGGTAATCACGTATACCTTTTCCCTATAACCCTAGCGTCATCGAACCTTAAGTGTGTAGACCCTACGGGTTCGGGAGACACGTAGACATGACCGAGACACCTCTCCGGTCAATAACCAACAGCGGGATCTGGATACCCATGTTGGCTCCCACGTACTCCACGATGATCTCATCGGATGAACCACGATGTCAAGGATTCAATCAATCCCGTATACAATTCCCTTTGTCTATCGGTATGATACTTGCCCGAGATTCGATCGTCGGTATCCCCATACCTTGTTCAATCGCGTTACTGGCAAGTCTCTTTACTCGTTCCGTAATACATCATCCCGTGGCTAACTCCTTAGTCACATTGAGCTCATTATGATGATGTCTTACCGAGTGGGCCCAGAGATACCTCTCCATCACACGGAGTGACAAATCCCAGTCTCGATTCATGCCAACCCAACAGATACTTTCGGAGATACCCGTAGCGTACCTTTATAGCCACCCAGTTACGTTGTGACGTTTGGCACACCCAAAGCATTCCTACGGTATCCGGGAGTTACACAATCTCATGGTCTAAGGAAATGATACTTGACATTGAAAAGCTTTAGCAAACGAACTACACGATCTCTGTGCTATGCTTAGGATTGGGTCTTGTCCATCACATCATTCTCCTAATGATGTGATCCCGTTATCAACGACATCCAATGTCCATGGCCATGAAACCGTGACCATCTATTGATCAACGAGCTAGTCAACTAGAGGCTCACTAGGGACATGTTGTGGTCTATGTATTCACACATGTATTATGGTTTCCGGTTAACACAATTATAGCATGAACAATAGACAATTATCATGAACAAGGAAATACAATAATAACCATTTTATTATTGCCTCTAGGGCATATTTCCAACAGTCTCCCACTTGCACTAGAGTCAATAATCTAGTTCACATCACCATGTGATTAACACTTACATCACCATGTGATCATATCATCATGTGATTAACACCCAATAAGTTTTGGGGTTTGTTCATGTTCTGCTCGTGAAAGAGGTTTTTAGTCAGCGGGTCTGCGACATTCAGATCCGTGTGTACCTTTGCAAACTTTCCATTTCATATTTGTAGATACTGCTCCCACACTCCACTTGGAGCTATTCCAAATGGCTGCTCCACTATACGTAGCTGGATTTCTACTAAGAGTCATCCGTATTGGTTTTAAAGCTTGCATCATCGTAACACTTTACGATGAACTCTTTATCACCTCCATAATCGAGAAATATTTCCTTAGTTCTCAAGTTACTAAGGCTAACTTTGACCGCTGTCTAGTGATCCACTCTTGGATTACTCTTGTACCCCTTGACAGACTCATGGCAAGGCACACACAGGTGCGGTACACAGCATGGCATACTATATAGAGCCTATGGCTAAAGCATAGGAGATGACACTCATCTCTTCTTTATCTTCTGCCGTGGTCGGGTATTGAGTCTTACTCAATTTCACACCTTACAATACAGTCAAGAACTCCTTCTTTGACCCATCTATTTTGAACTCCTTCAAAAACTTGTCAAGGTATGTCTTCGTCGAAAAAACTTATCAAGCGAATAGATCTATCCCTATAGATCTTGATGCTTAATAAAATAGTAGCTTTATCTGGGTCTTCCTTTGAAAAAAAAAACTTTTCAAACAACCCTTCATGCTCTTCCAGAAATTCTACATCATTTCCGATCAATAATATGTCAACTACATATTCTTATAAGAAATTCCATAGTGCTCCCACTCACTTTCTTGCAAATACAAGTTTCTCATAAACATTGTATAAACTTAAACACTTTGATCACCTCATCAAAGCATATATTCCAACTCCGAGATGCTTGCTCCAGTCCATAGAAGGATCGCTGGAGTTTGCATATTATTAGCATCCTTAGGATTGACAAAACCTTCTGGTTGTATCACATACAACTCTTCCTCACAGAAACCATTACGGAAACCTTGTTTTGTCATCCATCTGCCAGATTTCATAATCGAAAAATGCAGCAACTGCTAACAAAATTTAAATAGACTTTTAGCATCGCTACAGATGAGACAATCTCATTGCAGTCAACTCCTTGAACTTGGCGGAAACTTCTTTGCGACAAGTCGAGCTTTATAAACGGTGACATTTCACCATTAGCGTCTATGTTTATCTCAAAGGTCCATTTGTACTCAATGACCCGCCATTCAACAGGCAAGTCTACCAAAGTCCATACTTGGTTTTCATACATGGATCCTTTCTCGGATTTCATGGCTCCTAGCCATTTGTTGGAATCCGGGCCCACCATCGCTTCTCCATAGTTCGTAGGTTCATCGCTGTCCAACAACATGATTTCCAAGACAGGGTTGTCGTACTACTCAGGAGCAGTACGCGTCCTTGTCGACCTACGAGGTTCGATAGTGACTTGATCCGAAGCTTCATGATCATCATCATTAACTTCCTTTTCAACTGAGTAGGCTCTATAGAAACATCTTTCTGTGTTGCGCTATTCTCTGGATGAAACAAAGGTTCAACAACCTTATCAAGTTCTATCTTCCTCCCACTCAATTCTTTCGAGAGAAACTCTTTCTCAAGAAAGGACCCGTTCTTAGCTACAAATACCTTTTGCGCTTGGATCTGAGATAGAAGGTATACCCAATGTCTCATTAGGGTATTCTATGAAGATGCATTTGTCTGCTTTGGGTTCGAGCTCGCTAGGTGAAAACCCATTTTCACATAAGCATCGCAGCCCCAAACATTAAGAAATGACAGCTTAGGCTTCTATCAAACCATAATTCTCACGGTGTCATCTCAACAGACTTAGATGGTGCCCTGTTAAAGTGAATGGATTTGTCTTTAATGCATAACCCCATAACGATAGTGGTAAAACGATAAGAGACATCATAGTACTCACTATATGTAATAGAGCACGACTACGACGTTCGAACACACCATCACACTATGGTGTTCCAGGAGGCGTGAGCTGTGAAACAATTTCCACATTGTCTAAAATTGCATACCAAACTCGTAACTTAGATATTCACCTCCATGATCATATCATAGACATTTATCTTCTTGTCACGATGATCTTTAACTTCACTCTGAAACTCCTTGAACCTTTCAAACATTTCAGATTCGTGTTTCATTAAGTAAATATCCCCATATTTACTCAAATCATCAGTGAAGGTAAAGAAAAACAATGATATCCACTGTGTGTTTCAACACTCATTGGACCACATACATCAACATGTATTAATTCCAATAAGCCACTTGCCCGCTCCATCATATTGGATGACGGGGTCTCAGTCATCTTGCCCAAGAGGCATGGCTCGCATGTCTCAACCGATTCGAAATCGAGTGAGTCAAAAAACATCCATCATCATGGAGTTTCTTCATGCGATTTATACCAATATGACATTACGTGGCAGTGCCACAAGCATGTGGTACTATCATTATTAACTTTGTATCTTTTGGTACCAATGTTATGAATATGTGTACTACTACGATCATGATTCGATAAACCATTTCGAGTGGGTGCATGACCATTGAAGGCATTATCCATGTAAACAGAATAACCATTATTCTCTAACTTATATGAATAACCGTATCGCACTAATCATGATCTAATCACGTTTATGCTCAACGCAAACACCAAATAGCATTTATTTAGGTTTATCACAAATCCTGAAGGTAGAGAGAGCGTGCGATGGTGATCACATCAATCTTGGAAATACTTCCAACACACATCGTCACCTTTCACCTAGCTAGTCTCCATTTACTCCGTAGCTTTTATTTCGAGTTGCTAACACTTAGCAACCGAACCGGTATCTAATACCCAGGTGCTACTAGGAGTACCAGCAAGGTACACATCACTAACACGTATATCAAATATACTTCCATTGACATTACCAGCCTTCTTATCTACCAATCATCTAGGGTTTTTTCGCTTCAGCAAACATTCTCCTCATAACAGAAGCACTTAGTCTCGGGTTCGGGCTCAACCTTGGGTTTCTTCACTAGAGCAACAACTGGCTTGCCATTCCTGAAGTTTTTCCCTTCTTGCCCTTGCCCCTTTTGAAACTAGTGGTTTTCACTTAACCATCAACACTTGATGCTCCTTATTGATTTCTACCTTCGTGGTGTCAAACATCACGAACAACTCAGGGATCATCTTATCCATCCCTGGCATGTTATAGTTCATCACGAAGCTCTAGTAGCTTGGTGGCAGTGACTTGGAGAACTGCATTAATCACTATCTCATCTGGAAGATTAACTCCCACTTGATTCAAGTGATTGTAGCACCCAGACAATCTGAGAACACGCTCACCGATTAAGCTATTCTCCTTTATCTTGCAGGCAAAGAATCTTGTTGGAGGTCTCATACCTCTCAACATAGGCACGAGCTTGAGATCACAATCTCAGCTCCTAGAACATCTCATATGTTCTGTGACGTTCAAAACATTTTGAAGCCTCAATTCTAAGCCGTAATGCATGACGCACTGAACTATCACGTAGTCATCAAAAAGTGCCTGTCATATGTTCACAACATCTACAGACAACGCTTGAGGGAGTGATGCAGTTAGCGGTACATCAAAAACATAAGCTTTCTGTGCAGCAATGAGGACAATCCTCAGATCACGGACCCAGTCCGCATTATTGCTACCATCAACTTTCAACTTACTTTTCTCTAGGATTGTATCAATAAAACTAGGGAGCTACAGCGCGAGCTATCTACGACATAATTTGCAAGGACATTTTTAGACTAAGTTCATGATAATTAAGTTCATTTAATCAAATTATTAATGAACTCCCACTTAGATAGACATCTCTCTAGTCTTCCAAGTGATACATGATCCATGTCAACTAGCCCGTGTCCGATCATCACGTGAGACGGACTAGTCATCCATGGTGAACATCTCTATGTTGATCGTATCTTCTATACGACTCATGTTCGACCTTTCGGTCTTCCGTGTTCCGAGGCCATGTCTGTACATGCTAGGCTCGTCAAGTCAACCTAAGTGTTTCGCATGTGTAAATCTGGCTTACACCCGTTGTATGCGAACGTTAGAACCTATCACACCCGATCATCACGTGGTGCTTCGGAACGACGATCCTTAGCAACGGTGCACAGTTAGGGTGAACACCTTTCTTGAAATTTTATTGAGAGATCATCTTATTTACTACCGTCGTTCTATGCAAATAAGATGTAAACATGATAAACATCACATGCAATCAATATAGTGACATGATATGGCCAATATCATCTTGCTCCTTTGATCTCCATCTTCGGGGCACCATGATCATCACTGTCACCGGCACGACACCATGATCTCCATCATCATGATCTCCATCATTGTGTCTTCATGAAGTTGTCTCGCCAAATATTACTTCTACTACTACAGCTAACGTTTAGCAATAAAGTAAAGTAATTACATGGCGTTTATGATTGACACGCAGGTCATACAATGATATAAGACAACTCCTATGGCTCCTGCCGGTTGTCATAGTCATCGACATGCAAGTCGTGAACCCTATTACAAGAACATGATCAATCTCATACATCACAATGCATCACATCACATCCTTTTGGCCATATCACATCACACGGCATATGCTGCAAAAACAAGTTAGACGTCCTCTAATTTGTAGTTGCAAGTTTTTACGTGGTTGCTATAGGTTTCTAGCAAGAACGTTTCTTACCTACGTCAAAACCACAACGTGATATGCCAATTGCTATTTACCCTTCATAAGGACCCTTTTCATCGAATCCAATCCGACTAAGGTGGGAGAGACAGACACCCGCTAGCCACCTTATGCAACTAGTGCATGTCAGGCGGTGGAACCGGTCTCACGTAAGCGTACGTGTAAGGTTGGTCCGGGCCGCTTCATCCCACAATACCGTCGAATCAAGATAAGACTAGTAACGGCAAGCATATTAACAAAATCGACGCCCACAACTGCTTTGTGTTCTACTCGTGCATGGATTCTACGCATAGACCTAGCTCATGATGCCACTGTTGGGAGACGTAGTAGTAAATCAAAAATTTTCCTACGCGTTCACCAAGATCCATCTATGGAGAAACCAGCAACGAGCAAGGGGAGAGTGGATCTTCATACCTTTGAAGATCGCTAAGCGGAAGCGTTACAAGAACGCGGTTGATGGAGTCGTACTCGCAGCGATTCAGATCGCGGTAGATCCGATCAAGTGCCGAACGGACGGCACCTCCGCGTTCAACACACGTGCAGCCCGGTGACGTCTCCAACACCTTGATCCAGCAAGGAGGAAGGAGAGGTTGGGGAAGGGCTCCAACAGCAGCACGACGGCGTGGTGGTGGTGGAGTAGCAAGGTATTCCGACAGGGCTTCGCCTAAGCGCTGCGGAGGAGGAAGAAGAGAGGTAGGGCTTCGCCGTGAGAGAGAGAGATCAAATCCTGTCTCAAAACATCCAAAACCTCAAGTATATATAGGAGGAGGGACGTGGAGGGCTGGCTTGGCCTCTACTCCAAAGAGGAGATGGCCGGCCGAATTAAAGGGAGAGTCCACCTCCCACAAGGGAGGTGGATCTCCTCCTTTTAAATCCTTTTTGCCTTATCTCCTTATCTCCAGCCACATGGGCCTTTAGAAAAAGTCTTGACCAGCCCAATAAGGGCTGGCACACTTTATCTAACAGCCCATGTGGTCCTTTGGTCGTCACACCCCTCCCGGGGGTCCTCCGGCACCCTCCCGGCACTCCCGATACACTACCGATGAGCCCGAAAACTTTCCGGTGACCAAAACTGGACTTCCTATATATCAATCTTTACCTCCGGACCATTCCGGAGCTCCTCGTGACGTCCGGGATCTCATCCGGGACTCCGAACAACCTTCGGTAATCACGTATACCTTTTCCCTATAACCCTAGCGTCATCGAACCTTAAGTGTGTAGACCCTACGGGTTCGGGAGACACGTAGACATGACCGAGACACCTCTCCGGTCAATAACCAACAGCGGGATCTGGATACCCATGTTGGCTCCCACGTACTCCACGATGATCTCATCGGATGAACCACGATGTCAAGGATTCAATCAATCCCGTATACAATTCCCTTTGTCTATCGGTATGATACTTGCCCGAGATTCGATCGTCGGTATCCCCATACCTTGTTCAATCGCGTTACTGGCAAGTCTCTTTACTCGTTCCGTAATACATCATCCCGTGGCTAACTCCTTAGTCACATTGAGCTCATTATGATGATGTCTTACCGAGTGGGCCCAGAGATACCTCTCCATCACACGGAGTGACAAATCCCAGTCTCGATTCATGCCAACCCAACAGATACTTTCGGAGATACCCGTAGCGTACCTTTATAGCCACCCAGTTACGTTGTGACGTTTGGCACACCCAAAGCATTCCTACGGTATCCGGGAGTTACACAATCTCATGGTCTAAGGAAATGATACTTGACATTGAAAAGCTTTAGCAAACGAACTACACGATCTTTGTGCTATGCTTAGGATTGGGTCTTGTCCATCACATCATTCTCCTAATGATGTGATCCCGTTATCAACGACATCCAATGTCCATGGCCATGAAACCGTGACCATCTATTGATCAACGAGCTAGTCAACTAGAGGCTCACTAGGGACATGTTGTGGTCTATGTATTCACACATGTATTATGGTTTCCGGTTAACACAATTATAGCATGAACAATAGACAATTATCATGAACAAGGAAATACAATAATAACCATTTTATTATTGCCTCTAGGGCATATTTCCAACAAAATTGTGTTCTCCCTGAGTGTGCACCATTGCGAATGTTCGTCGTGTTGAGACACCACGTGATGATGGGGTGTGATAGACTCGACGTTCACATACAACGGGTGCAAGCCAGTGTTGCACGCGCAGAACACTCGGGTTAAATTTGACGAATCTAGCATGTACAGACATGGCCTCGAAACACAAGAGACCGAAAGGTCAAACATGAGTCATATAGTAGATATGATCAACATAATGATGTTCACCATTGAAGCCACCTCAACTCACGTGATGATCGGACTTGAGTTGGTGGATTTGGATCATGTGACACTCAGATGACCTGAGGAATGTCAATTTGAGTGGGAGCTTTAGTAATTTGATTAACTAAACTCATTATCTTGAACAATAGTCTAAGTGAACTTTGCATATTTATGTTGTAGATCAATGGCTCGCGCAGTAGCACCCCTGAATTTTAATGCATTCCTAGAGAAAGCTAAGTTGAAAGACGATGGAAGTAACTTTGTTGACTAGGCCCATAATCTGAGGATTATCCTCACGGCTTCCCAAAAATCATATGTCCTTAATGCACCGCTTGGTAACCAACCAGAAGACATGACCTCCGAAGACGTTAAGAACGCTTGGGAGGCACGTACTGGAGATTACTCAATAGTTCAGTGTGCAATATTGTATGGCTTAAAACCGGGACTTCAAAGACGTTTTGAACATCATGGAGCATATGAGATGTTCCAGGAGTTGAAGTTTATCTTTCAGAAGAACGCCCGGATCAAGAGGTATGAAACCTCCGATAAGTTCTATGCTTGCAAGATGGAGGAGAACGGCTCTATTAGTGAACATATACTCAGAATATCTGGGTATTCAACTCATCTAGCGGAGTTGGGAATTTCCCTTCTGCTAGAGGCAATCATTGACAGAGTTCTTCAATCACTGCCACCTAGTTACAAGAGCTTTGTGATGAACTATAACATGCACGGGATGAACAAGTCAGTCGGCGAGCTGTTTGCGATGCTAAAAATCGCTGAGTCTGAAATCCAGAAAGAACATCAAGTGTTGATGGTCAATAAAACCACTAGTTTCTAGAAAAATGGCAAAGTCAAGGGCAAGGGCAAGAAGGGTAAACCAAGAAGGATGGCAAAGCAGTTGCTACTCCTGTAAAGAAGCCCAAGCATGGACCCAAGCCAGAAACTGAGTGCTTTCATTGCAAGGGAACTGGTCACTGGAAGCGGAATTGCCCCAAGTACCCGGCTGACAAGAAGGCGGCCAACGACAAACAAGGTATATATGATATACATGTCATTGATGTGTACCTTACTAGCTCTCGTAGTAGTGCCTGGGTATTTAAATAGGGCACCATCAAAATCCATTGACACAACGCCATATGAACTGTGGTTTGGCAAGACGCCAAGGTTGTCGTTTCTTAAAGTTTGGGATGTGATGCTTATGTCAAAAAGCTTCAGCCTGAAAAGCTGGAACCCAAAGCGGAGAAATGCGTCTTCATAGGATACCCGAAAGAGACAGTCAGGTATACCTTCTATCTCAGGTCCGAAGGAAACTGTTTGTCGCTAGGAATGGAACATTTCTTGAGAAAGTATTTCTCTCGAAAGAATTGAGTGGGAGGAAAATAGAGCTTGATGAGGTTATTGAACCTTTACTTCAACTAGAAAGTAGCGCAGCGCAGAAAGATGTTTCTGTGGAACCTACGACGGTAGAAGAGGAAGTTAATGATGATGATCATGAAGCTTCGGAGCAAGCTGCTATTGAACCTCATAGGTCGACAAGGCCGCGTACTACCCCTGAGTGGTACGACAACCCTGTCTTGGAGGTTATGTTGTTGGACAACAATGAACCTACGAGCTATGGAGGAGCAGTGATGGGCCCGGATTCTGAGAAATGGTTAGAGTCCATGAAATCCGAGATGGGATCCATGTATGAAAACAAAGTATGGACTTTGGAAGTATTACCTGAAGGGCGAAAGGCCATTCAGAACAAATGGATCTTTAAGAAGAAGACAGACGCGAACGGTAATGTCACCATCTATAAAGCTCGACTTCTGGCAAAGGGTTTTTCACAAGTTCAAGGAGTTGACTACGATGAGACTTTCTCACCCGTAGCGATGCTTAAGTCTGTCAGAATCATGTTAGCAATAGCTGCTTATTTCGACTATGAAATTTGGCAGATGGATGTCAAAACAGCGTTCCTCAATGGTTTCCTTGAGGAAGAGTTGTATATGATGCAACCCGATGGTTTTGTCGATCCAAAGAATACTAACAAGGTTTGCAAACTCCAGCGATCCATTTATGGACTGGTGCATGCATCTTCGAGTTGGAATAAGTGCTTTGATGAGGTGATCAAAGCGTTTGAGTTTATACAAGTTTACGGAGAAGCTTGTATTTACAAGTGAGTGAGAGCTCTATAGTGTTTCTAGTATTATATGTGGATGACATATTGCTGATTGGAAACAATATAGAAATGCTGGAAAGCGTGGAGGAATATTTGAACAAGAGTTTTTCAATGAAGGACCTAGGAGAAGTTGCTTTCATATTAGGCATTAAGATCTCGAGACGCTTAATAGCACTTTCACAGAGCACATACCTTGATAAAGTTTTGAAGAAGTTCAAAATGGAACAATCCAAGAAGGGGTTCTTGCCTGTGTTACAAGGTGTGAACTTGAGTAAGACTCAATGCCCAGTAACTGTAGAAGATAGAGAAAAGATGAGTGTCATACCCTATGCTTCAGCCATAGGCTCTATCATGTATGCAATGATGCGCACAAGACCCGATGTTAGCCTTGCCATAAGTATGGCCGGAAGGTTTCAAAGTGATCCTGGAATGGAGCACTGCAAAGCGGTCAAGAATATCCTTAAGTACCTGAAAAGGACTAAGGAAATGTTTCTCGTTTATGGAGGTGATGAAGAGCTCATCGTAAAGGGTTACGTCGATGCAACCTTTGACACTTATCCGGACGACTCTAAGTCGCAAACCAGATACGTATTTATTCTTAACGGGGGAGCGGTAAGCTGGTGTAGTTCCAAGCAAAGCATGGTAGCTGATTCTACGTGCGAAGCGGAATACATCGCAGCCTCGGAGGCGGCGAAGGAAGGTGTCTGGATGAAGCAGTTCATGATAGATCTTGGAGTAGTGCCCAGTGCACTGAATCCAATGAACCTGTTCTATGACAACACTCGTGCCATTGCTCTGGCCAAGGAACCAAGGTTTCACAAGAGGACCAGACACATAAAGTGACGCTTCAACTCCATCCGCGATTACATCATGGAGAAAGACATAAATATTTGCAAAGTGCACACGGATCTAAATGTTGCAAACGCGTTGACTAAACCTCTTCCAAGGGCTAAACATGATCACCACCAGAACTGCATGGGTGTTCGATTCATTACAATGTAAATCACATAGTGATGTGAACTAGATTATTGACTCTAGTGCAAGTGGGAGACTGTTGGAAATATGCCCTAGATGCAATAAATAAAGTGCTTATTATTGTATTTCCTTTATCATGATAATCATTTATTATCCATGCTATAATTGTATTAATTCGAAACATGGATACATGTGTGGATACATAGACAAACACAATGTCCCTAGTATGCCTCTAGTGAACTAGCTCATTGATCGAAAGATGGTTAAGGTTTCCAAGCCATGGACATGAGATGTCATGTGATAACGGGATCACATCATTAGGAGAATGATGTGATGGACAAGACCCAAACTACAAAAGTAGCTTATGATCGTGTCAGTTTATTGCTACAGTTTTTTGCATGTCAAGTATATGTTCCTATGACCATGAGATCATGCAACTCACAGATATCCGAGGAGTACCTTGTGTGTATCAAACGTCGCAACGTAACTGGGTTACTATAAAGGTGCTCTATAGGTGTCTCCGAGGGTGTCTGTTGAGTTGGCATGGATCAAGACTGGGATTTGTTACTCTGTGTGACGGAGAGGTATCTCAGGGCCCACTCGGTAATACAACATCACAATAAGCCTTGCAATCAATGTGACTAAGTGTTAGTTATGGGATCTCGTATTATGGAATGAGTAAAGAGACTTTCCAGTAATGAGGTTGAACTAGGTATGGAGATACCGACGATCGAATCTCGGGCAAGTAACATACCGAAGAACAAAGGGAATATCATACGGGATTAACTGAATCCTTGACATAGAGGTTCGATCGATAAAGATCTTCATAGAATATGTAGGAACCAATGTGGACATCCAGGTGCCGCCATTGGTTATTGACCGTAGAGGTGTCTCGGTCATGTCTACATAGTTCTCGAACCCGCAGGGTCTGCACACTTAAGGTTTGGTGACGTTTCGGTAGTATAGAGTTATGTATGGTGGTGACCGAAGTTTGTTCGGAGTCCCGGATGAGATCCCGGACATCATGAGGAGCTCCGGAATGGTCCGGACATAAAGATTCATATATAGGAAGTCCTGTATTGGTCGCCGGAAAAGTTTCGGGCTCATCGGTAGTGTATCGGGAGTGTCGGTAGTGTATCGGGAGGCCATCGGGAGGGGTATTTCGACCCAAGAGGCTACAAGGTCTGTAGGAGGGTGTAAACCAGCCCTTAGTGGGCTGGTGGAACATCCACAAGATGCCCATGCGGCTGGAGGAAAAAAGTCCTAAGAGAAAAAGTGGAAAAAGGCAAAATAGGGTGAATCCTAGTCCTACTAGGATTGGAGGTGGACTCCACCTCTCCCTCTCTCCTTCGGACAAAGCAAGGAGGCCTTGGACCTTGTTCCAAGGCCTCTCCTCCTCTCCTCTTATATATACTGGAGGTTTTAGGGTTTTTGCACTAGAATTTCAGCCACGTGCTACCCGTTCCTCCAGTGCATAGTTTCTCCTCTAGATCAGTTTTCTGCAGTGCTTAGGCGAAGCCCTGCCGGAATTGCTCCACCACCATCGCCGGAGCACTGTCATCAAGATGGATCAAGACGGTAGAGATCGTCATCAAGTTGTACGTGTGCTGAACGCGGAGGTATCGTCCGTTCGGTGCTAGATCGGAGGATCATCATCAAGTTCGTGGGACGGATCGTGATCGGATCGCGGGACGGATCGTGATTGGATCGCGGGACGGATCGTGATTGGATCGCGGGACGGATTGTGATTGGATCACGGGATGCACGGTGATTTGGATCGTGGAGACGTTTGACTACACCAACCGCGTTTCTTAACGCTTCCCGCTTAGCGATCTACAAGGGTATGTGGATCCACTCTCCCTCTCGTAGATGCTCATCACCATGGATAGATCTGCGTGTGCGTAGGAATTTTTGTGTTTCCCATTCAACGTTCCCCATCAAAAGTATCAGGGTTTCACACGAAAACTCGTGTGTTACAAAGGCATTTCATTTTTTCAACTTATTTCAACTACATACTTTTTGTGTGTTCAACATGCACCATTCGAAGCCACGTCATCAATTTTCAACACTTTCTAACTTTATTTGTTATTTTTCATTCATTTACTGATTTTTTTGAGCTAAATGACCCTGAAATTAAACAGCACTACAGATGAACTCTCAAAAGGTTGAAAGTTGGCATGGTATCATCATTTCACGCACATAGCATTTCTAAAAAGTTGAGAGGGTTACATCAAAAAATGGACACACTTCGTGTACAAAATGGGCAATCTCTTTTGAAGTATCAGGGTTTTCAGACGAAAACACGTGTGTTACAAAGGCATTTCATTTTCTTAAACTTATTTCAACTCCAGACTTTTTGTGCATTCAATATGCACCATTCGAAGCCACATCATCAAATTTCAACTCTTTTTGACTTCATTTGCTATTTTTCATGCATTTACTGTTTTTTAGCTAAATGCCCTTGAAACGGAAAAGCACTACAAATGAACTCTGAAAAGGTTGAAAGTTGGCATGGTATCATCATTTCACCCACATAGCATATGCTAAAAAGTTGAGAGGGTTACAACAAAAACTGGATGCACTTCATGTACAAAATTGACAATCTCTTTCGAAGTATCAGCTTTCAGACGAAAATGCATCTGTTATAAAGGCATTTCATGTTTTAAATAACCTGAGAATTACTAAATTTAATATAATGATAAAAAACACTAATATTAAACAGTAGAAAAAAGAATCACTGGAAAATCTATTTTTAAAGTAAAGTTATTAACAAACTAGTGATTCACACAAATTTCAAATAATTCAAATTTAAACTGTTCATATTTGAAAACTACTGCCACTAACAGAAAGTTTATAATTTTTTGACCTAACGCAAAAAGATTCACTCATTAACTCTAAATAAAGCACACAAAACTTAGAAACAAAAGAAACTAAATAAAGCAAAAAAACAAAAAAGCCTAAAAAGTAAATAAAAAATAGTCCACCTACTGGGCCGCCACGGCGTGCATACGACAAGAAACCCAGCCTCTAGTTGGGCCAGGATGCAGGCGCGCAAAGCCCAGTAGGCCCAACAGGGTCGCACAGGTTCATTAGGCCCACATAGGTCTGTTTAGAGAGGAGCTCGAGAGAGAAGCCGCGGGGAGGCTTATAAGCTGGTGCGGGCGCCCCTCGCTTGGCGAGGTGGGACTAAACTTGCCATGCACCGCGCTTGCGCGAGCACCAGCCTTTAGTTGTGGTTGGTGGCTGCAACCGCGAATAAAGCCCCCCTTTAGACGCGGTTGGAGCCACCAACCGCGACTAAAGGTCTGCGCTTCCCGCCGCATGGGCTGGCAAAATTTACCTTTAGTCGCGGTTGGTGGATGCAACCATGACTAAAGGCTACCTTTAGTCGCGGTTGCAGCCACCAACCGTGACTAAAGATCGTTCTATATAAGCAGCGACTTCGAAAAAATTTAGAACTCAGTTTCATCTTCCCCCCGGCGCACGACGCTGCCGCCGCCCCGTGGCGTCGTTGACTCGTCGTCGCCCTCGCCTCGTCGTCACCCTCGCCTCGTCGCGCCATCGCCGTCGCATGTCGAGCCCGCCGCTCTTGATCCTCCTTGACCTCGCAGGCCGTTGTCGTCACCGTCGCAGTCGCAGCCGTTGTCGAATCGCCTCGCCTCGCTTGTTGTCACCCCTCTATGAGCCCCTTTCCTCCCTCTCCACCTTCTCCATTGCCCCCTGCCGCCATGGCCGCGCCCCTCCCCTATTGAGCCCGCACACACACACATGCATGCATGAACACACACACACACATCTTTATTTTCTGTTTTTCTGTTTTCAATTTTTTTATACTATTACTTATATAAATGTTAGATGAAATGTTAGATATATAAATTTTAGATGAATGTATGAGAAGTTGTTCAAAGTTATTTTGGAACGGAGAACCGGATAGGATAATTAGCTTTTTGGTACGAAGTTCAGCAAAAAGGCCTTCCAAATAGCGATATTCAGAAGGCTCTTGCTAAACTTCATACCAAAAAGCTAATTATCCTATCCGAGACTCCGTTCCAAAACAACTTTGGACAGCTTCGTACCATCATGTGCGTGTTACTTCCGGCTAATGATGAAGCCATGGTTTTCTTCCTTTGACACTAGCTGGACAACATGACATATAGAAGGGTAGATGATATCACAAGAAATATGGACCATTTTCTGCACATCCACAATGGCGCCATTCTATTAAATCCGTTAAAGGTTAAGAGAATCAGTTATGATTTTGAAGGTTCCTCGTATATAAGAGATCACAATCAAGCATTTAAAATATTAAATTTGTATAGAATTTGTTCTCGACGCAATGATGTCCGGCCCCCATCCTCGTCGTCGACTCGTTCGTGACGACGTCTTGCTTCAAAGGTGCCATGTCCGGGACTGGGCTCCATCGGGCTTTGCACTGGGAGGTGCTACCTTCAAGGGGCGCATCTTGGTGAGGAACCCGGGTCCCGTCGTCGACCCAGAGCTTCTTTGGTGGCGTTCGCGTGGGTCACTTTTGGTGCGGAGGCAGTCGGCCCCGTTGGAGGTGGTACGTCGCCGTGTCAGGGAGGAGGACGAGCACGTCTGTCGCTATATGTATGCGTAGGACATCAGGTTCTCCAATACCTAGCAGGTTCTTCACGGATCTCACCCGAGCTATGATCCTGTCATAGTTCCTTCTCTTTTGGTGTCCACCGCCTGCGCCGCTAGACGTCAACTACATCTGTATTAGTGATATTATATAATAATATTCAAGATGTATTAGTGATAATACTCGAGATGTATTCGATATTATATTCAATAATACTTGAGACTATTTATTCGAGATTATATTCGATAATACTTGAGACGATTTATTCGAGATTATATTCGATGATGCATATTATATGAATTATGTGAGATGCATATTATGTACTATGATTCAATTTTTCCTTATTGATTGCATGCATTGTAATTGGAATACTAAATTATTTTATCTTTCTTCTGGGTTAGTTAAATAAAAGCTATGGACAATATCAGCAGAGAAGGAGAAGAGGCTCTGTTCGACATCATACGCTCCCCAAGCCCAGAGCATGAACCTGTAGATGATGACGGCTCGCAATATCTGAATAATTCCAGTGAGGGTTGTATGATATTTGATGAAGATGAACGAATAGATAAGTCGACAACGATGTTGACCAAGAAAATGTTCTTCAAATAACAAACACCGGCGAGGTATATTTATTATATAAGCCATCTGGTGATCATTACATATCTTTATTGAGTTGTATGTATTAACGAATCGATCTTTCTTCTTTTAGGCCTCCGAATCGAGCAAATCTTCCACAAGCGATAGGGTAGTTCGAGGCCCGGCCAGAAAGTTGGACGGTGGCGTAAAGTTCAACATCGATTCCATCAAAGCATCAACTGGCGAACCACTTGAACCTAAGAAAAATGCGATCAAGTTCAAGTGTCAATGCGGAGTTATTGTCAGGGACCAAATGCCGATCTCCGTTCAAGAATGGAAAAAGCCAACAAAGGGAGATCGAGCAGGAGTTACTTTTGTCGACGAAAGACCAAAAGATGTGCTTTGGACCGAGCTGATCTCACATTTCACACTATCAGATAATTTGACAGATGCAGATCTGAAGAAAGTTAGAAACTATGCTCTTAAAACGATGGCGGCCGCATTCAACACCTTCAAGAAAAATGCACGGGCTGCGTACGTCAAAGCAAACAAGAAGACTCCAAAATTCGAGGGAGCACTGGTGAAGGCAAAAGATCACTGGGACGATTTCATGAAGTTCAAGGAATCGGAACTAGCTAAGGAACGATCGAGAAAAACAAGATTAATGCTACGAAAAAGAAGTGGCACCATACTCTGGGGCCAGGTGGCTACCAGGTGGCCCTGCCTAATTAAGTGGGATCAATCCGAACAAGAGATGATTAGTGCAGGGGTCACTCCAGTTACTTTGACCTGGCCCCCGAGGTGCAGGACATGGTTTTATGCGCATGGGGGGAAGTTGGACCCAGAGACAGGGGATATTATGGTGAAGGCAAGTCTTAAAGGAGTGACAGACGATTTACTAATAAAAATAAAAGAAGCTCGAACTCGGGTGTTCACGCCCAACAGAGAGGACGACGAGCTTATGCGCGCCCTGAAGAATCTTGAACACCTAGGAAGAACTCGAGGCAAAGGCGTTGTTCCGTGGTTTAAGGGGTTTGCAGGTTGGAACGACGACTACAAAAGCCGTGCGAGAATGAAGATGCAGGAGGAGCGGAAGAAGGAGGAGGAAGCACTCCGCCTTGAAGGCCTAGAATCAAAGCACCTGTATTTGGAATCCAGAATCACGCGGCTGTAGGAGCAGATCGACTCACTCATCCAGGAAAAGGTGTCTCAGCGGCAACATGAGCAGATCGATCCAGCATTGGATAGTACCGTCCCATCTATGGTGAGAAGCAGCGTGGGTTCCACCCCGACCGATATCGATGATGCACTGCTAGCTAGCTACCCCGTGGATGATATCAAAGCCAGGACTAACTGTGAGCTACACATGAAAGTGAAGAACTTATCCATGAAGGTGGCGGATGGCTATGCTTTAGTAAATCCCCCTAAAGCAAACTTACATTGCAATCCCATTCCAGCTGGCTATGCTCATGTCGGGGTTAATGAAGTGATGTCAGGATATCACAAGCTACAACTTGACATTCTTGGAGGTGACGATGAGAGAACACTGGGAGAGGCCATACATCGTATCATTCTATGGAAAAAGGATTGCATCGTCTTTCCAAGGCCACCGACTCCTCCTCCTCTAAGTCCGCCGCTGCATTAGTCGACTCCTCCTCCTCCAAGTCTGGCACTACGTCAGCCGACTCCTCCTCCAAGTCCCGCACGACGTCAGCCAACTCCTCCTCCTCCAAGTCCGGCACTGCATCAGCCGACTCCTCCTACAAGTCCGGCACCATGGCGTCAGCGTGCTCCGTCGACTCCAAGTCCGGCACCGCGTCTGTCGCCTCTGTCGACTCAGCGTGCTCCATCGCCCAAGCGACAGCGAAAGAGAGAGGCCGCAGCTACAACGGCTAGCGCTACAACAGGCAAGAAATTCAAATATGGTCCAAGCCTCAAGCCTCTTCCGAAGTTGCCTTACCACCTGACTAAGGAGGAACTCAACACCGTAGTGGATGCCAAAGTGAAGGCACATTTTAGACCGAAATCGCCCCCGCCGCCAAAGGAGAAAGTACTTGACCATGTCTCACAACACTTTATTGATATGGCTCAACCGGCTGTCAATCAGAAGGACTGCGACTATGTGCAGTCTATCAAGAAGTCATATCTTGCAGGACAAAAGGAGTCGAGCTCGAGATCGAGCCAAGGAGTTGGCAAAAAAGCGGGAAATTTTTTCCCCGGTGGGGAGAACAGGCAGTGCCGTCGATCCCCCCGCTCATTGTACAAATAACTGTGAGTACTGCCGATCGGCTGGTAGTAACCGATGATTATAGAAGGCGGGCTAAAGAGGCTGGTGTCACTGTTGAACAACTCCTAGGCCTTGAGAAAATCCCCAGGCTTAAAAAGGAGGAACTAAAATATCAATATGCCCGCGGCAAACCTCTGGTCAAGGCTGACGATGTCAAGCTTCTACCAACGAGATTGTACAATTTGCATACATGGTACATGCAATAAACAACAAATACCAATCAAGAGTCCCTCATGGTGAGAGTCAAGAAGAAGCATTACTTCCATAAAAAAGATTTGTGAATTCATTATTCAGAGTTGTTTCAGTTATTCAATCAAGACGCACTCGACAAATTTTTAGTCAATTGCTATTGTCTATAAGTGATTTCTTTCTATAATTATCCTCACTATATACTTTTGTTCATTACGTGTAATTATCCTCACTATATACTTTTCTATGGTATTATGCAGAATGAAGATGTATGAAATGAAAAAAACTGGACACTGTCGCATTGGGTTCATTGACCTAAATATGGTTAATCAAAATATATGAGAAACTGAATATTCGAGAAAAGACACAGAGAAATTCCTGCTAGAGTTTTTGAAGCATCTTAACACCTAATCAGAAATAATACTTCCTTACAACTTCGGATGAGTGTTACTATATCTTGTACTACAAATACTATTTGTTCCTTACTAGATGTTAATAAGTGTAGTTGATGAGTTATGCACATGCACACTTAATTATACAAAACGTGTGCGCGTGCAGTTATCACTGGATCTTTTTAATCATTGAATTTGACAATGGAAAAGTTAAACTACTGGACTCAGTATATAAGGATCCATCCGAATACGCAACCGTGAGGGGATGGTCGACAGGTAATTTTAATCATTATCGCACTATGTCGGCCTCTTTACTTCATTTTCTGATATCAAGTAGTTGATAACTCCTTTAATTATTTTTTTGCCGATGGGCAGGGCTTGGGCCAAGTTCATCAAATAGGTCAGGCGACTATGCACAAAAGCTGACATGGGTGCGATCCAAGGTAATTAAGTAGTACTAACTAGCTACGTCCGTGTATCTCTTTAATTCTAGTTTTAATACAATTATCATGCTTGATTAATTATTACCTAATTGAATTTTATTCTCGTAAAGTGCATGAGGGAGGAGCAGGGGAATAGTTTATGCGCATATTACGTTTACGAGAACATTTTGAAAGGAACAGAAACGAAAGAAATCTTTGCATACTTTTGCCAGAACACTATCCATATTTTTTTTATCATGATCTAGCTAATATATATACACAACTAATATATTCATCTTGATCTCCTTCTTATAGCTGACGGAGATGCGGGGTCAGCTCCTCCCAACAGCTCACGTACGAGCAATTCAAGAGAAAATAGCTGGATTTCTCGTCGACCAGGTCATAGATTCCAAAGGAGAATACCATTACAAGATCAAGAAGTAATGCCTGCATATGTAATGATCCGCAAATTAAAGGAGAAAATATATATATATATATATATATATATATATATATATATATATATATATATAGTCGCGCTATTCGTCATCCTGGGTGAGGAATAGTTATTCTTCATCCCTCTATTTTCACATCAATGCACCGTAATTTTACGTTTCGTCAATTTTAATCTTATCTCATACGTAAAAAAAGATTGTAAGAAAATATATAGTCATCGTAAAAAATATTTTATGTCACATAAAATAATAAACATAAAAACATAGTATAAAATATACTTAAAATGCACTTTTTCTAGTCTTATGACCTATATTTTTTTATGTCCAATTTAACATAGTGATTCAATATAAATGTACCTTTTTGCATTTCAAATGTAATTTATTTATGAAACGATCGTAAAATTACCTCAGGCGAAGAATAATTTATTCTACACCCTGGGTAATTAATACACTTTATATATATATATATATATATATATATATATATATATATACACGTACAACGTGTACAGTATGTAGTAGCATAATATATATTTGAAATGAAAATAAGTAAATGGAAAACACAAAATGAAAAGGAAAAATAAACCATAATTAATTCATAAACCCCTAAAGGATAAAAAGGAAAATTAAACCAAAATTAAAATAATTAAATATTTTTAGTCCCGGCTGGTGTTACCAACCGAAACTAAAGGTCCCCCAGCCCACGGCGCCGGCAGGTGCTACGTGGTGGGCCTTTGGTGTCGGACCGTGTTGAACCGGAACTAAAAAGGGTGACCTTTAGTCCCCACCCTTTAGTGCCGGTTTGAGAACCGATACTAAAGGCCCTTAAAAACCGATACTATAGGTCGATTCTGCACTAGTAGGTAAGACATGGTCCTTCCGTTTCACAAATAGTGCGTCCATGTTTTCTGAGATCTAAATTTAATCATACATTTAACCAACGAGATCGATTGCAGTGGTATGATTTTTGCTCCCAATGTACTCGAGACCAAGTGTAAATAAGAATTCTGTGGTATAATTTTTGCTCTCATCGCAATCGTTTTCATTGGTTAAATATATGATCAAACTTAAATCTCTAAAAGCACGAACACACTATGGTATGAAATGGTGGGAGTACCAAATCTGACACCCTCTGTCTCTGCAGCGTAACAGTGACCGGCTAATCCTAAATTGTCGCATCCACGACCATGTAGTAATTTATATCCGGTTCCTTAAATCCATATTACACATCCAACATGGAAGATAGTACGTCGATAATCAACGAAATTAGACGAAATAGAGTGCGCGGACACAAAAATCCACATAATCCGAACCAAAAGAGCGTCACAGTTCATCGGGCATACATAGTTCTAAACTAAATTACTAAAAACATGAATAAAGATGGAGAGGACCGAGCTTCTTCACCACTAGCTCATTAGTCCTTTGTCCTTCCGGCCATCGGGGCAGCAATAGCCCTCCGTATAGACGTCGTCGACATGAGGGGGGGGGGTCAGAGCCATCGGTGATTTCAGATGAGGCAACAAGCGCATGATGAAGCCGACCATCCTCTGCAAGGCGTAGTTCTGCTGCCTCGTGAGCTTTGCCGCTCTTGCGGCCACCACCGCCTTCGTCGCAACTTTTCTTCTCCAGTTGCTCGATACCCAACCAGAGGGCCTTGGCATTCTTCCAACGAAGCCGACGGGTGTCCCTGTCGTCGTCACTAACCGGCGCTAGATATCTGTGAGGAGGTGCTCCTTCTCATAGGGCAAAGACGTTCCTTGTCACTGATGGGAGCATTGTCTATCCACCTCTGCTGCCACCGCCCGCTGCCTTTGGCCGTGGGTGGCGCATGCCTCCAATCGGGGCGTCCATGACGCCAGAAGCACGATAACAGTCACTCACTGATGCCCTTGAGGAGTAGCGGTCGAAGGGTTAGGAGGGATCTTGGCCATCGGTGCAAAGCTGTGTGTGGTATGGGATGGGCCCGCGCTGAGGCGCGGGCAACAGGGATCACAGAGCGGAGTCGGAGCCATCGAGCGCCGTAGTGCAATGCGGAAGGCCAACTCCTCCTTCTCGTCCTCCGCCTCACGAACGAAGGTGTCCCAATTGTCACCGTGGTCGGATCCATCGCCTTCGCCGCTGCCGGTGCTTGACATAGGAACAAAGAAGGGAATGAAAAGCGGATGGAGAGTGAGGGGGAAGCCATGAAGAGCAAAGCAAGAGTGAAGTCGACCTAAGAGTGGAGTGGGGTCGGTCCGAGAGTAAAGTTGATGACAAGCATTGGATGGCCGGCTCCCATGTAACTGTGTGTGTCCGATGCGTCAGTGGACAAATACATTGTCCTTTTCAGAGGATAGCGTTGGAGATATCCTAATAGCCATGTGTTCTTACATCAGAGACCAGCGCGTAGGGTACGGGCGAACGATTTTCTGGTTTCAGAAGTATAAAGGGTAATTTGTTTGGTTTTAGAGTTCAATATTGTGATACAATCTTTTCTATTCCCTTCGTTTCGGTGTATAAGTCTAAGTCATTTCACGAAATCATATGTTTTTCAAAACACTTAGACACGATACATTATTTTTTACCTCCTTTATTATTTCTTAATATGAATAAAGGAATCAACAGATAAAAAATGTATGAAATGTCCAGCGGAGTAACATGCACTTTACTCTTGTGAAGAGAGAGAGAGGGGCACGCAACGATTCATGGCAAGCTGTGGTATGTATGGGCAGCAGCCAATATGTAGCTAGCTTTTCCGCCCGTCTTATTAAATTTCTTGTAAAGTGTGAGCGGAATGGTCGATGCTCTTGTCATGGATGCATGCGCACCCGTATTCTTCATTGACACGACTCCGGAAATATCATGCCATGTAGCAAGTCAAAAATATCAACTGCCTATATGTGTTTGTGTTTGTGTTTGTGTTTGACAACGAAATTGCCCACAAATTGCACATGCAGTAAACATCTCAGTGCAGCAAATTTGAATAGGATCTGGGTGCAAAATCCCTGATACTACTACGTGCATGAACATGAAGCCAGTCCACGGAAAGTGACGAGATCGAGTACGACCTCCAAGCCTCAAAAGTGGGTCCCGGGTACGTAATCAAATGACCGAGAGATCGATCGAGCCTGGAATCATGCATAGGCCTTCCCGCCCGATCTCCTTCATCAGTTCTTCTCTCTCAGCCGGGCTATAAGTACGTACACCACAACTACTTTTGTCCTCAGGAAAATCAAACACACACCACAAACAAACTTGCCACTGGCACCGAGTAGGAGTTCTCTACCGTGTTTTCTCTCTTTATTTCTCACGATTCTCATCGATTGAAAGGCGAGCCGCAAGCACCATGGAGTTCGCCGGAGAAGCGGACGACTTCGCTCTCGACATCATCCGCGAGCACCTCCTCGGCGGCGACGGCGGTGTCCTGGCGACGGCTAACATGCATGATCAGGGCCCACTTTGCGACGACGTCACCGTCCCCGTGTTGCCACCTTCCGCGGCCGAACCAGAAGCGTACCAGCAGCCCATGTTCTTCCCGCAGCAGGGGCAGCGGCAGGAGATGCAAGGTTACATGGGCCTGACGCACCAGTACGTGAACTCATATCCGGCTGCCGCGCCGGTGTTCCGGGCGCCGGAGCCGGTGATGATACAGTTCGGCGGCGAACCGTCTCCTGTGAGGGCGCTATCGTCCACTCTGAGCATCTCCGTGCCGGCCCAGGGCTCGTTCCGATGGGCGGGGACTGCTGCCACCGCGGCGCGAGCGCCAGCACCGGTGGAGGACTTCCGCAAGTACCGCGGCGTGCGGCAACGACCGTGGGGCAAGTACGCAGCGGAGATCCGCGACCCGAAGCGCCGGGGCTCCCGCGTGTGGCTCGGCACGTACGACACCTCCGTGGAGGCCGCGCGCGCCTACGACCGTGCCGCCTTTCGGATGCGCGGTGCCAAGGCCATTCTTAACTTTCCGAACGAGGTCGGCACCCGCGGCGCCCAGCTGTGGGCGCCGCCGCCTGCAGCTCCGGCGTCCCAGACCGCCAGCGCGACGAACAAACGGAAGAGATCACAGGACGAGGACGCTGACGTCGAGGTGACCGGAGTGGTCATAAACAAGGCCGTGAAGACCGAGGCGCCGTCGACGTCGTCGGCCCAGGTGTCGTGGGACACTCCCTCGTCCGTGTCGCGGGGGACAGCGTCTTCGACGGTGACGTCGGTGGCCACGACGCCGGAGGGAGGGTTTCCTCCCACGCCGTCGAGCTCGGGCTGGGAGCAGTACTGGGAGGCGCTGATGGGAGGCATGCCGTTGCTGTCGCCCCTCTCGCCCCACCCGGCGTTGGGGTTCCCGCAGCTTAGTGTTAGTTAATTACAGGATGGTTCATTAAGCGATATAATGTTTCCTGTGTTTGTAAGAGCCAGAGTAGGCGCTCACACCACTATAGGCACTCGCACACAGCACTTGTTGAACACTAGGTTTATAATTGAACAAAGTTAATTACATGCGTCGTTGAAGACTAGGTTTATAATTGAACAAAGTTAATTACACGCGTCTTGCTATCCATGAAAATGTTGTCAAGCTACGTAGTGTTTGATCTCTATTGAACCGTTGATAACTATTCAACCGTATGGTCGTCGGTTCAAATTGGACAATCGGCTTTTCTTCTCGATCCATGTTCCACGAAGAATTTTTTTCGATAATGTCAGAGCATCTACAGCCGCCGGACTTGGCACATCCGGTCCCTCAAACGTTCGTGGACATGTCCGCGGGCACCGACCGGACATTCCTCAAATTAGGCACTCCGTATCCGGACATCTAAATTAGCATATCTCAAATCCATACAAACTCATGCAACTACGTCGACACACATGGATCGTCCGGCTACTCCATCATATTACACTAGACATGCCATCGGACTATCAAAATTTGGCATTTTTGGCTATGGTGGACTTCATCCACGGCTATCCTTGCCCTTCCATGCGTCCTTATTGGCCTTCTCGCGGAAGTATCGCTCAAAGACGCAGTACAGATCCAGCCGGATTTGCTCGTCGCCGGAGATGTCCTTGTCGTCGTTGTCCTTCTCCTCCTTCAGTGGCAGTCCGGCCATGGTCCGGACCGCCTGACTCTGCTCTCGGACGAGGGCGCGTGTGTTTCTTCACTGTCGTTTCTTCACAATGCGGTCGCGGATGGCTTTCTCTGTGGCCGGCTGCGCCGTCGTAGCAGGCACCTCCGCCTCCGCCATATCCGCCGCGAGATGGGCCTCGATGGCCCTTGCCCTCTCCTTCTCACGGCGTGCCGCCCGGACCCGGTACGACTCATAGTCTACCGGTCCGATGATGGGGATGGAGTGGGGTTCCCGCTGTTGGGCCCGCGAGGATCTAGCACCGTCGGACCCGAGCGCCCGGTGAACCAACGCTAGGGCCTCGCGGCGGACGGATGCGTCCCTAGGCCGGCTGTTCTCCTCCCGAGACCGGCGGAGTGCAATGCGAACTGCCATTGCCTCCTCCAACCCATACGGAATCACACCCCAGTCGACGGATCCGGAAAGGTCGGACTCCGATCCGCTGTCTGACATGGCGGAGGTGGCCGGAATCTGCCGGAGGAGAGCTCGGGTTGTGGAGGGGAGTGGAGGGGAGGGGAGTGAAGTGGCTAGGGTTTGGTCCGGCAAGCGGATGGGGACGAATATAAGTGGGGTAGGGTGGGCCAGCATGGGCCGGCTCCGACGTGGCGGGCGTGCCCGGGTGCCCCTATACCCGCCTCATATTTGGGCTGGATATGGGGGATGCCGGTCATCCCGGGCGTTTGAGGGACACTGCCTGTGCGGCCTGCCCAGACGTACGAGGCGGGTTTGAGAGGTCCGGCTGTAGATGTTCTTATCTGGCCGATGTTCGTTGGGGTGGGTAGGATGGCAATGGGTACCCATTACCCACATACCTTGTGGGTAAAAACCCTATTAGGGTAAGGGTATGGGACAAAAATTTACCCATGGATATATAAATAGGAAAATCTGAAACCCATCAGGTAGAGCGGGTACGGGTATGAGATCATATAACCCATACCCACATACCCATGTATCCATATAAAATCTATGTAAACACAAAATTATTCCTACAATCTACACTATGTCAAGTATTTGTGAACTGAAAGTATATGCCTATGTGTTGTTGTTATAATCTATTTTTGAAGACTGTATGATATGATGCAGTTTATAACTATAAGTTTTCAAATTGATGTTTTGCAAATACGGATAATTTTATCCATGGGTACCCGTCTACCCTGTCGGGTAACGGGTATGAAGAAAAATTGTATACGGATATGAATAAGGATGATGGGTAGACTCATATGAGACGGGTAAGGGTATGGGGATCCATCCGTATCCATACCCTACGGGTGCCATCTTAATGGGTATGACAAAAGAATCCTGTTTGTTGGCAAGTCTACTTATGACGCGAGATCAAATGATGGCAGATTCTGATTGTTTTTGCTCAAAATTTCCTTACTTCAAAAAATTGTGATGCTCTTGTGAAGAAACTGTCACCTCTTCCCCCAAACAACAAAAACTGCCTATCAAAACGTTCGGAAATGCGCCCCCTCCAACGAACGATCGCCGGATTAGTGGGTCCTTTCTTCTTTATTAAATGAAGAACATAGGATCCTTCATGTTTTTTGCCTCAGAATTTTTCCAGATACTTCAAAGCAAGGCTTTTGATTTTCTCTTATTTCTAGCTTAACTAGTGAAGCAATTTAAAACAGTGTACAAGATGTAGTGCCATAATAGATACGCTATGATAAGTACATGCATCTTATTTTTTTAATCTGATTCGATTCTGTTATTTTTCTTTTACATTTTCTTTACGTTACCCTTTTTTCTCACCTTTTATTCATTTTCCAACTTAATTTATTGTTTCCTTTTTTCTTGCTTTAACTATAAGTTTATGTGTTTGGGTGAAAGACAGTTTTTTAGATTCCTTGTATAAAAATCTCCATCCTATAGTTTATATCATTTACTAATATAGGTACCAATGATTTTTTTTTCCTTTTGTGAGAACGCCAGTGTCATACGTAAAAATTGCCCAATCCTTGCAAGACCATTCTTACAAAGAAGAAGATAAAACACTGGTAATTGGGTACATTGACGCCGTCCTCTTTTTGCTGCGCTCACCGTAAGCCAAGATCGATGCCACCTCTTTGATCAAGGGTAACATTGTTGTCGCAGCGGTCTGAAAGCCATTGATGGTAGGTAGAAAAATCCGGCGGTAATGAACTATGGATCAGATGACCACCCAAAGAAGAAGATAATGAAGGGGATAGACAATTATATCCTAGGTCCACCACCATTGTTGCCAACGCCTTGCCACTGCTGGTCAGACACCTAAACCGAGTCCTAACCAGAGCTAGGACGATTCAACCATGTCAAACTACAAACCGGGATTCTGTCTTGCCCACCTCAGTGGCACCGGAAGGCGCTCGCGGAGAGGGGATTTGGAAGTTGTACTTACGTGAAACCCTCGCCACATTTCTTTTAGAGAGAGGCGTGAGACAAGAGGGGAAAATGTGACGACACAATATTCATGATTTTCAAAAGGGAACCTTTTTGTTTTTTCTGTTAAAAAATAGAAAATGTCCCAAGTAAGTCTATGTTGTTCCCTTTGAATACCATACCATTTTAATGAGTATGGAGAATGTGTGAAATACATGAACATTTTGTTAACCATGCATCACATTCAGAAGAAAAAATCTTATCCATGTGTAGTATTTTTTTAATCTGTTGGATTGATATTTGATTGTTGCGTGAACAATTAATTTGATACACATGGGTATTTTTATGGACAATGAAACATAGTTTATAAAATGTTTTCTAGACGGACAAAAAATGTTTTAGGTTCTAGAATAAGGTGGTCCGTCTTCCTTTTTCGATACAAGGTGTTTCATTAACTTATAATGTAGCATCAAACAGATACACACAACCAATACGAGTAGATGTATAATATAAAAGGTTGGCATGCCAACAGTAAACTCTAATATGACCAAAAAGGAGCCGACAGGAGCGCCGCCTATTCGTTTAGGAAAAAAGAGGGTTTATCTACGTAGTTAAGGAGGGTTGGGGGGGGCTCATTGATACACAAAGAAAAAATAAAATTATGTACTCTCCTGGCCGCCTCCGCGGGTCAGGCCCCTTTGTTTGTTGTCCACAAGTGCAAGAGTTGTGACCTCTAAGTGGGTGAGATGAGTGCCTTTGAAGATTTATTAGTTGCATTCTTTCCATATGTTCTAGATCGTGTATAAGATCGTACAACTCTGACGACGCTTCATATCCTTGGGGGCCATGGAGATCATATTGTCCCAACAATCCAAAACTCTTGTTGCCCATGCGGGGTCGATCGTGCTTGCCCCGCTCCTCTAGGATTTCAACCGATCCCCCCCCCCCCCGGCGATGGAAAAGGGCATGTTCTTGCAATTGTGTCACGAATTTCCAATGCCCGATGACACAACTGACATATAGGGTCACATGGGTATCCTCGAATGGAAAACATATCATCCTTAATAATTATCTTGTGCAGTATGAGCCAAGCAAACAACTTTCATTTGGGCTCAACATACGCCATCCAGATGTTTCTAGGGGAGAATTTGATATATGATTCAATAAACCATAACGTAAAAAGCCAAGACATATGAGTCTTCACGGTCTGAGGTGAGGTTGTTCTGGGCCAGCATCGTTGAGAATCTGACGAAGTCGCTCAACTACCCTGGAAAATGAAGGTGAGCGACTGCCCAGATCCAGTTCTGATCTTGGAGCTCATTCATGATAGTTCTATTCTTCCATGAAGTGACCTTGAAGAACTTAGAGGTGAAAGCTTTGATCCGCACCTTTGCTCTCCAATTTTAATGCTAGTACAAATCCTTCACGCCATCACTAATGACGATCATAGTGGGAGCACGAAATAATTCCATGTAACAGTCGACATAAGGAAGGTGATACCCCACCCATCGGTGTTCTAGATCAATCTGTTCGAACCAAAGCCAATGATGCATAAGCTCCTGATTGAAACGTTTCGGGTCAGTAATGTCGTAGCCGCGAAGAGCTTTGGGTTGGTAGAACGTTTTCCTTTTGGCCATGGAGTGCCGTCCAAACACATTCTTGACGTCATCTTCATGCCAAATGAAGTTGCACATGATGTTGTTCAGCTTGGTGGTGGCCCATTTGGGGAGTGGAAGTGTCATGAGGTGATCGGTTTCAATTGCTGTTAGAACCGATTTCGCCAAAGTAATTCTCTCAGGCCACAAGAGGTTTTCCCCCTTAAATCCAAGTAGTCGTCCCCACAATCTTGTCAATGAATGGTTGAAGTTCTATTTTCCATAGGTGGAAGGTACGCAATAGTAGGCCAATGTACTTTCTGAGGAACGTGTCAATCCCAGCCGGGAAGATTGAAAGGATGTTAAGGAGATCAATATTATAGTAGCAGATTGAGGAGACCTCTATCTTTGCCATGTTAGTGATCAACTGACTGGCCTTGCCGAAGGAAGCCAGAATCTCGGAGATAGCCGCTAGTTCGCTCTTATCAGGGTTTATGAACATGAGGACGTCGTTAGCATAAAAGGGGGTTCCATAGGTGACAGCGCGGGCACAAATGGGCTTCAGGATCTCCTTTGACCTAGAGGTCACGTATACCAAGTCTCGTCTTTTGGTTGAGAAACCACATTCCGTTTGGCCAAGCTATAACTTTTTCTTTTCCTTGTCCCTGTGCCAAAAAAAATCCAATTATGTACTAACCTAGCCTTTGCAAGACTCCTCTCGAAATATCCCTTGGAGGTGTGCTGGCTCGCAATTCCAATCTCCATTTTCCATCTCCATCGACAATAGGCGCTCAAAATACACAATCAAAGAACAGTAAAATAAAAAAAATAGTAAAAACTTCAAAAAGTTATGATTTTGGTAACAAACATTGTTGACAATATTCTGTATAGAACATTTTTTGTGAACAAAAAAACATTCTCATGCCCCGGAAAAAAATCGATGCTCTCAAAATACTATATTTGAAAACATTTTTGAGCACCGGTTTTGTTTTCCTGTCCCACTCATTAGGAATGTTTCTTCTTGCTATTTTTATTAAATATTATCTTTTTTTATTAATTTTCTCACATATAACGTCATTGGTAAAACTTACAGAAATTTGATCCACTCGGCCAGGAGGACGCCGACTGGATCTAGCCAATTAGTCTCAGCCGGCTACAGGTAGGCCGATAAGGCTGTCGGCCACGCAGGACCAGTACTAATCGGCCACGCCGTGACCAATAAGTACTAATTGGCCTAGTTGTGGTCTACCTGTTGCCAATTAGTACTAATCGACCATGGCAAAACCAATAGGTGCATGTTCCGATGCATAACTAACATTTTGTGATTGAAAAATGACACAATGACCCCTCCGACATCGTTTCCCGATTCCTAGTTCCCGACATCGTTTCCCGATTCCTAGTTCCCGCCATCTTTTCCCGCATGTGAGTTCCCGCCATCATTTCCCTCTTCTGAGTTCCCACCAATATCTCCCGCCATCATTTCCTGCTTCTCAGTTCCCGCCAATATCTCCCGCCATCGTTTCCCGCTTCTTAGTTCCTACCAATATCTCCCGCCATTGTCTCCCTCTTCTAAATTCCCTCCTATTCTTCTCTTCTGAACCTATAAAAACCCCTCTACACTAAGTTGGGTAAGTTGTCTAGTATAGTATCGTATTTTTGTGGAGATGTCTCATTATCCTTTTGATCGTAGTTTTCCCTTTGGTATGTCCGATCGTCTTCTCCATCTAGCCGCCAATTTCAAGATCGAAGGTAGAGTACTTCCATGGGAAGAACTCATCAGTAGTGACACCATAATGAATGAGTTGGCTCAATCATTAGCTAGGAGTGGGTGGCCTCCAGGACATTTGAGGAGATACGGAAAGAACTTCTCAGGTTGCATGGCAGATGGCAGAAGCAACTCCATAAGGGTGAAGCTTACCTCAGGATTGTTGTAAATAATTCAGATTTATGATCAACAGATAGTGAGGACGAATACGACCTCTTCATGCCGAGCACCAAGGTCAAGACTACTGCATCGTCAAAGGGCAAGAGCTCTACATCGACGAAGGGAAAAAGATCTTCATCGACGGAGGAGGATGAAGACGACCTCTTCATGCCGAGCACCATGGTCAAGACTACTGCATCGTCGAAGAGCAAGATCTCAGCATCGATGAAGGGCAAGAGCTCTGCATCGATAAATGGCAAGAGCTCTGCATCAACAAAGGGCAAGAGCTCTGCATGGACGGAGGAGGACGATGATGCATTCATGTAGTTTTTAAGATATATTTTGTAATTTCATTTGTATTGTTTAATTTAGCTGTATTTTATATTATATTTATGTATTGTCTTGTTTTGTGGGCATTATGTTTTATGTAAAATGCGGCGTTGGATGCATTTAGTTTGTAGTATAAGTGTTATGCCCTATAAACCAATTGACCACTTAAATAGAACACGAATATGTCTCATACATAAGTAGATACTAATTTGTCTCATACATAAAATAGACATATGTCTCATACATAATTGGATAGTCATGTCTTTACTGACCAATGGAACCGTCAACCACGAAGCCTGCCTCGGCACTGAGGCGGTGTGCTAGGCATACTCCAGCCAAACCTATTGGGTGTCCTAATGTGATGAAGAGGAAGCTCAGACTTGTCCTGGTCATCCTATGTATCCTAGGTGGGTCCTGGTGGAGGAGTCGAAAATATGTCCATCCATGTGTTTAGCTGCGATAGTGGCTCACCCTCACTCCCCAACGCAGATCCGGACGCCGACACCTGCTGATATGGATGTGGCTGATGTCTACTACACAACCTTCTTCTTGTAGACTCGTGTTGGGCCTCCAAGCTCAATGTTTTGTAGGACAACGACAATTTTCCCTCAAGTGGATGAACTAAGGTTTATCAATCCATGAGAGGTGTAGGATGAAGATGGTCTCTCTTAAACAACCCTGCAACCAAATAACAAAGAGTCTCTTGCGTCCCCAACACACCCAATACAATGGTAAATTGTATAAGTGCACTAGTTCGACGAAGAGATGGTGATACAAGTGCAATATGGATGGTACATATAGGTTGTTTTAATCTGAAAATATAAAAACAGCAAGGTAAAAAATAGTAAACAGCGAGAAAAATGTTGTATAAATACTTGGAAATAAGGCCTAGGGTCCATACTTTCACTAGTGCAATTTCTCTCAACATTATTGACATAGTTGAATCATATGTAAATACCTCTTGTGCGACAAAGAGTTCACTTCAAAGTCACAAATAGCAGAGAACTAATGAAGAAATTATTGTAGGGTATGAAACCACCTCAAAGTTATCTTTTCCGACCAAACTGATGAGCTATCCCTAAAAGTGTCACGAATAGGCCTAGAGTTCATACTTAAATAACACCTTGAGACACACATCAACCAAAACCCTAATGGCACCTAGATACTCCAATGTAACCACAAGTACCCATGGGCTTTATTATATGATATGCATCACATAATTTCAGATTCATCATGTTTAATCCAACACAAATAACTTCAAAGAGTGCCCCAAAGATTCTACCGGAAAGTCAAGACAAAATTGTGTGCCAACCCCTATGCATAGATTCCCATGGTCACGGAACCCGCAAATTGATCACCAAAGCATACATCAAGTGGATCAATAAAACATCCCATTGTCACCACAGATATCCCATCGCAAGACATACATCAAGTGTTCTCAAATCCTTAAAGACTCAATCCTATAAGAAAACTTCACAAGGAAAACTCAATTCATCACAACAAGATAGAGAGGAGAAAACTCCATATGATTCATCTATATCAATAAAGCTCGTGGTACATCAAGATCGTGCCATCTCAAGAACACGGGAGAGAGAGAGAGATCAAACACATAGCTACTAGTACATACCCTCAGCCCTGAGGGTGAACTAGTCCCTCCTCGTCATGGAGACCCCCGGGTAGATGAAGATGGCCTCCGGTGATGGTTTACCCCTTCGGCAGGGTGTCAGAATGGGCTCCTGATTGGTTTTTCGTGGCTCTGGAGGCTTGCAGCGGTGGAACTCCCGATCTAGGTTTCCTTTTGGAGGTTTCTATATTTGTAGGAATTTTGGGCGTCGATCTCACGTCAAGGGGGGCCACGAGGCGGTGACAAGCCTGCTAGGTGTACCCAGGGGGTGGTCATGCCTGGCAGGCTTGTGACCTCCTCGTGGCTCTTCTGGCCCAACTCCAATGCTTTGGGGGTCTATTTTGGTCCCAAGAAAATCATACTAAATTTTCAGCCCATTCTGAGAACTTTTATTTCTGCACAAAAAATGACACCATGGTAGTTCTGGTGAAAACAGCGTCAGTCCGGGTTAGTTCTAATAAAATCATACCAAAATCATATAAAATTATTGTAAACATGGCATGAATACTTCATAAATTATAGATAAGTTGGAGATGTATCAGTGGCTGAAACCTGAAACCCGATGTGGGACTCTATTGTTGTGGTGAACGTTCAAACGCGAAGCTAGACGAGGGATAATGCTGCTCTGGGTGCTGCCTCGCCGAACTACCAGCCTAGTCAGGAGGTGGTGGAGGGGGCGTCGGCGGCTGTGTTAGGCGAGGATGTGGTTGTTGTCGTTGCGTGGATGGCAACGGCTGGTGGTGGTGGTGCTGCTGGTGGTGGTGGTGCTACTGTTGGTTGTGGGGAACAACGTCTGAAGTGCGGGTGCATGTAATAGCCATGTAGACAGATTGTAGCTTCTGCTCCAGGCGCGCGAAACATGGCCGGAGCTGAGATGTGGGAACCAAAAGAGGTGCAAACGACATCGATCATGTATAGTCCCTGACCTCACTATGAAGATCGTAGTGATCGCAGCTAAGCCCCCAAGTGTGAGGATCGCTCAACACTCAAAGAAGTTTTGAACTTAGACGAAGACTGATTCATAGCAGAGTCTCCAAGTGAATGGATTGCTATCCACTCGGAAGGGTTTTTAACTTAGGCAAAAGAGTGATCGCAGCTAAGCCCCCGAGTGTGAGGATCTCTCAACACTTGGAGAAGTTTTGAACTTAGACGAAGACTGGTTCATAGCTAAGCTTCCAAGTGAATGGACTGCTATCCACTCGGAAGGGTTTTTAACTTAGGCGAAAGCGTGTTCGCAGCTAAGCCCCGAGTGTGAGGATCGCTCAACAGTCGGAGAAGTTTTGAACTTAGACGAAGACTGGTTCGTAGCTAAGTTTCCGAGTGAATGGATTGCCATCCACTCGGAAGGGTTTTTAACTTAGGAGAAAGCGTCATCGCAGCTAAGCCCCCGAGTATGAGGATCGCTCAACACTCGGAGAAGTTTTGAACTTAGACGAACACTGGTTCGTAGCTAAGTTTCCGAGTGAATGGACTGCTATCCACTCGGAAGGGTTTTAACTTAGGCGAAAGCGTGTTCGTAGCTAAGAGCCCGAGTGTGAGGATCGCTCAACACTTGGAGAAGTTTGGAACTTAGACGAAGACTAGTTCGTAGCTAAGTTTCTGAGTGAATGGACTACTATCCACTCGGAAGGGTTTTAACTTAGGCGAAACCGTGTTCACAGCTAAACCCCCGAGTGTGAGGATCGCTCGACACTCGGAGTGTTCCCAAATGTGAAATTGCGCGATCGGAATCGACGAAAGACTGCGGAAGTCATATATGCATAAACGGCATTGTCTGAAATACTTTTATTACATCAAGACGACTCTGCTTTCAGGTATAGAAATGTCGGAGCAGTTCTACATTCCAGGCACGCGGCTCATCAATCTTCTTCTTGAGGTTGTAGAGGTGATAAGCTCCGTTGTTCAGCACCTTAGTGACGATGAAAGGTCCTTCCCACGCTAGAGCGATCTTGTGAGGGCGTTGTTGATCCACTCGGAGCACCAAATCACCTTCGTGAAATGACCGACTCTTAACGTGCTTCGCGTGGAAACGTCGCAGATCTTGGTGGTACGTAGTCGTCCGAATCAAAGCCATCTCCTGTTCCTCTTCTAGGAGATCTACACCATCTTGTCTTGCTTGCTCAGCTTTAGCTTCGGAATAAAGATCCACCCGAGGGGAATTATGGAACCGGTCACTCGGTAGGACAGCTTCGGCTCCATAGACCAGGAAAAAAGGAGTTCTTCCAGTGGACCGATTAGGAGTTGTTCTCAAGCCCCATAATATAGACGGCAACTCATACACCTAGGCTTAAGGTCCATGTTCTAAATCTCGCATGAGACGAGGATTTAGACCTTGCAGGATGAGGCCATTGGCTCGCTCAGCTTGGCCATTGGTTTGGGGATGTGCAACTGATGTGTAATCCACTCGAGTGCCTTGGGAGAAGCAGAAGTGTCTGAACTCTTCCGAGTCAAAGCTTGAGCCATTATCTGTGATAATAATGTGAGGAACTCCATACCGGTAGATTATCTATCTCATGAACTTGATCGCAGTGCGGGAGTTCAGTTTCTTTATAGGCTTGGCCTCAATCCACTTCATAAACTTGTCGACTACAACAAGCAAATGAGTAAATCCACTCTGTATTGTCCAAAAGGGACCAACCATATCTAAACCCCAGACAGCAAACAGCCAGGCTAGTGGAATAGTGTTCAAGGCAGACGCAGGTTTGTGAGACAAGTTTGCGTAGAACTAGCACCCTTCCCAATGATCAACAATGTCCTTGGCCATGTCATTGGCACACAGCCAGAAGAAACCAGCTCGATACGCTTTAGCGATAATTGTCCGAGAGGACGCATGACGGCCGCAAGTTCCCGAGTGGATTTCTTCCAGGATCATTTGACCTTCTTCATGGGAAATGCATCGCTGTGTCACACCAGTTACACTTTCTCTATACAGCTGATCATCCATCACGGTAAAAGCTTTGGATCTACGCACAATCTGTCAGGCTTGAACTTCATCCTTAGGGAGTTCTTGCCTCAAAATATATGAAATATAGGGCACTGTCCAGTCGAGAATGATGACCAGAACCTCCATAAGTAGATAAATAACCACAGGGACATCAACCTCAGTCGGATCAGAGGCACTCATAGCTTGTGGGGGCTCTTCGGTGAAAGGATCTTCCTGCACCGAAGGAGTATGAAGATGCTATAAAAATACATTGTTGGGGACAGATCTCCGAGTGGATCCAATCTTTGCCAACTCATCAATTGCTTGATTCTTCACTCGGGGAACATGATGGAGTTCCAAACCTTCAAATCTCTTGTCAAGTTTTCTAACAGCATTAACATATCCAGTCATAGCGGGGTTCCGAACATCCCACTCTTTCATCACTTGATTGACCACCAAATCCGAGTCGTCGTAAACCATCAAGCGCTTGACACTGAGTGAGATGGCCATAAGCAACCCATATAAGGGTGCTTCGTATTCTGCTTCGTTGTTGGAGGAATCAAAGTGAATTTGCAGGACATAACTAAGTTTATTACCTTTTGGGGATACCAAAACCACGCCAGCCTTGGATCCATTCAACATTTTCAATCCATCCAAGAACATGGTCCAGTGCGTCGAGTGAATCTGGATTGGTTGCTGCTGCTGAACCCACTCGGCCAAGAAATCAGCCAGTGCTTGAGACTTGATCGCCTTCTTGGCTTCGAATTTGATGTCAAAGTACAATAGCTCAATCGCCCATTTAGCCACTCGAGTAATCGTATCTCGATTGTTGAGGATCTCAAACAATGGAGCATCACTGATGAATGAAATTGAGTGGTCTTGAAAGTAGTGTGCCACCTTATTTGCTGACAGATAGATACCATAAACAAGCGTCTGGTAATGCGGGTACCTTTGCTTCAAAGGAGTCAACACTTCAGAAATGTAGTAGGTTGGACACTAAACCTTGTAGGCCTTGCCTTCCTCTTCCCGCTCGATAGTCAAAACTGCATTGACGACCTGATTAGTGGCCGCGATGTACAGGAGCAAATGCTCTTTGCTGTGAGGAGCAGCAAACACGCAGTCAAAACTGTACTGACGACCTGATTAGTGGCCGCGATGTATAGGAGCAAAGGCTCTTTGTTGTGAGGAGCAGCAAGCACCGGCTGGGTGGAAAGCAGGGCTTTGAGCTGGACTAACGCTGCTTCAGCCTCTAGAGTCCACTCGAACGTGTCAGACTTCTTCATCAATCGGTACAAAGGCAATGCCTTCTCACCGAGACGACAAATGAATCAACTCAACGCTGCCAAGCAACCTGTGTGCTTCTGAACATCGTGGACTCACATGAGACTTTTCATTTGGGTAATGGCGCTAATTTTCTCAGGATGGACGTCGATTCCCCATTCAGAAACGACAATACCGAGTAACTTGCCGCCAGGAACACCGAAAGTACACTTAGCCGGATTCAGCTTGATATCATACCTCCTCAGATTGGCGAATGTCTCAGCCAAGTCAGCCAGCAGGTCGAAACCTTTGCGGGACTTGACGACAATATCGTCCATGTAAGCTTCTACATTCTGAGGGAGATGATCGAGTAAACACTTCTGAATCATGCACATAAAAGTAGCGCCGACATTCTTCAAACCAAAAGGCATTGTGATATAACAGAAACACTCGAATGGGGTGATGAAGGTTGTTTTTATTTCGTCCGGACCAAACAGACAGATCTGATGGTAACCAAAGTATGCATCTAGAAATGATAAAAGCTCGCACCCCGTAGCCGAGTCAACAATTTGATCGATGCGAGGGAGCGGGAAATGATCTTTCGGGCAGACCTGATTGATATGCTTGAAGTCAATACACATGCAGAGTGACTTGTCCTTCTTGGGGACCATAATGACATTCGAGAGCCACTCGGAGTGGTAAATCTCTCGAATGAACTTAGCCGCCAAGAGACGAGCCACCTCTTCGTTGATTGCTTCTGGCTTTTCCGCTGCTGACCGACGCAAATGTTCTTTCACCGGCTTGGCCATCAGATCAACTCTCAGTCGGTGCTCAGCCAGTTCCCTGGGAACCCCCGGCATGTCAACTGGCTTCCATGCGAAGATGTCCCAGTTCTCACAGAGGAACTGGATGAGCTCGACTTCATATTTACCGTCGAATGTCAAAGATATGTTGGTTGGGGCAATGGTAGGATTTGTCGGGTGAATGTGCACCTTTTTCACTTCCCCTGCCGACTAAAAAGCTTACTCTGAAGTAGGATTCTTAGCACGCATCAACTCAAGAGGGTCAGCCCTCTTCTTGTACTCTTCTAGCTCGACCATAGCCATCTGATGATCGGCAATTTTGGAGCCCTGCTGGAGGCACTCCTCAGCTCTCTATCGATTCCTAGTGACTGTGATCACACCCTTGGGACCAGGCATCTTCAGTTTGAGATACACGTAACATGGATGGGCCATGAAACGGGCATAAGCTGGTCGACCAAGGATGTCGTCTTACGCGCTCTGAAAGTCCATGACTTCAAATGGAAATTTTTCTTTGAGAAAATTCTTATGTGTCCCGAACACCACGTCCAATGCAATCTGGTCGAGTGACTTGGCCTTCTTCCCTGGGATTACGCCGTGGAACTGCATGTTGCTCTCACTGAGTCGGGACATCGGAATGCCCATCCCCTCAAGTGTGTCTGCATACAGAATATTCAGTTCACTCCCTCCGTCCATGAGGACCTTTCGGAGTCGAATGCGTGGCAACATGAGCCGGGTGATCTGACTAATCAAATGTGATGGCAGTCTAAGACCACTTGAGGTATGTGGGTGTTGTAGGCATAGCCATGTTGACTTCTCTGTTTATAACCTTCAATTGACTTTTTCTCTCAACATTAGCAAAAAATCATCAGAGTGGCATTGACATTGGGAAAAGTTTCTTTGTCTTCATCATCATGTTTTTTGGGGGTTTTCTCACTCGACTGACCCTCCTTGAACTGCTGGATTAGTAGACGACACTGTCGAGAGGTATGTTTGGGTAATATCAAATTACCATCCTCATCTTTCCTCGTGTGGATTGCACACGGTAAATCCACAACGTTAGTTCCCGACTGATTTTTTCCTTTCTTGGGGTTGAACTGTCCCTTGGACTTCCCCTTATTCTTTCCTTGCACCGCCAGGGCAGTTGCCTCTGCCTGAGCAGGGCCATCAACCTTCCGCTTCTTCTTCCGACTAGAATTGCCACCGGCATTGTTATCGACTGCTTTTCCTTTTCCGTTGCGCAGGCGGTCGTCTTCTTCGCCATTGGCATACCGAGTGGCAATTTCATCTTACTTAGCAAAATATCACCCGTTCGCCCAAACTTCAGGTAAAGCTCTGTATTCTTCACTCCGGCCTTGAAGGCACACATAGCTTGATGCTCGGAAACATTCTCCATTGTATGATGCAAAGTGGACCTGTTGAATGTAATCCCTCAATGAATCGTTGGGCTTCTGAACACAAATCAATCAAACCAGCAAGACGCTTGCAAGTGCCCTCGAACGTTCTGATGAACACTCGGGCAAGATCCTCCCAGCAGTGGATGTTAGAAGGAGCCAAACGATTCAACCATGCACGGACCAAACCATCCAACATCAAGGACAAATGCTTCATTGTAATTTTATCGTTGCGACCACAAATCTGAAGAGCCACTCGGTAATCATCCAACCATGTCTCCGGCTTTGACTCGCCAGAAAACTTACCTATCCCAGCCACCAACCTGAAGTTGGGGGGAATCTCTGCAGAACAAATGGCTCTGCTAAAGCACTCGAGACCAGAAATAACAGCATTGCTGCCACTCGGGTAATCTCTATCGAAACCATCTCTCTGGGCTCTGCCCTGTCGATTCGCCTCTGAGTGAGGACATCTCTTGCATCAAACCCTGGATTCCGCTCCTCACCAAACGGGTGCCTATCGTCCTGGTGTCTGGGCATGGACGGACCACACCATAGAGGAGTGGGCACTCGACGATGGTCATCATGGTGAAACTGATCTCGCCCTCATCCCTGTACTAATACTCACAGAAACCTCTGCCCCTGCAACGCAGAGGCGAACCAGGACTGTGTGCCGACTGAATAGTCTCTGCTCTTGGTGAATTACTGTGTATTCTATTGCGCGACTGTGAAACAAATGAATTTTGTCACTGTGCTACGTCAAGCAACGCTTTGATCTGTAGCAAACCTCTGCTAGCCTATGAATGTGATGGCTAAATTGAATCTGGTATCCTGGCTGCTACTGCAACATTTAAAACTAGAGTACGGTATACCTCAATGTTGTTTTGTGAACCACTCGGGAACAACTGTCGCTGACGTTGACTGGGAGGTGGTGGACGCTAGCGAGCGTGCTCATCGAGTTCCCTCTGAAGCTCTTCGAGTTGAATGCACGTGTCCTCCAAGGCCTGGGCCTCAGCATGCAAAGGGCAAAGGGCAGGAAACCGGACGGCAAAGGCCTTTGTCGTCCGTCAGCACACGACAAAATTTCCGGCAAAGAAAAACCTGGTAAAGCAGTCCATTGTCGTCCGCCTCAGGACCACGGACGACAAAGAATCTTTGCCGTGGGGGAGCTGATGACAAAGAGTTTGGATGGCAGACCCAGGGGCTACGGCCGTCAAGTGTTAACGATAGTTCTTTGTCGTCCGCTCCCTTTGCTATCGTCCTTCTGCCCCCCTTTGCCATCGGTGGGCGGACGACAAAGGGTAAGGCCCTTTGCCCCTGGGGTCCCCTTTTGCCGTCGGCCTTGGGCCCCTGCCTTTGTCGTCGGCCTAGCCCACCCCTTTGTCGTCCGCCTTGCGCCCCCTTTGCCGTCGGTGGGCCAACGACAAAGAGTGAGACCATTTGCTCCTAGGGTCCCCCCTTCGCCGTCTGCCCAAGGCCACTCTTTGCCGTCAGCCCACCGATGACCTAGAGTAAGGCCATTTTCCTTTTTTTATTTTTTATTAAATCCATTTTCACAGCAATTTTCACAGCAATATGACATATATATATATATATTTCACAGGAATAAATATGTTGCCATACTGATAACCATATTCAAATAGTTTCATCCATACATATTACGAAAGTTTCATCCGTACCCAACCATATTACAATAGTTTCATCCATACATACATAGTTTCATATACATATGTAGCAAGTGTCACATTGTTCATCGATACAAAATAAAAAATACAAGTAACCCAAGCCCTCCATCAATGCAAACTTCCATGAAGTGAATGTAATCTGCAAAATGGGAAGCTCCAAAATTTGAAGAAGACTAGATGAACAAGAGAAGGTAAAAATAGGTCATTTTGGAGCTAGGTAAGCTAATTATAGGTCATTATGCCATCTTGAAGCTAAGTAAGCTAATTATAGGTCATTTAATAGCTAGCTTTGGTAAAATATGTAATTTTGGAGCTAGCTAACCTTATTATGCCATTTTGGAGCTAACTAAGCGAAGTATAGGTCATTTTTGATAAAATAGGCCATTTTGGAGCTAATTTAGCTTACTACGTCATTTAGGAGGAAACTAATCTAACTATATGTCATTTTAGAGCTAACTTAGGTAAAAATAGGTCATTTAGGAGCTAACTTTGCTTATTATGCCATTTTGGAGCTAAGTAAGCTAAGTATAGGTCATTTAATAGCTAAGCTAGGTAAAATAGGCCATTTTGGAGCTAGGTAAGCTTATTATGTCATTTAGGAGAGAACTAGGCTAAATAAAGGACATTTTTGATAAAACAGGACATTTAGGAGCTAATTCAGCTTACTATGTCATTTAGGAGGAAACTAAGCTTAATATATGTCATTTTAGAGCCAACTTAGGTAAAAATAGGTCATTTAGGAGCTAACTATGGTTATTATGCCATTTTGAAGCTAACTAAGCTAAGTATAGGTCATTTAATTGCTAGCTTTGGTAAAAATAGGTAATTTTGGATCTAGCTAAGCTTATTATGCCATTTTGGAGCTAACTAAGCGAAGTCTAGGTCAGTTTTGATAAATAGGCCATTTTGGAGCTAATTTAGCTCACTACGTGGTTTAGGAGGAAACCAAGCTAACTATATGTCATTTTAGAGCTAACTTAGGTAAAAATAGGTCATTTAGGATCTAAGTTTGCTTATTATGCCATTTTGGAGCTAAGTAAGCTAAGTATAGGTCATTTAATAGCTAAGCTAGGTAAAATAGGCCATTTTGGAGCTAGGTAAGCTTATTATGTCATTTAGGAGAGAACTAGGCTAAATAAAGGACATTTTTGATAAAATAGGCCATTTAGGAGTTAATTCAGCTTACTATGTCATTTAGGAGGAAACTAAGCTTAATATATGTCATTTTAGACCTAACTAAGGTAAAATTAGATCACTTAGGAGCTAACTATGCTTATTATGCCAGTTTAGAGCTAAGTAAGCTAAGTATAGGTCATTTAATAGCTAGCTTTGGTAAATAGGCCATTTTGGAGGTAGGTAAGCTTATTATGTCATTTTGGAGCTAACTAAGCGAAGTATAGGCCATTTTTGATAAAATAGGCCATTTTGGAGCTAATTTAGCTTACTACGTCATTTAGAAGGAAACTAAGCTAACTATATGTCATTTTAGAGCTAACTTAGGTAAAAATAGGTCACTTAGGAGCTAACTATGCTTATTATGCCATTTTGGAGCTAAGTAAGCTAAGTATAGGTCATTTAACAGCTAAGCTAGGTAAAATAGGCCATTTTGGAGCTAAGTAAGCTTATTATGTTATTCAGGAGAGAACTAAGCTAAGTATAGGACATATTTGATAAAATAGGCCATTTAGGAGCTAATTCGGCTTACTATGCCATTTAGGAGGAAACTAAGCTAAATATATGTCATTTTAGAGCTAACTTAGGTGAAAATAGGTCATGTAGGACCTATCTATGCTTATTATGCCATTTTGAAGCTAACTAAGCTAATTATAGATCATTTTATAGCTAACTTGGGTAACATAGGTCATTTTGGAGCTAACTAAGCTTATTATGCAAGTTTGGAGCTACCTGAGCTTATTATGTCATTTAGGAGGAAACTAAGCTAAGTATAGGTCATTCTAGAGCTGACTTGGGTAAAATATCTCATTTTGGAGGTAAGGTAAGGTAAGTAACCATCATTATGCAGTTGTTAAGCAAAAACTAGAAAACATACCATTCTCGTCAGCACGGAGGTGAAGCACGGTGGTTTCGGGATTGTTTCACCTGGAGAAGGCTCCCCTGTGGAAGGGTTGTGCGATGTGTTTCGGGAGATATTCTGCATACCAAACACCATTTGCAATGTGTCGTTAGCATGATAATGTTGGGGATCGTAGTAGTAAATCAAAATATTCCAACTCATCACGAAGATCAATCTATGGAGAAACCAACAACAAGTGGGGGGGAGTGCATCTTCATACCTTTGAAGATCACAAAGTGGAAGCGTTACAAGAACGCGGTTGGTGGAGTCGTACTCGTAGCGATTCAGATCACGGTCGATTCCGATCTAAGCGCCGAACAACGGCGCCTCCGCGTTCAACACACGTGCAGCCTGGTGATGTCTCCCGCGCCTTGATCCAGCAAGGAGGAGGGAGAGGTTGGGGAAGACAACTCCAACAGCAGCACGACGGCGTGGTGGTGGTGGTGGAGCAATGCGGTACTCCGACAGGGCTTCGCCAAGCACTACGGAGGACAAGGAGGTGGAGAGGTTGGGCTGCGTCGAGAAAGAGAGAGAGTTGCCTGTCCCAGCCCAAAAACCCTCCACTATATATAGGAGGAGAGGAAGGAGGGTGCGCACCCTTAGGGTTCCCTCCCTAGGGGTGGAGGCAACCTTAGATGGCCAGGAGGGCCGACGGCCAAGGTGGGGAGGAGGGGCGGCGCCCAAGGGTGGGCCTAGGGCCCCTCCACCCTATGTTGCACCTTGGGATGAGGTGGGAGGCGCACCAGCCCACCTAGGGGCTGCTTCCCTCCCACTCTTGGCCCATGTAGCCTCCCTGGGCCGGTGGCCCCTCCCGCTGGACAGCCGGAACCCTTCCGGTGGTCCCGGTACATTACCGGTGATGCCCAAAACACTTCCGGTGACCAAATCCTCACTTCCTATATATTAATCTTTACCTCCGGACTCCTCGTGACGTCCGGGATCTCATCCGAGACTCCGAACAACCTTCGGTAACCACATACACTATTCCCATATAACCCTAGCGTCATCGAACCTTAAGTGTGTAGACCCTATGGGTTCGGGAACCATGCAGACATGATCGAGACACCTCTGTGGTCAATAGCCAATAGCGGGATCTGGATACCCATATTGGCTCCCACATGTTCCACGATGATCTCATCGGATGAACCACGATGTCGGAGATTCAATCAATCCCGTATACAATTCCCTTTGTCCATCGGTATGTTACTTGCCCGAGATTCGATCGTCGGTATCCCTATACCTTGTTCAATCTCGTTACCGACAAGTATCTTTACTCGTTCCATAACACATGATCCCGTGACTAACTCCTTAGGCACATTGATCTCATGATGATGATGTATTACTGAGTGGGCCCAGAGTTACCTCTCCGTCACACGGAGTGACAAATCCTAGTCTCGATTCGTGCCAACCCAACATATACTTTCGGGGATACCCGTAGTGTACCTTTATAGCGACCCAGTTACGTTGTGACGTTTGGCACATCCAAGGTATTCCTATGGTATCCGTTAGTTGAACAATCTCATGGTCTAAGGAAATGATACTTGACATTAGAAAAGCTTTAGCAGACGAACTACACGATCTTGTGCTATGCTTACGATTGAGTCTTTTCCATCACATCATTCTCCTAATGATGTGATCCCGTTATCAACGACATCCAATGTACATGGTCATGAGACCGTGATCATCTATTGATCAACGAGCTAGCCAACTAGGGGCTCACTAGGGACATGTTGTGGTCTATGTATTCACACATGTATTACGGTTTCCGGTTAATACAATTATAGCATGAACAATAGACAATTATCATGAACAAGGAAATATAATAATAATCACTTTATTGTTGCCTCTAGGGCATATTTCCAACAGCCTCCCACTTGCACTAGAGTCAATAATCTAGTTACATTGTGATGTATCGAACACCCATTGAGTTCTGGTGTTCATGTTTTGCTCGTGAGAGAGGTTTAGTCAACGGATCTGCGACATTCAAATCCGTATGTACTTTACAAATGTCTATATCTCCATCCTGGACATATTAACGAATGGAGTTGAAGCAGCGCTTGATGTGTCTTGTCTTCTTGTGAAACCTAGGCTCCTTAGCAAGGGCAATAGCTCTAGTGTTGTCACAGAATAAAGTCATCGGGCCCGACGCATTGGGAATCACTCCTAGGTCGGTGATGAACTCCATCATCCAGACTCCTTCCTGTGCTGCTTCCGAAGCAGCTATGTACTCCGCTTCACATGTAGATGCCGCCACGACGCTTTGCTTGCTGCTGCACCAGCTGACTACCCCTCCGTTCAAAATATACACGTATCCAGTTTGTGACTTGGAATCATTCGGATTTGTGTCGAAGCTAGCATCGATGTAACCCTTTACGTCGAGCTCTTCGGCACCTCCATATACGAGAAACATGTCCTTGGTCCTTTTCAGGTACTTCAGGATATTCTTCACGCCTGTCCAGTGTTCTGCTCCGGGATCACTTTGGTACCTCCCTACCAAACTTATGGCAAGGTTCACATCAGGTCTGGTACACAGCCTGACATACATAATAGAGCCTATGGCTGAAGCATAGGGGATGACACTCATCTTTTCTCTATCCTCTGCCGTGGTCGGGCATTGAGTCGTACTCAATTTCACACCCTGTAACACAGGCAAGAACCCCTTCTTGGACTGATCCATATTGAACTTCTTCAATATCTTGTCAAGGTATGTGCTTTGTGAAAGACCTATGAGGCGTCTCGATCTATCTCTATAGATCTTGAAGGCTAATATGTAAGCAACTTCTCCAAGGTCCTTCATTGAAAAAGACTTATTCAATTAGGCCTTTATGCTTTCCAAAAGTTCTATATCATTTCCCATCAACAATATGTGATCCACATATAATATGAGAAATGCCACAGAGCTCCCACTCACTTTCTTGTAAATACATGGTTCTCCATAAACCTGTATAAATCCAAATGCTTTAATCACCTCATTAAGGCGAATGTTCCAACTCCGAGATGCTTGCACCAGCCCATAGATGGAGCGCTGAAGTTTGCATACTTTGTTAGCATCTTTAGGATCCACAAAACCTTCCGGCTGCATCCTATACAGTTCTTCCTTAAGGAAGCCATTAAGGAATGTCGTTTTGACGTCCATTTGCCAGATCTCATAATCATAAAATGCGGTATTTGATGACATGATTTGGATGGACTTCAGCATCGCTACGAGTGAGAAAGTCTCATTGTAGTCAACTCCTTGAACTTGTCGCTAACCCTTAGCGACAAGCCGAGCCTTATAAACAGTCACATTACCATCTGCGTCCGTCTTCTTCTTCAAGATCCATTTATTTTCTATGGCTCCCCGATCATCGGGCAAGTCCACCAAAGTCCATACTTTGTTCTCATACATGGCTCCTATCTCGGATTTCATGGCTTCAAGCCATTTGTTGGAATATGGGCCCGCCATCGCTTCTTCATAGTTCGAAGGTTCACCATTGTCCAACAACATGATCTCCAAGACAGGGTTGCCGTACCACTCTTGTGCAGAACGTGTGCTTGTGGACCTTCGAGGTTCAATAGCAACTTGCTCTGAAGTTTCATGAGCATCATCATTAACTTCCTCTCCAGCCAGTGTAGGCTCCACAGAAACAACTTCCTGTGCTGCGCTACTCTTTGGTTCTAGTGGAGGTAAAATTACCTCATCATGTTCTATTTTCCTCCCACTTACTTCTTTCGAGAGAAACTCTTTATCTAGAAAGGATCCATTCTTGGCAAAAAATACTTTGCCTTCTGATCTGAGGTAGAAGGTATACCCAACAATTTCTTTGCGGTATCCTATGAAGATGCACTTTTCCGCTTTGGGTTCGACCTTCTCAGGTTGAAGTTTCTTCACATAAGCATCGCATCCCCAAACTTTCAGAAACGACAGCTTAGGTTTCTTTCCAAACCATAATTCATACAGTGTCGTGTCAACGGACTTAGACGGTGCCCTATTTAAAGTGAATGCGGCAGTCTCTAATGCATATCCCCAAAATGATAGCGGTAAGTCGGTAAGAGACATCATAGATCGCACCATATCCAATAGAGTGCGATTACGACGTTCATGCACACCATTTCGCTGAGGTGTGTCAGGCAGCGTGAGTTGTGAAACAATTCCACATTTCCATAGGTGCGTGCCAAACTCGTGACTCAACTATTCTCCGCCACGATCAGATCGTAGGCACTTTATTTTCCTGTCACGTTGATTCTCTTCCTCACTCTGAAATTCCATGAACTTTTCAAAGGATTCAGACTTGTGTTTCATTAAGTAGACATACACATATCTGCTTAAGTCATCAGTGACGGTGAGAACATAACGGTATCCACCGCGAGCCTCAATGCTCATTGGACCGCATACATTGGTATGTATTCTCTCCAACAAGTCAGTTGCTCACTCCATTGTTCCGGAGAACGGAGCCTTGGCTATCTTGCCCATGAGGCATGGTTTGCACGTGTCAAATCATTCAAAATCAAGAGACTCCAAAAGTCCATCGGCATGGAGTTTCTTCATGCGTTTGACACTAATATGACCAAGGCGGCGGTGCCACATGTAAGTGGGACTATCGTTATCAACCTTACATCTTTTGGTACTCACACTATGAACATGTGTAACATCACGTTCGAGATTCATCAAATATAAACCATTGACCAGCGGGGCATGACCATAAAACATTTCTCTCATATAAATAGAACAACCATTATTCTCAGATTTAAATGAGTAGCCATATCGCATCAAGCGAGATTCAAATACAATGTTCATTCTCAAAGTTGGTACTAAATAACAATTATTAAGGTTTAAAACTAATCCCGAAGGTAGATGTAGAGGTAGCATGCGACGGGGATCACATCGACCTTGGAACCATTCCCGATGCGCATCATCACCTCGTCCTTCGCCAGTCTCCGCTTATTTCTCAGCTCCTGCTTGGAGTTACAAATGTGAGCAACTGCACCGGTATAAAATACCCAGGAGCTACTACGAGCGCTGGTAAGGTACACATCAATAACAAGTATATCACAAATACCGTTAACGTTGCCGGCTTTCTTATCCGATAAGTACTTGGGGCAGTTATGCTTCCAATGACCGGTACCCTTGCAATAAAAACACTCAGTCTTAGGCTTGGGTCCATTCTTGTTCTTTTTACCGGCAACTTGCTTACTGAGCAGGGCAACTGCTTTTCCGTCCTTCTTGAAGTTCTTCTTACCCTTGCCTTTCTTGATAATTGTGGTCTTGTTCACACTCAACACTTGATGTTCCTTTTTGATTTCCACCTCCGCTGATTTCAGCATCGAATATAACTCAGGAATGGACTTCTCCATCCCTTGCATATTGTAGTTCATCACAAAGCTCTTGTAGCTAGGTGGAAGCGATTGGAGGATTCTGTCAATAACCGAGTCATCCGGAAGATTAACTCCCAGCTGAGACAAGCGGTTGTGCAACACGGACATTTTGAGTATGTAGTCGCTGACAGAACTATTTTCCTCCATCTTACAACTGAAGAACTTGTCGGAGACGTCATATCTCTCGACCCGGGCATGAGCTTGGAAAACCATTCTCAGCTCTTGGAACATCGCATATGCTCCGTGTTGCTCAAAATGCTTTTGGAGCCCCGGTTCTAAGATGTAAAGCATGCCGCACTGAACCGAGGGGTAATCATCACTACATGACTGCCAGACGTTCATAACGTCTTGAGTTGCTAGGAAAACGGGTCCGTCACCTAGCGGTGCATCAAGGACATACAATTTCTTGGAAGCTATGAGGATGATCCTCAAGTTACGGACCCAGTCCGTATAGTTGCTTCCATCGTCTTTCAGCTTGGTTTTCTCTAGGAACGCGTTGAAGTTGAGGGCAACATTAGCGTGGGCCATTGGATCTACAAGATAGATTGTAAAGACATTTTACATTAAGTTCATGATAATTAAGTTCACATAATCAAATTATTTAATGGACTCCCACTTAGATAGACATCTCTCTAGTCATCCAAGTGACACATGATCCACATCAACTAGCCCGTGTCCGATCATCACGTGAGACAGACTAGTCATCAATGGTGAAATCTCCATGTTGATCGTATCTTCTATACGACTCATGTTCGACCTTCCGGTCTCCCGTGTTTCGAGGCCATGTATATACATGATAGGCTCGTCAAGTCAACCTAAGTGTATTGCGTGTGTTAATCTGACTTACACCAGTTGTATGCGAACGTTAGAACCTATCACACCCGATCATCATGTGGTGCTTCGGAACAACGAACCTTAGCAACGGTGCACAGTTAGGGGAAACACATTTCTTGAAATTTTAGTAAGAGATCATCTTATTTAAGCTACCGTCGTTCTAAGAAAATAAGATGTAAAACATGATAAACATCACATGCAATCATATAGTGACATGATATGGCCAATATCATCTGGCTCCTTTGATCTCCATCTTCGAGGCACCATGATCATCATTGTCACCGGCATGACACCACGATCTCCATCATTGTGTCTCCATGAAGTTGTCTCGCCAACTATTACTTCTACTACTATGGCTAATGGTTAGCAATAAAGTAAAGTAATTACATGGCGTTTTTGATTGACATGCAGGTCATACAATAAATTAAGACAACTCCTATGGCTCCTGCCGGTTGTCATACTCATCGACATGCAAGTCGTGATTCCTATTACAAGAACATGATCAATCTCATACATCATATATATTTCATCACATTCTTTTGGCCATATCACATCACATAGCATACCCTGCAAAAACAAGTTAGACGTCCTCTAATTGTTGTTGCAAGTTTTACGTGGCTGCTATGGGTTTCTAGCAAGAACGTTTCTTACCTACGCAAGAGCCACAATGGTGATATGCCAATTGCTGTTTATCCTTCATAAGGACCCTCTTCATTGAATCCGATCCGACTAAAGTGGGAGAGACAGACACCCGCTAGCCACCTTATGCAACAAGTGCATGTCAGGCGGTGGAACCGATCTCATGTAAGCATACGTGTAAAGTCGGTCCGGGCCACTTCATCCCACAATGCCGCCAAATAAAGATAAGACTAGTAACGGCAAGCAAATTGACCAAATCATCACCCACAACTACTTGTGTTCTACTCGTGCATAGAATCTACGCATAGACCTAGCTCTGATACCACTATTGGGGATCGTAGTAGTAAATCAAAATTTTCCTACGCATCACCAAGATCAATCTATGGAGAAACCAGCAACAAGTGGGGGGAGTGCATCTTCATACCTTTTAAGATCGCAAAGCGTAAGCGTTAAAAAACGCGGTTGGTGGAGTCGTACTCACAGCGATTCAGACCGCGGTCGATTCCGATCTAAGCGCAGAACAACGGCGCCTCCGCGTTCAACACACATGCAGCCTCGTGACGTCTCCCGTGCCTTGATCCAGCAAGGAGGAGGGAGAGGTTGGGGAAGACAACTCCAATAGCAGCACGACAGCGTGGTGGTGGTGGAGCAGCGCGGTAGTCCGACAGGGCTTCGCCAAGCACTATGGAGGACGAGGAGGTGGAGAGGTATGGCTGCGCCAAGAGAGAGAGAGAGAGTTGCCTGTCCAAAGCCCCCAAACCCTCCACTATATATAAAAGGAGAGGGAGGAGGGTGCGCACCCCTAGGGTTCCCTCCCTAGGGGTGGCGGCAACCCTAGATGGCCAGGAGGGCCGGCGGCCAAGGTGGGGAGGAGGGGCGGCACCCTAGGGTGGGCCTAGGGCCACTCCACACCTAGGGTTTTGCCCCCTCCACCCTTTGTTGCGCCTTGGGCTGAGGTGGGGGGCGCACCAGCCCACCTAGGGGCTGGTTCCCTCCCACTCTTGGCCCATGTAGCCTTCCAGGGCCGATGGCCCCTCTCGGTGGTCCCGGTATATTACCGGTGATGCCTGGAACACTTCCGGTGACCAAATCCTCACTTACTTCATATGAATCTTTACCTCTAAACCATTCTGGAACTCCTCATGACGTCCGAGATCACATCCGGGACTGCGAACAACCTTCGGTAACCACGTACACTATTCCCATATAACCCAAGCGTCATCGAACCTTAAGTGTGTAGACCCTACGGGTTCGGGAACCATGCAGACATGACCAAGACACCTCTCTAGTAAATAACCAATAGCGGGATCTGGATACCCATATTGGCTCCCAAATGTTCCACGATGATCTCCTCGAATGAACCACGATGTCGGGGATTCAATCAATCTCGTATACAATTCCCTTTGTCCATCGGTATGTTACTTGCCCGAGATTCAATCGTGGATATCCCTATACCTTGTTCAATCTCGTTATCGGCAAGTCTCTTTACTTGTTCTATAACACATGATCCCGTGACTAAATCCTTAGTCACATTGAGCTCATTATGATGATGTATTACCGAGTGGGCCCAGGGACACCTCTCCGTCACACGGAGTGACAAATCCCAGTCTCGATTCGTGCCAACCCAACATATACTTTCCGAGATACTCGTAGTGTACCTTTATAGCCACCCAGTTACCTTGTGATGTTTGGCACACCCAAAGTATTCCTACGGTATCTGGGAGTTGCACAATCTCATGGTCTAAGGAAATGATACTTGACATTAGAAAAGCTTTAGCACACGAACTACACCATCTTGTGCTATGCTTAGGATTGGGTCTTGTCCATAACATCATTCTCCTAATGATGTGATCCTATTATCAAGGACATCCAATGTCCATGGTCATGAAACCGTGACCATCTATTGATCAATGAGCTAGACAACTAGAGGCTCACTAGGGACATGTTGTGGTCTATGTATTCACACATGTATTACGGTTTTCGGTTAATACAATTATAGCATGAACAATAGACAATTATCATGAACAAGGAAATATAATAATAATAACATTATTATTGCCTCTAGGGCATATTTCCAACATATGACACTCAAAAGATCACTGCATTGAAATGGAACTCACCGTCCCCGCCATGTTAATGACTAGCATCGCCGGAGGGACGTGGCCAGTCTTCTCGCACATAGACTGTACATTTGGTTTCGATAAGTCAATTTTTTTTATTTATTAATGAAATGAACATTAAAATCCAAGATTTGTCAAATATGAAGAAGAAACATACCACGAAGAGCTCGTACATGGCCGTGTTAGACGCATCGTTCCGTGCCCTCTCCGCCTCCATCAACGCAGCCGTCCTCTCCTCCAACTCCTTCATCTCCTTATCCTTCACCGCCAAAAGCATCTGCATTGCCTCTCTCTCTTTCAGAATAGCAGCCTGCAAGACAACTCATTGTTAGCATTGTAATCATATTGGTTCGCACACACAACGTAATGCGGAAAGATAGTTGAGTCCATTAAACTCACCTCGATGGCAAGCTCGACTGGCCATGGACGAGATGTTATCTCAGGACAGGAGCTCGTTTGGCATGCCTTTATCTGCCGGAGAGTTCTAGGACAATGTATAAGGCCATCTCCAATGGCGATCGAACCATGGGGCCTCCCGTTGCCAGCTATCATCACCAGCTCTGGATCAATAGGCCCCTGGCTCGGGTTAAAGCCCTCCCCTTTCCTTGCCTTCCCGTGATCTCTGTACTTCACGAGCTTGTGGTGGGAGGATGTGTTGGTGAAGTTTTCTGGATGATCGAGGTCAGACTCACAGAATGCCTTGACCTTCTTGTACGAGGCAGTATGGGCCATCACATAGAGGTCGTACATCTCTGGCACCTCCGTATTATTGCGACGCGCCTAAAAGAGAGAGAGTGGGAAAAAGTATTAGTAAAGGGCTAAATCTAGCATTAAGAATGAATTGCATGAGTCATGAAGAAAACCACATACCCAGTTCTCACCAAACTCATTTAACTTGACACTCCCTTGATGGTGTGGCACACCAACCATTTTGCCACGCCTATCCTTGGCATTGTTGTGGCTGGACTCCCAATTTTCGGAGCATGATTGATCCACCAAGGCCTCCCAACAATCCATCTTATCCACACACCATCTCGGGGGCACCTAAGTTAATAAAGAGAAGTTTGAGCATTACGCGTAAGAATCAAATCAAGGAAACTAACTACATGGCCTTAATAATATGTAATTACCTTCATCTAATGCTCCTTGTCCATCTTAGGATCGCGGAACTTCCCCTTTCCCTTCCTAATATGCCGCGAGGCGTAGTAGTCTCGAATGGCCTGCACCCGAGCCTCGTGCCGCCAGTTTTGAAGTAGGCGGCGGCATTCGGTTTTGATAACCTTTGTCGTGGCCTCCTCGTATCCCTCCTCACACATGTAGAAGGTCTGCAAACAAGACAACATTGATTAGTACAATAACTAGCTATTGTTGATTTTTAATTGTGTAAAGGACAAATTACCCAGAACTGTCTGATCACCATATCAGCCCTCGTGTGGCAGAAAACACCATCGATCTCCACCTCCGGCGGCACCGGGGCACCCAAGTAGTGCTCCCAGGTCATTCCTACCTCTCGACCCCGACCAGGCAACATAACAAACCCCGGGAAGTTTTGCCGGCAAAGCACACCAAGGATGCTGTTGGGCTTGTGGACACCCTTGGCAACAATCCAACCCCTGCAGTATGACAAATTAAAGCCAACACATTAGATATTTGAGAAAACATGAAGGCAAAAGGTTAAATAAGAGTAAATGAACTTACTTGTCCCCACTTGGTTGAATCGACCACCACTGGTCGCGGGTCGCCGGCACGAGCGGGAGCCCCGTACTACCATGCTGGTAGATGGTGGCCCCTCACCCAGCTCCTCGTCGCTATCAGCATGGCCACTTGGCTCCGGCTGACCCAGATCAGGCCAGGTATCCCACTAGGTCTCTTGGGACGTACCCTCATCCAGGTATCCCACCTTTGCTCCGGAGTCTCCTGGAACGAAGCCTCTGGGACATGAGTCTTGTCGACCTAAGGCTCATCGACCTGAGGCTCGTGAACCGAAGTCCATGTAGCCTCCACCTCAGAAGGGTCCACCCTATCAGTCCTTTGCTCAGGTGAAACAGCTGGGGGTGGCGGCGAGGAAGGCGTGGCAGCCACCCTACCTCTCCCACAGTCACGTGTACCTTTAGTAGCTCTCTTCTTCATAGGGGGTCGACCTCCTCTCATGGGGGCCGTGGTCATCGAAGAAGCGGCCACTCCATGCAGAGTAGAGAGCAACGCTCTCCGGAGAGACGGGGCCGGAATGGGAGTAACCATCCCACCACCCGCCGATGAAGAAGGAGCCTCGGAGTGCTCTCGACCCTTTCCCACCATCTTTCAACACCTGCCATGGGAAATAGTAAATGAAATTAGTACAACATAAATACCAACATGAGTAATAAAATGTATATAATTTAAGTGTATCATCATCATAAATACCAACATGAGTAAAAAAAATTATATATGTATATGATAATAGTTGAATACCTAACCTGAACTAAAAATAATCTTGATCGTATATATATGCTTCGGGATCAATAAATGCATCATGATCATCACTATCATCAATAAATGCAACAACATCATCACTATCAGGAAGAACATGTGGAAGGCCTACATTATGTAATAAAGTGACAGGTCATTCGCAGCAGTAACCTCTTCTTCTTCTGGCTCCTCCTGTTCTGGCTCAGGGGTTAAGACGGATTCACTGTCGCTCTCTACTTCAATGTTCTGGGGTCAAGTAGAGTGGTTCTTGAAAAGTTTTTTGGACATACGTGTTTGTTGGAAGAATTCTCCTTCATGTGTGTCTGGGTTAATGTGAGGTTCGTAATCCTCTTCATTGATGGTAGGTGGTCTAAAACTTGGCGGCACTTCATAAATGAGATCCCAACCTTTCATATTTGGATCAGTTTGGTAGGCCCACGGTAGATAGAAAAATTGTGTCGCCTGTTGAGCCGTAATATAGACATCGGGAACATCTAAATGGGTGCTTCGGTTGATTTCGACTAGCCCTATATGTTCATGAGTCCTTCTAGTCTCCTTTGGCTGAAACCAATAACATTTGAAGACTACGACGGTCGGTGGGTTTTCACCATAGAATAGAAGTTCATAAATTGCTTCAACTCTTCCATAATACTCGGTACCTCCTTCGCCAATAGCAGAGACACAACAATTTGTAGTCTTTCAGTCGGGCATAGATAGCTCTTTGCCAAAGGTACGAAAGCGACACCCGTTGATGTCGTATTTGTCAAATGAACTGACCTTATAGTCAAAACCATTAGCGACTTGTATCAACTCGGCGTCCATAGACTTTGCATCAGCCTACAAGTTTAATATGGAAGAATGGATGCATTACTCTCAAATTAGACCAAGAAATCAAATGGTCGAGTAATGGTAACTAATTACCCTTTGTTTGAACCAAGAGATGAAACCGGGATAGTCGCCTCCATGCCTTGCCAGAAGTTCATACTCTTTGACAGAATCCTTTTTGATGACCACTCCATCCGAGAATTCGGAGACGTATCGACTATATCAAATATCCAGAAATAAGAACAGTTCAAAGGAATTAGAAGTTGCTGAACAGTAATTTACCGAGAACTTACTCAATGTACAGCCGCACTTCTGTTAGGTTGTTGAAGATATACAATGAAATGGTCCACCATTCTTCGACATCCAACGATTTCCTTTTTGAAGCACCGGCTGGTGCGAGCTTCCCATTGAACAGGCTGAGGTTGGATCAACCTTTTTAGGCTTGCCATCATTGTACTGAGGTTTCGGGTTATGCAAGTGATGATTTTTGGCTTCGTAGTGTGCTGTCACAAAGTTTGCTGCCTCCTTACTAATGAATGCCTCGACCATTGATGCTTCAACTCTACGTCTATTATTACATTTAGCTCGAAGCGTCTTCTGCATCCTCTCAGTTGACAAGCACCATCGATTTTGAACTGGCCCCCAATATTGCCTCGGTCAGTAGATGCAAAATCAAATACTGCATTGGATTAAAGAAGCCCGGTGGAAAGATCCTTTCTAATTTGCAGATCAACTCCGGCGCCAACTCTTCCATTTCATCTAGCACGCCAGGAGATAGTTCTTTCGCACAAAGAGAACGAAAGAAATAGCTCAACTCTCCCAGTACTAGCCATTCATCCTTAGGGATAAAGCCACGCAACATCACCGGCATTACCCGCTCAAACCCTATGTGACAATCATTACTCTTGAGACCAAATATTTTCAATTTTTCAAGACTCGCCCCCTCTTTAGATTCATAGCATACCCATCGGGGAACATCAACTACATTTTCACCCACAATAGAATTTCCCTCATAGCTGGCCTTCCAAGATTGAACCATGCCTTTGGCTTCGCTACACTTTCCTTTCCTTTCCGTTGTCGCAAGTTTTGTAACGGTCTATCACATAGAGCCTTCTGGTCGATTCTAGCCTTAGGATTATCCTTTGACTTCCCCTCTATGCCGAACAATGTACCAAAAATGGCCTCCGCCATATTCTTTTCAGTGTGCATCATGTCGATGCTTTGTGGGAAAATGAGGTCTTTGAAGTAAGGCAGATCCCATAAGCATGACTTGTGAGTCCAGGCACGTTCCGTATTATGCCCTTTGAAATACCCTGGACGCAAAGGATCAGGCTCGAGAGCATTTAAATGATCAAGGGTATGTTGGCCTATCAACGCAGGTGGTGCGATATTTTTGACAACTATATCTTTGATGAAATTCTTCTTGTCTTTTCTGAACTTATGGTCAGGATCCATGAACTATCTATGCATGTCGAAGCAAGAAAACTTGCGACCCGCTTGTAGCCAACAGAACTGAAGAGCTTCCTTGCATGTGGGGCACGGGATCCTTGCAGGCTCACACCAACCAACGAATAGCGCATATGCCGGATAGTCATGCGTCGAGTACATGTACCACACATGCATTTTGAAGTTCTTTTTGGTAGCGGCGTCGTATGTCTTGATCCCATTATCCCAGGCTTCTTGCAATTCATCCTTAAGCGGCTGCATGTACACATTCATATTCTTCCCCGAATATGGGCCCTGGAATTATCAACGTCAGGAAAATGTTCTTTCTTTTCATAATCTCTCCGGGGGGAGATTAAGTGGAATGACAAATACAGGCCAACAATTGTATTGTGCTGCCGTCATACCATACACATTGAACCCATCCGTGCTGATGGCAACTCGAGGATGCCTTGGATCTGCCAATTTATCCTTATGTAATGCATCGAAGTGCTTCCACACAAAATAATCTTAAGTGTGTACCAACATCTTGTTCCCATTCACATCTAGTTGGGTTCTTTTGCCCAATTTGTGCCATGTCATCTGTCTAGCCGTCTCTTCGACCATGAAAAGACGTTGAAGTCTTGGTACTTTTGGCAGATACCGAAGAACATTAATGGGGATTTTGGTCTGAATCTTCTCACCCATACCATTGTCTACCATAATATACCTGGAAGAATTGCAAATGGGGCAATAGTTCAAGGCCGCATACTCAAGCCTAAATAAGGCACATCCATTGTCACATGCATGTATCTTCTCATAGGGCATTTTCAGTACACGGAGGATTTTGTCTGACTGGTACAGGTTTGCAGGCAGTACATGGCCTTTGGGTAGAAAGCATCCAAATATCATCATCATCGCGTTGTAGCATTCTATGCCTAGGTTGAACTGAGGCTTCAGATCCATTACTTGCGCGATGGCATCCAGCTGACAAAGCTCAGTGTGCTCGTGGAGAGGACGTTTTGAAGACTCCAACATTTCATAGAAGGCCTTTGCAGATTCCTCCATCTCATCGTCCGAATCCCGGGCATCATCAAAGTCTTGCACCATGTCTTCGATCCCGGTACCATGCTCGTCGGTGCGATGACGAACCACCTCAGCTCTGGCACGTTGGTCAGACTCACCATGAAAAGTCCACACCGTATAATTAGGCATAAAACCCCACTTCTGCAAGTGTTTACCCATTTCAAACTCTGTCTACCTTTTAATGTTGTCGCATTTGGGATAGGGGCACCATGTTTTTTCCTGGCCATTTGCAAATGCGGCTCTCAAAAAACACCTGGTTTTTGTTAACCATTTGTCATGTCTTTCTGACTAGGGTGACCAGTGTACATCCAAGCACGACCACTAATCTTGCCTACCTACTAAATACACAAGAAATATATATATATATATATAATTCATCATCTATATTCATCTAGTAATCAAGTTTGTCAGTTTTATTACGTCCATGCAACCTACATGCTAATCGGTAGAGATAGGTCCTAATCCCACCTGAGTATGTGTAGATTGGGTTCATTTTCCCATGCTCTGCTCCGAATCCGACGCAGAATTTCGACAGCACCTCCCTGTTGTTCTCCTGATACATGTCTCAGCAATAAGCAGAGAGGATGTGTACCTGGAGAACAATAGGGAGGCACTGACGAAATTCTGCATCGGATCTGGAGTAGAGCATATGGGAAAACGAACCCAATCTACACATACTCGGGTTGTCCATGGATAACGTTGGACAATTCGAAAGAACCACGGTTATAAATATGCAAATGCATGCATATTTATAGATGTAACCCTTTCGAACGGGATACGCATACTGGTCACGCATACTGATAATTGAAGACACCTATAGCTAGCAAGTTTCATCGGCACGAAGACCGGAACAGAGCAAATTTTTTTAAGGAGGCCAGTGGAGGAGATTTCATTTGTGCTCACCAACGAACGCAGCAGGGGAGCTCGTCAAACGCACGGGGAGGTCGTCGAACAATAGACCCTCGCATCGACGAAACAACTGCACATTGAAATGAAACTCGATCAATACAAATATGATGTTTTTCATAACAAAATCAAAAAATATATGACCTAACTCATAATTCTCAAATTTATGACCCCGTCGGCCTTTGGAAGGCCAAAGAGCACCTTTTTCGGGATCGGGGTGTCAGGGTGTCGTGTCGGGGTCGGGGTGTCAGGGGTGCCGTGACGGGGTAGGGATGCTGTGTCGGGGTCGGGGGTGCCGTGTCGGGGTGTCGTGTCGGGGGTCAGGGTGTCTTTTTCTACTTTTCCTACTTCTTTTTTTCATCTTCTACTTCTACTTTTTTCATCTTCGTCTTCTTCTTTCTTCTTCTTCTTCTTCTCCTTTTCTTCTTCTTCTTCTTCTTCACCCTCTTCTTCTTCTTCTTCTTCTTCTTCTTCTTCTTTTCTCCTAGTTTTTTTCTTTTCTTCTTTTCTTCTAAGTTTTTACTTTTCTATCTAAGTTTTTCTAATTAACCTGGTAAACTAACTAAAAAATAAACTAACTATCTAATTTAACAAAAAAACAGAAAATAAACTAACTATTTAATTTATTCTAAGTGAGGGGGGCAGCCGGACACTCACGGGAGTTGGGTGGGGACGGCCGGGGCGGCGGGGGGAGGGGAGCCATGAAGATGGGGGAGTTGCGGGGAGGGGGCGGCACTGGGAGCCGGTGAGTGGACCGGGCGGCTCGGGGAGGGGGGCGGCGCGGGGGAGCCGCCGAGGGGAGGGGCGGCACAAGAAGGGGCGCGACGACGCGGTGGTGGGGGCGGCGCAGGGAGGGCGGCGGCGCGATGGTGAGGGCAGTGCCGGGAGGAGGCAGGGAGGGGAGGGGCCGGCGATGGGAGGGGCGGCGATGGGAGGGGCGGCTCATGGTGGGGTCGGCGCGGGAGCCGCTGAGGGAAGGGGGCGCGCGAGGAGGGAGACGTTCCGGTGGTGAGGGTGGCGCGCTGGTGGGGGTGGTGGGCGGGGGATGGCGGCGGCGGTCGCAGGGGGAGGGAGAGAGTGGCGTGGGGGAGGGAGAGAGTGTGAGAGAGAGAGGAGTGGGGGCGGGGGACGGCCGTTATAGGCACGTCCTCTTTGTCGTCTCCCCCCAAATGGCAAAGACACCAACGGCCGATGGCAAAGTTCTCGCGGACGGCAAAGAGCCCTTCCGTTGGACCTGGCCAGGCCCAAGGACCAGTGGGACCCACCTTGCCTCTATGCTGTCTGCCCTTGGTCTCTTTGCCGTCTGGGCGAAGACGACAAAGGACTAGCAGATGGAAAACCGAGACTTTGCTATGCGCCAGTTCTTTGCCGTCCGCTTTGCTTCAGCTGACGGCAAAGAGCATCTTTGCCATGTGCCAACAGACGGCAAAGGCCTGGCACATGGCAAATAACTGGATTCCAGTAGTGGCGGTCGCACCGACAATGGGTGTATGGAGGACTTCCTTATCCTAGCGCGGCTGCTCACTCGATGCGCCACCAGCCTATCGCTTGCCACGACCAAAACCAGGCGGCGGGCTCTGATGTGAACCAGCCATAAGAACCTCTGGTACAGGATCGCAGCTCTCGCACTCGAAAGGAACTTCAGACTGATCCGACTCCGAGTCGAACACGCCGTGAAGGGACTCGGCGGGCTCGATCGCCGCAATCTGCGGAGATGAAACTTGTGGAGTAACCGCATGGCTCATCCAACGCTGGAGCCGTGAGTGACCAGATTGCTTGCGACGGTGTACGGCGGGGAGGGCCATAGAATACAGAGTCGACGGCTCCCGCAGAAGCACACCGCAGGAGCTCGCGCAAAAGTGCGCCACCCCACGGATCGGGAGCGCCTCAACGTCAAGTGGCGCCTTCTGGAGCCATGCCGAATCGTCAGCGATGAAGGTGAGCGCTCCGAAATGGATTTCGTGGCCCAAGAACAAACCATCGCCGGAAGACACGACGAAGGGGGAAAATGCAACCTCGCTGGAAGTCGCTTACACGCCTGCCCCACGGTGGGCGCCAACTGTCGAGGAAACGAGTCTGACAGTAGAAGATAGGGGTATGAAAGGAGAGGGCGAAGTCCTAGCTACGGTGAGGGTGTACACACGGATGTATGAGTTCAGTCCCCTCTCGTGGAGGTAACATCCCTACGTCTCAGTGCTCGGGAGCTCTTGTCGTGTGGAAAGTATAAGTAACAGTAGGTGCGAACCCTTTGCCAGAGGGGAGGGCAGCTTATATAGAGTATGCTGTCCATCATAAGTGTCGGGCATCCAAGGGTCTGATCGTGGGTATAAAGACGAGCGTTACTGGTAATGTACATCATAATTGCTACTAATGATGACTGGCCTACGCCTGCCTGTTGGCCTCCCTAGAGTGGCTTCTGGTCTTCTGGCGTCGACTGGAAGCGAGGTCTTTCGAGTGACAGGTGACTGTCGAGTGGAGGGAGAAGATACCGACTGTATTAAATGTCGAGTGACTTGAGCACCATGGTGAATCCTGTCGGAACCTCTCTTGTAATCTTTAAGTCCTCCAATATAGTGTCCTTAGGTAGGGTATGTAGATCAGGCCTAGGACCCTACCCTAGATACATATCCTCGTCAGTCACCACCACCACCACGAGCTACCCCATCATGAGATCGAGGTTACACTAGCATCCCCTAGCACTCTAGAAGCAATCTATGGTGAAAAACTAGGAAGAAATCAGCTAACTATGAGGTAAGAAATCGGGGGGCTTCGGGTTGAGAGAGAGAGTTGAGAAAGAACATAGAAGAGAGGAAGAGAGGAAGGAGAAAGGGAGAGGGAGGCGTGGCCGAAGGTGACTGGGTCCTATCGGCCACGCCATCGCCGATTGGGCCCAGTCAGCCCTGGCGCAGCCGACTGGACGGCCTTAGGCCGAATGACGTGTTCGGGCCAGTAGTCGGCCGCCACATGGCCGACAGCACACTTATCGGCCACCCAGTGGCCGACAGTAGCCACTCGGCTTCCCCGTGACCGACTGGACCCTGTCGGCTCTCTCGTGTCCAACGGGATGACATATTTGAAATTTGTTGAACCGGCGTAATATGTGACGAAATTAATAAAAAAATATTTAAAAAAAAATTAGCTTTCTTCTTTACAAAATTTTTGACGCGCGTAGAAAAATGACCAATAGTTTTTGCCATTTTTTTTCCTTTACTCTTTTCTGTTGATTTTAGTGTTTATGTCGATGCTCGGGGCCATAAGAAAACCTTCGGCACATCAACTGCTTTTAACAATCATTCCAGCTGGGTAATCTGAAACAAGACGTGGCCCTGTGCAAGCAGGGTCTGAAGGATTCAATAGTAGCCGCTCAGCCCGACCTCGTAGCTAAACCTCGTCCTACGCTATGACGTACGTCGGACCCTTGGAAGCAAGCGACGGACCCTCCCCCGCAACCGCAACGACCGCTGCTGATATGCGAATGTGCTCTCTGGTTTCAGACTTCCAAGCGGACTATCTTGATGCGTCGCTCTTTCGGTCTATCTCTCTGACTTCTCTGCACATATATACACGAGGTGCATGTTCTGGCAAAATATCTACGTACATTCGGTCGTAAGAATTAATGCTCGACCGCTGGTTGCAGCTGCTTGGATTTTTTGTCCGATAGTCCGATGGCACGGGCGCACGGTCCATACGTAGGACGCATTGATCATCTTCATTATCGCTGACGGACGGATCGACGGTCCAATTCTCGTACGGCTGTAGACCGTGCACTACAGCGGCGCGCGGTGCTGGTTTTGGATGTATGCTGAGTTTTTTTTTGCGGCGCGCGGTGCTGGTTTTAGATGTATGCTGAGTTTTTTTTTTTCGGCGCGGATGTATGCTGAGTTTTCTTTTGACACATTACAGACGTAAGCGGTCATATATGTACGTACACATTCACCTCATATGAACGTATATACACGTATTTTATTTTTATAAGCATCTTTGAAAGACTAATCCTTATCTTGAGATTTACGAAATCACCGTAGACGTCTCGTCGTTGAAGAAAACGTCTTCTCTCATTGAATGTGCATCGTCGAAAATCCTAAAATAAATTCAAAAACAATGTGAAAACAAAAACTTTAACTCTGATGGACTGAGGATATCATAATTTTTCTAACCATCTAATCACAGATTGATTCACATGTTGAATTGATAGTAAATGGTTCAGTCGGAGTGTAGAACGAGATGATCGATCGATCCCGGTAAACTAATTTATGAACAAATAAAACAGGTACTGCTAGTGATATAAAAGGTTATATATATATTATTACTTTACTATACAGGGAGTACTACATACCGTATACCGATTGCATTCTGATTCCTTTGACCACACACAGGCATGTCGGATCACGTGCAACTTTTTTTAGAAAAGAAAGATATATATATCCTGGTTTTTTATCTGAACGATGCATACAATTATTTTTATTAATTATTTATAAAAAACTTATAAAGTAATGTAACAGTGAGTCTGAATCTATCATTTCATTTTGACAACGTCTGTCGTTAGTCCTATACCCTTATGAAGAAATGTCGAGTGTCCGACCCGAATACCAAACAGACATCGCACCAAAGCCTAAAATCTAAAGACGAATGTCCCAGCCAAGCCACAATGCTGGGACTGGGTCAAACACTGGTCCGGTGCACTGTCACAGGCCACCGGCGCCATCTTTCATCGATCCATCTCCAGAACAGATAATGAGCACCAACCTTGTCAGGCCTGGTGTTGACGCCACCATGACGCCAGGCAATGCCACCATCCTGCGCGCACCTATCCACAATTTTCATCGGAAGCCGTGTCGTTTCGATCTCGCGGTTGACTGGAACCGCGCGGAGCTTCGCCATGAAGACGTATGCTGCCACCGGCTATGTTGCAGGGATATGTCCCATAAGTGTCGTATCGGTGCAGGATACTGCACTAGGATGGGGATACGCGAGGGATACACGTATCCTTACGTATGATGTTTTTTGTGAATTAAAATAAAAAGAAAAAATAGAGATACCACCGGGACACGGGAGGATACATCAGGGATACTCTAGGCCTGTTACCACTCGATCTCCAGCCCATCAAAAGGCCTACTCATGATGGGTAAATGAACCTAATCGATGGAGTCCTTCATCTTGCCGTCACCAGCAGTTGCCAAATCGTGAGGGCTCGAGCCGCATCTCCAGGCTCCCTTCCGTCGCCGCCGCCGGCGACGGCGCCTCATAGATCGCCGACTGCCTCCGTTCTCCAACTCCAAGTCGAAAAGTGTTCCCCATGCTGAATCTGTACGCATTCTGATTCCTTTGACCACACACACACACATGCCGGATCACGTGCAACTTTTTTTTCGAAAAGAAAGATATATATGTATCTAGTTTTTGTATCTGAACGATGCATAAAATCATTTTTATTAATTATTTATAAAAAACTTATAAAGTAATGTAACAGTGAGTCTGAATCTATCATTTTGACAACATCTGTCGCTAGTCCTATACCCTTATGAAGAAATGTCGAGTGTCCGGCCCGAGTACCAAACAGACATCGCACCAAAGCCTAAAATCTAAAGACGAATGTCCCAGCCAAGCCATAATGCCGGGACTGGGTCACACACTGGTCCGGTGCACTGTCAGAGGCCACCGGCGCCATGTTTCACCGATCCATCTCCAGAGCAGATAATGAGCACCAACCTTGTCAGGCCTGGTGTTGACGCCACCATGACGCCAGACAATGCCACCATCCTGCGCGCACCTATCCACAATTTTTCACCGAAAGCCGCGTCGTCCCGATCTCGCGGTTGACTGGAACCGCACGGAGCTTCGCCATGAAGACGTATGCTGCCACCGGCTATGTTGCAGGGATATGTCACATAAGTGCCGTATCGGTGCAGGATACTGCACTAGGATGGGGATATGTGAGGGATACACATATCCTTACGTATGATGTTTTTTGCGAATTAAAATAAAAAGAAAAAATAGAGATACGACCGGGGCACGGGAGGATACATTAGGGATACTCTAGGCCTGTTACCACTCGATCTCCAGCCCATCAAAAGGCCTACTCACGATGGGTAAATAAACCTAATAGATGGAGTCCTTCATCCTGCCGTCACCAGCAGTTGCCAAATCGTGAGGGCTCGAGCCGCATCTCCAGACTCCCTTCGGTCGCCGCCGCCACTGGCGGCGCCTCATAGATCGCCGACTGCCTTCGTTCTCCAACTCCAAGTCGAAAAGTGTTCCCCATGCTGAATCTCTATGCAAGTAAGCTACTAAGCTTCAATCCATTGCTTCAAGTTCACTGTTTTTAAGCATGCTATGGGTTAGGATTTAGGGGAGAACGAATTCATCTGTTTATCTATTTTTCCGATGTTAGGGAATGGTGTCTGGGTCGAACAATCAATCCTCCGTTGCTCGTTCTGGGACTGGGTCTGGTAGTAACGGCGCTGATGATTCCGAGGAGACCCAATATCCAATCCTAAATATCCCCTATGGATTCATGTTAGAAGATACAATGTTAGTGTTGAGTTTGTTCATGGAGGAAATTCAAGATTTAAATGCCACTATTGTGATGGATATTTCCTAGGGAGTTATTCAAGAGTGAGAGCACATCTTTTGAAGATTACAGGTTCTGGTGTGAAGACATGCAACAAGATTGCTCCTCCTGCCCTCGAGCAACTTTGCCAGGAAGACCGTGAAGCTAGGCAAGCTGCAGCCAATACCTCACCAGAGAATCAATTGATCAAACTTCCTCCTTATGAAAATACGAGTTTGCCACTAGCAAAGAAAAGAAAGGAAAGCAAACCAACATTGCTGACAGTTTTACTGTTGAACAGAGACACATTGCTGATTCACATATTGCAAGAATGTTCTATACAGGAGGCTTGCATATTAACCTTATAATTGTGTTGTACTGTTTTTGTCAAAAAAAATGTGTTGTACTGTCCTACTGAAGTACTGTTGTGCACTTTTCAAGGATGTTAATTTTGTATTATTGTTGGGCACTTTTATTTTGCAGCTCTTCCCTTCAATTTGGCAAGAAACCCAGAATATCGTGCCTCCTACAGTTATGTTGCAAACACAAAATTGGGTGGGTATGTGCCTCCATCATATGATGCATTGAGGACCACACTTCTGCAAAAGGAGAGGTTACATGTTGACAAGATGCTTGAGCCTATTAAGTCGACTTGGCCCTTCAAAGGAGTGAGTATAGCAACTGATGGGTGGTCTGATCCTCAAAGGAGGCCTATTTTAAATTTCATAACTATGACAGAGGGTGGTCCGATGTTCCTAAAATCACTCAATAATAAAGGAGAGGTTGTTTTACGTTCTGTTTTGGTTGTGCTTGTGCAAGTCTCATTGTTGTTGGTGTTGTTGATTTTTTAGCATTTATTTGATAAAGGTGACCAGCAAGGAATATATATTCGATAGGTTGAAGGAAGTAATTGAAAAGGTTGGATCAAAGGATGTGGTGCAAGATTTCACTGACAATGCGACAAATTGCAAATATGCTGGTTTGAGAATTGAGGGGCACTACAAGAACATTTTTTGGGACTCCATGTGTTGTGCACACTCTCAACATTGCAATGAAGGACATATGTGATGTGAAGGAGGTTGGCAATGCTGAACTTATATGGATAAAACAAGCTGGTGATGATGCCTTCTATGTCAAGCACTATATCATGAATCATGGCATGAGGTTGTCCATGTTCAACCATTTCAGCAAACTCAAATTTTTGGCAATTGCAGAGACAAGATTTGCAAGTGTTCATATCATGTTGAAGAGGTTAATGTTAGTCAAGCCATCACTTGAGAAAATGGTTCTTTCTGATGAGTGAAATAATTACAAGGAGGATGATTTAGATAAAGCAACACATGTGAAGCAAATGATTCTTAATGAGGTGTGGTGGGATAAAATCAAGTTTATTATTGACTTCACTAAGCCCATTTACTCAATGATAAGGGTAGCCGACACGGATAAGTCTACTGTCCATCTAATCTATGAGATGCGGGACACCATGACAGAGAAGGTGAAGTCGCTATCTATCGGGGGGAAAGAAAGGAGCATTGGGAAGAATCGCCATTTCATGATGTTGTTCATGATATTTTGATATATCGGTGGACCAAGAGTTACGCCTCTCTTCATCGTATGGCACACTTTGTGAACCCAAAGTACTACACATCAAGCTGGATTGAGGAAGTCCCTGGTCATGTAAGCCCTCATAACGATGCTGACATTACTGAAAATAGGAACAAATTCTGTAAGAGGTTCTTTACAAATGCAGATGACATGAGGGGAGTGAAGCAACAGTTTGCTAATTTCTCTCTTTGTATGAATGCATTTGAAGATCCTGAAGCAATAGAGGGCTCACTTCGATCCAAAGCAGTGGTGGGGTACTTATGGAGTTCATGCCCTAGAGTTGAAAGATTTAGCCTTGATGCTACTAGGGCAGCCATCATCCCTCTTGCTATGAGAGGAACTGGAGCACATATTCTAACATTCATAGCTTGAAGAGAAATAGGATGACTCCTGAACGAGCTGAGGATTTGGTGTTTGTGCACAACAACTTGTGTCTCCTTTCAAGAAAGTCCAAAGATTATGAAAGTGGGCCAAGCCCAATGTGGGATGTTGGTAGAGATGGTCTTGATAGCTTTGATGGTGCTGGCATTATTGAAGGCGCTGACCTCGCACTTGATGAGCCGGAATTTGAGCAAGAGATGGTGGGACAAGAAGAAGCTTGACGCCTTGCCTTCAACAACACATTTACTTCATATTTCTATTTCCATTTCACATTGTTTTTATTTAATTGCACTATTGAAAAATTGTTGTGTGCTGTTGTGTGAACTACTGAACTATTTTACGCATTCATAAATATACTCGCCGTATCCCCATAAGCCTATTTCTAGAAAATGCCGGTTTCCTTATCACCGTATCTGTATCCCCGTACCCGTATCACCATACCATGTAACGTAAGCCACCGGTTCTCTATCAAAGATCCTTCATTCCCTTCCCGAAGCCCTCATCGTGCCGCCGACCATCTACATGAAGAGTTGACAACAAATCTGGATGGTATCCAGATCCGCACGGCCACCGCCATGTCCTCCATTGTCGGAGACATTGGATCCCGTGGGTCATGGAAGGTACGTAGCGCGTCCGCCGCATGACCAGGGGCACCGCCCTAGCCGCTGCACGCAACCACCTCCCGGCCATGCCCGAGCTGCATCAAGAGATCGTTGTCGCCTCCAGATCCTGATTCTTTCCACATCGGGCCCGCCGCCACCGCGGCCTACGCGAGCGGCAGCTGCAGATGGGGAAGCAGCGCTGTGAGTTAGAGTCCATTGCACGGGCTGAGAACCGGTACTGGCCGCTCTCGTTTCGATCTCGCTGATGGCGCCAAGGTCCCTCGTTCAAGCGAACTGGCACAACCACGACTCAGCAAGTTTCTAGGAATGGATAGCTTCGTGCTTGTGTACACGTGTTCAAGACGGTTCTTAGGAACACGATCACGTTCGCATTGTTGTACATGTCTTCATCCTCCCCATAAACAATTCGAATAAGACAGTTCAAATCTACGCTGCTCTTTTATACTCCTGCAGGTGTAACGTCCATGTTGTTTTCGCTTTGATTTCATCGATTGACATTGAGCGTCATTGTATTCGTTATTACCCAAGAACGGTGCCCAATAGACCGCATGGTCTATCCTTGTTAGATTACATGGCATAGATAACTAACTGCCTCTCTCGTAGGTTTGCATTCGTCGATCGCAATCTGAAATATTATTCTTTGATAATGTGTAGTTTCCCTAAAACTTGCAGTGTTTCTCTACCGATCTATCTTCGATCGCCTAGGCGCATGGGTCGTGCATGCGTTCGTGCACACTTAAGATCTACCCCGAAAGGGACTTGAGATGACCTACGAAGTAAGACATTCTTTACCTGAAAGGCTGTGCAATGATCTTTTACTAAGAGGGAAAAAATAGTGAACATCAACATAGCTTTCCTACAGAAAAAACACATCAATGTAGCTATCAAGCAAGTGGTAACCGAGGGAGTCCTGGATTAAGGGGTCCTGGGGGATCGGCATATTCTTATGGGCCGCACTATATGGGCTACTTATCCAACACTGGAAGATTTGAAGGCCCAGTCTCCAAGATGGAAGCTTCGGGAAGCACGGCTTGCGCTCCACGTTTGATGTAGCAAATAGGCATGTTTATCTCTTCGGCATGTAACCAACAATGTGTAAACCCTAGGCATCCTCGGCGTCTATATAAGCCACAGGGTTTTAGGGTATAGGGACAAAACAACTCATCTATGTTTAGCTATTCGATCTAGAGGTAGATCAACTCTGTACCCCCCATATCATCAATACAACCAAGCATGACGTAGGATATTACCTCCATAGGAGGGACCGAACCTGGGTAAATCTGCGTCCCCTTCGTCTCCTGTTATCGTTGATTTTAGTCTCACTGTTCGGGCCCCCCTACCCGTGATCTGCCGGTTTTGACACTGACATTGATGCTTTCATTGAGAGTTCCTCTGTGAGATGGATAGTATCGATGTCTCGCCTTGTCATCAACAAAGAGGTCCGCAACATGGACACTTTCTTCCCTAGACAGATCTTCGCCTTCGGCAACGTTGTGCTACACGCTGATCCCACTCGCCATCTAGGCCGTGTTGAAAGCTTCGCCCCGGATCAAGTGGTCAGATTCGGAAACTTAGAGTTCTCCGTACACTCTCGGGGTGACTTTTCATTAATCGGGCTCGTGGTTTCGCCTGTAGCACCTGAGGACTCTAAGGCTTTAACCTCGAGCCCCTTCTTCGGACATGCCGATGGGGTCACCCATGGTGATGGGCCGAACTCTTATCCTGGTCCGGCCATTGAGCCAGATGACCAGACACGTGTTCTTGCCGAACACTCCCCATGTCCGAACGCCTTGGAGGTCAACTCCGCAAGTTCTGAACAGCTGGGTTCGATCGGGCCCTCAGTGGTTGACAAGGCCTTAGATCGGATCTTGTCGATGAAGATCACCGACGATCCAGCCGAGATCTATGCTCAGTTCGGTTACGGTGTGGGTCAGGACGAATTTTTCGACCCACCCACCACCCGTTTGATAGCCATTGTCGAAGATTTAATCGACATGCTGGACTATGCCTCCGAGGAGGCAGAATACATGGATGAACAAGACTGTGCTCCCACCCCCGTTAACACTGGGAGGTGGGCCACCACTTCCACATAAGATGTCTACATCGTAGATACTCCTGCCACTAACAACAACAATACGCCTAATAACGATGGCATCAAGTCAGGCGATGCGTCGTCAAGGCGTCGGAAACTGCATAAGCGGTCCAAAGGCAAAGAGGGAAGGGAAGCTATTATCAGCAATAGAGACAATAATACCCCCGCTGACCATGGCAATCCCGATATCCCCGAACACCCGTTAGAGGATCCGGAAGGGCCTAAGGACCAGAACAACCCCGAGAACGTCAACGCTTCCGAAGACGATAACTACCTTCCCCCCGTCGAGGTGGAAGATATACCGGAAGCCGATGACTTGTACATCCCTGATAACCTTGAAGATCAGGAAGAAATCAAGCAACGACTCATAGCAACGACTCGCAGCTTGAAAACTAAAGAACGGTAACTCAAAGCCGAACAAGATGACCTCAATGATCGATGGACGAAAGTCCTCTCAGTAGAGGAAGTATACGGCACCGGTCTGTCGAACCAGCCTAAAATCTACCCATGGAGGAGGCTATTGCCATAATTCAAGGCCGAACTCACTAATACTCTGTCTCCGAACATTACTCCATACGACAAGCCGGACCACCCCCTCGTGGTCGGGACAAGATGACTGATGACGCCAGTTACATACCGGCAATGCCCTGAAGATGGGGTAAGGAGCCATTAGAGCCCAATGACAGGTTCGACCTGCGAGATGGCCTGGAGCACAAAGCAGGCCATACAAGATCCATCTACAGATCTAGAGAATACTCACCCGATAGACGGGGCAGGTACAGACCATGGTTCAACCAAAACAACAGGGTTTGGGAGCGCAACTGGACCAACACAAATGCCGAATACAGGCGTGACATAGCACGGGACAGAGGCACCACTCACCCACTGTGCTTCATAGATAAGGTAATGCGACATCAGTTCCCCAAGGGGTTTAAACCCGTGAAAATAGAACATTATGATGGGACTACTGACCCAACCGTATGGATTGAGGACTTCCTCCTCCATATCCACATGGCGCGAGGAGACAATCTCCATACCATCAAATATCTACCTCTTATGCTTAAAGGACCAACTCAGCACTAGTTAAACAGCCTCCTCAAAACTCCATTGGATGTTGGGAAGACCTGGAAGATGCGATCCGCTCTAACTTCCAGGGAACCTATGTCCGCCCCTTCGGACTCTTCCGATCTCAGCACCGTCGTCCAGAAGCCCGGCGAGTCTGCTCGGCAATTTTGGAATTGGTTCTTGACTAAGAAGAACCAAAGTGTTGACTGTCCGGATGCTGAGGCCATAGCCTCCTTTCGGCTCAATATTCGGGATGAATGGCTGGCCCGCCATCTAGGCTAGGTTAAACCTTGGACCATGTTCGCCCTTACCTCCCTCTTGACCCGCTTTTGCACGGGCGAAGACAATTGGCAGGCAAGACGCAGCCACAATTCCAAAGATCCCGTAGCCTCTAAAGCCCGGGATGGAAACGGAAAACCAAAGCGCAATAAGAATAAGCGCCGACACAATAATAGCGATGCCGATGACACGGCTGTAAATGTCGGATTCCACAACTCCCGACCTGGGCAGCGGAAGAAGCCTCCTAAGGCAATCGCGACGGACCCACCCACCTAGAGAAGATCATGGAAAGGCCTTGCTAAATTCATGGGACGTTGAAGAATCCCGCCAACCACACACACCGCAACTGCTGGGTGTTTAAATAGGCTGGCAATATACCACCTAAGGTCCAAGGCAAAAGCTCTCGCAACGAGGACGAGGATGAGCCTCAGGGTCCAATTTGTGGCGGACAGAAGAAATTCCCTCCCGAAGTCAAAATGGTGAACATGATATACGCCACACATATACCTAAGGAGGAGAGAAAGCGTGTCCTCCGGGAGGTCTACGTTGTGGAACCCGTAGCCCCTAAGTACAACCCATGGTTGGCATACCCGATCACCTTTGATCGGCACGATCACCCGACCAGTATCCGTCATGGGGGTTCGGCGACCCTCGTCCTAGACCCCATTATATATGGGCATCACCTCACAAAATTCCTAGTGGATGGAGGAAGTAGCCTCAACCTGATTTACTCAGATACGGTGAAAAAGATGGGCATAGATCCGTCAAGGATCAAACCCAATCGCACTAGCTTCAAAGGAGTGATCCCAGGCGTTGAGTCCCGATGGACGGGTTCCGTAACCGTGTAAGTTGTGTTCGGCTCGCCCGATAACTTCCGCAACGAAGACATGATCTTCGACATTGTGCCCTTCCGTAGCGGCTATCACGCGCTGCTTGGTCAGACATTGTTCACTCATTTCAATGCAGTCCCACACTACGCATACGTCAAGCTCAAGATGACGGGCCCCAAGGGGGTCATTACTGTTAACGGAAATATAGAGTGCTCCCTTAGAACTGAGGAACATGCACTAGCCCTGGCGGTCGAATTCAACTACAAATAAGATCGGCAAGTTCCGACATCTGCGATAAAGGCACACATGGCTGGGAAGCGAGTTCGGCATCAGACCGAAAACTCAGATCCTTCCTCCTCCCTTCAATAGGGACTCGCCCCCCACCACACAACCCTAAGACCAGCGTACGTGCCAAGGAGGCACAAATTCACACTTAAAATTCCATGGGCAATGCTGGGGAAACAAAGATGGGTGTTCGGCTGGCCTGAATCTCTACCATCAACACGTCTTCAGACTAAATGCAGGCACTCCTAAAAGAATCTGCCTATGGCATGAAGCTCACCTACAATTCGGCGGACTCTCAAGACCTTGTTTGCAAAATCCGTCTGCCGAACACTAACACCCATCAAGGTGCATCTCAGAGCAGGAGTCAACTAGCAACGGGGCATATCGAGGATGTCAGGTTATCAATGGAAGACCCCTGGTACAGCAACTCCTATATATTTTTATTTCTTTCACATACCTATAAACTGTTGCTTCGGCAATGAGAGCTATAAGAGTTGTTAAGAAAGATGTAAATTGTGTGGCACAAGTTGTTGGGGGAACATTGCATGGGAAACAAAAAGTTTCCTATGCACACAAAAGATATATCCATGGTGATGAGCATCTACGAGAGGGAGAGTGGATCTACATACCCTTGTAGATCACTAAGCAGGAAGCGTTAAGAAACGCGATTGGTGTAGTCGAACGTCTTCGCGATCCAAATCGCCGAGCGTCCCGCGATCTCATCACGATCTGTCCCGTGGTCCAATCACGATCCTTCACACGATACAATCATGATCCGTCCATCCATCTCGCGATCTTGATCACGGTCCTTCTGATCTAGCGCCAAACGGACGGCACCTCCGCGTTCAACACACGTACAGCTCGATGACGATCTCCGCCTTGTTGATCCAGAAAGAGGGAGTGGAGAGGTAGATGAGTTCTCCGTCAACGTGACGGTGATGCAGCGATGGTGGTGGAGGAATTCCAGTAGGGCTTCGCCTAAGCACCACTGAAAACCGATCTAGAGGAGAAAACGATCCAGAGGAACGGGTAGCACGTGGCTGAAAATCTTGTGCCAAAACCCTAAAACCCTCTAGTATATAGGAGGAGAGGAGGAGGAGGCTTGGCTCCCAAGGAGCCAGCCCTTGGGTCGGCCGAACCAAGAGGGAGGAGTCCTCCTCCTCCACTCCTAGTAGGATTAGGACTCCTTCCTAATTTAGCCCTTTTTGCCTTTTTCCATCTTTTTCCTTTTGGCCTTTTTCTTCACAGCCGCATGGGACCTTTGTGGGACTTCTTCCAGCCCACTAAGGGCTGGTATTCATCCTCCCACAGCCCATGGAGCCTCTTGGGTCGAAATACCCCTCCCGATGGTCTCCCGGTACACTACCGGCACTCCCTGTACACTACCGATGAGCCCGAAACTTTTCCGGCAACCAAAATAGGACTTCCTATATATCAATATTTACCTCCAGACCATTCCGAAGCTCCTCGTGATGTACGGGATATCATCCGGGACTCCGAGCAACCTTCGGTCACCATCATACATAACTCTATACTACCGAAACGTCACCGAACCTTAAGTGTGCAGACCCTGCGGGTTCGAGAACTATGGAGACATGACCGAGACACCTCTACGGTCAATAACCAATAGCAGGATCAGGATGCCCATATTGGTTCCTACATATTCTATGAAGATCTTTATCGGTCGAACCTCTATGTCAAGGATTTAGTTAATCCCGTATGATGTTCCCTTTGTTCTTCGGTATGTTACTTGCCTGAGATTCGATCGTCCGTATCTCCATACCTAGTTCAACCTCGTTACCGGCAAGTCTCTTTACTCGTTCCGTAATACAAGATCCCGTGACTAACACTTAGTCACATTACTTGCAACGCTTGTTGTGATGTTGTATTACCGAGTGGGCCCTGAGATACCTCTCTATCACACGGAGTAACAAATCCCAGTCTTGATCCATGCCAACCCAATAGACACCCTCGGAGATACCTATAGAGCACCTTTATAGTCACCCAGTTAAGTTGCGACATTTGATACACACAAGGTACTCCTTCGGTTTTAGTGGGTTGCATGATCTCATGGTCATAGGAACATATACTTGACATGAAGAAAACAATAGCAATAAACTGACACGATCATATGCTACGTTTGTAGTTTGGGTCTTGCCCATCACATCATTCTCCTAATGATGAGATCCCGTTACCAAATGACATATCATTTCCATGACTAGGAAACCATAGCCATCTTTGATCAACGAGCTAGTCTATTAGAGGCATACTAGGGACATGGTGTTGTCTATGTATCCACACATGTATCTGAGTTTCCGATCAACACAATTATAGCATGGATAATAAACGATTATCATGAACAAGGAAATATGATAATAACTAATTTATTATTTCCTCTAGGGCATATTTCCAACAGTCTCCCACTTGCACTAGAGTTAATAATCTAGTTCACATCACCATGTGATTCGCATTGTTATGAATCTAACACACAATGAGTTCTAGGGTTCGATCATGCTTTGCATGTGAGAGAGGTCTTATAGTCAACGGGTCTGCGACATTCAGATCCATGTGTACTTTGCAAATATCTATGTCAAACTGTAAATACTGCTACCACACTCCACTTGGAGCAATTCCAAATGGCTTCTGCACTATACGTATCCGGATTGCTACTAAGAGTCATCCGGATGGGTGTTAAAGCTTGCATCGACGTAACTCTTTTACGACGAACTCTTTATCACCTCCATAATCGAGAAACATTTCCTTAGTATTTTAGTTACTAAGGATGATCTTGACCGTTGTCTAGTGATCCACTCCTGGATCACTCTTGTACCCCTTGATGGACTCATGGCAAGGCACACACAGGTGCGGTACACATCATGGCATACTATACAGAGCCTATGGCTAAGGCATAGGGGACAACATTCGTCCTTTATCTTTCTTCTGCCGTGGTCGAGCTTTGAGTCTCACTCAACTTCACACCTTACAAAGCAGGCGAGAACACTTCTCTCTGACTGATCCATTTTGAACTCTTTCAAAATCTTGTCAAGGTATGTACTCATTCAAAGTCTCATCAAGCATCTCGATCTATCTCTATAGATCTTGATGCTCAACAATTAGGTAGCTTTATCCAGGTCTTCCTTTGAAAAACTCCTTTCAAACAACCATTTATGCTTTCTAGAAATTCTATATCATTTCCGATCAACAATATGTCAACCACATATTCTTATCAGAAACTCTATAGTGCTCCCACTCACTTTATTGTAAATACAAGTTTCTCATAAACTTTGTATAGACTCAAAAACTTCGATCACCTCATCAAAGTGTATATTCCAACTCCGAGATGCTTGCTTCAGTCCATAGAAGGATCATTGAAGCTTGCTTACCTTTTAGCATCCTTAGGACTGACAAAACCTTCAGGTTGTATCTCATACAACCTTCCCTTAAGGAAGGAAACGATGTTTTGACATCCATCTACCAGATTTCATAATTGAAAAATGCAGCAACTGCTAACATAATTCCAACAGACTTAAGCATCGCTACGAGTGAGAAAGTCTCATCGCAGTTAACTCCTTGAACTTGTCGGAAACTTCTTTGCGACAAGTCGATCTCTATAAATGGTGACATTTACCATCAACGTCTGTCATCATCTCAAAGGTCCATTTGTACTCGACGACCTGCTGTCCAACGAGCAAGTCTACCAAAGTCTATACTTGGCTTTCATACATGGATCCTTTCTCGGATTTCATGGCCTCTAACCAATTGTCGGAATCCGAGCCCATCATCACTTCTCCACAGCTCGTAGATTCATCGTTGTCCAACAACATGACCTCCAAGACAGGGTTGTCATACCGCTCAGGAGCAGTACACATCCTTGTCGACCTACGAGGTTCGATAGTAACTTGATCCGAAGCTTCATGATCATCATCATTTACTTCCTCTTCAACTGACGTAGGTTCCATAGAAACATCTTTCTGCGCTCTGCTACTCTCTGGTTGAAACAAAGGTTCAACAACCTCATCAAGTTCTATCTTCCTCCCACTCAATTCTTTCGAGAGAAACTTTTCCTCGAGAAAGGACCCAGTTTCAACAATAAACATTTTATGCTTGGATCTGAGATAGAAGGTTCACCCAACTGTTCTTAGGGTATTCTATTAAGATGCATTTGTCCGCTTTGGGTTCGAGCTCATTAGGTGAAAACATTTTTCCACACAAGCGTCGCAGCCCCAAACATTAAGAAATGATAGCTTGGGTATCTATCAAATCCTATTCACACGGTGTCATCTCAACGGATTTAGATGGTGCCCTATTTAAAGTGAATGTAGTTGTCTCTAATGCATAACCCCAAAATTATAATAGCAAAACGATAAGAGACATCATAGCACGCACCATATCCAATAGAGCACGACTATGATATTCGGACACACCATCACACTATGGTGTTCCAGGTGGCGTGAGTTGTGAAACAACTTTCACATTGTCTAAAGTTGAATGCCAAACTCGTAACTCAGATATTCACCTCCATGATCATAGCGCAGACATCTTCTTGTCACGATGATCTTTAAACTTCACTCTGAATTTGCTTGAACCTTTCAAACGATCCAGACTTGTGTTTCATTAAGTAAATATACACCATATCTACTCAAATCATTAGTGAAGGTAAGAAAATAATGATATCCACCGCACGCTACAAGACTCATTGGATTGCATACATCAACATGTATCATTTCCAATAAATCACTTGCTCGCTCCATCAAACCAGAAAACGGGGTCCTTAGTCATCTTGACTAGGAGGCATGGTTCGCATGTCTCAACCGATTCGAAATCGAATGAGTCCAAAGACCCATCAGCATGGAGTTTGTTCATGTGTTTTATACCAATATGACATTTAGCGGCAGTGCCACAAGTATGTGGTACTATCATATTAACTTTGTATCTTTTGGCATCAATGTTATGAACATGTGTATTACTACGATCAAGATGCAACAAACCATTTTCACCGGGTGCATGACCATTGAAGGTATTATTCATGTAAACAGAATAACCATTATTCTCTAACTTAAATGAATAACCGTGTTGCAATAAACACAATTTAATCACGTTCATGCTCAATGCAAGACACCAAATAACATTTATTTAGGTTCGTCACTAATCCTGAAGGTAGAGAGAGCGTGCGATGTTGATCACATCAACCTTGGAAACATTTCCAACACACATCATCACCTCACCCTTAGCTAGTTCTCCGTTCATTCCGTTGCTTTTATTTCGAGTTACTAACATTTAGCAACCGAATCGGTATCCAATACCCAGGTGCTACTAGGAGTACTAGCAAGGTACACATCAATAACACGTATATCAAATATACTTCTGTTGACGTTGCCAGCATTCTTATCTACCAAGTATCTAGGGTTGTTCCGCTTCAGGGACCGCTCTCCTCATAATCGAAGCACTTAGTCTCGGGTTTGGGTTCAACTTTGGGTTGCTTCACTGGAGCAGCAACTGACTTGCCATCCATGAAGTTTCCCTCCTTGCCCTTGCCCTTCTCGAAACTAGTGGTTTTACTAACCAACAGCACTTGATGCTCCTTCTTGATTTCTACCTTCGCGGTGTCAAACATCGCAAATAGCTCAGGGATCATTATTTCTATCACTGGCATTTTATAGTTCATCACCAAGTTCTAGTAGCTTAGTGATAGTGACTTGGAGAACTATATCAATCGCTATCTTATCTGGAAGATAAACTCCCACTCGATTCAAGCGATTGTAGCACCCAGACAATCTGAGCACATGCTCAACGATTGAGCTATTCTCTTTCATCTTGCAGGCAAAGAATCTTGTTGGAGATCTCACATCTTGCAACATGGGCACGAGCCTGAGATCCTAATTTCAGCTCTTCGAACATCTCATATGTTCCGTGATGTTCAAAATGTTTCGGAGCCTCAATTCTAAGCCGTAATGCATGACGCACTAAACTATCAAGTAGTCATCGGAACGTGCCTATCAGATGTTCACAACATCTACAGACGACACCAGAGGGGTTGGCACACCGAGCGGTGCATTAAGAACATAAGCCTTTTGTGCAGCAATGAGGACAATCCTCAGATAACAGACCCGGTCCGCAATATTGCTACCATCATCTTTCAACTCTATTTCTGTAGAAATATATAAAAAATCAAGGGAGCTACAGTGCGAGCAAGTAATCTACAGCATAATTTGCAAAGACACTACTGACTATGTTCATGATAATGAGTTCAATTAATCATATTACTGAAGAACTCCCACTCAAATTGACATTCCTCCAGTCATTCGAGTGATACATGATCCAAATTCACCAACTCAAGTCCGATCATCACGTGAGTTGAGGTGGTTTCACTGGTGAACATCATCATGTTGATCATATCTACTATATGACTCATGTTCCACCTTTCGGTCTCTTGTCTTCCGAGGCCATGTCTGTACATGCTAGGCTCGTCAAGTTTAACCTGAGTGTTCTGCATGTGCAACACTAGCTTGCACCCGTTGTATGTGAACATAGAGTCTATCATACCCGATCATCACGTGGTGTCTAGACACGACAAACTTTCGCAACGGTGCACACTCGGGGAGAACACAATTCATCTTGAAATTTAAGTGAGGGATCACCTTATAATGCTACCATCGTACTAAGCAAAAAAATGTGCATAAAAGGATTAACATCACATGCAATTCATAAGTGACATGATATGGCCATGAACTTGTACTACTATTGCTACCGTTTAGCGATAAAGTAAAGCATTACATAGCGCTTAATGATTGACACGCAGGTCATACAATAATTAAAGACAACCCTATGGCTCCTGCCGGTTGCCGTACTCATCGACATGCAAGTCGTGATATTGTATACAACACATGATCATCTCATACATCACATATATCACATCATGTAATTGGCCATATCACATCACAACATACCCTGCAAAAACAAGTTAGACGTCCTCTAATTGTTGTTGCATGTTTTATGTGGCTGCTACGGGTATCTAGCAAGAACAATTCTCACCTATGCAAAAACCACAATGGTGATACATAAGTTGCTTTTCAACCTTCTCAGGGACCGCCTTTGTCGAATCTGATCCAACTAAAGTAAGAGAAACAGACACCCGTCAGCCATCTTTGTGCAATGAGGTTACACGTTAGTCGATGGAACCGGTCTCTCATAAGCATACGAGTAAGGTTGGTCCGGGCCGCTTCATCCCACAATACCGCTGAACCAAAACACGACCAAGGGAGGAAGCAATCTAAGCATCAACGCCCACAAATTCTTTGTGTTCTACTCGAGATCTCATCTACACATAGACCTAGCTCATGATGCCACCACTGGGGAATGTTGCATGGGAAACAAAAAATTTCCTACGCACATGCAAGATCTATCCATGGTGATGAGCATCTACGAGAGGGAGAGTGGATCTACATACCCTTGTAGATCGCTAAGCAGGAAGCGTTAAGAAACGCGGTTGGTGTAGTAGAACGTCTTCCCGATCCAAATCGCCGAGCGTCCCGCAATCTCATCACGATCCATACTGCGATCCAATCACGATCTGTCCCGCTAATTCATCATGATCCATCTCGCGATCTTGATCACGGTCCTTCCGAGCTAGCACCGAACGGACGGCACCTTAGCGTTCAGCACACGTATAGCTCGATGACGATCTTCGCCTTCTTGATCCAGCAGGAGGGATCAGAGAGGTAGATGAGTTCTCCATCAACGCGACGGCGTTGCGGTGATGGCGGTGGATGAATTCCAGCAGGGCTTCGCCTAAGCACCACTGAAAACAGATCTAGAGGAGAAAACGATCTAGAGGAACGGGTAGCACTTGGCTGAAAATCTTGTGCCAAAACCCTAAAACCCTCTAGTATATATAGGAGGAGAGGAGGAGGAGGCTTGGCTCCCAAGAATCCAGCCCTTGGGTTGGCCGAACCAGGAGGGAGTCCTCCTCCTCCTCTACTCCTAGTAGGATTAGGACTCCTTCCTAATTTAGCCCTTTTTGCCTTTTTCCATCTTTTTCCTTTTGGGCTTTTTCTTCCTAGCCGCATGGGCCCTTTGTGGGACTTCCTCCATCCCACTAAGGGCTGGTATTCATCCTCTCACAGCCCATGTAGCCTCTTGGGTCGAAATACCCATCCCGATGGTCTCCCGGTACACTACCCGCACTCCCGGTACACTACCGATGAGCCCGAAACTTTTCCGGCGACCAAAATAGGACTTACTATATATAAATCTTTACCTCCGGACCATTTTGGAGCTCCTCGTGATGTGTGGGATCTCATCCGGGACTCTGAACAACCTTCGGTCACCACCATACATAACTCTATACTACCGAAACGTCATCGAACCTTAAGTGTGCAGACCCTGCGGGTTCGAGAACTATGTAGACATGACCGAGACACCTCGACGGTCAATAACCAATAGCGGGAACTAGATGCCCATATTGGCTCCTACATATTATACGAAGATCTTTATCGATCGAAACTCTATGTCAAGGATTTAGTTAATCCCGTATGATGTTCCCTTTGTTCTTGGGTATGTTACTTGCCTGAGATTCAATCGTCGGTATCTCCATACCTAGTTCAACCTCGTAACTGGCAAGTCTCGTTACTCGTTCCGTAATACAAGATCCCGTGACTAACACTTAGTCACATTGCTTGCAAGGCTTGTTGTGATGTTGTATTACCGAGTGGGCCCTGAGATACCTCTTTGTCACACGGAGTGACAAATCCTAGTCTTGATCCATGCCAACCCAACAGACACCCTCGGAGATACCTGTAGAGCACCTTTATAGTCACCTAGTTATGTTGTGACGTTTGATACACACAAGTTACTCCTCCGGTGTTAGTGAGTTGCATGATGTCATGGTCATAGGAACATATACTTGACATGCAGAAAACAGTAGCAATAAACTGACATGATCATATGCTGCGTTTGTAGTTTGGGTCTTGTCCATCACATCATTCTCCTAATGATGAGATCCCGTTACCAAATGACATCTCATGTGCATGACTAGGAAACCATAGCCATCTTTGATCAACGAGCTAGTCTATTAGAGGCATACTAGGGACATGGTGTTGTCTATGTATCCACACATGTATCTGAGTTTCCGATCAACACAATTATAGCATGGATAATAAATGATTATCATGAACAAGGAAATATGATAATAACTAATTTATTATTGCCTCTAGGGCATATTTCCAACACAAGCTTGCCTCATCTGTCCTTTTTTGGCGGATATTTTTTCCTCTCTCCCTCTTCTCGTGGACATGTTCGGTATGATGCCAGGTAACCGGCTAATAGACCGGGGATCGAGTTCAAAAACAAATCACCTTATCTATCATGTTCTCGGCGTCTTGGTTTTCACTTTATATGCATCAATTCTGAACTATGTCTTGGGTCAATAGTTGGGTTGCTCGGCTCCTCTGCTTGCCCTTTACGTTCCGCTCGTTCGGCTAAAAGGCCAAAGGGAGCACCCCTGCGATTGTGCTTCCGGATAGTCTGGTCAAGCACCTCAGGGGAGAAAGCCGAATACGAACTGTCATAGTGTGCGAGATCTGGTCCGTGAACCTGAGCTGGAAGTATTATACTTCAATCCTCGTAAGCGGCTATTCCGTGTTATGCGAGGAACTTGCCCTTTGTGCAAACATTGTGATACCAGCTTTGCCCACGATTCGTATGAACATCACAACACTTCGGTGGCTACGCTTCCTGTAATCCTTTTTGCGCCCTTACGGCTAAGTGAACGAAATAAAGCACTATAGTCTGATTGCCTAGTCTGCCGCACTGTACCACCTTCGGGTTCCGATAATTCGGCTAAGGTACATAGTGCATTGGCATAGACACCCCATGTAGTATCTACATGGGGGCTGAAGCCGACGACTCACATATTTCAGTATTAAAAAACCACATAGGTGTTATAAAGGAATGCAAAACCATACAAGAACAAATACTAATATCATCAAAAGTTTGGACAAGTCTTTGGACGTGTTATAGTTTACTCAAATAAATGCTCGCCCGGACACTGGGACACTATCACCCGAGCACTCTCCATCACTCCATCAAAGTATAGCTCGGGCGTCTATGCTCCTTCCCGGGAGGCGGTGGGGCGGTGGCTACCTTCATAGGATCTAGCCCCGGCCAGTGCACCTTCGCTCTTGCAAGGGCGATCCGGACTCCCTCGATGTAGGAGGAGTGTTTGGCTTTGTCGAGGCGGGGCAAAGCAGCAATCAACCTCTGCCTGGCAGCAGCTCACCACGCCATAAGCGGATACGGAGGTCCTTCATGGCCGGCTCTGCCATCTGGTGCAGCTCCATCAACTCTTTTAGCTGCTCCACTAGAAGGGGAGGATGCACAGGGGCTCCGAAATGTGCCCAGAACAGTCGAGCTTCATCTCCTTCTCCCCGCAAGGCGAACAGCTGATTGGCGTCCACAACGCTCTTTTGGAGATCGGAGGATGCGCCTGAGGATCACCACACCTGGGTAAGCAATGTAAATTTGCTATCTCCGAATACGCACTTTAGTGAGTAGAGCTTACCATCTGTTATGACTTTGGCTTGGCGCACTTGCTCCTAGTAGAACTGTCCATCCACCCGCTCCTTATGGAGCTCGGTTGTTAAAGTGGACAGTTCGGCCGAGCTCGCCTTATTCTTCTGCTCCAAGGCCTCGCATCTTTCACTGGCGTCCTTGATCTCCTACTGGACCTCTGCCACGCGAGCCTCATACTTGCCACCGATGGCCCATATGGCAGAAAGAGCGACAGGCATTTCTTTAGCAACCGCCCTCTCGGCGCCCGCTTCGTCCTTCACGCGCTGGAGCTCAGCCTTGAGCCTCTCCATCTCCTTCGCTGAGGCTGCGCGTACATTATACAATGTGAAAAATCTGCATTGATAGTATTTAGACGATAGAGTTTAGACAAAGGCATTCAGATTCTGTTTTGACATACCTTGAGCCTCGTCGAACCTTCGGTTAAGGGCCTCAACTTCGTCTTCGTAGCGCTTAAGCTTCCGATTTAGCTCATCCATCTCGGCACCATTTATTGCCACCGCCAATGCCAAAGCCTGCATTACACACACAGTTGATATATTACATGGGTTCTCAATTCCCAAATTATAGACAATCCGATCATATGTCGAGTTATTGTAACATGCCAGACACTTAAAGTGTATCTAGTTCGATATCGGATACAGAAGTGACCCCTAGGTGAGCATTTTCACCTCACCTAGGGCTCGGGGGCTGCCATGTATATAATGTGAATAAATAAAAACTTTGCAAATAAGAACATCGGGTGACTTACTTGAAAACCACTAAGGAGACATTTGAAGGCCTCCTTCAGTTTGTTGTCAATGGATTGGAAGCTCCGAAATACCAAGGATGGAGGCACTCGATAGAGCCTCCTCCATGACCGACCACCTATTGGTCAGTGGTGTTGGTGATGATAGGATATCCGACCACCTACCGGGCATCGAACCGTTGCCTCCGGAGGCATAGTGTGCTCCGTAGATGTTTTCGAAGGGGACTGAGCACTCGCTCGTTCAGCCTCCTCGGTGTCGGGGAGGGGTGTCGCCCCCCAGTCTTTAGTGACCGAGGCATCAGCCTTGGCCATGGTATGGTCTCCCCTGCCGCCGGTGTCCGGCTTCATAGGAGCATGCTGGGACGACACCTCCATGGCATCCATCGTGGCGCCCGGTGTGGTGGGATGCGAGGCGACCCCGCTCTCCGCCAGTTCAGCAGGCGGGGTCTCCCCGTCCGATATCACCTCGATGGGGATAACGCATTGGGGGGCTGCAAAGCCAATAACCTGCATGTTAGCAAGCTCTAAATCTATTCGTAATGAATGGAAGGGTCTTCGTATCCTAACCTTTTCGGAGGGGGCTTGACCCATAGGTGTTGGAAATATGCCCTAGAGGCAATAATAAAATGGTTATTATTGTATTTCCTAGTTCATGATAATTGTCTATTATTCATGCTACAATTGTGTTAACCAGAAACCGTAATACATGTGTGAATACATAGACCATCACATGTCCCTAGTGAGCCTCTAGTTGGCTAGCTCGTTGATCAATAGATGGTCACGGTTTCATGACCATGGACATTGGATGTCGTTGATAACGGGATCACATCATTAGGAGAATGATGTGATGGACAAGACCCAATCCTAAGCATAGCACAAGATCGTGTAGTTCGTTTGCTAAAGCTTTTCAATGTCAAGTATCATTTCCTTAGACCATGAGATTGTGTAACTCCCGGATACCGTAGGAATGCTTTGGGTGTGCCAAACGTCACAACGTAACTGGGTGGCTATAAAGGTACGCTACGGGTATCTCCGAAAGTGTCTGTTGGGTTGACACGAATCAAGACTGGGATTTGTCACTCCGTGTGACGGAGAGGTATCTCTGGGCCCACTCGGTAAGACATCATCATAATGAGCTCAATGTGACTAAGGAGTTAGCCACGGGATGATGTGTTACGGAACGAGTAAAGAGACTTGCCGGTAACGAGATTGAACAAGGTATGGCGATACCGACGATCGAATCTCGGGCAAGTACCATACCGATAGACAAAGGGAATTGTATACGGGATTGATTGAATCCCTGACATCGTGGTTCATCCGATGAGATCATCGTGGAGTACGTGGGAGCCAACATGGGTATCCAGATCCCGCTGTTGGTTATTGGCCGGAGAGGTGTCTCGGTCATGTCTACGTGTCTCCCGAACCCGTAGGGTCTACACACTTAAGGTTCGATGACGCTAGGGTTATAGGGAAAAGGTATACGTGATTACCGAAGGTTGTTCGGAGTCCCGGATGAGATCCCGGATGTCACGATGAGCTCCGGAATGGTCCGGAGGTAAAGATTGATATATAGGAAGTCCAGTTTTGGTCACCGGAAAGTTTTCGGGCTCATCGGTAGTGTACCGGGAGTGCCGGGAGGGTGCCGGAGGACCCCCGGGAGGGGTGTGACGACCAAAGGACCACATGGGCTGTTAGATAAAGTGTGCCAGCCCTTATTGGGCTGGGCAAGACTTTTGCTAAAGGCCCATGTGGCTGGAGATAAGGAGATAAGGCAAAAAGGATTTAAAAGGAGGAGATCCACCTCCCTTGTGGGAGGTGGACTCTCCCTTTAATTCAGCCGGCCATCTCCTCTTTGGAGTAGAGGCCAAGCCAGCCCTCCACGTCCCTCCTCCTATATATACTTGAGGTTTTGGATGTTTTGCGACAGGATTTGATCTCTCTCTCTCACGGCGAAGCCCTACCTCTCTTCTTCCTCCTCCGCAGCGCTTAGGCGAAGCCCTGTCGGAATACCTTGCTACTCCACCACCACCACGCCGTCGTGCTGCTGTTGGAGCCCTTCCCCAACCTCTCCTTCCTCCTTGCTGGATCAAGGTGTTGGAGACGTCACCGGGCTGCACGTGTGTTGAACGCGGAGGTGCCGTCCGTTCGGCACTTGATCGGATCTACCGCGATCTGAATCGCTGCGAGTACGACTCCATCAACCGCATTCTTGTAACGCTTCCGCTTAGCGATCTTCAAAGGTATGAAGATGCAATCTCTCCCCTCTTGTTGCTGGTTTCTCCATAGATAGATCTTGGTGAACGTAGGAAAATTTTGATTTACTACTACGTCTCCCAACAGTGGCATCATGAGCTAGGTCTATGCGTAGAATCTATGCACGAGTAGAACACAAAGCAGTTGTGGGCGTCGAGTTTGTTAATTTGCTTGCCGCTACTAGTCTTATCTTGATTCGGCGGTATTGTGGGATGAAGCGGCCCGGACCAACTTTACACGTACGCTTACGTGAGACCGGTTCCACCGCCTGACATGCACTAGATGCATAAGGTGGCTAGCGGGTGTCTGTCTCTCCTACCTTAGTCGGATCGGATTCGATGAAAAGGGTCCTTATGAAGGGTAAATAGCAATTGGCAAATCACGTTGTGGTGTTGACGTAGGTAAGAAACGTTCTTGCTAGTAACCTATAGCAGCCACGTAAAAACTTGCAACTACAAATTAGAGGACGTCTAACTTGTTTTTGCAGCATGTGCCTTGTGATGTGATATGGCCAAAGGATGTGATGTGATGCATTGTGATGTATGAATTGATCATGTTCTTGTAATAGGATTCACGACTTGCATGTCGATGATTATGACAACCGGCAGGAGCCATAGGAGTTGTCTTATTTATTGTATGACCAGCGTGTCAATCATAAACGCCATGTAATTACTTTACTTTATTGCTAAGCGTTAGCCATAGTAGTAGAAGTAATAGTTGGCGAGACAACTTCATGAAGACACAATGATGGAGATCATGATGATGGAGATCATGGTGTCGTGCCGGTGACAGTGATGATCATGGTGCCCCGAAGATGGAGATCATAGGAGCAAAATGATATTGGCCATATCATGTCACTATATTGATTGCATGTGATGTTTATCATGTTTACATCTTATTTGCTTAGAACGATGGTAGTAAATAATATGATCTCTCAATAAAATTTCAAGAGAAGTGTTCACCCTAACTGTGCACCGTTGCTAAGGATCGTTGTTCCGAAGCACCACGTGATGATCGGGTGTGATAGGTTCTAACGTTCGCATACAACGGGTGTAAGCCAGATTTACACACGCGAAACACTTAGGTTGACTTGACGAGCCTAGCATGTACAGACATGGCCTCGGAACACGGAAGACCGAAAGGTCGAACATGAGTCGTATAGAAGATACGATCAACATGAAGATGTTCACCATGGATGACTAGTCCGTCTCACGTGATGATCGGACACGGGCTAGTTGACATGGATCATGTATCACTTGGAAGACTAGAGAGATGTCTGTCTAAGTGGGAGTTCATTAATTTGATTAAGTGAACTTAATTATCATGAACTTAGTCTAAAATTGTCTTTACAATCTATGATGTAGATCCAATGGCCAACGCGAATGTCACCCTCAATTTCAACGCGTTCCTAGAGAAAACCAAGCTGAAATATGATGGAAGCAACTATGCGGACTGGGTCCGTAGCTTGAGGATCATCCTCATAGCTTCCAAGAGATTGTATGTCCTAGATGCACCGCTAGGTGACGCACCCGTTCTCCCAGCGGAACAAGATGTTATGAACACTTGGCAATCACGCTGCGATGATTACTCCCTTGTTCAATGCGGCATGCTTTACAGTCTAGAACCGGGGCTCCAAAAGCGTTTTGAGCAACACGGAGCATATGAGATGTTCCAGGAGCTGAAACTGGTTTTTCAAGCTCATGCCCGGCTCGAGAGATATGATGTCTCCGACAAGTTCTTCAGCTGTAAGATGGAGGAGCATAGTTCTGTCAGTGAGCACATCCTAAAGATGTCTGGGCTACACAGCCGCTTGACTCAGCTGGGGGTTAATATCCCGGATGACTCGGTCATTGACAGAATCCTCCAGTCGCTTCCACCTAGCTTCAAGAGCTTTGTGATGAACTACAACATGAAAGGTATGGAGAAGTCCATTCCTGAGTTGTACTCGATGCTGAAATCAGCGGAGGTCGAGATCAAAAAGGAGCATCAAGTGTTGATGGTGAATAAGACCACTAGTTTCAAGAAAGGCAAGGGTAAGAAGAACTTCAAGAAGGACGGCAAAGCTGTTGCCGCGCCCGGTAAGCAAGTTGCCGGGAAGAAGAAGAAAGATGGACCCAAGCCTGAGACTGAGTGCTTTTATTGCAAGGGTACCGGTCACTGGAAGCGGAACTGCCCCAAGTATTTAGCGGATAAGAAGGACGGCAACATTAAAGGTATATGTGATATACTTGTTATTGATGTGTACTTGACCAGCGCTCGTAGTAGCTCCTGGGTATTTGATACCGGTGCAGTTGCTCACATTTGTAACTCCAAGCAGGAGCTGCGGAATAAGCGGAGGCTGGCCAAGGATGAGGTGACGATGCGTGTCGGGAATGGTTCCAAGGTCGATGTGATCGCCGTCGGCACGTTACCTCTACATCTACCTTCGGGATTAGTTTTAAACCTTAATAATTGTTATTTAGTACCAGCTTTGAGCATGAACATTGTATCTGGATCTCGCTTGATGCGAGATGGCTACTCATTTAAATCCGAGAATAATGGTTGTTCTATTTATATGAGAGAAATGTTTTATGCTCATGCCCCGCTGGTCAATGGTTTATTTTTGATGAATCTCGAACGTGATGTTACACATGTCCATAGTGTGAGTACCAAAAAGTGTAAAGTTGATAACGATAGTCCCACTTACATGTGGCACTGCCGTCTTGGCCATATTGGTGTCAAACGCATGAAGAAGCTCCATGCCGATGGAATTTTGGAGTCACTTGATTTCGAATCATTTGACACATGCGAACCATGCCTCATGGGCAAGATGACCAAGACTCTGTTCTCCGGAACAATGGAGCGAGCAACTGACTTGTTGGAAATAATACATACCGATGTATGCGGTCCAATGAGCGTCGAGGCTCGCGGTGGCTACCGTTATGTTCTCACCCTCACTGATGACTTGAGTAGATACGGTTATGTCTACTTAATGAAACACAAGTCTGAAACTTTTGAAAGGTTCAAGGAATTTCAGAGTGAGGTCGAGAATCAACGTGACAGGAAAATAAAATGCCTACGATCTGATCGTGGCGGAGAATATTTAAGTCACGAGTTTGGCACGCACCTTAGGAAATGTGGAATTGTTTCACAACTCACGCCGCCCGGCACACCCCAGCGAAATGGTGTGTCTGAACGTCGTAATCGCACTCTATTGGATATGGTGCGATCTATGATGTCTCTTACCGACTTACCGCTATCATTTTGGGGATATGCATTAGAGACTGCCGCATTCACTTTAAATAGGGCACCGTCTAAATCCGTTGAGACGACACCGTATGAATTGTGGTTTGGAAAGAAACCTAAGCTGTCGTTTCTAAAAGTTTGGGGATGCGATGCTTATGTGAAGAAACTTCAACCTGAGAAGCTCGAACCCAAAGCGGAAAAGTGCGTCTTCATAGGATATCCCAAGGAGACTATTGGGTATACCTTCTACCTACGATCCGAAGGCAAAGTCTTTGTTGCCAAGAATGGATCCTTTCTCGAGAAAGAGTTTCTCTCGAAAGAAGTAAGTGGGAGGAAAATAGAACTTGATGAGGAAATTGTACCTCCACTCGAACCGGAGAGTAGCGCAGCACAGGAAGTTGTTTCTGTGGAGCCTACACCGGCTAGAGAGGAAGTTAATGATGATGATCATGAAACTTCAGATCAAGTTGCTATTCGAAGGTCCACCAGGACACGTTCCGCACCAGAGTGGTACGGCAATCCTGTCCTAGAGATCATGTTGTTGGACAACGGTGAACCTTCGAACTATGAAGAAGCGATGGCGGGCCCGGATTCCAACAAATGGCTTGAGGCCATGAAATCCGAGATAGGATCCATGTATGAGAACAAAGTATGGACTTTGGTGGACTTGCCTAATGATAAGCGAGCCATTGAAAACAAATGGATCTTTAAGAAGAAGACTGACGCGGACGGTAATGTCACCGCCTATAAAGCTCGGCTTGTCGCTAAGGGTTATCGACAAGTTCAAGGAGTTGACTACGATGAGACTTTCTCACCCGTAGCGATGCTAAAGTCAGTCCGAATCATGTTAGCAGTTGCCGCATTTTATGATTATGAGATCTGGCAAATGGACGTCAAAACGGCATTCCTTAATGGCTTCCTCAAGGAAGAACTGTATATGATGCAGCCGGAAGGTTTTGTCGATCCTAAAGATGCTAACAAGGTATGCAAGCTCCAGCGCTCCATCTATGGGCTGGTGCAAGCATCTCGGAGTTGGAACATTCGCTTTAATGAGGTGATTAAAGCGTTTGGGTTTGTACAGGTTTATGGAGAACCTTGTATTTACAAGAAAGTGAGTGGGAGCTCTATAGCATTTCTTATACTGTATGTGGATGACATGCTGATAATGGGAAATAATATAGAACTCTTGGAAAGTATCAAGGCCTACTTGAATAAGTGTTTTTCAATGAAGGACCTTGGAGAAGCTGCTTACATATTAGGTATTAAGATCTATAGAGATAGATCGAAACGCCTCATTGGTCTTTCACAAAGCACATACCTTGAAAAGATATTGAAGAAGTTCAATATGCATCAGTCCAAGAAGGGGTTCTTGCCTGTGTTGCAAGGTGTGAGATTGAGTACGACTCAATGCCCGACCACGGCAAAGGATAGAGAAGAGATGAGTGTCATCCCCTATGCTTCAGCCATAGGCTCTATCATGTATGCCATGCTGTGTACCAGACCTGATGTGAACCTTGCCATAAGTTTGGTAGGGAGGTACCAAAGTGATCCCGGAGCGGAACACTGGACAGCGGTCAAGAATATCCTGAAGTACCTGAAAAGGACAAAGGACATGTTTCTCATATATGGAGGTGCCGAAGAGCTCGTCGTAAAGGGTTACGTCGACGCTAGCTTCGACACAGATCCGGACGACTCTAAGTCGCAAACCGGATACGTGTATATTTTGAATGGAGGGGCAGTCAGCTGGAGTAGCAGCAAGCAAAGCGTCGTGGCGGCATCTACATGTGAAGCGGAGTACATAGCTGCTTCGGAAGCAGCAAAGGAGGGAGTCTGGATGAAGGAGTTCATCACCGACCTAGGAGTGATTCCAAATGCGTCGGGCCCGATGACTCTACTCTGTGACAACACTGGAGCTATTGCCCTTGCGAAGGAGCCCAGGTTTCACAAGAAGACAAGACACATCAAGCGCCGCTTCAACTCCATCCGTGATTACATTCAGGAGGGAGACATAGATATTTGTAAAGTGCATACGGATCTGAATGTCGCAGATCCGTTGACTAAACCTCTCTCACGAGCAAAACATGATCAACACCAGAACGCTATGGGTGTTCGATTCATGACAATGTAACTAGATTATTGACTCTAGTGCAAGTGGGAGACTGTTGGAAATATGCCCTAGAGGCAATAATAAAATGGTTATTATTGTATTTCCTAGTTCATGATAATTGTCTATTATTCATGCTACAATTGTGTTAACCAGAAACCGTAATACATGTGTGAATACATAGACCATCACATGTCCCTAGTGAGCCTCTAGTTGGCTAGCTCGTTGATCAATAGATGGTCACGGTTTCATGACCATGGACATTGGATGTCGTTGATAACGGGATCACATCATTAGGAGAATGATGTGATGGACAAGACCCAATCCTAAGCATAGCACAAGATCGTGTAGTTCGTTTGCTAAAGCTTTTCAATGTCAAGTATCATTTCCTTAGACCATGAGATTGTGTAACTCCCGGATACCGTAGGAATGCTTTGGGTGTGCCAAACGTCACAACGTAACTGGGTGGCTATAAAGGTACGCTACGGGTATCTCCGAAAGTGTCTGTTGGGTTGACACGAATCAAGACTGGGATTTGTCACTCCGTGTGACGGAGAGGTATCTCTGGGCCCACTCGGTAAGACATCATCATAATGAGCTCAATGTGACTAAGGAGTTAGCCACGGGATGATGTGTTACGGAACGAGTAAAGAGACTTGCCGGTAACGAGATTGAACAAGGTATGGCGATACCGACGATCGAATCTCGGGCAAGTACCATACCGATAGACAAAGGGAATTGTATACGGGATTGATTGAATCCCTGACATCGTGGTTCATCCGATGAGATCATCGTGGAGTACGTGGGAGCCAACATGGGTATCCAGATCCCGCTGTTGGTTATTGGCCGGAGAGGTGTCTCGGTCATGTCTACGTGTCTCCCGAACCCGTAGGGTCTACACACTTAAGGTTCGATGACGCTAGGGTTATAGGGAAAAGGTATACGTGATTACCGAAGGTTGTTCGGAGTCCCGGATGAGATCCCGGACGTCACGAGGAGCTCCAGAATGGTCCGGAGGTAAAGATTGATATATAGGAAGTCCAGTTTTGGTCACCGGAAAGTTTTCGGGCTCATCGGTAGTGTACCGGGAGTGCCGGGAGGGTGCCGGAGGACCCCCGGGAGGGGTGTGACGACCAAAGGACCACATGGGCTGTTAGATAAAGTGTGCCAGCCCTTATTGGGCTGGGCAAGACTTTTGCTAAAGGCCCATGTGGCTGGAGATAAGGAGATAAGGCAAAAAGGATTTAAAAGGAGGAGATCCACCTCCCTTGTGGGAGGTGGACTCTCCCTTTAATTCAGCCGGCCATCTCCTCTTTGGAGTAGAGGCCAAGCCAGCCCTCCACGTCCCTCCTCCTATATATACTTGAGGTTTTGGATGTTTTGAGACAGGATTTGATCTCTCTCTCTCACGGCGAAGCCCTACCTCTCTTCTTCCTCCTCCGCAGCGCTTAGGCGAAGCCCTGTCGGAATACCTTGCTACTCCACCACCACCACGCCGTCGTGCTGCTGTTGGAGCCCTTCCCCAACCTCTCCTTCCTCCTTGCTGGATCAAGGTGTTGGAGACGTCACCGGGCTGCACGTGTGTTGAACGCGGAGGTGCCGTCCGTTCGGCACTTGATCGGATCTACCGCGATCTGAATCGCTGCGAGTACGACTCCATCAACCGCGTTCTTGTAACGCTTCCGCTTAGCAATCTTCAAAGGTATGAAGATGCAATCTCTCCCCTCTCGTTGCTGGTTTCTCCATAGATAGATCTTGGTGAACGTAGGAAAATTTTGATTTACTACTACGTCTCCCAACAATAGGCTCCTTCGCGGAACCTCCTCGAGGTCTTCGGACGCGGTGTCTGGGTCCGAACTATCATCAGACAGAATCACCCGCGCCCGACGCACCCTCTTCTAGGCAGCAGGAGGGACCTGCTCTGGAGTGTCCGAAGACGGCGCTCTCTTCCTGGCACGGGGGGAATTACCTCACCCCTCGCCCTCAGCCTTGGCCCCCTCCTCCTCCTCCTCCTCCTCCTCCTCTTCCTCTTCCTCCTCCTTAGCCTCCTCCTAATTCGAGGCAGCGGGGGTATCCTCGGATGCAGCGTGAGGCTGGTCCATGATGCGAATGCCAGCCAGGCCTATTTTCTTCTTCTTCTTCTCTTTTTTCGTGGGAGCCTCGTAAGGCTTTACCACGAGAATTTTTGCTAACAGCCCGGTCCTCTAGTCTTCGGACTGAGGCGCTAGACTGTTGATGTTAACACCTTTCTTCAACCATCTCTACAAAGGCAGATCGGATAAGGGGTTATGAGAACTCGTTTTGTAATGGAGCCGACCAAGCTAGGATGTATCGTACCCCAGATTCGGGCTTGGCGGCGTGCAGACTCTTGTCCTCCTCCTCGGATGGCCAGCTCTTCCATGATTTGAAGAGAGCCTTCCACAACTTCTCCTGCATAGTGTGGAAGAGATTTTGGACTGTGGGCTCGGTGTTGAGCTCACGAGCCTACAAGAGAGTGTCCCGGCGCTGGCAAGGAAGGATGCGTCTTCGGAGCATCACCTAGACTACTGATACATCCATTTTGCATGATGATTTTATATTGATATTTATTGCATTATGGTCTGTTATTACACATTTTGGTACAATACTTATGCCTTTTCTCTCTTATTTTACAAGGTCTACATGAAGAGGGAGAATGCCGACAGCTGGAGTTCTGGACTGGAAAAGGAGCAAATCTCAGATACCTATTCTGCACAACTCCAAAAGTCCTGAAAATCTACGAAGAATTATTTTGGAATATATAAAAAAATACTGGGCGAAAGAAATACATCAGGGGGCCTACAAGGGAGCCACATGCCTGCTGGGCGTGACCACCTCTAGCCGCGCCCCTGGGGCTTGTGGCCCATCTGACAGCCCTCCGGTGCCCATCTTCTTCTATATTGAGGGTTTCGTCCTGGAAAAAATCATATCAGAGCTTTCGGGACAAAGCGCCGCCGTCTCAAGGTGGAACTTGGGCAGAACCAATCTAGAACTTCCCTCCGCGAGGGGGAAATCAAAGCCATCGTCATCACCAATGATCCTCTCATCGAGAGGGGGTCAATCTCCAGCAACATCTTCATCAGCACCATCTCCTCTCCAAACCCTAGTTCATATCTTGTATCCGATCTTTGTCTCAAAACCTTAGATTTGTACCCGTGGGTTGCTAGTAGTGTTCATTACTCCTTGTAGTTGGTGGAAGATTATATGTTTAGATCCTTGATCATCACTTATACTCCTCTGATTATGAACATGAATATGCTTTGTGAGTAGTTACATTTGTTCCTGAGGATATGGGATAAGTCTTGTTATAAGTAATCATGTGAATTTGGTATTCGTTCGATATTTTAATGAGATGTATGTTGTCTCTCCTCTAGTGGTGTTATGTGAATGTCGACTACATAACACTTCGCCATTGTTTGGTCCTAGAGGAAGGCATTGGAAAGTAATAAGTAGATGATGGGTTGCTAGAGTGACATAAGCTTAAACCCTAGTTTATGCGTTGCTTCGTAAGGGGCTAATTTGGATCCACATGTTTCATGTTATGGTTAGATTTATCTTAATTCTTCTTTCGTAGTTGTGGATGCTTGCCGGAGGGGCTAATCATAAGTGCGAGGCTTGTCCAGGTAAGGACAGCACCCAAGCACCGATCCACCCACATATCAAATTATGAAAGTAGCGAACGTGAATCAAATGAGCATGATGAAAACTAGCTTGACATAAATTCCCATGTGTCCTCGGGAGCGCTTTGATTTATATAAGAGTTTGTCCAGGCTTATCCTTTGCTATAAAAAGGATTGGGCCACCTTGCTGCACCATTGTTACAATTGTTACTTGCTACCCGTTAAAAATTATCTTATCACAAAACTATCTGTTACCGATAACTTCAGTGCTTGTAGAGAATACCTTACTGAGAACCGCTTGTCATTTCCTTCTGCTCCTCGTTGGGTTCGACACTCTTACTTATTGAAAGGACTACAATAGATCCCATACACTTGTGGGTCATCAAGACTCTTTTCTGGCACCGTTGCCGGGGAGTGAAGCGCCTTTGGTGACTGGAAATTGGTAAGGAAAATTTTATATAGTGTGCAGAAATCTACTGTCACTTGTTACTATGGAAAGTAATCCTTTGAGGGGCTTGTTCGGGGTATCTTCACCTCGACCAGAAACACAAAGAGTTGTCCCTCAACCTACTAAACCTACTAAAAGTATTTATTATGAAATTCCTTCGGGTATGATAGAGAAATTGCTAGCTAATCCTTATGCAGGAGATGGAACACTACATCTTGATTTGCATTTAATCTATGTAGACGAAGTCTGTGGATTATTTAAGCTTGCAGGTCTGCCCGAGGATCACGTCAAGAAGAAGGTCTTTCCTTTATCTTTGAAGGAGAAGGCATTGACATGGTATAGGCTATGTGATGATATTGGATCATGGAGCTACAACCGACTGAAAATGGATATTCATCATAGGTTCTATCCTATGCATCTAGTTCATCGTGATCGGAATTATATTTATAATTTTTGGCCTCGTGAAGCAGAAAGAATCGCTCAAGCTTGGGGGAGGCTTAAGTCAATGTTATATTCATGCCCCAATCATTATCTCTCGAGAGAAATTGTTATTCAGAACTTTTATGCTCGGCTTTCTCGTAATGATCAATCCATGCTCGATACTTCTTGTGTTGGTTCTTTTATGAAGAAAGATGTTGAATTAAAATGGGATTTATTGGAAAGAATTAAATGCAACTCTGAAGATTGGGAACTCGACGAAGGTAAGGAGTCAGGTATAAATCTTAAGTTTGATTGTGTTAAATCCTTCGTGGACACCGATGCTTTTCGTGAATTTAGCACTAAATATGGACTTGACTCTAAGATAGTAGCTTCTTTCTGTGAATCTTTTGCTAGTCATGTTGATCTCCCTAAGGAGAAGTGGTTTAAATATCATCCTCCCATTGAAGTGAAAGTAATGGAACCTATTAAAGTTGAAGAGAAAATTATTGCTTACAATGTTGATCCTTTTATCCCTACTGCTTACATTGAGAAACCACCTTTCCTTGTTAGGATAAAGGAACATGCTAAAGCTTCAATTGTGGTTCGTAAGATTTGTATTAGAACACCTACACCCCCTGACCAAATAAAATTTGAACCTAGTATTGCTATGGTTAAAGATCTCTTGGTTGATAATATTGATGGGCATGTTATTCATTTCTGTGATGAAGCCGCTAGAATTTCTAGACCTGATACTAAGCATAAACATAGACCAGTTGTTGGCATGCATGTTCTTTTTGTTAAAATAGGAGATCATTGTTATCATGGCTTATGTGATATGGGTGCTTGTGTAAGTGCAATTCCCCATTCCTTATACAAAGAAATCATGCATGATATTGCACCAGTTGAACTAGAGGAGATTGATGTTACTATTAAGCTCGCTAATAGAGACACTATTGCACCGATAGGGATTGTTAGAGATGTTGAAGTATTGTGTGGGAAAATAAAGTATCCTACTAATTTTCTTGTTCTTGGTTCCCCACAAGATAATTTGTGTCCCATTATATTTGGCAGACCCTTCTTGAATACTGTTAATGCTAAGATTTATTGTGAGAAAGAAATAGTTACTGTGAGCTTTGGGGATGTGTCTCATGAGTTTAATTTCTCTAAATTTCCTAGAAAACCTCATGACAAGGAATTGCCTAGTAAATATGAAATTATTGGTCTCACTTCTATTGCTTTGCCTCCTACTTATCCCTTAAACAATATTTGCTAGACCATGAAAATGATATGCATATGAATCAGAGGAATGAAATAGATGAAATTTTCTTTGAGCAGCAGCCTATTTTGATACACAACTTACCTGTTGAAATACTTGGGGATCCTCCTCCACCCAAGGGTGATCCCATGTTCGAGCTCAAGCAATTACCCGATGCGTTAAAATATGCTTATCTTGATGAAAAGGAGATATATCCTGTTATTATTAGTGCTAATCTTTCAGAGCATGAAGAAAAGAGATTATTGAAAACTCTGAGGAAGCACCATGCTGCTATGGGTTATACTCTTGATGATCTTAAGGAATTAGTCTCACTCTATGCCAGCATAAAATTAATATGGAGCCTCATGCCAAACTAGTTATTGATCACCAACGATGATTGAACCCTAAGATGAAAGAAGTGGTAAGAAAAGAAATACTAAAGCTTCTGGAGGCAGGTATAATTTATCCTGTTGCTGATAGTAGATGGGTTAGTCCCATCCATTGTGTCTCTAAGAACGGAGGTTTTGCCGTTGTTCCTAATGATAAAAATGAATTGATCCCGCAAAGAATTGTTACAGGTTATAGAATGGTAATTGATTTTAGGAAATTAAATAAAGATACTAATAAAGACCATTACCCTTTACCTTTTATTGATCAAATGCTAGAAATATTATCCAAACATACTCATTTTTGCTTTCTAGATGGTTACTCAAGTTTCTCTCAAATACCTGTATAAAGCCAGGATCAAGAAAAACCACTTTTACTTGCCCTTTCGGTACCTTTGCTTATTGACGTATGCTTTTTGGTTTATGCAATGCACCTGCTACCTTTCAAAGATGTATGATGGCTATTTTCGCTGATTTCTGTGAAAAGATTCTTGATGTTTTCATGGATGATTTTTCCATTTACAGAACTTCATTTGATGATTGTTTGAGCAACCTTGATCGAGTTTTGCAGAGATGTGAAGAAACTAATCTTGTCTTGAATTGGGAAAAGTGCCACTTTATGGTTAATGAAGGTATTGTCTTAGGGCACAAGATCTACGAAAGAGGTATTGAAGTTGATAAAGCTAAAGTTGATGCTATTGAAAAAATGTCGTACCCTACGGATATAAAAGGTATAAGAAGTTCCCTTCGTCATGCTGGTTTCTATAGGAGGTTTATCAAAGATTTATCTAAGATTTCTAGGCCTCTCACAAACCTTTTGCAAAAAGATGTTCCGTTTGTTTTTGATGATGATTGTGTAGAAGCATTTGAAATTCTTAAGAATGCCTTGATTACCACACTTGTTGTTCAACCACGCGACTGGAACCTACCTTTTGAAATTATGTGTGATGCTAGTGATTATACTGTTGGTGTTGTTCTAGGACAAATAGTACATAAGAAATTAAATGTTATCCATTATGCTAGTAAAACTCTAGACAGTGCTCCAAGAAACTATGCTACTACTGAAAAGGAATTTTTAGCAGTCGTGTTTGCTTGTGATAAGTTTAGACCTTATATTGTTGATTCCAAAGTAACTATTCACACTGATCACACTGCTATTAAGTACCTTATGGAGAAGAAATATGATAAACCTAGACTTATTAGGTGGGTCCTTCTGCTACAAGAATTTGATTTGCATATCATTGATAGAAAGGGTGCTGATAACCGAGTGGCAGATAACTTATCTAGGTTAGAAAATGTTCTTGATGACCCACTACCTATTGATGATAGCTTTCCTGATGAACAATTAGCTATCGTGAATATTTCACATAATGCTCCTTGGTATGCTGATTACGCCAATTACATTGTTGCTAAATTTGTACCTCCTAGTTTCACATACCAACAAAAGAAAAAGTTCTTCTATTATTTAAGGCATTACTTTTGGGATGACCCACATCTTTATAAAGAAGGAGTATATGGTATTATTAGACGTTGTGTACTTGAGCATGAACAGGCATAGGTCTGACGCAAGTGTCACTCCGAAGCCTATGGAGGACATCACGCTGGAGATAGAAACGCACACAAGATACTACAATCTGGGTTTTATTGGCCTACTATCTTCAAGGATGCTCATAAGTTTGTCTTATCCTGTGATGAATGTCAAAGAATTTGTAATATTAGTAGACGTCGGGAAATGCCTATGAATTACTCTCTTGTTATCAAACCATTAGATGTTTGGAGATTTGATTATATGGGGTCTTTTCCACAATCTAACGGGTATACTCATATTCTAGTTGTTGTTGATTATGTCACTAAGTGGGTAGAACCTATTCCAACTAGCAGCATTGATCATAAGACTTCTATTAAAATGCTTAAAGAAGTTATTTTCCCTAGATTTGGAGTCCCTAGATATTTGATGACTGATGGTGGTTCACATTTTATTCATGGTGCTTTCCGTAAATTGCTCGCTAAATATGATGTTAATCATAGAGTTGCATCTCCTTATTATCCTCAGTCTAGTGGTCAAGTAGAATTGAGCAATAGAGAGATTAAATTGATTTTGTAGAAGATTGTTAATAGATCTAGGAAGAATTGGTCTAAGAAACTCGACAATGCATTGTGGGCATATAGAACTGCTTACAAAACCCCTATGGGTATGTCTCCGTATAAGATGGTTTATGGTAAAGCATGTCACTTACCTCTAGAGCTAGAACATAAGTCTTATTGGGCAATCAAAGAGCTCAGTTATGATTTCAAACTTGCCGGTGAGAAGAGGTTATTTGACATTATCTCACTTGATGAATGGAGAACCCAAGCCTATGAGAATGCTAAGTTGTTTAAAGAAAAGATTAAGAGATGGCATGATAGAGGGATACAAAAGCGTGAATTTAATGTGGGTGATCATGTCTTGCTATACAATTCTCGTTTAAGATTTTCTGCAGGAAAACTTCTCTCTAAATGGGAAGGTCCTTACGTCATCGAAGAGGTATACCGTTCCGGTGCCATCAAGATTAACAACACATAAGGCACAAACCCGAAGGTGGTGAACGGTCAAAGAATCAAACATTATATCTCACGTACTCCCATAAATGTTGAAACCAATATCATCAATACCATAAGTCCGGAGGAGTACATTAGGGAGACTTACCAGAATGTTTCAGACTCCAAAAAGAATCCAAAACTTTTTCCATGGTAGATTTTATCTGTTTTGGAATATAAAAAAATAGGAAAATTTAAAGTAGTCTATGCACGAGGAGGCGACAAGTCTGCTGGGTGCGGTCACCCCCCTGGCCGCACCCCTGGGGCTTGTGGCCACCTCGTGCACCACTCGGACTCCGTTTTCTTGTGGCATACTCCTTCGGGTTAGTAAAAATTCATTATATAATCTCCCGAAGGTTTTGATTCTCGTATCACGACAATACCTCCCGTTTTCTTTTTGAGCTGTTTATGCAGCAGACTTAGATGAACATGTCATCCCCAAGTGTTTCAAAGGACAAGTTCTCCGAGAAGGTCATCAGCCCCTACCTTGCGGAGGTGCTGCAACACCCTCAAACCATTGAGGTGCGTGAAGGGGGTGCTGCACATCCGTGATGAGGAGGGGCCAAAGAAAATCGGAAGCATGGAGACAAGGCTCGAAGCAATGGAGCAGTAGGTCTTCAAGTGCCAAGGGATGGTGGAACGGGGACTCAATGCTAATCAGATGATGATCGCGGAGTTTACCCATAAACATAAGGTGGACGCCAAGGACGTTGTGGATCACATCTTCAAGCTTTACAAGAGAATCGAGCACCTCCAAGCCCAGATCTACGACCTGCAAAACCAAACCTATGAGTATGAATACAGATTTAAGAGAATGAGTTTGGCTACAGATTTGAGGATTCCGGAGACTCGTTCATCCCTTTTTGTTGGTGAGCCTATGCCTTGGACAATGGAGGACAAGTTTCCAACCTCATCAACAACTCCCACATCATCACCTCCGGAGCAAGACAACTAAACACATGGGTATGGACACTCCCCTTGGATTGTGCCAAGCTTGGGGGAGGTGCCCGGTTATTGTATCACCATCACATCTTTTGTTTTTTTGTTTTCCTTTTTATTTTCATCATCTTTTCTTAGTTCAATCCTTTTGGTTATATCTTGGTCTAGTAGAATAAAGTTTTTGTGTGATCTAGCTTTGAGTCTTTGCTTTATGATTCCTCCTATGTAAGCAAGTCCGTGCGTTATATAATAAAAAGTGCTTTTGGGTTGAGGAATTTGCTTGTTTGGTATGATCTTAATCTTGAGAAGGATAAAGTAGAAAGAAGTGTAGAATAAAAGCAAAGAGTACATATGAAAATCTTATGGGGAGTGATGACTTCACATTTAAAAAGTATGTCGATTGAAACCTGTTGTGGGTAGACAAACATAGCTGTTGGTCACTAGGGCAATTAAGAGGAAGTAATACAGAAACAGAGGTTCACATATAAATATATTATCTTGAACATCTTTTATGATTGTGAGCACTCAATAAAATATTATATGTTAAGAAGTTGATGTTTGATAAGGAAGACAACATAATGGGTTATGTTTGCTTATTTTCGAATAGAAGTTATATTGTTATAGATCCCTCAACATGTGTCGCTTGCTTCCACCTCATATCAGCCAAAAGTTTCACACTAAGTAGAGATACTACTTGTGCATCCAAACACCCTTAACCCAGTTTTGCCATGAGAGTCCACCATACCTGCCTAAGGATAGAATAAGATCCTTCAAGTAAGTTGTCATCGGTGCAAGCAATAAAAATTGCTCTCTAAATATGTGTGATCTATTAGTGTGAGGAAAATAAACTTTATACGAACTTGTGATAGGGAAGAAATAAAAGCAACAGACTGCATAATAAAGTTCTCTATCACAAGGGGCAATATAAAGTGATGTTCTTTTGCATTAAGAGATTGTGCATCCAATTATAAAACCGCATGACAACCTCTGCTTCCCTCTACGAAGGGCCTATCTGTTAGTTTTATTTTCTAGTACTTACGTTTATGCAAGAGTCGTGGTGATCTCCATCACCTTCGCTATTTTCGCCTTTATCTTCTGGCAAGTGTCACGTGTTGGGGAATGATCTAAGCACATATATCCACTCGGAAGTGGATGAGCATGAGTTATTATTGTTGACATTACCCTTGAGGTAAATAGTTGGGAGGCAACGCTATAAGCCCCTATCTATCTCTGTGTCCGATTGAAACCTTGAACTCATAGGTATCTCGTGAGTGTTAGCAATTGTGAAAGACTAAAAGATGATTGAGTATATGGGTTTGCTTTACAAACTCTTATATTGACTATTTCCTACGTTACGATAAATTGGAATTGCTTCAATGACTGAGATCATAGTTTGTCAGTTCTCAATAGAGTTCTTGATTCATACTTTGCCATTGTGAATGAATTATTACTTCATCATAAGAAATCATATGTCAATATATGTTGCTGTTCTAAAGATGATCATGATGCCTTCATGTCCGTATTTTATTTTATCGACACCTCTATCTCTAAACATGTGGGCATATTTATTGATTTCGTCTTCCGCTTGAGGACAAGCGAGGTCTAAGCTTGGGGGAGTTGATACGTCCATTTTGCATCATGATTTATATTGATATTTATTGCACTATGGGATATTATTACACATTTTGGTACAATACTTATGCCTTTGCTCTTTTATTTTACAAGGTCTACATGAAGAGGGAGAATGCCACCAACTGGAGTTCTGGACTAGAAAAGGAGCAAATCTGAGATACCTATTCTGCAGAACTCCAAAAGTCCTGAAACTATACGGAGATTTATTTTGGAGTATATAAAAAAAACTGGGCAAAAGAAATACATCAGGGGGCCCATCAGGGAGCCACAAGGTTGTTGGGCGCGGCCACCCCCTTGCCACGCTCCTGGGGCTTGTGGCCCACCTGGAAGCCCTCTGGTGCCCATCTTCTTCTATATTGAGGGTTTTGTCCTGGAAAAAATCATATCAGAGATTTCGGGACGAAGCGCAGCTGTCTCGAGGCGAAACTTGGGCAGAACCAATCTAGAGCTCCGGTAGGGCGATCCTGCCGGTGAAACTTCCCTCCGGAGAAATCAAAGCCATCATCATCACCAACGATCCTATCATCGACAGGGGGTCAATCTCCAGCAACATCTTTATCAGCACCATCTCCCCTCCAAACCCTAGTTCATCTCTTGTATCCGATCTTTGTCTCAAAACCTCAGATTGGTACCTGTGGGTTGCTAGTAGTGTTGATTACTCCTTGTAGTTGATGCTAGTTGGTTTACTTGGTGGAAGATTATATGTTCAGATCCTTGATCATCACTTATACTCCTCTGATTATGAACATGAATATGCTTTGTGAGTAGTTACGTTTGTTCCTGAGGACATGGGATAGGTCTTGTTATAAGTTATCATGTGAATTTGGTATTCGTTCGATATTTTGATGAGATGTATGTTGTCTCTCCTCTAGTGGTGTTATGTGAACGTCAACTACATAACACTTCAACATTGTTCGGGCCTAGAGGAAGGCATTGGGAAGTAATAAGTAGATGATGGGTTGCTAGAGTGACAGAAGCTTAAACCCTAGTTTATGCGTTGCTTCATAAGGGGCTGATTTGGATCCACATGTTTCATGTTATGGTTAGATTTATCTTAATTCTTCTTTCGTAGTTGCGGATGCTTGCGGGAGGGGTTAATCATAAGTGGGAGGCTTTTCCAAGTAAGGACAGCACCCAAGCACCGGTCCACCCACATATCAAATTATCAAAGTAGCGAACGTGAATCAAATGAGCATGATGAAAACTAGCTTGACATAAATTCACATGTGTCCTCGGGAGCGCTTCGCTTTATATAAGAGTTTTTCTAGGCTTATCCTTTGCTATAAAAAGGATTAGGACACCTTGATGCACCGTTTTTACAATTGTTACTTGCTACCCGTTAAAAATTATCTTATCACAAAACTATCTATTATCGATAATTTCAATGCTTGTAGAGAATACCTTACTGAGAACCACTTGTCATTTCCTTATGCTCCTCATTGGGTTCGACACTCTTACTTATCGCAAGGACTATGATAGATCCCCTATACTTGTGGGTGATCAACTACATCGGTCAAATTGGTGCCCTCCTCAACCATGGAGCGGATGCGCTTCTGCAGGTCGCTCACCTCCTTGTCCGGTCCCCAGACGAGGCCCTTTTCGAGCCATGAAGCTAGTCTGGTGGGGTGACCAGATCTGAATGTGGCGGAGGGATGCTGACCTTCTTCTTTTGGTTCGGTGACGTAGAACCACTCCTTCTGCCACCCCTTTATGGTGTCAATAAGGGTGCCTGATGGCCACCCGACGCGGGTGAGCTTACCGATGAAGTCCCCGCCACAATCTGCGTGCTTGCCGCCGATGCACTTGGGCTTGATGTTGAACACCTGAAGCCAGAGCCCAAAGTGTGGCTCGATGCGCAGGAAGGCCTCGCAAACGAGGATGAACATCGAGATGTGCACGATGGAGTTCGGCGGGAGCTCGTGGAAGAGCTCAACCCCCTGATGAAGTGGGGGATGAACACCACCCTTTAGCCTAGCTTGGGGGTAGGATCACTTGGCCCACTCCGCCGCGCGGTAAGGGATGTCAGCGGGGAGGTATCCGACTTTCTTGAGGTCCTAGATGTCCTCATCGGTCACCGTGGAGGCTTCCCACTTGCCGTTGGAGCCGGAGCCCTCCGTTGGTGAGCTCGAAAGGGGAGGCGGAAGATTTAGATGTGGGCGTCGGAGTCTCATAGGAATGGGAGGCAGCGGAAGCAGAGGGAGAGCATGAATATCCGCGGGGGTTTTCTTTCCATTTTATGGGGCTTCTCGTTTGAGCCCCCTCTGCCGCGTCGCGAATCCCTCTACTTCCCGAGACATGTGCACTGTTACCCATGCATTATTGAACATATCCCGTGTGAAACGGAGCACGATCTGCGTGTTGCTAGATCGTGCTGATGGAACGGCCTCGAACCGTGCATCGAGTCCCTATAACTGGCCTAGCGGTCATGGTGGGTCGTGACCTTTCGTCGGAAAGGTCGTCGGGGAACGTTATCTTTTCTTCCCTAACGTTTGGCCTTCAAAGCCGACTTATTTCACTGTATTCACACACGCCTCTACTCAGAAGATATTTGTCATCGGAGGCCGAACTCTGTTTAGCGGAAGGAACTTACCTCGCAAGCCGAAGACTTTGTTCATGAATTAATTGAAGTTGAAGACCCTTGGAGTTGGAGGCAAGTTCGGGGGCTATTGGGGGAGTCCTGGATTAAGGGATCCTCGGGGAGTAGGCCTATTCTTATGGGCCGGATTATATGGGCTACTTACCGAACACTTGAAGATTTGAAGGCCCGGTCTCCAAGATGGAAGCTTCGGGAAGCACGGCTTGCGCTCCACGTTTGATGTAGCAAATAGGCATGTTTATCTCTTTGGCATGTAACCAACCATGTGTAAACCCTAGGCATCCTCGGCATCTATATAAGCCGGAGGTTTTTAGGGTATAGGGACAGAACAACTCATCTAGGGTTAGCTATTCGATCTCGAGGTAGATCAACTCTGTAACCCCCCACATCATCAATATAACCAAGCAGGACGTAGGGTATTACCTCCATAGGAGGGCCTGAACCTGGGTAAATCTGCGTCCCCTTCGTCTCCTATTACCGTTGATTCTAGTATCACAGTTCGGGACCCCCTACCCGAGATCCGCCGGTTTTAACACCGACAATAACTTTACGGAGGCAAACTATTTACCTCATCTATTAATTTAGGGGGGAATAGAGTTTTACAAACATGTTTTATAAAACCGCATGACAATAACTCATGCGATAAATGTCTGCTCCGCAGGTCGTCTGGCATGCGGTGCAGCTCCAACGAGGACGACAACAACGCCTCCACCTCTGGCTCCTATGATGATGATGACGACGACACTCCATCGCACGCCGCCGCCTACACGGAGGAGGGGCATAGCCGTGTGGTCGGCCGGAAGGGGAAGGGGACAGCAGGGAAACGGTGATTTCCTCCGCTCATCCCTGTATTGTTTATATTTTAAGTATGTTTAAGTTGTTTGTAGTTCGGATTTATCGATGAACTGCTCCTTTTGTTCGGCGATGCAATCTGATCCGGTGAACTATATTTGATGTACTATTTGTACATAGTGTTGCGTAGATTGTATGGATATGAGAGTTTGGATATAAGGGGCACGACAACAAATGAGGCGCGCCCGGCCAGTGTCCTCGAATGCGCCCGAGCGCTTCTGCAGGCGTATGAGAGCTCATATTAGAAAGTTCCGGCTGTAGACGCTCTGATGTGCGAATGTGTTCTCTGTTGGTTTCAGACTTATTCTCAACCAAGCGAACTAGTTAGGTTTTTTAATAGGACCAAATTCAATGTTGGGAATGGGAGTACAACTAGGTTCTGGAAGGATACATGGCTATATGACACGCCGCTGGCACTACGGTGTCCTGCCCTTTACCATATTGTACATCAAAAAAGACCTTTGTTGGTACAATTGTAGATTCAGTTCCCTTCAACATTGAGTTCAAAAGGTCTCTCATTGGAGACAGATGGGATAGATGGTTACATATCGTGTGTAGGTTGATGCAGATCAACTTGTCTGATGAACCAGATATGCTTCGCTGAAAACTTTCGGCATGAGGTGTATTTCGAGTGTAGTCTATCAATACAGGTCTTATAAACACTGGTCCAATCCCAAAGTCTCTACCAGTTTTTTGCACTTTTTTGTGAGGATGTTGCACTGGTTCTTTTGGTCCATCTCTCTCACTTCTATGTAGATACGGGGCGAGCAGCCTCTGGCAAAATATCTACATACATTCCGTTGTAAGAAACTAACGTCCAGTTTTTCCCAGCTTATTTGAGCTTATTGACAAAATAACCTAAAAGTGCAAAAGAACTCGTTTCAAATAAGCTAGCCTAACTTATTTTCACCTCTCCTCTCTTCACAATGAAAGTAAGCTAGGGGGTGAGGAGCTTCCCGCAGCTTATCACTTATCCCCGAAAGGGTATATGGAAAGGACCCTTTTTAACAAAAATTAAAGCTTGAATGCCCCTGGCCAGCCTCATCCCACCTGACCCCCACCCGCTCGCGTCCCCCACCCGCTCGCGAGCCCCATCGCTCGGCTCTCTTGCTCGACCCCGCACCCGCTCGCTAGGTTTGCCACGCCGCTGTCATCGTTGCCGCCGGCTCCCACTCCTCCCATGCCGCTACTCCTGCCCTAGGACGACCCATCCCCCCCTTGTGTCCCTCGGCATGGATTTTGTTGGTGCTCCAGTGTTGCTCCAGTCTGGCGGACGACGGCGCACGCCGGTCGACATCGTAATCCAGCAAAGACTCTCGTTGCCCCTCCACTCCTCCCAGTCAGTGAGGTGAGCACCTACTCTATTTTTGTTTTTCAGATTTTTTTGTTGTGAAATCATTTGTACTGATTGTTTTGAACTCATTTGTTTTGTAGTGGACAGATGGACCTCTCTATCAAGGAAGAAGAGGAGGAGGAACTTGATTTTTGCATTGTTGCAATGGCATATTATCTTGTAAACAAAGAGCGGTTGCCATATGGACCTAGAAGAACACCAACGATGATAGGATTGCAGTGGGTGGAAGAGAAAGAGAAGCAACCACAAATATTCTACTCTATGTTCAGGATGCGAAGGTCAGTGTTTTACTCACTACATGACCTTTTAGTTGAGAAGTATGGTCTAAGATCCACATATAACATGACAAGCAAAGAAGCATTAGCACAGTTCTTGTGGACTTTGGGGTCATGCCAGACTACCGACAATGTTGCAGATCGATTTGACCATAGTCGATCTACCATCAACAAGAAATTTAAGAAGGTCTTGTTGTGTGTCTACTGTATGGACGGTGATTACATTCAACCCAAAGATCGATCGTTCACCCAAGTTCATGACTCTCTTAAAAAACCAAGATTTTGGCCCCACTTTAAGGATGCCATTGGGGCAATAGATGGAACACACATTGAATGTGTTGTGCCTGCAAGTGAGCAACCCAAGTACCGCAATAGGAAAGGCTCAACAACTCAAAATGTCATGGCAATTTGCGATTTTGATATGAGATTTACGTTTGTTGTTGCGGGATGTCCTGGATCTGTTCATGACACATGTATACTCAGTGATGCACAAGTTGAATATTCCTACTTTCCACACCCTCCGAATGGTAATAACTTGTACATGCATTTTTGTGATCTATTGTTTTGTGCGAACTACTTGGTTTTGGTTAACTTTATTATCAATGCAGGAAAATATTATCTTGTTGACCGTGGATATCAAAATAGAATTGGATATCTAGAACCATACAAAGGGCAATGCTACCATGTACCTGATTTCCAACAAGTAAAGAGGAAGATATGAGACCTTTAATCATCTACATTCATCACTGCGGAACATCATCGAACGATCGTTCGGTGTTCTAAAGATGACATGGAGAATCCTACTCGACATCACACGGTACAAACCTACTACACAAACAAAGATCATTATTGTGTGCGCTTGTCTTCATAACTTCATCCGTGAGAGCAACCTAAGTGATCAACATTTTGACATGGTTGAGAGTTGATCATATGCTCATGAGGAGAGCCTTTCTCATCACCATGCACCCATTGATGATGGTACTATGGGTTCCATCCGTGATGCTATTGCGACAAGTGTTTTCCCTTGATGGTTAGCTATATGGTGTATGCTTTTGTTGAGAGAATCATGTAATAATTTGAAGATTTTTTCTATTCGGCACTTCTTCTCAAGTACTTGTACTAGTACATGAGACAATGATGCATGTATGATATTCGTATGCCACACAATGATCTTCCTTATATTCTATTATGACATGTTGTGGTGTTTGAAAGTCAAATTTATGTTCATATGGGCAACGGAATAATAATAAAATAGCGCAATATCGTTTAATCCGAACAAAAAGTGTAACCGAAGGGCATTACAGACTTTTCACTGATCGTACCACAAATAAGCTGAGAAAACAGGCACTGAAAAGAACTGGCTAGCTTATTATCTGGAGCTCATTTCCACAGTAGCTTATTTTTACAGCATCTTATTTTTACAAGATAGCTCAAAAGAACTGGGCCTAAGAGCATCTCTAGCAGACCCCGCATCCCGCCCCGACCCACAAAATAACCGCCAAAATGTGGGTCTGTGCGGAAAAACCTGCACGATCAGAACCGCATAAGCGTCCGACCCGTAAATTTTTTTGCGGGGCGCGGCAAAAGATCTCCCCTGACCTCTAGATTCACGGGGTGGGAGGACGAACCGAGCTCGACCCCTATCCGCGGCGGGATTTGGCGGGAGGGACATTTTCGCGCGGTCTTTCCCGCTCCCCACACCCTTCGCCACCATTGCCCCACCACCTCCCACTCCGGTGCAACTTCCCCGTCAGTCCTTCGCCGCCATGGATGACTCCCTGCTTTCACCCGTCACCGTCAAGGTCACGCACGCTCAAACCCCTCGGGGGGATCTCGTCGCCGGCCATGTTGGCCCGGCCGTCGCCCAAGGCACCACTATGCCTGCCCGCAAGCGGCAGGGCAACGTGGTCATGCAGGGCGGGAATCCGGCTGCCCCCGTCGCGAAGGCCCGCGCTATGGGTGCCAACGCCGCTGCTTGATCCCTTTCGGCGGGCGAGAAGGTCGACAAGGTCTCCGGCATAAAGCGGAGGAAGATTCCGGCTACAAAGAAGTCAGCTACTTCATCCACTCCCTCCGCCCCGGAAATGCGTTCCCCGGCGATGCCTTTCAACGGTGCTGCTCCCACCGCAAGCGAGGTGTTCAACGAAATGGCCGGATGGTATGCGTCTTCGGTCATGGCAGTTTGCTTTGCGTTTCGCCATTTGCGATAGTTCTTGACTTGCTGTCGTTCAATATAGCGGTGGTTCGAACAATGCAACTACCGAGTTCGTGAACTTGTTGGACACCAACGCCGTTGACATCGATCAAGCCCCGTTCGCCGCATTTGATTACAATTAAACGGAGGGCGGTGTGGATGATCATGGTGGTGAGGAAGAACTGGAGGAGATCGATGAGATGGCATATGAGCAATCACAAACAAAAACTAGAAACAACCAGCGATCGAAGAACTACACGATCTTGGAAGATCGAATCTTGATCAAGGCATGGAGCGCCGTCTCTCACTATGCATGCACGGGTACTTCTCAAACCGCCAAGAGGTATTGGAAAAGGATCAAAGATCAATGCTTCCGCATGATGGCAAAGTATCCTAATAGGACTCCACACACACTTTTCGGTCGCTTCAAGGGCGTTGGGATGTGATCAAGCCTATTTGCAGCCGTTGGGCAGCTTGCTTGGAGCAAGTACGCAATGCACCTCCAAGTGGAACCATGGAATGCGACTATATGAGTTCGTTTTGACTTTGTCCAAGTTATGCACATCATATTGCATCATATGAAATGATTGCATCATTTGACTTTGTCCAAATTGTGTAGGACAAAATTGCCCAACATAGATACAAAGACATGGAAGCTTCGGAAGGCAAATTCTTCAAACTAGAGCATTGTTGGGAGTTGCTGAAAGAGTGCGACAAGTGGAAGTTGATTGACAAAGAATCCCCACCGAAGAGAGGTTCACTTACAAACATGGATGAAGATGAGGATGATGATGGCCCAAGAAACTTGAACAAGCCCGATGGCGACAAGAAGACTAAGGAGAAGATCAAGAGAGAGCATGAAGCATCGAGCTTGAGGGAGAAGATTGATGTCATGGTGCAATCAAATGAGTTGATGTTGTTGAAGTCGTTGGAGATCAAAAAGGAGTTGGCCGAGAAGAAGGCAAAGGAGAAGCAAGAAAAGTGGCAATTGCTCAAGGAAGAGGGGTTGCGCAAAGCGGCCATTAAGGAGAGAAGAGCACGTGCCGCTGAAAACAAAGTCATGTCCAAGTTGCTCGCCGAGGAGAACAAGATCAGGACAATGAACCGCAATGACATGGACGATCTCACCAAAGAATGGCATGATATGGCAAGGAGAGAAATCTTGAAGAGGAGAATGGTTGCGTCGGCCAGTGCGTGTTACAGTGTCGGAGATGTTTTCTCTGCTCCATATGGTGCCAATGTGGATGATTTCGGTGCAGGAGTTGGAACAAGCGCCGGAGGTGGATTCGGTGATGGCGATGAACTTCCAGATGGACTCGATGCCGCGGAGTGAAGATCGACCAAGATGATGCCGGACGTGCTCGTCACTTTTGCAAGACCCTCCTTTTCGCTTGTCCTACTAAACTGAAGCTTTTATTTGCGCGTAAACTGTGTTATGTTGTTTGAATTTAAATTTATTTGTCGGAACCTATGTGAAACTCCGCCTATGTTGTCTCAACATAGCCGGTCCCAAGCCCGGGTAAAGGAGGAGGGTTGTGATAGGCTTGGCGAGCCAACGTGAAACCCAGCCACTCTTATGGAGATGAAACCCAAAAGATTTTCGTTGGGGCGTAACCCTCTCAGCGACGCGCCACATCGGAACCCGGGTGTGGTGGAAAATGGGCAAGGGCCGGGCCGTCACCCTCCAGGTGGCGCGCCGTATCGTGATCTGGATACGGTCGCAAGTGAGCGAGGATCGGGTCGTCGCATCCTTAGTGGCGCGCTACATCAGCGCCCGGGTGTAGTGGAAAATGAGCGAGGGTCTTCGCATTTGACTCGACGAGTGCGAAGGGTAAGGAAGCTAGCCGAGCCTAGGAGGTTTCGATTAGGTAGCTGGAACGTAGGGTCTTTGACAGGTAAGCTTCGGGAGGTAGTTGATTCAGCGGTGAGGAGAGGCATCGGTATCCTTTGCGTCCAAGAGACCAAATGGAGGGGACAGAAGGCGAAGGAGGTGGAGGGTACCGGCTTCAAGCTGTGGTACACGGGAACGGTTGCAAACAGAAATGGAGTAGGCATCTTGATCAGCAAGAGCCTCAAGGATGGAGTGGTAGACGTTAAGAGACGTGGGGACCGGATTATCCTGGTCAAGCTGGTAGTTGGGGACTTAGTCCTCAACGTTATCAGCGCATATGCCCCACAAGTAGGCCACAATGAGAACACCAAGAGGGAGTTCTGGGAAGGCCTGGAGGACTTGGTTAGGAGTGTACCGATCGGCGAGAGGCTCTTCATAGGAGGAGACCTCAATGGCCACGTGGGCACAACTAACACATGTTTTGAAGGGGTGCATGGGGGATTTGGCTATGGCATCAGGAATCAAGAAGGAGAAGATGTCTTAAGCTTTGCGTTAGCCTATGACATGATCGTAGCTAACACCTTCTTTAAGAAGAGAGAATCACATCTAGTGACTTACAGTAGTGGGCAGCACTCTAGCCAGATTGATTTCATCCTCTTGAGAAGAGAAGACAGGCGTGCATGCCTAGACTGTAAGGTGATACCTGGAGAGAGTGTTGTCCCCCAGCATAAGCTTGTGGTTGCTGACCTCCGTTTTCGGATTCGTGTCCAGCGGGACAAGCGTGCCAAAGTCGCTAGAACTAAGTGGTGGAAGCTCAAGGGGGAGGTAGCTCAGGTGTTCAAGGAGAGGGTCATTAAGGAGGGCCCTTGGGAGGAAGGAGGTGATGCAGACAACATGTGGATGAAGATGGCGACTTGCATTCGTAAGGTGGCCTCAGAGGAGTTTGGAGTGTCCAGGGGAAGTAGAAGAGAAGCTAAAGATACCTGGTGGTGGAATGATGTTGTCCAGAAGGCAATCAAGGAGAAGAAAGATTGTTTCAAACGCCTATATCTGGATAGGAGTGCAGACAACATAGAGAAGTACCAGATGGCAAAGAAGGCCGCAAAGCGAGCTGTGAGTGAAGCAAGGGGTCGGGCGTATGAGGACCTCTACCAAAGGTTAGACACGAAGGAAGGCGAAAGGGACATCTATAAGATGGCCAAGAGCCGAGAGAGGAAGACGAGGGATGTTGACCAAATCAAGTGCATCAAGGACGAAGCAGATCAACTCCTGGTGAAGAACGAGGAGATTAAGCATAGATGGCGGGAGTACTTTGACAAGTTGTTCAATGGGGAGAGTGAGAGCTCTACCATTGATCTGGATGACTCCTTTGATGATACTAGCAGGCGTTTTGTGAGGCGAATCCAGGAGTCGGAGGTCAAGGAGGCTTTAAAGAGGATGAAAGGAGGCAAGGCGATGGGCCCTGATTGTATCCCCATTGAGGTGTGGAGAGGCCTCGGGGACATAGCGATAGTATGGCTAACCAAACTTTTCAACCTCATTTTTCGGGCAAACAAGATGCCAGAAGAATGGAGACGGAGTATATTAGTACCAATCTTCAAGAACAAGGGGAATGTTCAGAGTTGTACTAATTACCGTGGAATTAAGCTGATGAGTCATACAATGAAGCTATGGGAGAGAGTCATTGAGCACCGTGTAAGAAGAATGACAAGCGTGACCAAAAATCAGTTTGGTTTCATGCCTGGGAGATCGACCATGGAAGCCATTTTCTTGGTACGACAACTTATGGAGAGATATAGGGAGCAAAAGAAGGACCTGCATATGGTGTTCATTGACTTGGAGAAGGCCTATGATAAGATTCCACGGAATGTTATGTGGTGGGCCTTGGAGAAACACAAAGTCCCAACAAAGTACATTACCCTCATCAAGGACATGTATGATAATGTTGTGACAAGTGTTCGAACAAGTGATGGCGACACTAACGACTTCCCAATTAAGATAGGACTGCATCAAGGGTCAGCTTTGAGCCCCTACCTTTTTGCCTTGGTGATGGATGAGGTCACAAGGGATATACAAGGAGATATCCCATGGTGTATGCTCTTTGCGGACGATGTGGTGCTAGTCGATGAGAGCCGGACGGGGGTTAACAGGAAGTTGGAGTTGTGGAGGCAAACCTTGGAATCAAAAGGTTTTAGACTTAGTAGGACTAAAACCGAGTACATGAGGTGCGCTTTCAGTACTACTAGGAACGAGGAGGGGGAGGATGTTAGCCTTGATGGGCAAGTGGTGCCTCAGAAGGACACCTTTCGATATTTGGGGTCAATGTTGCAGAAGGATGGGGATATCGATGAAGATGTGAACCATCGAATTAAAGCCGGATGGATGAAGTGGCGCCAAGCTTCTGGCATTCTTTGTGACAAGAGGGTGCCACAAAAGCTAAAAGGCAAGTTCTATAGGACGGCAGTTCGACCCGCAATGTTGTATGGCGCTGAGTGTTGGCCGACTAAAAGGCGACATGTGCAACAGTTAGGTGTGGCGGAGATGCGCATGTTGAGATGGATGTGTGGCCACACAAGGAAGGACCGCATCCGGAATGATGATATACGAGATAAAGTTGGGGTAGCGCCAATTGAAGAGAAGCTTGTTCAACATCGTCTGAGATGGTTTGGGCATATTCAGCGCAGACCTCCAGAAGCCCCAGTGCACAGCGGCCGGCTTAAGCATGCTGATAATGTCAAAAGAGGCCGGGGTAGACCGAACTTGACATGGGAAGAGTCCGTAAAGAGAGATCTGAAGGACTGGAGCATCACCAAAGAACTAGCCATGGACAGGGGTGCGTGGAAGCTTGCTATCCATGTGCCAGAACCATGAGTTGGTCGCGAGATCTTATGGGTTTCACCTCTAGCCTACCCCAACTTGTTTGGGACTAAAGGCTTTGTTGTTGTTGTTGTTGTTGTTGGGCGTCTTTGGTTTGCGGGCCAACGCGACGGTACCGAGCAGACCCCGCAAAGCCAACCCGTAAAAAAACATATTCCACGAATATACTTTTATACAGGTCCATTTAGGAGGTCTACATCTGCAAATGACATTTTCCGCGAATTGCAAACGCGTTTTACGGACCTGTCAGGTGCGGAGTCTGTTAGAGTTGCTCAATGCTTAACCGCTGGTTGCAGCTGCTTTGTTTGTCGTCTGATAGTCCAAGATGGCATGGCCCATGCATGGGACGCATTGATGGTCTTAGAAACGTGGCATGACTAGCACTGATGGACGGATGGCCTAGCGCGGCGCAGAATCGACGGTCCAAATCTCATGCGACGAATGTAGACCATGCACTACGGCGGCGCGCGGCGCTGGTTTTGGATGTACGCCGAGCTGCTGACAGATGGTTTCCGTCGGAGACTCTGAACGTAGAAGGAGATGATCGATCGATCCCGGTAAGCAGTAGGAACAAATCAAACAGATACTGCTACTACATACCGCATACGTACACTTGATTCCTATGACCACTGACCACACACACCGGGTCGCATGCAGTTGAAGAGGTCGACCTCGGGTCAGAGTCCGTTACGCTGGTCGCTTTCCTTTCGATCTCACCGATGGCGCCGAGGTCGCTCGTTCAAACCAACTCAGTAAGTTTCTTGGGATGGATAGCTTCGTGCTTGCGTCCACAAACTCAACAGATCCTCAGGAACACGATAGCATTGCTCTACATGTCTTCATCGTCCCCGTATCAATTAGAATAAGACCGGCATGACGTGGTGTTATCGGCGATTGATCACGGATGGTTATGGGCCAGTTCAAAGCTATGCTGCTGTTTTATATTCCTGCAGGTGTGACGTCCATGTAGATTTCGCTTTGATTTCATGGATTAACATTGAGCGGTGACATTGAAATGGTGAGTTATTTTAGCCCGTCATTCGTCCGTTACTACCCAAGAACAGAGTCCAATAGACGGCAGAGTCTATCCTAATTACTCTAGATGGCACAGATAACTAACTAACTGCCTCTCTCGTAGTAGGTCGGCCGATCGCGACCCTCAAGTATTAGTATGATAATTCTTTCCCCCCTGAAACTTCGGGTGTTTCTCTACCGATCTATTTTCCATCGCCTGTCCATTCGGCGCACGGGTCGTGCGTACGTGCACACGTAGCACTATCGATGTAACCTGTAAGGGACTTGAGCTCGCTTAATTATGAAGCAAGGTTTTCTTTTTCTTACCGGAATGGCTGCCGCAGTGATCTTTTACTAACAGAAAAAAGGCAGTGAACATCAAGGTATATCTATCAGAGCCGGTAACTTGTAACATTATAAAAAACGATAACCTGTAACAATATGGTATTCGACTATCTATCTAGATGATTAGAATGAACTGTAGTAGTCTGGTAAAACCTCTTAACGGAAAGTTTTTTGTTCCACTTTATACATAATGCAAACCATCACAAACAACCAGTGCCACCGAAAGCAAGGGAGCTCAACCTTTTGACAAACGTGTGTTTTTCGTTTCATGAGCAAAAACAATTTGCACCCTATAACTTGCACGTGATCCATGAATGCAATGTGAAATCATTAGTCTATCAATGATACATTATCTTCAACTTTGTCACGCAATTTTGCAGTGTGATTACACAGGTGGAAAGAACGTTGCCACTCGGTCCGTCAACCAGGATGTCCGTTAGTTTTTGCTTCTTATTGCTCTACATGTTGATCAATTCATTTATTCACTCAATGCTGCAATTTTCTTGCTATTCACTCAATGCTGCAATTTAGCAAGAAAATTGCAACATTAAGTGAATAAATGAATTGATCAACATGTAGAGCAACAAGAAGCAAAAACAACCAGATGACGCTGCTATTTTCATGGCCCTGTCAAGAGGGACATCGACAACCTCTCCACCATCTTGAAGGGCACAGGTCTCTGTACCAACTTTCACAAGAGCTCGGTTGTGCCCATCCGGTGCAACAATGTTGTCTTGGATCATATCGTCAGTGGGGTGCCGGTCTCTCGGGCCACCTTCCCAATGAAATATTTGGGTCTACCGCTCTCGGTCTGGCAGCTCAAGACTGTGGATTTCCAATACCTTGAGGACAAGGCCGCCAACAAGCTGGTCACATGGGATGGCCAAAACATCACCACCATCGGGCGCACGACCCTTGTAAAGTCGGTCATCGCCTCTCAGGCTGTGTACGCCATCACGCCGCTCATCGTGCCACCATGAACTCTTCACAATATCAACAAGATGGAGCGGGCCTTCCTTTGGTCCGGTTCGGATAGGACAACCGGGGCCAAATGCAAGGTGAATTGGAAGGTGGTCTGCCGCCCCAAGGAGTACGGAGGTCTTGGGGTTCTTGAAACCAACAAATTTGCCCGAGCCTTGCATCTTAGATGGCCATGGTATGAATAGAAGGAGCCAAACAAGCTTTGGGTGGGACTTGGGAACCCATGCACGGAGGAGGACATGGACTTCTTCTATGCCTCAACTACCATCATGTTGGGCAACGGGGCCAAAACACCTTTTTGGGACTCCCCATGCCTCAACCTAAGGACTTTGCTCCTCTTATTTTCGAGGCTTCCACGCGCAAGACTTGGAAGGTGCGCGAGGCCCTCAACGGGAATGCGTGGATTCTTAAGATCAACCGCAACACCACCATTTCTAGCGCCCACATTTCCAGTTCTTCACGCTTTTGATGCTTGTGCAAGACCTCCACCTGGATGAAAAATGTCGTCGACGACATTATCTGGAAGCACTCCAACGACGGGATCTACTCTGCGGCCACCGCTTACAAGGCGCAGTTCCTTGGTCTGAAGCTCTCGCCCATGGATTTTATGGTATGGAAAGCTTGGGCCCCTCCCAAGATTAAGTTCTTCGCTTGGCTCGCAATCCAGGACCAGATCTGGACCGCCGACAGATTGGAACGCCGCGGCTGGGAGAACTGCGGCCTATGCCCACTGTGCAGGCGTGAAGGCGACGGGCGCGCACCTTTTCTTCAGGTGTCGCTACACTATTCGTCTTTGGAACTCGGTCATTTTTGAGTTCGGTCTTTCTCACATGGACACCTCCTCTTGGCATTTGAATGCTTCCGTGTTGGAATGGTGGGACAAGCGTACGGACTTGAAGAACCATAATCGACGAGCTTTGGCCTCCCTCACCATGCTGGTCTCCTGGACTGTCTGGAACGAGCGCAATTCTAGGGTCTTTCGTCATAAGAGTGCGTCACCTCCGGTCCTCCTCCGTGCCATCATTGACGAAGCCAAGCTTTGGGTTATAGCGGGTGCTAGGAAACTTGGGTGTATTATTAGGTGCGAGTAGTTGCCATGTCGGGCATGTGGGTCACTTGTAACACTCTAAAACTCTTCTCTCTTATTTAATGAACGAGGCAAAAAAATTGACTCAGTTTCGAAAAAAAAATGTTGCAATTTAATAATCATGATGGTGTATAGCCTAGACATGCTTCTGTGTTTTACCACATAACCGAAGGCAGGCCATTTACATTCATACATTGTTGGATGAAGCTCGACGGGCACAATGTGTAGGATAGACATGTGCGAGTTTTTCTGACTCAAAGTATTGCTGCATTTGAAATCAATGAATTTGAAAAACTTATTGAACATTCGGTTATCTTGAATCCAATATTTATACTTAAACTATTGTTGTATTATGGATAATTGCACTATTCTTTATCTACACAGCTACGCTCGCGTCGCCCTCCCCCTAGGGCGACTCGGGAGGAGCCCAGAAACCTAGCCACCGCCACCAAGCACTCCCTCCTCCTCTCCCTCCGCCGCCGCTAGGGGACGCCGCCGGGCTAAGCCCGGGGGCCGACGGCGGTGGTGGGGGATCTCCTCCCTCGCGCGTCTCTGGGTTGGGGCGGGACCCCTAGGCGTGTGATGGCGTGGTCAATCTGGATTCTGCGGAGCGTCGGATGTCTGCAGCAGGTGGCGGGTGGCCGGCCCGTCCTCGGACGGCGGCGGCTAGGCGCGACGGGCAGCGCAGCCACGGATGACAACGTGGGCTGCGGGCGCAGCGGCCGGCCTTTTCGGGCGTCGGCGGCAGCGGCTGTGGTCGGCGGCGGCCGGCTAGGCTGCGGTGACGTGCAAACTGCCTTCAGATCGGCTGCGGTGACGTGCAAACTGCCTTCAGATCGGCAGCGGCGGCATGGAGTGCCTGTGGTCTCGTTGGCAACACATTCGGTCAGATTTGTTCTGACCGATGCGTCCGACGGTGGTGGTCATCTCTTCCGCCAAAGGTGGTCGGCCTGAGGCTGGGTGTTCGGATCTCCGGATCCGTGATCTAGTACTGGCTGCAAGTCGGGAAGACATAGTTGCCGGTGAAAACCGAGCCGACGGCGAGCGATGGCGGCGTTCTACATCGTTACCTTGATGAAGGCATCGTTGTGTAACTTATGTCGACCCACTCGTACTACTCTGGGGGAAACCCTAGGATCTGGTCTTCCAGATCGGACGATGACGGCACTGCGGTGGCGTTTCTCTCTTGGGAGCATCGTTTATGGAGCAGTGCTGGTGGTCAGAGGCAGGAGGTGAAGCGGCTACGCTTTGTCATGTCATGCCTGGCCGACAGGTGCTACGCTTTGTCATGCCTGGTCGGCAGGTGCTACGCACGACAGATCTTCCGGAGACTTCAAGTTGTGTCGGTTGGTGGTACTTGGCGGCATGGGGCTGAGGTGTACCGGCGGCGACCGTGACGTGCTAAGCAATTCGCGCACAGGGTGGTGGTGCCGTTGGGCGCCGTGGTGGCATTGACGGCAGCTAGACCAGGCAAGGATGATGCGTCAGTACAACTCTGAAGATGGAGTAGTGTCAGTTGGTGGTGGCGGCCTCTAAGAGCGCGTCGGGCCGGTGGGTGCCCCATACCTGGCAAGTGGTTTGGTTGGGGCCTCAGCTCTTAGATGTTAGGCTTGTCTGCGAGGTCTGTGGTATTAGGCCCAGACTATCAGCATCCCTTCATCAGATGGATAGGAGTAGCGACAGTTCTTGACTAGACGATGGCTTTAGACGTATTGTTGTATTTTTTTTTGTAAGGTCTTTTATGAATAATTAATAAAATGGCTGCATGCATCGCCCAGATGCAGAGGCCGGGGACGATCCTCCTTCTCTAAAAAATAAAAAAAATATTATTTACGAATGAATTGTGATATTCACTATAATTATTTTGACTGTTGCTGACTTATAGAAAAAAGGATAGACATTTAGGTGATAACGTTGGATGCTCGGCACCAGTCCTAGGGGTGACTACTCTTGTAGGAACGTTGTCAAGGTCATGTATATTCCTTTGTTAGGGCATGTCCAAAAAGAAGATTCTCAAAGCTCCTGTATATGTTTGGATTATAGTGTTCAAACCGTTTGTTAACTTTTGTCATTTAATGGGGGTCTTCATCGGTCCGTGAAATAATATTGATGTACATTTTTCAGTAAACCAGAAACAAACGTGGGAAGCTATATTGATGTCCGGATATTTATTTGACCAACAAAAAACCACCACATGGTCCTCCTCTCTTTTCTCTTTCCTTTCTCTCTCCTTCTAACCAGAAAAATAAGGATTAAGTTGTCAAATTAGTTGGATGACGCTCTCTCCTGCATCTTATCCGTGGACCATGTCCGGATATCAAGACAGACATATACGGGAGTCATCTGCTGGTCAGCTTTGAAAATGCCCTTAGTTGCTTACCCTATAACTTTCACGCCGTTGATCTTCGCCTGCCAATTCAGCTCATTGGTCTTGCATACCTAGTGAACATCGTAGTTTACTTTAGTTCTCTCGTGATATGATAGACAATGATAGCTTGACGCTGAGGGGTGCTTGAGCTCACTTATAAATAAATCTTGTTACCAGAAAGGCTGCGGCAATAATCTTTTACTATGAAGGGAAAATGGCAGTGAAGATCAGAGTTGCTGTCAAATAGATAATGTGCAAGAGACTGGATAATTCAAAACAAACGAAGTTGTAGAAACTCTCCCAGCTATACGTACGTTAGAGCAACACGGGCGACGATTTATCCGTTTTTGTCCGTTTTTCAACGTGAACTTAGGAAAACACAGAATTTTAAAAGCCCAAACAATCTCAATTAAACATTAAAAAGCCGGTCAAATGTCGGTCCTAGTTCACATAAACATAATTAAACATAAAAAAAGTCCCTGCCTCGCGTGCTGCTCTAGACGGCATCGTCCTTCCCCGGGACTGTGAGGCCTAGGCGCGCTCCTTCGCCAGCACGCGCGCCTTCCAATGCAGGAGATAGGCCGTCTTCTGCTCTAGCATGACGCCGAGCCACACGGGCGACGCAGAGACCCATTCCCGGAGCTGGTCGGTCCAGTCATAGCGGTCCGGCTCGTGCTCCTGCTCCTCGGCCTTGGGCTGGGGAGCGCCAAAGGTGCCGGCAGAGGCAGAGGCAGAGGCACGCACAGCCGCCGGACGTGGATAGCGCCAGTATGCGTCCTCGCCATGCCTTCTCTCCGCGATGGTGCACGCCAATGGTGCCTCGAGGGCGGCCTGGTAGGCCGCCTCCCCCTCCTCCGGCTTCACCTTAGGGGGCAGCGGTGGGATAACGGGATCGAGTTGGATGCCGTGGAGGAGCTCGTGCTCGTGCTCCATGGCGAACCACACGTCCCAGTTGGGAGAATCGGCCGCATACACAGGCTATTGCCGCTGCTCAGGGGTTAATAGCTCGTGTTGCCTGTGCACCTCCTAGGCATGCGTGCGTGCAGACCGGGGCACCGCCGGCACAGGGATGCGATGGGGATCCAGAGGTGAACCATGTAGGAGGTTGACATCCGGATAGGGTAGCACCTGCCTGTACTGCCAGTGCCACCTAGCTTGGTGGACTGGGATGTATAGGTGCTCCCGTTCTAACGGTGACGATCCACGATGAGGAGGCGACAGCGTCCAGGAAGAGCTTGCTAGGGGCGAGCTTGACCTTCTTGCTAAAAAGCCTCATGGTGGGCGGTGGACAGTGGGCTAGGGCTAGGGTTGGCTGTCGTCAGAGAGGGTGCAAGGGTGGCTAGATTGGGACGAAGAGAAGTGGATGAGGCCGGCCCTACCGCACACTTCCAATAAAAAGGACAATGACCGGCGGCTTCCAGCCACTTCGAGGTGGGCCGAGTTAGGTCGTCGCGTTTAATAAGAGTGCGGCGGTGCTTGGGCGACTGACAAGTGGGGCCGCAACAAACATCGAGGAGACACGCGTCGTGTCTGTTTCATGTCCGTGGGATGCAAATGCAACCCAAATTTAGGCCTGAAATGCGTCCAGATGGACACGGCATGGATACGTTTTGGGATTGGGTCGACGTGTTGGGCCAATGCTTTGTCCGTTTTGACCCAAATGGACACGGGCGGACGGTTTGGGTCGGCTCATTGGAGTTTCTCTTAGAGCATGTACATCCGGACTTGGCAAATCTGTCCCCTATAAGCGTCTAGGTGCGTCCACAAACAACGCCCGCCGGCCCCTCATATGTTACTCTGCATATCCACGTACCTCAAATGCAAATCCTCAAATCCATGCAATCCATGCAAGTCGATCACCTGATACAAATTGTCTGAATTCAACAGTTCGAAACAAAGCAAATCAAATCATAGTTCAACAAACCGAACATGTGGTACCTATCTGTCGTATCTATAAGTTTTGATTGTTCCATGCCATATTCTACAACTTTCATATACTTTTTGGCAACATTTAGTATTATTTTGGGAGTAACATAGTGATCCAGTGCCCATTGCCAATTTCTATTTTTTTGCATGTTTTGTGTTTCGCAGAAAATCCATATCAAACAAATTCAAACGCGATAAAAATTTACAGAGACAATTTATTTTGGAATATATGTGATTTTGGGCATTGGAAACACGCGAAGAGGTGCCATAAGGGGCCCACAAGGTAGGTCGGCACGGCCACCCCCTAGACCGGCCCACCTGCCTTGTGACTCCCTAGTAAGTTGGTTGGGGACCTTCTTTCGCCCCAAGATATATAATTTTCCAAGAAAAATCGCCACAAAATTTCAGCCCAATCGGAGTTACGGATGTCGGAATATGAGAAACGATGAAGGGTCAGAAAACAGGAGCACGAAACAGAGAGAGAGAGAGAGAGATCCAATCTCTGAGGGGCTCCTGCTATCCGGGAGCGATGGAGGCCATGGACCAGAGGGAAAACTCTCCTACCATCTAGGGCTCTCTCCCCCTATCCCGATGGGGCCGAAATGTCGCTGGGGCAACCATCGTGACGACGATCTACACAAACAACTTCGTCGTCGTCATCACCAACTCTCTCCCCCTCTATACAGCGGTGTAACACCATTTTTCCCCATTGTAATCTCTACTTGAACATGGTGCTTAATGTTATATATTATTATCCATTGACGTGTGGCTATCCTATGATGTTTGAGTAGATTTATTTTGTCATACAGGTTAATTATGGTATGGTGTGATTGATATGAGTTGTATGTTAATATGGTACTGTCCTATGGTGCCCGCCGTGTCGCGCGAGCGTATGGGATCCCTGTTGTAGGGTTTTGCAATATGTTCATGATTCACTTATAGTGGATGGCTAGAGTGACAGAAGTCTACACCCGAGTAAGGAGGTTGTTTACAAGTCTACACCCGAGTAAGGAGATTGTTTACGTATGGGAATAAAGGGGACTTGTTACTTAATAAAAGTTAATGATCTTTAGTAGTTGCGTATGCTTACTAGAGTTATAATATAAGTGCATATGATCCAAGTACGAAAAGTATGTTAGTGTATGGCTCTCCCTCATTTCATATGATAAGTATCTATCGTGTTATATTCAATTTCCTACGGACAATATTTCTCTTGTGGTACAACATGCTCTCTACTAAAATATTAACTTTTATCATCTCACAAAGTACTCTTAGTCTTATTCTCGCAAAATAATTTTTATTCTTGTTCTAGGTAAAGTAACCGTTAGTGTGTGTAGACTTGTATCGGTGGTTGATAAAACTTGAGAGAATATTAATTCTATCTTTAGCTCCTCGTTGGGCTCGACACTCTTACTTATGAAAAAGGCTACAAACGATCCCCTATACTTGTGGGTTATCAACATGCCAAAATGAAATCAATGTCCGAGTAAGAAGGTGTGCTTGTATGATCATGGACCTGCTCGTCCTGCTCCGCCTGCATCCTTGCCGCATGATTCGCTGCCGGAGTCGCCCTCGCCGCCTCCTACGACCTACGGTTGTTGATCTCCTTCTTCTTCTGTGCAAGCCACTTCTTTGCATGTTCATGCATATGGGTGTCGGCCGCCAACATGGTTTTGGCATCCTTCATGTCCGGTGCGAGTTGCAACATCCTGATAGAGGCGAAGTTGTCCCTGTCTTTCGATGAGATGGTGGCTATCATTTTTGGTGGAGTAGACTTTGACGATCTGACTACGAACGTGTGATGACGCCGCGCCTTAGCAATCGCTAAACCACCTCCGAGAGGTTATTGACCATGCCGGAGCACGATCAACTTGACCACGAGGGTCTATTTCCTACATGCAAACGAAGAACAAGCAAGAAACTAAGATAGCAATCTGGATATTGCGAATATAAGAGGAAAGCTTTATTGATGAAGTGGGGTTCTGTGACGCCTTTGTCCGGTCGTGGAACACACACGAAGAACATGAAGTTGCAGCTATGGCGAACTTGTAATCTAAACAAAACCCAACCCTAAAACGACGCCCTAAGGGTTGTATATATGGGGGAATAGAGGAGAATTTCGTGGCCCCTTGGAGGTGGGGTCCGAAACCGACCTTAACTCAGTTTCCCCATACATACGGACTTTAAAAACAGCCTATAATATGGTATTTCGAAATTACAAGGGCCTAGCCCAACAATAAGGTGGCGCAGCACCTATATTAGCCTAGGAATGAATTTTATAAAGTAGCATCATGCATATTTCGTCCAAGGCTTCTTGCTCCCATTATGGTGGCTTCAAACTATGAAAATCATCACTGGAAGCTCCATTGTTCTTTCCCGCGCGCGCACCTTCTTCTCCATGCTTGATCCCGCTCCAATGGTCATCCTTCTTGTCCATGCCAGGTCCTTCATTTATAAGTAAAACAAAAGTATCTAATTTAGGCAGCATCATATGTTCATGAACATTAGAAGGATTTGTCAGAAACGAAAGTACCTGGTAATTCAATTGACGTGCGCGAGCTCTAGTAATTGGTCATGTATGTATAGCAGTCGGAGTTGTGGGTGTAGCATTAGCAGGGATGTCCTCCTCATCCTCCCCTTCTTGAACTGAAGTCGTCCTCAACGGAAGCTCATCTTCATCACCCAAATAAGGCTTCAAATCTGCAATGTTATAAGTGGGGCTAACCCCAAACTCTACAGGCAGCTCAAGTTTATATGCATTATCATTTATTTTCTCTAACACTTTAAAAGGACCATCAGCACGTGGCATTAGCTTTGACTTGCGCAAATCAGGAAATCTATCCTTACACAAATATAACCAAACAAGATCTCCAAGTGCAAAGACAACATGTTTTCTACCCTTATCTCCAGCAATTTTGTATTTAGCATTCATACGCACAATGTTTTCCTTCGTTAACTCATGCATCTTTAATATCAATTCAGCACGTTATTTAGCATCAAAATTAACCTTCTCCGAAGATGGAAGAGGCAGCAAATCAATAGGTGCACGAGGTAAGAAACCATACACAACTTCAAAAGGGCACATCTTAGTGGTAGAATGTAGCGAAACAATTATAAGAAAATTCAATATGAGGCAATCATTCTTCCTACATTTTCAGGTTATTCTTCAAAACAGTCCTAAGCATAGTAGACAATGATCTATTGACTACTTCAGTTTGGCCATCAGTTTGGGGATGACATGTAGTACTAAAAAGTAGTTTAGTCCCCAACTTAGCCCATAAACATCTCCAAAAGTGGCTAAGAAATTTAGCATCATGATCTGAAACAATTGTATTTGGCACACCATGCAACCGAATAATTTCACGAAAGAACAAATTAGCAACATGAGCAGCAGCATCACTTTTATGACATGGTATAAAGTGTGCCATTTTGGAAAATCTATCCATCACAACAAATATGCTATCCCTCCCCTTCTTAGTTCGAGGTAAACCTAAAACAAAGTCCATAGATATATCCTCCCAAGGAACACTAGGTACAGGCAAAGGCATATATAAACCATGACGATTGAGTCGTGACTTAGCTTTTTGACATGTAGTGCAGCGAGCAACAAAACGCTCAACATCCCGTCTCAACTTTGGCCAAAAGAAATGTGTAGAAAGTACGTCCTCCGTCTTCTTCACACCAAAGTGTCCCATTAATCCTCCTTCGTGTGCCTCTTGTAACAACAAAAGATGAACCGAGCTAGCTAGAATGCATAGCTTGTTAGCACGGAACACAAATCCATCATTAATAACGAACTTGTTCCATGTTCTTCCTTCTTTACAATGCTGCAGCACATCTCTAAATTCAGCATCATGCACATATTGATCTTTGATGGTCTCCAAACCAAATATTTTAAAGTCAAGTTGTGAAACATAGTATAACGACGAGACAAAGCATCAGCAACAACATTTTCTTTACCCTTCTTGTTTTTAATGACATAAGGGAAAGTCTTAATGAATTCAACCCATTTAGCATGTCTACGGTTCAGTTTTTCTTGACTTTTAATATGTTTCAAAGATTCATGATCAGAACGTATAACAAATTCTTTGGGCCATAAATAATGTTGCCATGTTTCCAAAGTCCGAACAAGAGCATATAATTCCTTATCATAAGTAGAATAATTCAGACTAGGCCCACTCAATTTTTCAGAAAAGTACACAACAGGTTTACCATCTTGTAATAACACACTTCCTAACCCAATTCCACTAGCATCACATTCAAGCTCGAAAGTCTTATTAAAATCAGGAAGTTGGAGTAAAGGAGCATGTGTTAACTTATCTTTCAAGACTGTGAAGGCTTCTTCTTGTGCGGTACCCCAAGAAAAAGGCACGTCCTTCTTTGTAAGCTCATTGAGAGGCGCGGCAATGGTGCTGAAATCTCTCACAAAACGCCTATAGAATCCAGCGAGGCCAAGAAAACTCCTCGCTTTTGTGACCGTTTTGGGCTACGGCCAACTCTCAATAGCTTCAATCTTGGTTTTATCAACTTCAATTCCCTGTGGAGTAACAACATAGCCAAGAAAAGATACTCGGTCGGTGCAAAAGGTGCACTTCCCAAGGTTACCAAACAAACGTGTATCACGTGGAGCAATACAAAAAACACGTAGATGTTCCAAATGTTCCTCCAAAGATCTACTAAAAATCAATATATTATCAAAACAGACTACCAGAAATCGTCCAATGAAAGCACGTAAAACCTCGTTCATTAATCTCATGAAAGTGCTAGGTGCATTAGTTAACCCAAAAGGCATGACTAACCACTCATATAATCCAAACTTAGTTTTAAATGTTGTTTTCCATTCATCTCCCAATTTCATACGAGTTTGATGGTATCCACTACGCAAATCAACTTTGGAGAAAATTGTAGAACCACTAAATTCATCAAGCATATCATAAATTCTAGGAATGGGATGACGATAACGAATAGTAATATTATTAATGCCTCTACAATCCACACACATGTGCGATGTACCATCCTTTGTAGGCACTAGAATAATAGGAACAACACAAGGACTAAGGGATTCACGTATATAACCTTTGTCAAGCAACTCATATACTTAACACATAATCTCCTTTGTCTCCTCTGGATTGGTACGGTATGGCGCACGGTTGGGTAGGGATGCACCAGGAATTAAGTCAATTTGATGCTCAATCCCGCGAATAGGTGGTAATCCCGATGGCATGTCTTGTGGGAAGACGTCAGCGAACTCCTGCAAAATGTTAATGACAGCAGGAGGCAAAGAGGGAGGTGTTGGAAATATGCCCTAGAGGCAATATATAAAGTGTTTATTATTATATTTCCTTGTTCATGATAATCGTTTATTATCCATGCTATAATTGTAGTGATTGGAAACACATTGCATGTGTGGGTAAATAGACAACACAATGTCCCTAGTGTGCCTCTAGTGAACAAGCTCGTTGATCAAAGGATGGTTAAGGTTTCCTAGCCATGGACATGAGATGTCATTTGATAACGGGATCACATCATTGGGAGAATGATGTGATGGACAAGACCCAAACTACAAACGTAGCGTATGATCGTGTCAGTTTATTGCTACTGTTTTCTGCATGTCAATGTATATGTTCCTTTGACCATGAGATCATGCAACTCACGGATATCGCAGGAGTGCCTTGTGTGTATCAAACGTCGCAACGTAACTGGGTGACTATAAAGGTGCTCTACAGGTATCTCCGATGGTGTTTGTTGAGTTGGCATGGATCGAGACTGGGATTTGTTACTCCGTGTTACGGAGAGGTATCTCGGGGCCCACTCGGTAATACAACATCACAATGAGCCTTCCAAGCAATGTGACTAATTGTTAGTTGCGGGATCTTGTATTACGAAACGAGTAAAGAGACTTGCCGGTAACGAGGTTGAACTAGATATAGAGATACCGACGATCGAATCTCGGGCAAGTAACATACCGAAGAACAAAGGGAACATTATACGGGATTAACTGAATCCTTGACAAAGAGGTTCGACCGATAAAGATCTTTGTAGAATATGTAGGAACCAATGTGGATGTCCAGGTCCCGCCATTGGTTATTGTCCGTAGAGGTGTCTCGGTCATGTCTACATAGTTCTCGAACCCGCAGGGTCTGCACACTTAAGGTTCGGTGACGTTTTGGTAGTATAGAGTTGTGTATGGTGGTGACCGAAGGTTGTTCGTAGTCCCAGATGAGATCCCGGACGTCACGAGGAGCTCCGGAATGGTCCGGAGGTAATGATTCATATATAGGAAGTCCCAGTTTGGTCACCGGAAAAGTTTCGGGCTCATCGGTAGTCTACCGGGAGTGCCGGTAGTGTACCGGGAGACCTCCATGAGGGGTATTTCGACCCTAGAGAGACCATGGGCTGTGGAAGAGTATTAACCAGCCCTTAGTGGGCTGGTAAATCAGCCTAGAAGGCCCATGGCGCAGGAGAGAAAAAGGCTAAAGGAAAAAGGCCAAAAATCAGCCAATAGGGAGCAATCCTACTCCAAGTAGGATTGGAGGTGGAATAGGATTCCACCCTATGGTTCGGCTGAACCAAGGAGGCCCTTGGCTGCCTCTCCTCTCCTCTCCTCCTATATATACTGGTGGAATAGCTAGGGTTTTGGCAGAAATTACGGCCACGTGCTACCCGTTCCACCGGTGCTCCTCTAGATTGGTTTTCCGCAGTGCTTAGGCGAAGCCCTGCTGGAATTGCTCCACCACCACCATCATGGGAGCGCCGTCACGCTGCCGGTGCACTCTCTCTCCTCTCTACCTCCTCTTGCTGGATCAAGACGGTGGAGATCGTCATCAAGCTGCACGTGTGCTGAACGCGGAGGTGTCGTTCGTTCGGTACTAGATCGGAAGGATCGTGATCAAGGCCACGGGATGTTCGTGATCGGATCGCGGGACGGATCGTGACGAGATCGCGGGACGGTTCGTGATTAGATCGCGGGATGCTCGGCGATTTGGATCGCGAAGAAGTACGACTACACCAACCGCGTTTCTTAACGCTTCCCGCTTAGCGATCTACAAGGGTACGTAGATCCACTCTCCCTCTTGTAGATACTCATCACCATGGATAGGTTTGCGTGTGCGTAGGAAATTTTTTGTTTCCCATGCGATGTTCCCCAACAATGGTATCAGAGCTAGGTTGATGGTTCGATGAGATCTCGAGTAGAACACAAAAGGTTTGTGGGCGTTGATTCTTAGATTGCTTCCTCCCTTGGTCGAATTTTGGTTCAGCGGGATTGTGAGATAAAACGGCTCAGACCAACGTTACTCGTACGCTTATGAGAGACCGGTTCCCTCGACGCAACTTGTTTCTTAGATGGCTTGCGGGTGACAGTTTGTCTCGCTTTAGTTGGATCGGATCCGACAAAGGCGGTCCTTGAGAAGGTTGAAAAGCAATCTATGTATCACCGTTGTGGTTTATGCGTAGGTGAGAATCGTTCTTGCTAGATACCCGTAGCAGCCACGTAAAACATGCAACAACAATTAGAGGACGTCTAACTTGTTTTTGCAGGGTATGTTGTGATGTGATATGGCCAATTACATGATGAGATATATGTGATGTATGAGATGATCATGTGATGTATAGTTTTTCATGACTTGCACGTCGGTGAATACGGCAACCGGCAGGAGCCATAGGGTTGTCTTTAATTATTGTATGACCTGCGTGTCAATCATTAAGCGCTATGTAATGCTTTACTTTATCGCTAAGAGGTAGCAATAGAAGTAGAAGCAGGGCTGGCGCCACAACCCCAATGGCAACACATTGATGGAGATCAAGATGATGGAGATCATGGTGTTGTGCCGGTGACGATGGAGATCATGCCGGTGTTTCGAAGATGGAGATCTTAAACACAAGTTCATGGCCATATCATGTCACTTATGAATTGCATGAGATGTTAATCCTTTTATGCACCTTGTTTTGCTTAGTATGGCGGTAGCATTATAAGGTGATCCCTCACTTGAATTTCAAGATGAACTGTGTTCTCCCCGAGTGTGCACCGTTGCGAAAGTTCGTCGTGTTGAGACACCACGTGATGATCGGGTGTGATAGACTCTACGTTCACATACAACGGGTGCAAGCCAGATTTGCACGTGCAGAACACTCGGGTTAAACTTGACGAGCCTAGCATGTACAGACATGGCCTCGGAACACAAGAGACCGAAAGGTCAAACATGAGTCATATAGTAGATATGATCCACATAGTGATGTTCACCATTGAAGCCAACTTAACTCACGTGATGATCGGACTTGAGTTGGTGAATTTGGATCATGTTACACTCAGATGACCTGAGGGATGTCAATTTGAGTGGGAGTTTTAGTAATTTGATTAACTAAACTCATTATCATGAACAATAGTCTAAGTAACCTTTGCATATTTATGTTGTAGATCAATGGCTCGCGCAGTAGCACCCCTGAATTTTAATGGGTTCCTAGAGAAAGCTAAGTTGAAAGATGACGGAAGTAACTTTGTTGATTGGGCCCGTAATCTGAGGATTATCCTTACGGCTTCCCAGAAACAATATGTCCTTGATGCACCGCTTGGTGACCAACTAGAAGACATGACCTCCGAAGACGTTAAGAACGCTTGGGAGGCTCGTGCTGGAGACTACTCAATAGTTCAGTGTGCAATATTGTATGGCTTAGAACCGGGACTTCAAAGACGTTTTGAACGTCATGGAGCATATAAGATGTTCCAGGAGTTGAAGTTTATCTTTCAGAAGAATGCCCGGATCGAGAGGTATGAGACCTCCGATAAATTCTATGCTTGCAAGATGGAGGAGAACGGGTCTATCAGTGAGCATATACTTAGAATGTCTGGATATTCAAACCGTCTAGCTGAGTTGGGAATTGCCCTTCCGCAAGAGGCGATCATTGATAGAGTTCTTCAATCACTGCCACCTAGTTACAAGAGCTTTGTGATGAACTATAACATGCACAGGATGAACAAGTCATCATCCGATCTGTTTGCAATGCTGAAAGTCGCTGAGTCTGAAATCCAGAAAGACCGTCAAGTGTTGATGGTCAATAAAACCACTAGTTTCAAGAAAAATGGCAAGGGCAAAGGCAAAAAGGGTAAAACCAAGAAGGATGGCAAAGCAGTTGCTACTCCTACAAATAATCCTAAGCATGGACCTAAGCCAGAAACTGAGTGCTTTCATTGCAAAAGAACTGGTCACTGGAAGCGGAACTGCCCCAAGTACCTGGCTGACAAGAAGGCGGCCAACGACAAAAAAGGTATATATGATATACATGTTATTGATGTGTACCTTACTAATTCTCGTGGTAGTGCCTGGGTATTTGATACCGGTTCGGTTGCTCACATTTGCAACTCAAAGCAGGAACTACGGAATAAACGAAGACTGGCAAAGGACGAAGTGACGATGCGCGTGGGAAATGGTTCCAAGGTTGATGTGATCGCCGTCGGCACGCTCTCTCTTCGATTACCATCGGGATTAGTGATGAACCTGAATAATTGTTATTTAGTGCCTGTGTTAAGCATGAACATTATATCTGGATCTTGTTTATTGCGAAACGGTTACTCATTTAAATCAGAGAATACAGGTTGTTCTATTTACATGAGTAATATCTTTTATGGTCATGCACCCAATGTTAGGGGTTTATTCATATTGAATCTTGATAGTGATGACACACATGTTCATAACATTGATGCCAAAAGATGTAGAGTTGATAATGATAGTATCACTTTCTTGTGGCACTGCCGTTTAGGTCATATTGGTGTAAAACGCATGAGGAAGCTCCATGATGATGGACTTTTGGAGTCACTTGATTTTTGAATCACTTGACACATGTGAACCATGCCTCATGGGCAAGATGACTAAAATGCCATTCTCTGGAACAATGGAACGGGCAAGTGACTTGTTGGAAATCATACATACTGATGTATGTGGTCCAATGAATGTTGCAGCGCGTGGTGGATATCGTTACTTTCTCACCTTCACTGATGACTTGAGTAGATATGGGTATATTTACTTGATGAAACACAAGTCTGAAACGTTTGAAAAGTTCAAGCAATTTCAGAGTGAAGTTGAGAATCATCATAACAAGAAGATTAAATTTCTGTGATCTGATCGAGGAGGTGAATATCTGAGTTATGAGTTTGGCAGTCACTTAAGACAATGTGGAATTGTTTCACAGTTGACACCACCCGGAACACCACAGCGTAATGGTGTGTCTGAACGTCGTAATCGAACCTTTTTAGATATGGTGCGTTCTATGATGTCTCTTGCCGATTTGTCACTATCGTTTTGGGGTTATGCATTAGAGACAGCTGCATTCACTTTAAATAGGGCACCATCAAAATCCGTTGAGACGACGCCATATGAACTGTGATTTGGCAAAAGGCCGAAGTTGTCGTTTCTTAAAGTTTGGGGATGTGATGCTTATGTCAAAAAGCTTCAGCCTGAAAAGCTGGAACCCAAAGCGGAGAAATGCGTCTTCATAGGATACCCGAAAGAGACAGTCGGGTATACCTTCTATCTCAGATCCGAAGGCAAAGTGTTTGTCGCTAAGAACGGAACATTTCTTGAGAAAGAGTTTCTCTCGAAAAAATTGAGTGGGAGGAAAATAGAGCTTGATGAGGTTATTGAACCTTTACTTCAACCAGAGAGTAGCGTAGCGCAGAAAGATGTTTCTGTGGAACCTACGATGGTAGAAGAGGAAGTTAATGATGATGATCATGAAGCTTCGGATCAAGCTGCTATTGAACCTCGTAGGTCGACAAGGACGCGTACTACTCCTGAGTGGTACGGCAACCCTGTCTTGGAGGTCATGTTGTCAGACAACAATGAACCTACGAGCTATGGAGGAGCAGTGATGGGCCCGGATTCCAAGAAATGGTTAGAAGCCATGAAATCTGAGATGGGATCCATGTATGAAAACAAAGTGTGGACTTTGGAAGTACTACCTGAAGGGCGAAAGGCCATTCAGAACAAATGGATCTATAAGAAGAAGACGGACGCATACGGTAATGTCACCGTCTATAAAGCTTGACTTGTGGCAAAGGGTTTTTCACAACTTCAAGGAGTTGACTATGATGAGACTTTCTCACCCGTAGCGATGCTTAAGTCTATCAGAATCATGTTGGCAATAGCTGCTTATTTCGACTATGAAATTTGGCAGATGGATGTCAAAACGGCGTTCCTCAACGGTTTCCTTGAGGAAGAGCTGTATATGATGCAACCCAAAGGTTTTGTCGATCCAGAGAATGCTGACAAAGTTTGCAAACTCCAGCGATCCATTTATGGACTGGTGCAGGCATCTCGGAGTTGGAATAAGCGTTTTGATGAGGTGATCAAGGCGTTTGGGTTTATACAAGTTCATGGAGAAGCTTGTATTTACAAGAAAGTGAGTGGGAGCTCTATAGCGTTTCTAGTGTTATATGTGGATGACATATTGCTGATTGGAAACAGTATAGAAATGCTGGAAAGCGTGAAGGAATATTTGAATAAAAGTTTTTCAATGAAGGACCTAGGAGAAGCTGCTTTCATATTAGGCATTAAGATCTATAGAGATAGATCGAGACGCTTAATAGCACTTTCACAGAGCACATACCTTGGTAAAGTTTTGAAGAAGTTCAAAATGGAACAAGCCAAGAAGGGGTTCTTGCCAGTGTTACAAGGTGTGAAGTTAAGTAAGACTCAATGCCAAGTGACTGCAGAAGATAAAGAAAAGATGAGCGTCATCCCCTATGCTTCAGCCATAGGCTCTATCATGTATGCAATGCTGTGCACAAGACCCGATGTCAGCCTTGCCATAAGTATGGCTGGAAGGTTTCAAAGTGATCCTGGAATGGAGCACTGGCAAGCAGTCAAGAATATCCTTAAGTACCTTAACAGGACAAAGGACATGTTTCTCGTTTATGGAGGTGATGAAGAGATCGTCGTAAAGGGTTACGTCGATGCAAGCTTTGACACTGATCCGGACGAATCTAAGTCGCAAACCGGATACGTATTTATTCTTAACGGGGGAGCGGTAAGCTGGTGTAGTTCCAAGCAAAGCGTGGTAGCTGATTCTACATGTGAAGCGGAGTACATCGCAGCCTCGGAGGCAGCGAAGGAAGGTGTCTGGATGAAGCAGTTCATGACAGATCTTGGAGTGGTGCCTAGTGCACTGAATACAATAAATCTGCTCTGTGACAACACTGGTGCCATTGCTCTAGCCAAGGAACCAAGGTTTCACAAGAGGACCAGACACATAAAGTGACGCTTCAACTCCATCCGGTTCTACATCGAGGAGAAGGACATAAATATTTGCAAAGTGCACACAGATCTGAATGTTGTGGATCCGTTGACTAAACCTCTTCCAAGGGCTAAACATGATCAACACCAGAACTGTATGGGTGTTCGATTTATTACCATGTAAATCACATAGTGATGTGAACTAGATTATTGACTCTAGTGCAAGTGGGAGACTGTTGGAAATATACCCTAGAGGCAATATATAAAGTGTTTATTATTATATTTCCTTGTTCATGATAATCGTTTATTATCCATGCTATAATTGTAGTGATTGGAAACACATTGCATGTGTGGGTAAATAGACAACACAATGTCCCTAGTGTGCCTCTAGTGAACTAGCTCGTTGATCAAAGGATGTTTAAGGTTTCCTAGCCATGGACATGAGATGTCATTTGATAACGGGATCACATCATTGGGAGAATGATGTGATGGACAAGACCCAAACTACAAACGTAGCGTATGATCGTGTTAGTTTATTGCTACTGTTTTCTGCATGTCAATGTATATGTTCCTTTGACCATGAGATCATGCAACTCACGGATATCGCAGGAGTGCCTTGTGTGTATCAAACGTCGCAACGTAACTGGGTGACTATAAAGGTGCTCTACAGGTATCTCCGATGGTGTTTGTTGAGTTGGCATGGATCGAGACTGGGATTTGTTACTCCGTGTTACGGAGAGGTATCTCGGGGCCCACTCGGTAATACAACATCACAATGAGCCTTGCAAGCAATGTGACTAATTGTTAGTTGCGGGATCTTGTATTATGGAACAAGTAAAGAGAGTTGCCGGTAACGAGGTTGAACTAGGTATAGAGATACCGACGATCGAATCTCGGGCAAGTAACATACCGAAGAACAAAGGGAACATTATACGGGATTAACTGAATCCTTGACATAGAGGTTTGACCGATAAAGATCTTCGTAGAATATGTAGGAACCAATGTGGACGTCCAGGTCCCGCCATTGGTTATTGGTCGTAGAGGTGTCTCGGTCATGTCTACATAATTCTCGAACCCGCAGGGTCTGCACACTTAAGGTTCGGTGACGTTTCGATAGTATAGAGTTGTGTATGGTGGTGACCGAAAGTTGTTCGGAGTCCCAGATGAGATCCCAGACGTCACGAGGAGCTCCGGAATGGTCCGGAGGTAATGATTCATATATAGGAAGTCCCAGTTTGATCACCGGAAAAGTTTCGGGCTCATCGGTAGTGTACGGGGAGTGCCGGTAGTGTACCGGGAGCCCTTCGGGAGGGGTATTTCGACCCTAGAGAGACCATGGGCTGTGGGAGAGTATTAACCAGCCCTTAGTGGGCTGGTAAATCAGCCTAGAAGGCCCATGGCGTAGGAGAGAAAAAGGCTAAAGGAAAAAGGCCAAAAATCAGCCAATAGGGAGCAATCCTACTCCAAGTAGGATTGGAGGTGGAATAGAATTCCACCCTATGGTTCGGCCGAACCAAGGAGGCCCTTGGCTGCCTCTCCTCTCCTATCCTCCTATATATACTGGTGGAATGGCTTGGGTTTTGGCAGAAATTACGGCCACGTGCTACCCGTTCCACCGGTGCTCCTCTAGATTGGTTTTCCGCAGTGCTTAGGCGAAGCCCTGCCGGAATTGCTCCACCACCACCATCACCGGAGCGCCGTCACACTGCCGGTGAACTCTCTCTCCTCTCCACCTCCTCTTGCTGGATCAAGATGGCGGAGATCGTCATCAAGCTGCACGTGTGCTGAACGCGGAGGTGCCGTCCATTCGGTACTAGATCGGAAGGATCGTGATCAAGGCCACGGGACGTTCGTGATCGGATCGCGGGACGGATCGTGAGGAGATTGTGGGACGGTTCGTGATTAGATCGCGGGACGCTCGGCGATTTGGATCGCGAAGAAGTACGACTACACCAACCGCGGTTCTTAACGCTTCCCGCTTAGCGATCTACAAGGGTACGTAGATCCACTCTCCCTCTCGTAGATACTCATCACCATGGATAGGTTTGCGTGTGCGTAGAATTTTTTTTGTTTCCCATGCGACGTTCCCCAACAGGAGGCATGTCCTCGAATGAAAATAATACCTCTTTGCATACAAAAGCATAGCAAACAGATGTAGCAACATCCAAATCATTAATATCAGATTTAGTAGCAAGTAAACATCCACTCTTCAATTTTATTTCGGATGCAACATTAGATGATGGTTTATTATGCTTATGGTGTTGCTCAAATTCCTGTGCTACAATTTGATTTTCACTCTTATTTTTCTCCTGTTTTGCTTTACTAGCTCTAGAAATGTCATCTTTCATAATATGTTCCGGAGACATAGGAAGCAAAGTGATATTTTGATCATTATGAACAAGAGTATACTGATTTGTCCTACCATGGTGTACAATTTTTTTATCAAACTGCCATGGCCTACCAAGTAGAACAGAACATGCTTGCATGGGTACCACATCAGAATCCACATAATCAGAATATGTAGCAATGCTAAAATGCACATGAACAGTACGTGTTACCTTAACCTTGCCACTATTGTTGAACCATTGGATGTAATAAGGATGAGGATGTGGTCTGGTGGTTAGAGACAACTTCTCCACCATCTCCATGCTAGCCAAGTTATTGCAACTCCCTCCATCGATGATGACACGAACAGAACGCTCCTTCACAACTCCCTTTGTGTGGAACAAGTTGTGCCTCTGATTTTGCTCAGCCTATGTAACCTGCACACTGAGAACACGTTGAGAAACTAAACTTTCATACCTGTCAGCGTAATCAGCAGCCATGTAGTGTGTCTCTGGTTCTGCATCCTCGCCACCCTGTTCTTCACTTGCAATGAGAGCCAAAGTCTCCTCATCATAATCACTAGCTAACGCATATCCACCATCCTCAATAACAATCATTACACGCTTGGAAGGGCAGTCTCTTGTAAAGTGACCTTCACCCTTGCAACGACGGCATATAACCTCATGTGTTTGCCCTATGGATGCAATAGATGAAGAAGAGCTCTATGCAGGCCCAGAAAGTGTGCTCTTTGCAGAGGGCGGAGTAGGAGCCTGTTTCCTGGTATCACGGTTGGAGTTGGAGGTGGAAGTAGGTGGTGTTGCAGCAGGACGTGCGGAAGTAGAGGAGGTACATGGTGTCCATGATGAAGTGCGACCTGCAGAAAAAGTAGTTCTCGCCATTGCCTGACAATCCTGCACTTCACGTTCAGCTTTGCAAGCAAGATGAAATAAATTAGTGATAGTGTTATACTCCTTATACTCTAGAATAGTCTGAATCTCTCTATTTAATCCACCCATAAAACGTGCAAGCATAGCTTTATTCTCCTCAACAATACCACATCTAATCATGTCAGTTTGTAATTCCTGATAATATTCTTCTACAGAATTTTTTCTTTGTCTTAAACGCTGCAAATTTTGAAGCAATTCACGTTGATAATAAGGTGGCACCCAATGATTACGCATAGCAGTTTTCAAAGCAGCCCAAGTAGTTGGAATATTAGCATGGTGTATTCTATAATGTTTTGACCACCAAACACAAGTAAAACTAGTGAATGAACAAAAAGCAGCAGCAACACGTCTATCCTCAGGAAATTGTAAGCATGTAAAATGTTGTTCTGTTTCTAACTCACATGTAAGATATATATCAGGAACATATCTACCCTCAAACATCGGAATATTCAATTTAAGTTTAGGGAGATGGTCATGATCCCGTACCTGAGGGGGTGGTGCAGCCCTACCGTTACGATTGTAGCCATGTGGGCGACCTGGTGCGTATCGTGGTGATTACCCCTGATGCTGATCTGGAGCAACCTCTCCCTCATCATCGTAATCACCATCATAATCTTTAACCTACTCAACGACAGTAGCAGCAGGAGCCACAGAAGTAGCAGCAGTATCAACAATACCAGTATGTTGGGCTTGGCCGAGAGGCACACGTTGCGCTCGTCGTTCGAAAGGGATAGGATCTATAGCTGGTGATGGTAGACGGGCAAGCACCTCATTAAACTTGGCATCCATCTTGATGTCGAATGTCTTCTCCGAATCATCTAGCTTCTCCATGGCCTCTCCAAAGTTGGTCACGAAGTCTTGTACCTGGTCAGCCATCATTTGCTAAAATTTATCATAGAGCGCTTTGTTGGTCATGCTCTCCTAGTCGATCCCGTCGTCGTGTGATCCTGACATGGTTAGCAGAAATAGGAAACACACAAGAATATGAAACCTACAGACTACTGGGACGTGGTGGTGGTGGTGGTGGTGTGTCACAAATCCTTTAAGCGAATCTCAAATTCTTACCAGTTCTTACCCAGCAACAAGCGGTGATCGACAACCGTTGTAGTCAAAACTCTCAAAGCTTGGATAGAGCGATTGCCAGGTGGTGTCAAACAAACGACGTGGATGTATGTGGAGCTGGGATGGCTTATAATATGGTAGCAAAAAGGGTTAGCAATAATCAATTTAGAGATGCAAGGTTGAATAAACGCTCAACGACGGTACTGTGCTGGTCCTAGGCTAGACCGTACTAGAGACACGAGCCTAAAACACCAACAAAATCACGATGCTACACGTAATCAAGGGAAGAGAACACTCTGAATTTTTTTTCGTTTTTTTGGCGCCTCTTTTTTTTGTGCTCTTTTTTTTGCTCAAAAAAATTACTACAATGGCGAGTGTCTCAAAAGTCTTCCCATGTCTTATAAGCAAGATGGACACGAAAGTTGTTGGACTAATTTTTTTCTAGAGCAATTCAGGGGCTGCGATGACCAAAAATTTCGACAAAAATCACTATGATGGCAAGTGTCTCAAAATGCTCCGAAGAACCTAAAATCAAGATAGAGAAAAAAAATCGACCAAAATTTTTTTGGGCCAAAATGTGCTCTGCAAAGCGTGCCAGACTTTTTTTCCCGACACCTACGCAGGTAGCAAAACACGAATCCGAAATCAAAAGGATCTCGAAACTAAACCTAAAACCAGCTGGACTCGGATTGGTGGCGGATTTGTGGTGGTATATATGGACACCAATGGATAGTGATGGTGGGTGGTGATATATGGCAGCGGTGATGATGATGGTGGTATATGGCAACTATGAAGACGATGCGGTGGCGGCGTGACAACCTGTGAATAGAACTCGAAACTCTAAAGGACTAGACACTAAGACCAGCAACTCGACATGACGATATAACTGCAAATTCAACAAAGCAAAATACTGAAAAGACTATGCAAAGGTTGAGATTGGTTCGGATATGATGATCTAACCCTAATTTTTTTTGTGGATTTTTCGTGGAATAAAGGTATGAAGAACAGATGCGATCTAAACTATGAAAAAAGGTAAAATCTCACCAAGCAACCTGGAAATCTGATATCACTTGATAGAGGCAAAGTTTTCCCTGTCTTTCGATGAGATGGTGGCTATCGTTTTTGGTGGAGTAGACTTTAACGATCCGACTACGTACGTGTGATGACGACGCGCCTTAGCAATCGCTAAACCAACTCCGAGAGGTTATTGACCATGCCGGAGCACGATTAACCTGACCATGAGGGTCTATTTCTTGCACGCAAACGAAGAACAAGCAAGAAACTAAGATTGCAATATGGATATTGCGAATATAAGAGGAAAGCTTTATTGATGAAGTGGGGTTCTGTGACGCCTTTGTCTGGTCGTGGAACACAAACGAAGAACGCGAAGTTACAGCTATGGCAAACTTGTAATCTAAACAAAACCCAACCCTAAAACGACGCCCTAAGGGCTGTATATATGGGGGAATAGAGGGGAATTTCGTGGCCCCTTGGAGGAGGGGTCCGAAACCGACCTTAACTTAGTTTCCCCATACATACGGACTCTAAAAACAGCTTATAATATGGTATTTCGAAATTACATGGGCCTGGCCCAACAATAAGGTGGCAGCACCTATATTAGCCTAGGGACGAATTTTATAAAGTAGCATCATGCATATTTCATCCAAGGCTTCTTGCTCCAATTATGGTGGCTTCAACGTACCAAAATCATCACTAGAAGCTCTATTGTTCTTTCCCCCGTGCACACCTTTTTTTCCATGCTTGATCCCGCTCCAATGGTCATCCTTCTTGTCCATGCTAGGTCCTTCATTCATAAGTAAAACAAAATTATCTAATTTAGGCAGCATCATATGTTCATGAACATTAGAAGGATTTGATAGAAACGAAAGTACCTGGTAATTCAATTGACGTGCGCGAGCTCTAGTAATTGGTCATGTATGTATAGCAGTCGGAGTTGTGGGTGTAGCATTAGTAGGGATGTCCTCATCACCTCCCCTTTTCGAGCTCAATCTCTCCAAATGTCTTGGCCTTCCCGAGTTCCCATTGGATCGCCGCCTCTTGCTTCTTTAACTCGATCTTCTCCCTCTCAATTTTCGGCTTCTTCTCCGCCCTCGCCCGATCCAATCCATCCTCTCCTTTTGCGCATCCAAGATGAGCTTATACCTCTCCTCCTTCTTGTTCTCCCTCATCGAAAAAATGCCCGTCCATGTGGAAGACAATTTTGCAGCCGCGGCATCACGGACAATGCATGCCTTCTCCCATTTGCTTCTCATGAATTTCCTGTTATTCTTTGCCACGATGGCTATTCCATTCGTGATAACAACATCATCCTCTTCATCGTCCAACCCAATGGATTGGTGGGAGCTTGAGCCATCATTTGTCTTGTTGACGGCCTTGAGATCGGCCACAACTTGTGTCCACTTTGACTTGCCATTCAATATGATCCAACAGTTGCTAAAATCAAATGACTTCTTCTCCACCTCGTGATACAAAGTGGTCGCCACCGCCGTCTAGCAAACAACATACGCATGAGAACAAGAATGCAAACACAAGAAGCATATTCAAATGATAACAAGATGCGACAATTGATCTTATGTGAGTTGCCACTCCCATCCCACTTTGTGAACGTTTGGTCACTTGTGCGTAGTAGCCAACATACTTGTTCACTTCCCCTTGAATGATCCCCCATCGATGTTGGACAGATATCATATTGCTGGTGATCATGATAGGATGCGGCTCCATAGACACCTTTTGTTCGAGATATTCCTTCCCAATCTTCTCCAAATACTTGTTCCCCTTTTGCTCGGTGCTGCATATTGGAGGTGGCCTCCAATTCATACTCTATTTTGGCCGGATCTACATTCTCATTAATCATGCTTGACATGTACTCCTCCTAAATGATCATGGTTTGTAAGCATTCATCATGTGCGAACTAGTAGTCTATGCAAAACACTGAACATTTGATCGGACAGAAGCAAACAATACGTACCCGCTCTTGTTCGGTCATTCCATTGAACATGCCGAGTGCAGCCTCGGTGCCGCCGATGCTCGTGCTCATTCGCTCCCAGACGAGCTGCGCGAGTCACAATCATCGACCGCCGACATCTACCGGAGTGGAGAGTTGTCTGGAATGGCCCAACTGGCCATGGAATCCTCATCTGTCCCAAGGGTGCCATACAACATAAATCGTGCTGGCGTCAGTGGTCAGATGGATGGGGTGCGTGGTGCCGCGTGTGGCGGGGGAGACAACTCCTCGAGCATGTTCGCATCTCTTTGCGGCGGCGGCGCCTCCCTCTCATTGCTGGCGACGACGCAACTTCCGAACGACGTTCTCTGCCTTGCAAGACGGTGTGGATGGAGGGACGCCGACGGATGAGGCGGATTGCGTCTCCGTCACGACGGTTCGGGGCGGGCTGGAAGACATCTACGGCGGCGGACCGGGCCGGTGGTAAGGATGGGGAGCACGGGTGGTGGACGGCTCGGGCTCGGCCGTGGGAAATGTTGAAGGGCCGCGGGAGAAGGAGGCGGAATTTGAAGGATTTGATGCAATTTTATGTTGGGTCGGGCTGTCGGGTCCGAGCGTGGCGGGCGTTTCCGGACGCGTCCGGACACCTTCATATTCATCTTGTATGGGCGGGTGCGCCGCTTCAGGCTTGCCTAGCTGCATGCTTGGTAGATCGTCCAGCAGAACCCAGCCGGGCAGGGCAGGACTTTCTTGGTGCTCATGCACGGAAGCAGGAGGAGGACAAAGCGTCAGAGGTAAGCAGGCGCAAGCGGCGCTCGTAGGATCGCGTGGCATGCATGCTGATACATGGCATGGCGCCGCGACACTAGCGGCGCGCGCGGACCGCTCGGCTCCGGGTCCGAGCCTCGCAAGCGGCGACACGAGGGTCAATTCGCGCGATCATCGCCTGGCTTACGGCTCGCCCTTGTAGGACCGTGCCAGACTTGGCAGGTTAGTTCCAACGGGGGTGCAATTTTGTTCGTGTGCTGCAAAAACCGCAAGCTAGCTAGCTAGTTTCTACATGTTTTTCACGAGAGGAATGCAATAAGAATCCAAATTCGCATTTCTGAGGATTTGAAGGTTGGATAGTACATGCGCTTCCCTAACCAAATTGCGCCGTCGTCCTCTTCAATCTTCGCTAGCTGCAACTAGTAAAGTTTGATGAGATTTCGGTCATTTCGTCGGTCAGCGGAATACTCTTGTCAGGTTCAACATACCTCCACGCTCTTTGATCAGAATTTCCTGTAGATTGCCAGTTTCCAGTATTAATGAACCAGTAAAAGAGGGAAAACATATTTGGCAATCTTGTTATGCAGAGGTTTTCTGTGAGCTCTTTTCCCTTGTCTCATCTTGTTTTGCCATGGTTTAAGTTAATATATAAAAACTATTTTTATGAATAATCACGGATCAAAATTATAAGAAATTAAGAAATTCTAACATTAAAATATTTAAAAACATGGTAAAATGGAGTATGTGAACTACAAGATTGCATTCGGGTATGACATATACCCACCCTCTAAAATTATACCATAATATTTATCCTATAAAAAAATAAAATTCCAACAAAAAAAGGTTTAAATAGAAGTCACAAGATTTCTGTGGACACACGGTGCAACTATACATGTTTGTAGACCATCATGTAACACGAAACAACGACCAAACGATACATGGCGATGAGGATCCTCTTACAAAGCAGATCATAGGGAAAAGTACGTAACAAAAAACACAACACACACGAGATGCATTACAAGCGTTACGACTGCACCGACGACCAATGGCGGAGCTTCATGGAAGCCAACCTTGGCGGTGCCCCCCACACACACACACACAAAGAAAAACTTGTGTATATATCTATGTATTTGACCTGTTTTTCCATTTAAAGTCATCATATAGTGATTTTGTTTGCCCCTTCCCCCCATGATTTTAGCTCAAGCTCCACCACTACCGATGACCATGAGTATAGGAAGTAGCCGGACTCCAGTAATCCACCCCGAGTCCATCAACAATGAGCTAGCCCACATCTCTAGACGAACCACCGGACTTCCCCGCAAATCCCTCACCCACATATCATCGGGAAGTATCACCTTCCCTCTCGCTCGGGGACGAGGAGCGTTGACCTTGGTGAGGAGCAATATGGGCCAAGAGCATTGTCGACTTAGTCACGTGCAAAAGATAGGAGAACAACAGGACCATCCCATGCCATAAGCAAAGAGTCGAGCTACAATCCAAGCCAGTCCTATGATGCCGTCGCACCGTGACTGGAGAGTACTTGAGTTTCATGACGACGCCCCTAGGAAGGTAACATGCAAGGTAGCCCGCCACCGAAACTTTGAAATAAACTTTCCTACCATGAGCTTAGAGATTACATTAGTTCTGTGCAAAGCAATTTTCATTTTAAATTCTATTTAGCCTTTTTTGTTGTTTTGAATTTTCAAACGGGGTGGGGAGGGGGACTACCCCACCTGAACTTTTATGTATTTAGTCCTATTTAATTTTTTGGGGTATTGTGTGGTAAAAAAAGAAATTGTACATGAATTTGTTCTCTTAATTCTAAAATTCGTTTGCTTCACGAGATCCCGAGAATTGTGATGTTCCAATACGCAGACAAAATATGGTCAACCGTATGCTGGTCTGAACTCTCTTGTTTGCTATCCCATGACACTGGAATCCGGCCATATAAGATCGTTTCGATTTGTTTGAGAAATTGTGGTAACGGGTTGATGGACATATACGCAAATGCTGCATGCACACGTACGCATAAGAACAATCGAACAGAACGCCCGCTGGAATCTGTTTACTTTTCTGTACCAGTGACCTAGCTATCCAGGTATTCAACGACCTTATCACTGCGACGGATGGACAACTTTCCGAGCGAATCTTAGCCCAAAACAGAGACTTCAACGCAAACGAGGTAGCTTCGTGGTACCTGCATGCATGCGTGCGTGCATGCTTTGCTTACTCGACGCCGCTCTACGTGTACACTCGTTCTTGGCACATGCATGCACCACTAACTACTTTTTTTTTCTATTCCAGATCATCATTCATCAACCAACCAATAACCATAGAACTGAATAAAAATATGAAAACATGCCTATAGTTTGCGTACGAGTATAATTAGAACCGTACGTACGTTACACATGCAGCTAGCTACGTAGCAGAACGGGCCAAGGTCAAGTCTGGCTCACACACACGCTCCTTTACTATTAGTTGCACCGGAATCGGTCATAGCAGCTTATACCCAAATTGTCGTGAAACCAAGGTTCAGAAACCACCAGTTCTGCACGTATATGTGTTTCTGTGCAACCGCGTCGGTCCTTTCATCAAACTGTTATAAACGGCGTTATATCAATCATGTCGTACGAGTCCATGTATATCCTCTAACAGTTTAGCAACTTGCAAGTCGCCTGAAAATAGTTTTAGGTCAGATGATTTTCGAAGTAAGCTGCCGGAGGGAAGGAAGAAGCAACCGCCGCTTGCCAGATAAGCCCTATGAGTTCGCCAGAAAAGAAATGTTCATGGTTTGGGTCCGCTTCTTCTTCAAAAAAGCTAGGGTTTCTGCCTCTGGTCTACGCCGCCGTAGGTCCACCTCGTCTACGGTGGCCCTTGGACCATGGGGACACGATGGATGACCGGCCGGAGGGCTTCATTTTTAGTTGATTTTTTTAGTTTTGTTAGGGTTTGTGTCCTATTCAAGAAGACGAGATGGCAACGGCTTCCGAAAGATGGAATAAAGGTCTTCCCGTCTAGCTTCCGTTCTAGCCATGTCTCTAACATCGTTGGTGGGCATGTGAAGATATGTCTTCGACGAATCTATTTTTGATGGATTTGTTCGAATCTCGTCGTTGTTCATTTACATTCGTGTGTCTTCGGATTGGGTCCTTTCGATCTACGCTATTCTTCATCGATGATGGTTGCTGTTCTGATGCGCTGGTCTTGCAGGGCCTTAGCATGACGACTTCCTGACTGTCTATGACAACAAGGTGTGTCCGATTTCGGCGATGGAGGGACGATGACGGCGGCGTGCCTCCGGCTCGTTTCGATGCTTCTAGTCGTCGCTAGCTGGTCTACGAATCTGGATATACTTTTTATTATTTTTAATATTCCTTGTACTGCCATGATTGAAGATGAATGTATAGATCAAAAGTTTTCTTAAAAAAAAATGAACTAACTCGTAACCTAGTACATCATTTGGATGTGCACCTGTCTTCCCTTCCCATCGTTTCGATTGCTAGTTGTGAACAATTTCCTTGCAATCTCTGAGTAGGAATACGTGGGGAAAGCTGGCCGATACTGGGACTGCGCAGTATAAGAATGACCCTATACTGTTTTTTTTTCGAGAATGACGGGAAAAATTTCCCACTAGTCGTTATATTACTTGAAGGACGTGGCAGTCATACAGTGTTTTTATCGAAATGATAAAAACAACAAGACAAGTGAAAAAAACAAACATCAATACAACCAAGGACAGGGGACTCGGCTACGCTACGCCGAGGGGAGGAGTAAGGTGCGGATCGTCGGTTCATTGCGTGGTCTGAGTATGGGCAGCAGCCAATGGCTCTCCAGCGCGTCTTATTAAATTCCTTGTAAAGTGTGAGCGAAATGGTCGAAGTTCCTGTCAGTTGACGTACGTATGCGCGCCCCTGTTCTTCTTTCTTGAAATGAAACGTGTATTTCATTGACACGAAATCGGAAAAATTCTCAGCGCAGCAAATTTGAACAGGGGCGCATAGTACTGTGTTGAAAAAAGTCCAAAACAAACCTTGAATTTGTAGAACAAACCTAAATCAAACCCCGAATTTTCAATCTCTGAAATCAGCACACTGAATTCTGTGATCCCGGTCTAATTTGAACCTTGAGAGGATTTAGACGGTATTTGCCGAATTGGGCCAGCACATTAACACAGTCTCTCGCGCTGATATGTTTTTTTTCTTTTTTTCTTTTTTTACTTCGTTATACTATGTTTTTTCACTGGTTTTATCTGGTTTTTCTTTCTTTGTTATACTCTTGGTTTATTTTCTTTCTTTCTTGATTTTTTTTCATATGGTTTTCCCTTGTTATATTGTTGCTTTCACATGTTATATTTTTCCAAATACACGTTTCACATTTCTTAATGAAAAAAACATGTTTATAAAACTAAACGGACATTTTTTACATTCTTACACATTTTTAAAATTTTATACAATTTTTTGAAACACATTTCATGTATATTCTTTTAAGGGTATGACACATTTTCGCAATTTCAACAAAAATGTTTAAAAAAGTGTTCGCTTTTCAAAATTGTTTTTTTAAATAAGTTGTTTTTAAATATTCGGAAATTTCAAAAATTAATGGCACTCTATAAAAAGTGCGGACATTTACAATTGTTTTTACATTTTTCAGTATTTGTTTGCCCCGAAAAAAATGTTTTCGAAGTTCGACGCTTTGGTGTTTTCCAAAACACAAATAATTTAAAAAATTGCAAAAAATTTATTTGAAAACGTGACTGAACTTTTTATAATCCGAATCATGTTTTATAGCATGTGAATAATTTTCGGAATTCTGAACTTGTTTTACAAATGTGATTTTTTTGAAATCACTGACAGTTTTTAAAAACTGTGAATATAACTTCTAAATTCCAAATATTTTGTAAAACACATAAGGAAATTGAATTTGAGACAAAAATATAAATTAAGAACATTTTCTCACTTCTAAATAATTTAGAAATGCGCAAATATTTTTAAATTTTACGAATTCTTGTTGTGGTATAATGGGCCGGCCCAAATTCTTGTCCGTGAGAGTAACAGGTTTTCACGGTCGGGATTGTACCATTTTTGGCGTGCAAACAGGTCTAAGGTTAAAAATAAACCGGGATCACAGAGTTTAATGTGCAGATTTCAGAAATTAAAAGTTCGGGGTTTGATATAGCTTTCGTCTATAATTTTAAAGTTTGTTTTGGACTTTTTCGTGCTGTGCTTGACAGTACAGCGGCGCAACATGAAATGAAAGCGTCAATTCCACGGAAAGTGACGAGATCGAGTAGGACCCCGAGGCCCCAAAAGCGGGCCCCGCGTGTAATCGTGTTGGTCAAATCAAATCAAATGCCCGAGAACATAGGCCTTCCCGTCTCCTTCCTGCAGCTGTCCTATAAGTACGCACACCACCGCTAGTTTTGTCCTCAGGAAAATCGAACAGCGCCACAGCAAACAAACGTGCAAACCTCTGCCACCGTGCCATCGATCCCTCTTAGGCGGCATGGAGTTCGCCGGAGAAGCCGACGACTTTGCTCTCGACCTCATCCGGGAGCACCTCCTCGGCGGCGACGGCGGTGTCCTGGCGACGGCCAACGATGACCAGGGCCCTTTTTGCGACAACGTCACCTTCCCTGTGTTGCCACCTTCCGCGGCCGAACCAGCCGCGTACCAGCAGCAGCCCATGTTCTTCCAGCAGCAGCAGGACGAGCAGATGCAAGGTTATATGGATCTGACGCACCAGTACCTGAACTCCTGTCCGTCTACCGACGTCCCTGAGGCGGTGTTCCGGGCGCCGGAGACGGTGATGATACAGTTCGGCGGCGAGCCGTCTCCTGTGACGGCGCCGTCGTCCACGCTGACCATCGCTGTGCCGGCCAAGGGCTCGTTCGGGTGGGCGGGGACTGCTGCCGCCGCGGCACCGCCAGCGCCAGCACCGGTGGAGGACTTCCGCAAGTACCGCGGCGTGCGGCAGCGGCCGTGGGGCAAGTACGCGGCGGAGATCCGCGACCCCAAGCGCCGGGGCTCCCGCGTGTGGCTCGGCACCTACGACACCTCCGTGGAGGCCGCGCGTGCCTACGACCGCGCCGCCTTCCGGATGCGCGGCGCCAAGGCCATTCTTAACTTCCCAAACGAGGTCGGCACCCGCGGCGCCGAGCTGTGGGCGCCTCCGCCTCCTGTGCCCGCGTCCCAGGCCGCCGGTGCGACGAACAAACGTAAGAGATCACATGAGGAGGACCCCGACGTCGAGGTGACCGGAGTGGTCATAAGCAAGGCCCCCAAGACCGAGGCGCCGTCGCCGTCGTCCGCCCAGGTGTCGTGGGACACGCCCTCGTCCGTGTCGCGGGAGACAGCCTCCTCGACGTTGACGTCGGCGGCCACGACGCCGGAGGGAGTGTTTCCTCCGACGCCGTCGAGCTCGGGCTGGGAGCAGTACTGGGAGGCGCTGCTGGGCGGCATGCCGCTGCTGTCGCCGCACCCGGCGCTGGGGTTCCCGCAGCTCACCGTGAGTTAATTAAGAGGCGGTTAATTACTGTGATTGAGCTGGGGTTAACCAATAAGCAGTCTTCCGTAGTTTAGTTGGCAGCAGCATGCATGTCTCTGCATGCTGGGACGCGTACACTTCTTTGGGACCTAATGATAGGTGTAATGTGTGCGTTTGCTAAGAGACATGAAGATCGGATCGACCGATGCATGTAAAGAATAAGCAAATTATAATTAATATAAGGACGTGATATTTGATGTAAATGGATTGAAGTTACATTTGCATGTGATACTACTATGATCTTAAGGCAGGCCTGACAAATTACTTTGCAGAAATCACAGTGTGATCTTGTATAAAATTTTAATTTTACAAGGTTATACTGCAAGGAGAAAGCTAGTAAAATGGAAACTGGCAATGGAATTATGTTTGGAAATACTATCGGTAATATCGATGCCAAAAAACGCCGCCTTTTGGTGCCTGGCACTGTGTTTCGACGTAAATACTACACTATCACTCTGATGTTCGCTAATTCCATCGGACGAGATATAAGGCCTGGATCGATCACCGAATCACCAGCACAGGTGGCAAATAATTCTGAGCAAGGAACACAAACATCAGTAATTAAGCAAAGGACAAAAGAAGACGCAGAGAAGTCCTCCAGATATAGGCAAGCTGAGTTTTCGTAGCTTACACTTGATGTGTGTGTTTCTAGATTGCTTGAACGTTGACCCCACGCCCCCAGACTGCATTTAATGAGCATCTTTTTTGTTATGCGTTCGACCTTATCCATGTTCAATTCACTGTTTTCCAGGTCAAAAACAGCAGTACTATTGTAACTGATTCTGGTACTGATCTCCCAAGCAATGCACCAACATGCAGAAACTTTCAGCGGTACTCTACACAAGATGCATGCACCCTTTGATTTGATCCTTGTTTTTGTAATCAGTTTTATACGGTACTACTTAGCTCCACGTACGTACGTAATCTCAGATTCCAACGATGAGAACAATGAGTGCGAATCTGCAGGACAGTCAACGAACGAACGTGGCGGTCTCTCGGAGCTCAGTGTGTATAATAATGAGCGCAGATGATTACCTTGATCTGATTCGAAAGCGATTAATCTAGGCTCGACCGTGTTGATGACTGTGGACTGGTTAAAGCAAGCCGGCCGGCCGGCAATGTCAAGCACGGAAGCAGGCAACATCACGAGTCAATAACAGAATGGGCCGGGAAGACGTAAGTTTTGTTGGCTTATACGTGGACGAAGAAGTCCTCTTTGAAGACCGATTTTGTTGATTTCTCCGGCTGGTGCCGGCCGAGATGCAACTTTTCAGTGAGATTATGGATTAACCTCGATCGCTCAGGGCTTAATAAGACGGAAACGTACGTTTAGAAACACAAGGTAGGGCATGTACACGTCAAGTCATAGCTGGAACTGTTGTAACAGGGGGCTGGTACTTGTGGCGAGAAAGAAGACAAGCGGTCAAGGGAGAACATGTTCAAACTATGTGCCGTACATCGATCTCCATTGCTGCGTCTTCATTACCGGTTCCTACATACAAGAAATTAGACTGGGTTTTTACAGGTGTTGAGTGCGAACAAATGTTTCCTTTGATAACTGTTCATGCATATACCGAGGGTCATTTCTGATTACACGTCATTACTGGTCGATTCCGGGGTAGCGACATATGTGGGTAATAGGAATATTTTCTCCTTGGAATTAATCTGGTTCGAGAGGGAAGGATTCATGGATCTCTTTGCGGCGTCTTTGATGTCGTTCCCTTGTCAAGGCATTGTCATTGCAGTTTGCGTCATGAGGTTCGGGATGCTCCGAGGAAAACCCTAGATCTGGGTCTTGTGGATCGGACGATGATGGCGTTCGCAATATCGCTTTTCCTACAGCGGCATGGCGTTGCGGAGTTTCGACGACGGGCGCGTGTGGATGGACACGTGCAGGATGGTGGCGTTGTCTGGTGTCGTGGTGGCATCGAGGCAGGCCAACCAAGGTCGATGCTTTCGTTCCTACTCTGGAGATGGACCGATGGAAGATGACGTCGGCAGCGAGAGTGTGTCGGACCGATGTGGAACCCAGTCCCGATATGTGGCTAGGCTGGGGCATCCGGCTATAGATGTTAGGGTTTGGTGCGATGTCTGTTTGGTATTAGACCCGGATATTCGGCACACCTTCATGAAGGGGATAGGAGTAACAACATGTATTGCCTAGATGACGGCTTCAGTCTAACTGGTGTAATACCTTGTATGGTCTTTATGAATAATTCATAAAATGGCTGCTGCATCATCGAGATGCAGAGGCCGGGGGTATATCCTCCTTTCTGAGAGAAAAATTGCTGCGAAATTGGCCAAGGAATCTGGTGGTCCTCTAGTGTTGATAGGTGGCAAAACAATGTTAGACACTTACGCGAGTTCTTGAGAGGATGGGCCAAAAATCAAAGTGGCTTATACAAAGTGGAAAATGAGAGACTCATACAACTCATTAATGAGTTAGACTTGAAAGCCGAGTCTACACTTCTTAATATGTCGGACCAGAATATTAAGAATGAGGTCGAGAATAAGTTGCAAACTCTTCTGAGAGAGGAGGAGATGAAATGGACTTCGAGCGAAGGTGATTAAGGTCGTCCATGGGGATGATAACACGCAATTTTTCCACTTGGTAGCGAATGGGAAACATAGGAAGAAGAAAATATTTCAACTTGAACAGGATGAGGGTACAATTGTAGGGCATGAAAACCTAAAATTGTACATCTCCAATTATTATAAGAAACTTTTTGGTGTACCCGAAGAAAATTGCGTATCTCTAGATGAGAGTGCAATAGAGGACATACCACAGCTCAACTCAGACGAGAATGAGGTGTTGTTAGCTCCATTCACTAAGAAAGAGGTGTTTGACGCAATATCAAAGATGAAACAGAATAAGGCCCCTAGACCGGCGTTGGGGAATGTAGTAATAATTCAAAAAATTCCTATGTGTCACCAAGATCAATCTAGGAGATGCTAGCAACGAGAAAGAGGGAGTGCATCATCATACCCTTGAAGATTGCTAAGCGGAAGCGTTGCAAAGAACGCGGTTGATGGAGTCGTACTCGCGGCGATTCAAATCGTGGAAGATCCGATCCAAGCGCCGAACGGACGGCGCCTCCGTGTTCAACACACGTACAGCCTGAGGACGTCTCCACCTTCTTGATCCAGCAAGGAGAGAGGAGAAGTTGAGGGAGAGCTCCGGCAGCACGACGGCGTGGTGGCGGTGGAGCTCATGGTTCTCCGACAGAGCTTCGCTAAGCACTACGGAGGAAGAGGAGGCGGTGTAGGAGGGGGGAGAGCTGCGCCAGGGGCAAGGGATTTTTGGGGCCTCCCTCCCAATCCCCACTATTTATAGGCCAGGTGTAGGATCGAAAGTAGGTCTAAAGGGGGGGGGGGTGATTAGACTACTTGACCAAATAAAAGTTTTGCCTTTTTCCCAATTTTAATTCTTGGCAAGTTTTAGCATTCATAGCATATCAAGTAACACCCTACACATGCATGTCTAAGAGTATAGCAGCAGAAAGTAAAGACATTGCACATGTAAGTAAAGAGAGGGTTTGGAATGCAAACACGAGTGATGACACGATGATTTTTCCCGTGGTTCCGGTAGGTGGTGCTATCGTACGTCCACGTTCACGGAGTCTTCAACCCACGGAGGGTAATGGTCACGAGAGTCCACGGAGGGCTCTACCCACGAAGGGTTCCATGAAGAAGCAACCTTGACTATTCCATGCGACTTCCATCCACGAATGACTAGCCTCACTATGGGTAGATCTTCACGAAGTAGGCGATCTCCTTGCCCTTACAAACTTCTTGGTTCACTCCACAACACGAAGTAGGAGGCTCCCAAGCGACACCTATCCAATCTAGGAGGCACCACCCTCCAAAACGTAATAGGCTCGGTAATGACGATGAACTCCTTGCTCTTGTGCTTCAAGATGATAGACTCCTCAACACACAATCTCTCTCACACAAATTTGGCTTGGTAGAAGAGATGGGATTGGTGGAAAGCAACTTGGGGAGGCTAGAAATCAAGATCCATATGGTTGGAGTGGAAGATCTTGACATGAACACAAGGGTAGGTGGTTCTCTCTCAAAAAACTGAGTAGGATAGGTATGGAATAGTTCTGAGTGCTTCTTTATCGAGTGGGTGGTGATGAAGGGGTATATATAGGCATCCCCAAAAATCCAACCGTTACACACAATAGTCAGACTCGGTGACACCGATGTGTAAATCTCGATGGTACCGAAGTGACAAAAAGTGGCAACTTTTGAATCTCGGATGGACTGATATAAAATTCACGGTTGCACCGACAAGGTGACCAACGGTCAGATTTACCAATCTCGGTGACGCCGATTCACCATTCTCGGTCGGACCGAAAATGATAACTTGCGTAACAGGAAGTTGGCAACCCAACTCGGTGGCACCGAGTGCAGTGTCGGCTGCACCGAAGTGTTAGGGTTTGGCTGAGTCTGTCTAGGGTTTGGAACTCGGTGGCACCAGGATAGGAATGTTGGTTGCACCGATTTGGCATTTTTGGTTTAGGACAGACTTTGGTGGGTGAGTATGTGGATGTTTTGGTGACTGTTACTTGTACACGTATGAGCATATTGTTCACCATCAAAACTTTACACCCTTTTAATAGTATTGGCTTTCCTATAGACTCAAAGTGATTTCTCACAAATGTAAAATGTAGAGTCCTCTTGCTTGAAGCTTGGCCAACCTATTTCCTTGAATCTTGAGGTAATTCCACAATCCTTTTGCCATTCCTATCAATGAACTTTTCTGAAATATACTTGGTGAAAGCATTAGTTCAATGACTTATATGTTGTTATTAATTACCAAAACCACCAAGGGATCAAATGTGCTTTCACCAGGGGGAGAGGGGCCGCCCCCTAGATCCAATCTTCGATGGGGCGGCGGCCAAGGGGGGAACTTGCCCCCCAAGTTTGGGGGCGCCTCCACGCCCCTAGGTTTGGCTGCCCTAGGCGCCTTGGGCCCTAGTGGGAGGCGAACCAGCCCACTAAGGGGCCGGTTCCCACCCAACTACAGCCCATTAGGTCCTTCGGGGCAGGTGGAACCTCCCGGTGCACCCCCGGAACCCCTTCGATGGTCCCGGTACAACATCGATAAACCTCAAAACTTTTCCGGTGACTGAAACTAGACTTCCCTTACATAAATCTTCACCTCCGGACCATTCCGGAACTCCTTGTGACGTCTGGGATCTCATACGGGACTCCAAACAACTTTTGGCATCCACATACAATTCCCATTACAACTCTAGCGTCACCGAACCTTAAGTGTGTAGACCCTACGGGTTCGGGAACCATGCAGTCATGACCGAGACACGTCTCCGGCCAATAACCAATAGTGGGATCTAGATACCCATATTGGCTCCCACATGTTCCACGATGATCTCATCGGATGAACCACGATGTCGGGGATTCAATTAATCCCGTATACAATTCCCTTTGTCCATCAGTATGTTACTTGCCCGAGATCCGATCGTAGGTATCCCTATACCTTGTTCAATCTCGTTACCGGCAAGTCTCTTTACTTGTTCCATAACACATGATCCCGTGACTAACTCCTTAGTCACATTGAGATCATTATGATGATGTATTACCGAGTGGGCCCAGAGATACCTCTCCGTCACACGGAGTGACAAATCCCAATCTCGATTCGTGCCAACCCAACAGACACTTTCGGAGACACTTGTGGTGCATCTTTATAGTCACCCAGTTATGTTGTGAAGTTTGATACACCCAAAGCATTCCTACGGTATCCAGGAGTTGCACAATCTCATGGTCTAAGGAAATGATACTTGACATTAGAAAAGCTCTAGCAGACAAACTACACGATCTTGTGCTATGCTTAGGATTGGGTCTTGTCCATCACATCATTCTCCTAATGATCTGATCCCGTTATCAACGACATCCAATGTTCATGGTCAGGAAACCATGACCATCTATTGATCAACGAGCTAGTCAACTAGAGGATCACTAGGTACATGGTGTGGTCTATGTATTCACACATGTATTACGGTTTCCGGTTAATAAAATTATATCATGCACAATAGACAATTATCATGAACAAGGAAATATAATAATAACCATTTTATTATTGCCTCTAGGGCATATTTCCAATAGTCTCCCACTTGCACTAGAGTCAATAATTTAGTTACATTGTGATGAATCGAACATCCATAGAGTTCTGGTGTTGATCATGTTTCGCTCGTGAAAGAGGTTTAGTCAACGGATCTGCGACATTTAGATCCGTATGTACTTTACAAATATCTATATCTCCATCCTAAATGTAACCACGAATGGAGTTGAAGCGGCGCTTGATGTGCTTGGTCTTCTTGTGAAACTTGGTCTCCTTGGCAATGGCAATAGCTCCATTGTTGTCATAGAAGAGAGTCATCGAGCCCGACGCATTGGGAATCACTCCTAGGTCGGTGATGAACTCCTTCATTTAGACTCCTGCCTGCGCTGCTTCCGAAGCAGCTATGTACTCCGCTTCACATGTAGATGCCGCCACGACACTTTGCTTGCAACTACACCAGCTGACTGCCACACCATTCAAAATATACACGTATCCGGTTTGTGACTTGGAGTCATCCGGATCTGTGTCGAAGCTAGCATCGACGTAACCCTTTACGACAAGCTCTTCGGCACCTCCATAAACGAGAAATATATCCTTAGTCCTTTTCAGGTACTTAAGGATATTCTTGACCGTTGTCCAGTGTTCCATTCCGGGATCACTTTGGTACCTCCCTACCAAACTTATGGCAAGGTTCACATTAGGTCTGGTACACGACATGGCATACATAATAGAGCCTATGGCCTAGGCATAGGGGATGACACTCATGTTTTCTCTATCTTCTGCCGACGTCGGGCATTGAACTGTGCTCAATCTCACACCTTGCAATACAGGCAAGAACCCCTTCTTGGACTGATACATATTGAACTTCTTCAATATCTTGTCAAGGTATGTGCTTTGTGAAAGACCAATGAGGCGTCTCGATCTATCTCTATAGATCTTGATGCCTAATATGTAAGCAGCTTCTCCAAGGACCTTCATTGAAAAACACTTATTCAAGTAGGCCTTTATGCTTTCCAAAAGTTCTATATCATTTCCCATCAACAATATGTCATCCACATATAAAATGAGAAATGCTACAAAGCTCCCACTCACTTTCTTGTAAATACAGGCTTCTCCATAAGTCTGTATAAACCCAAATGCTTTGATCACCTCATCAAAGCGAATGTTCCAACTCTGAGATGCTTGCACCAGCCCATAGATGGAGCGCTGGAGCTTGCATACCTTGTCAGCACTCTTAGGATCGACAAAGCATTCCGGCTGTATCATATACAATTCTTCCTTAAGGAAACCATTAAGGCATGCCGTTTTGACATCCATTTGCCAGATCTCATAATCATAAAATGCGGCAACTGCTAACATGATTTGTACGGACTTCAACATTGCTACGGATGAGAAAGTCTCATCATACTCAACTCCTTGAACTTGTTGATAACCCTTAGCGACAAGACGAGCCTTATAGACGGTCACATTACCATCTGCATCAGTCTTCTTCTTAAAGATCCGTTTATTTTCCATGGCTTGCGGATCATCAGGTAAGTCCACCAAAGTCCATACTTTGTTCTCATACATGGATCCTATCTCGGATTTCATGGCTTCAAGCCATTTGTTGGAATCTGGGCCTGCCATGGCTTCTTCATAGTTCGAAGGTTCACCGTTGTCTAACAACATGATTTCCAGGACAGGGTTTCCGTACCACTTTGGTGCGGAACATGTCCTCGTGGACCTACAAAGTTCAGTAGTAACTTGATTCGAAGTTTCATGATCATCATCATTAACTTCCTCTCCAGTCGATGCAGGCACCACATAAACATTTTCCTGTGCTATGCTACTTTCCGGTTCGAGAGGGCGTACAATTACCTCATCAAGTTCTACTTTCCTCCTACTTACTTCTTTCGAGAGAAACTCTTTCTCTAGAAAGGGTCCATTATTGGCAACAAAGATCTTGCCTTCGGATCTGAGGTAGAAGGTATACCCAATAGTTTCCTAAGGGTATCCTATGAAGACGCACTTTTCCAATTTGAGTTCGAGCCTTTCAGGTTGAAGTTTCTTGACATAAGCATCACATCCCCAAACTTTAAGAAATGACAACTTAGGTTTCTTCTCAAACCATAATTCATACGATGTCGTCTCAATGGATTTAGATGGTGCCCTATTTAAAGTGAATGTAGCAGTCTCTAATGCATATCCCCAAAATGATAGCGGTAAATCAGTAAGAGACATCATAGATCGCACCATATCCAATAGAGTGCGATTACGACATTCGGATACACCATTACACCGAGGTGTGCTAGGCGGCGTGAGTTGTAAAACAATTCCACATTTCCTTAAGTGCGTGCCAAACTCATGACTCAAATATTCTCCTCCACGACCAGATCATAAGAACTTTATTTTCTTGTCACGTTGATTCTCTACCTCACTCTAAAATTCCTTGAACTTTTCAAAGGTCTCAGACTTGTGTTTCATTAAGTAGACATATCCATATCTGCTAAAGTCATCAGTGAGGGTGAGAACATAACGATAGCCACCGCGAGCCTCAATGCTCATTGGACCGCATACATCGGTATGTATTATTTCCAACAAGTTGGTTGCTCGCTCCATTGTTCCGGAGAACGGAGTCTTAGTCATCTTGCCCATGAGGCATGGTTCGCACGTGTCAAATGATTCATAATCAAGAGACTCCAAAAGTCCATCTGCATCGAGTTTCTTCGTGCGTTTGACACCAATATGACCAAGGCGGAAGTGCCACAAGTGTTGGGAACGTTGCATGGGAAACAAATTTTTTCCTACGCAGACGCAAGATCTATCCATGGTGATGAGCATCTACGAGAGGGAGACTGGATCTACGTACCCTTGTAGATCTCTAAGCGGGAAGCGTTAAGAAACACGGTTGATGTAGTCGAACTTCTTCGCGATCCAAATTGCCGAGCATCCCGCGATCCAATCACGATCCATCCCGATCAAGCACCGAACGGACGACACCTCCGCGTTCAGCACACGTACAGCTTGATGACGATCTTCGCCTTCTCGATCCAGCAAGAGGGAGCATAGAGGTAGACGATTTCTCCGGTAGCGTGACGGCACTGCGGCGATGGTGGTGGAGTAATCTCAGCAGGGCTTCGCCTAAGCACAACTGAAACCGATCTAGAGGAGAAACTACGAACTAGAGGGTAGGGTTGCACGTGGCTGAAAATCTTGTGCCAAAACTCAAAATCCCTCTAGTATATATAGGAGGAGAGGAGGAGGAGGCTTGGCGCAAGGGCCAGCCCCTCTAGGCTTCGGACGAAGTGGAGAGAAGGAGTCCTCCTCCTCCACTCCTAGTAGGATTAGGACTCCTTCCTTATTTCCACCCTTTTTGCCTTTTTCCACCTTTTGCACTTACGAATCTCTTCCCAGCCGCATGGGCCTTGTGTGGGACTTTGGCAAGCCCACTAAGGGCTGGTATTAGTCCTCCCACAGCCCATGTAGCCTCTTGGGTCGAAATACCTCTCCCGATGGTCCCCCGGTACACTACGGGCACTCCCGGTACACTACCGATGAGCCCGAAACTTTTCCGGCGACCAAAATAGGACTTCCTATATATCAATCCTTACCTCCGGACCATTCCGGAGCTCCTCGTGATGTCCAGGATCTCATCCGGGACTCCGAACAACCTTCGGTCACCACCATGCATAACTCTATACTACCAAAACGTCACCGAACCTTAAGTGTGCAGACCCTGCGGGTTCGAGAACTATGTAGACATGACCGAGACACCTCTACGGTTGATAACCAATAGCAGGACCTGGATGCCCATATTGGTTCCTACATATTATATGAAGATCTTTATCGATCGAACCTCTATTTGAAGGATTCAGTTAATCCCGTATTATGTTCCCTTTGTTCTTCGGTATGTTACTTGCCCGAGATTCGATCGTTGGTATCTAGTTCAACCTCGTTACCGACAAGTCTCTTTACTCGTTCCGTAATACAAGATCCCGTGACTAACACTTAGTCACATTGCTTGCAAGGCTTATTGTGATGTTGTATTACCAAGTGGGCCCTGAGATACCTCTCCGTCACACGGAGTAACAAATCCCAGTCTTGATCCATGCGAACCCAACAGACACCCTCGGATAGACCTGTAGAGCATCTATATAGTCACCCAGTTACATTGCGACGTTTGATATACACAAGGCACTCCTCCGGTGTCCGTGAGTTGCATGATCTCATGGTCATAGGACCATATACTTGACATGCAGAAAACTGTAGCAATAAACTGACGCGATCATATGCTACGTTTATAGTTTGGGTCTTGTCCATCCCATCATTCTCCTAATGATGTGATCCCTTTATCAAATGACATCACATATCAATGGCTAGGAAACCTTGACCATCTTTGATCAATGAGCTAGTTCACTAGAGGCATACTAGGGACAAAGTGTTGTCTATTTATCCACACATGCAATGTGTTTCCAATGAATACAATTATAGCATGGATAATAAAAAATTATCATGAACAAGGAAATATAATAATAAACACTTTATTTATTGCCTCTAGGGCATATTTCCAATAGTCTCTCACTTGCACTAGAGTCAATAATCTAGTTCACATCACTATGTGATTTACATTGTAATGAATCGAACACCCATGCAGTTCTGGTGTTGATCATGTTTAGCCCTTGGAAGAGGTTTAGTCAACGGGTCTGCAACATTCAGATCCGTGTGCACTTTGTAAATATTTATGTCCTTGTCCTTGATGTAATCGCGGATGGAATTGAAGCATCGCTTTATGTGTCTTGTCCTCTTGTGAAACCTTGGTTCCTTGGCCAGAGCAATGGCACCAGTGTTGTCATAGAACAGAGTCATTGGATTCAGTGCACTAGGCACTACTCCAAGATCTGTCATGAACTGCTTCATCCAGACACCTTCCTTCGCTGCCTCCGAGGCTACGACGTTCTCCGCCTCGCATGTAGAATCGGCTACCATGCTTTGCTTGGAACTGCACCAGCTTACCGCTCCCCCGTTGAGAATAAATACGTATCCGGTTTGCGACTTAGAGTCATCCGGATCAGTGTCAAAGCTTGCATCGACGTAACCCTTTATGACGAGCTCTTCATCACCTCCATAAACGAGAAACATCTCCTTAGTCCTTTTCAGGTACTTAAGGATATTCTTGACCGCCGTCCAGTGCTCCATTCCAGATCACTTTGAAACCTTTCGGCCATACTTATGGCAAGGCTGACATCGGGTCTTGTCCACAACATTGCATACATGATAGAGCCTATGGCTGAAGCATAGGGGATGACACTCATCTTCTCTCTATCTTCTGCAGTCACTGGGCATTGAGTCTTACTGAACTTCACACCTTGTAACACAGGCAAGAACCCCTTCTTGGACTGATCCATTTTGAACTTCTTCATAACTTTATCAAGGTATGTGCTCTGTGAAAGTGCTATTACGCGTCTCGATCTATCTCTATAGATCTTAATGCCTAATATGAAAGCAGCTTCTCCTAGGTCCATCATTAAAAAACTCTTGTTCAAATATTCCTTCATGCTTTCCAGCATTTCTATATTGTTTCCAATCAGCAATATGCCATCTACGTATAATATTAGAAATGCTATAGAGCTCCCACTCATTTTCTTGTAAATACAAGATTCTCCATAAACTTGTATAAACCCAAACGCTTTGATCACCTCATCAAAGCGCTTATTCCAACTCCGAGATGCTTGCACCAGTCCCTAAATGGATCGTTGGAGCTTGCAAACTTTGTCAGCATTCTCTGGATCGACAAAACCTTCCGGTTGCATCATATACAACTCTTCCTCAAGGAAACCGTTGAGGAACGCTGTTTTGACATCCATCTGCCAAATTTGATAGTTGAAATATGCATCTATTGCTAACATGATTCTGACGGACTTAAGCATCGCTACGGGTGAGAAGGTCTCATCGTAGTCAACTCCTTGAACTTGTGAAAAACCCTTTGCCACAAGTCGAGCTTTATAGTGGTGACATTATCGTCCGCGTTCGTCTTCTTCTTAAAGATCCATTTGTTCTGAATGGCCTTTCGCCCTTCAGGTAATACTTCCAAAGTCCATACTTTGTATTTATAGATGGATCCCATCTCAGATTTCATGGCCTCTAACCATTTCTCGGAATCCAGGCCCATCAACGCTCCTCCATAGCTCGTAGGTTCATTGTTGTCCAACAACATGACCTCTAAGACATGGTTGCCGTACCACTCAGGAGCAATACGCGCCCTTGTCGACCTACGAGGTTCAATAGTGACTTGATCTGAAGCTTCATGATCATCATCATTAACTTCCTCTTGAACTGTTGCAGGCTCCACAGAAACATCTTTCTGCGCTGCGCTATTCTTTGGTTGAAGTAAAGGTTCAATAACCTCATCAAGCTCTATTTTCCTCCCACTCAATTCTTTTGAGAGAAACTCTAAGAAATGTTCCATTCCTAGCAACAAACACTTTGCCTTCGGATCTGAGATAGAAGGTATACCCAACTGTCTCTTTTGGGTATCATATGAAGACGCATTTCTCCGCTTTGGGTTCCAGCCTTTCAGGCTGAAGCTTTTTGACATAAGCATCACATCCCCAAACTTTAAGAAACGACAACTTTGGCCTCTTGCCAAACCACAGTTCATATGGCGTCATCTCAATGGATTTCGATGGTGCCCTATTTAAAGTGAATGCAGTTGTCTCTAATGCATAACCCCAAAACGATAGTGGCAAATCGGCAAGAGACATCATAGAACGCACCATATCTAATAAGGTTCGATTATGATGTTTGGACACACCATTACGTTGTGGTGTTCCAGGCGGTGTCAACTATGAAACAATTCCACACTGTCTTAAGTGATTGCCAAACTCATAACTCAGATATTCATCTCCTCGATCAGACTGTAGGAATTTGATCTTCTTGTTATGATGATTCTCAACTTCACTCTGAAATTGCTTGAACTTTTCAAATGTTTCAGACTTATGTTTCATTAAGTAAATATACCCATATCTACTTAAGTCATCAGTGAAGGTGAGAAAATAACGATATCCACCGCACGCTGCAACATTCATTGGACCGCATACATCAGTATGTATGCTTTCCAATAAGTGACTTGCCCGTTCCATTGATCTAGAGAACGTCATTTTAGTCATCTTGCCCATGAGGCATGGTTCACATGTGTCAAGTGATTCAAAATCAAGTGACTCCCAAAGTCCATCAGCATGGAGCTTCCTCATGCGTTTTACACCAATATGACCCAAATGGCAGTGCCACAAGAAAGTGGTACTATCATTATCAACTCTACATCTTTTGGCATCAATGTTATGAACATGTGTACCATCACTATCAAGATTCAATATGAATAAACCCCTCACATTGGGTAAATGACCATAAAAGTATTACTCATATAAATAGAACAACCATTACTCTCTGATTTAAATGAGTAGCCGTCTCGTAATAAACAAGATCCAGATATAATGTTCATGCTTAACGCAGGCACTAAATAACAATTATTCAGGTTCATCACTAATCCCGATGGTAATTGAAGAGAGAGCGTGCCGATGGCGATCACATCAACCTTGGAACCATTTCCCACGCGCATCGTCCTTCGTCCTTCGCCAGCCTTCGTCTATTCCGTAGTTCCTGTTTTGAGTTGTAAATGTGAGCAACCGAACTGGTAACAAATACCCAGGCACTACAATGAGAGCTAGTAAGGTACACATCGATAACATGTATATCATATATACCTTGTTTGTTGTTCGCTGCCTTCTTGTCAACCAGGTACTTGGGGCAGTTCCGCTTCCAGTGACCAGTTCCCTTGCAATGAAAGCACTCAGTTTCTGGCTTGGGTCCAGCCTTGGGCTTCTTTACAGGAGTAGCAACTGCTTTGCCATCCTTCTTGGATTTACCCTTCTTGCCCTTGCCCTTGCAATTCTTTTGAAACTAGTGGTTTTATTGACCATCAACACTTGATGTTCTTTCTGGATTTCACACTCAGCGACTTTCAACATTGCAAACAGCTCGGCGACTGACTTGTTCATCCCTTGCGTGTTATAGTTCATCACAAAGCTCTTGTAGCTAGGTGGAAGTGATTGAAGAACTCTGTCAGTGATCGCCTCTGCCGGAAGGGGCATTCCCAACTCCGCCAAACGAGTCGAATACCCAGACATTCTGAGCATATGTTCACTGATAGACCCGTTCTCCTCCATCTTGCAAGCATAGAACTTATCGGAGGTGTCATACCTTTGGATCTGGGCATTCTTCTGAAAGATAAACTTAAACTCCTGGAACATCTCATATTCTCCATGACGTTCAAAACGTCTTTGAAGTCCCGGTTCTAAGCCATACAACATTGCACACTAAACTATTGAGTAATCCCCAGAACGTGCCTCCCAAGTGTTCTTAACGTCTTCGGATGACATGTCTTCGGGTTGGTCACTAAGCGGTGCATCAAGGACATGATTTCTCAGAAGCCGTGAGGATAATCCTCAGATTACGGGCCCAGTCAACAAAGTTACTTCCATCATCTTTCAACTTAGCTTTCTGTAGGAACATATTAAAATTCAGGGGTGCTACTGCGCGAGCCATTGATCTACAACATAAATATGCAAAGGTTACTTAGACTATTGTTCAAGATAACAAGTTTAGTTAATAAAATTACTAAAGCTCCCACTCAAATTGACATCCCTCAGGTCATCTGAGTGTCACATGATCCAAATTCACCAACTCAAGTCCGACCATCACGTGAGTTGAGGGTGTTTCAATGGTGAACATCATCATGTTGATCATATCTACTATATGACTCATGTTCGACCTTTCGGTATCTTGTGTTTCGAGGCCATGCCTGTACATGCTAGGCTCGTCAAGTTTAACCCGAGTGTTCTGCATGTGCAACACTGGCTTGCACCTGTTGTATGTGAACGTAGAGTCTATCACACCCGATCATCACGTGGTGTCTTGACACGACGAACTTCTGCAACGGTGCACACTCGGGGAGAACACAATTCATCTTGAAATTTAAGTGAGGGATCACCTTATAATGCTACCGTCGTCCTAAAAAAAACAAGGTACATAAAAGGATTAACATCACATGCAAATCATAAGTGACATGATATGGCCATGAACTTGTGCTTTTGATCTCCATCTTGAAAGCACCAGCATGATCTCCATCGTCACCGACACGACACCATGATATCCATCATCTTGATCTCCAACAACGTGTCGCCATCGGGGTTATCGCACCCACCATGCTTCTACTACTATTGCTACCGTTTAGTGATAAAGTAAAGCATTACATAGCGCTTAATGATTGACACACAGGTCATACAATAATTAAAGACAACCCTATGGCTCCTGCCGGTTGCCGTACTCATCGACATGCAAGTCGTGATATTCTATACAACACATGATCATCTCATACATCACATATATCACATCATGTAATTGGCCATATCACATCACAACATACCCTGCAAAAACAAGTTAGATGTCCTCTAATTGTTGTTGCATGTTTTACGTGGCTGCTACGAGTATCTAGCAAGAACAATTCTCACCTACGCATAAACCACAACAGTGATACATTAGTTGCTTTTCAACCTTCTCAAGGACCGCGTTTGTCGAATCTGATCCAACTAAAGTAGGAGAAACTAGCACCCGCCAGCCATATATGCAACAAGTTGCGGTTGAGGGAACCGGTCTCTCGTAAGCGTACGAGTAAGGTTGGTCCGGGCCGCTTCATCCCACAATACCGCCGAACCAAAACACGACCAAGGGAGGAAGCAATCTAAGCATCAACGCCCACAAACTCCTTGTGTTCTACTCGAGATCTCATCTACACATAGACCTAGCTCATGATGCCACTGTTGGGGGACGTTGCATGGGAAACAAAAAAATTCCTACGCACACGCAAGATCTATCCATGGTGATGAGCATCTACCAGAGGGAGAGTGGATCTACGTACCCTTGGAGATCGCTAAGTGGGAAGCGTTAAGAAACATAGTTGATGTAGTCGAACATCTTCGCGGTCCAAATCGCCGAGCATCCCGCGTTCCAATCACGGTCCGTCCCGATCAAGCACCGAACGGACGGCACCCCCACGTTCAGCACGCATACAGCTTGATGACGATCTTCGCCTTCTTGATCCAGCAAGAGGGAGCGGAGAGGTAGACGAGTTCTCCGACAGCATGACGGTGCTGTGGCGATGGTGGAGTAATCTTAGCAGGGCTTCGCTTAAGCACAACTGAAACCCATCTAGAGGAGAAACTACGAACTAGAGGGTAGGGTTGCACGTGGCTGAAAATCTTGTGCCAAAACCCTGAAACCCTCTAGTATATATAGGAGGAGAGGAGGAGGAGGCTTGGCGTAAGGGCCAGCCCCTCTAGGCTTCAGCTGAAGTGGAGAGGAGTCCTCCTCCTCCTCCACTCCTAGTAGGATTAGGACTCCTTCCTTATTTCCACCCTTTTTGCCTTTTTCCACCTTTTCCACTTAGGAATCTCTTCCCAGCCGCATGGGCCTTGTGTGGGACTTTGGCAAGCCCACTAAGGGCTGGTATTAGTCCTCCCACTGCCCATGTAGCATCTTGGGTCGAAATACCTCTCCCGATGGTCCCCTGGTACACTACCGGCACTCCCGGTACACTACCGATGAGCCTGAAACTTTTTCGGCGACCAAAATAGGACTTCCTATATATCAATATTTACCTCCGGACCATTCCGGATCTCCTCGTGACGTCTGGGATCTCATCCGGGACTCCGAACAACCTTCGGTCACCACCATGCATAACTCTATAGTACCAAAACGGCATCGAACCTTAAGTGTGAAGACCATGCGGGTTTGAGAACTATGTAGACATGACCGAGACACCTCTACGGCCAATAACCAATAGCGGGACCTGGATTCCCATATTGGTTCCTACATATACTACGAAGATCTTTATCGCTCGAACCTTTATGTCAAGGATTCAGTTAATCCCGTATTATGTTCCCTTTGTTCTTCGGTATGTTACTTGCCCGAGATTCGATCGTTGGTATCTCCATACCTAGTTCAAGCTTGTTACCGACAAGTCTCTTTACTCGTTCCATAATACAAGATCCCGTGACTAAAACTTAGTCACATTGTTTGCAAGGCTTATTGTGATGTTGTATTACCGAGTGGGACCTGAGATACCTCTCCATCACACGGAGTAACAAATCCCAGTCTTGAGACATGCCAACCCAACAGACATTGCGTCATTTGAATACACACAAGGCACTCCTCCGGTGCCCGTGAGTTGTATGATCTCATGGTCATAGGAACATATACTTGACATGCAAAAAACTGTAGCAATAAACTGACACGATCATATGCTACGTTTATAGTTTGGGTCTTGTCCATCCCATCATTCTCCTAATGATGTGATCCCGTTATCAAATGACATCACATGTCAATGGCTAGGAAACCTTGACCATCTTTGATCAATGAGCTAGTTCACTAGAGGCATACTAGGGACAAAGTGTTGTCTATTTATCCACACATGCAATGTGTTTCCAATCAATACAATTATAGCATGGACAATAAACAATTATCATGAACAAGGAAATATAATAATAAACACTTTATTTATTGCCTCTAGGGCATATTTCCAACAACATGTATGTGGGACTATCGTTGTCAACCTTACATCGTTTGGTATTCACACTATGAATATGTGTAACATCGCGTTTGAGATTCAATAAAAATAAACCATTGACCAGCAGGGCATGACCATAAAACATATCTCTCGTATAAATAGAACAACCATTATTCTCGGATTTAAATGAGTAGCCATCTCGCATCAAATGAGATCCAGACACAATGTTCATGCTCAAAGCTGGTACTAAATAACAATTATTGAGGTTTAAAACTAATCTCGAAGGTACATGTAGAGGTAGCGTGCCGACGGCGATCACATCAACCTTGGAACCATTCCTGACGCGCATCGTCACCTCGTCCTTTGCCAGTCTCCGCTTATTCCGCAGCTCCTATTTTGAGTTATAAATGTGAGCAATCACATCGGTATCAAATACCCAGGAGCTACTACGAGCGCTGGTAAGGTACACATCACTAACAGTATATCATATATACCTTTGATGTTGTCGGCCTTCTTATCTGCTAAGTACTTGGGGCAGTTCCGCTTCCAATGACTGGTTCCCTTGCAATAATAGCACTCAGTCTCAGGCTTGGGGTCTGACAGGGATATACCCCATGGCATGACCCGGCCTGGCGAAGGAGACCCGACCGAAGACATGACATCTTATTAATGACCCGGCCAGGCAACTCACAGGAGACCCATTAAAGACATGACATCTTATTCATGACCCGGCAAGTGGGTCACAGGATGACCAAGCCCAAGACCCGGCGGGTGAGCCGGTGCCAGGCGGTTCACAAGAGGAGGCCCACAGGAGAAGGCCCACAAGAGAGAAGGATTCCCTTAAAGGAAATAAGACCCGGAGTAGGATTCGTGAGAGACTAGTCCTAATCCTACTCCTAGTAGGACTCTATATGTAAACCTACCCTCTCCACTTATATAAGGAGGGGTAGAGCACCCCTAGAGGAACAAGTTCTCAAGAGACACAAGTATACAAGTTTAGACAACACAAGAGATTAGAGGCACAAGATATTAGAGGCACAAGAGATTAGAGGTAGCAATTAGCACCCTTGTAACCGAGAGATCTTCATCATCATCAATACCAGACAAGCAGGACGTAGGCTTTTACCTCCATCGGAGGGGCCGAACCTGGGTAAAACTCCGTGTCTTCTCGATTCCGATCAACCCCTTCAAGCCGCCACGTAGTTGCGTCTCACCCCGAACCTAAGTCCGTTCACCCGGACATCTGCCGTGACAAATCCACGACAGTTGGCGCCCACCATGGGGCCAGCGCGTTGGTATTGTGTTCTTCGAGGGACGTCAGGGATCGAGATGGTCGTGATTTATTGGATGAAGAGAAATCGTGTGAAAGGATCTAAATCATGGATGAGCAATCAGAAACTACGTGTGATGAGATATAAGATTTGAGACAAAGATTAGGGTTTCTACGTGTGGGCTGCTGCACGCGTCCTCGACAATCCATCTAATCCGAAGCCAAATTATTTTTTGGTGCGCCACAGCAGCAAGCCGAGACCGACAGGAATTTACTTTGCAGCCGCTATTTTCTCAATCCGCCGAGACCGTCAAATTCTGCTGCTACGTACAGGCTACAAGTCTCAAGGGTTCGGTGGCAGGTGACCAGACAGGCAGTCGCTTTCTCGCGTGAAGACCGAAGCCTGATTCATTCCAAGTGGTACTACTTCACGAGAAAACTAGACCGGGTCAAACATGTAGGGCTAATAATTACTACTATGTGGAAAGAAGGATAAAAAAGGGATTCTCTAGTCGCCGCTGCATCCCGCCTCCGCTCGGGAGCCGCTGTTGCGGCCTCTCCTCCCCGCGAGCCGCCGCTCGGAGCCTGTCGTCACCACGACGTTGGACGAGCCGTCGCGGCCTCTCCTCAGCCGCATCGGCTCCATCTCCCCTTGCGCTGCTTTGCCCCTGCGCGTGCCCTCCGCCTTCGCACGCTGCTGCCCTGGGTGGCTATCGCCTCTCTGCCACCTGCTACGGTGCGCTTCGCTGGCTTCGCCGCACAAACCACCAAGAGTGAGCCGCCGCGTGCCCTTTGCGCCCCTGCCACCGATTCCCTCGTCGCCTTAAAACTATCGCCTGGCTCTTACTAAAAATACGGTTTCTGTGGTCAAAGAGCTTCCGACGAGACATCTATTGCGGATCATCCGTCGTTCAGATAAATCAGGTGATATCCATCTGATTCGTTCTGTCAGTATATATTAATTTTCTATAAGAACAATTACTTCGGCTTTATAATATTTTTTACACAGGACAAATTATTCATTGCCAAAGTGGCATCATACCGCGGAGATGGAGGCGCACCGACATCATTTGGTACCGGCGTCCGTACCGGCTTACAACGCCACAACCATCTCTCGCGGCCGCGCCGGCTCACAATGTCCGCGGCTGAGTCATCTATCCGCGCCGGCTTACAAATACCCGCGGCCGAGTCACCCGTCCGCGCCGGCTTACAATGCCGTGGCCATCTCTCGCCATCCGCGCCAGCTTACAATGCCGTGGTCGTCTCTCGCCATCCATGCCGGCTTACAATGTCCTAGTCGTCTCTCGCCATCCGCACCGGCTTACAATGCAGCGACCGTCTCTCGCGACAGCACCGGCTTACAACGCCGTGGCCATCTCTTGTCACCTGCGCCGACTTGCAGATGAAGATTCTCAAGCCGCCTCTTCGAGTCAACTTGAGGCTCGGGGGCTACAGACATGTCAAGACACATTTGGTCGTTTTCAATGAGAAGCCCGGGTCTTTGCAAGATGAAATTTTCCGGATCAGAAATTTGAGTTGAAGTGGTTTGTTCGCCGTCAAAACGTCTGATCTATCATCCGGCTTGATGCCCTATCAAGCGCTGTTGCAGGGAGGCTTCTTGCCTTCGGGTATAGCTTACATCTCCCCTGCACAGTCGACTTTTATGCTGTTGCAAGGAGGCTTCTTGCCTTCGGGTATAGCTTACATCTCCCTTGCACAGCCGGCGTTATGCCCAATTAAGCACTGTTGCAAAGAGACTTCTTGCCTTTGGGTATAGCTTACATCTCCTTTGCACAGCCAACTGTTATTAAACTGTTGCAAGGAGGCTTCTTGCCTTCGGGTATAGCTTACATCTCCCTTGCACAGTTGGCTTTATGCCCTATCAAGCGCTGTTGCAGGGAGGCTTCTTGCCTTCGGGTATAGCTTACATCTCCCCTGCACAGTCTGCTTTCACGCTGTTGCAAGGAGGTTTCTTGCCTTCGGGTATAGCTTACATCTCCCTTACACAGCCGGCGTTATGCCCAATTAAGCACTGTTGCAAAGAGGCTTCTTGCCTTCGGGTATAGCTTACATCTCCTTTGCACAGCCAGCTGTTATTAAACTGTTGCAAGGAGGCTTCTTGTCTTCGGGTATAGCTTACATCTCCCTTGCACAGTTGGCTTTATGCCCAGTTTGGTTACATTTAGCGCTGTTGTTGATGGAGGCTTCTTACCTTTGGTATAGCTTACATGACCCTAAGATAATAGCGTGTACACCAAATTCCAGTCGCTTATCAACTGCGGCCATCGAAGGGGGCTTCTTACCGACGAGTATCGCTTATCTCACCCTAATGGCCGGCTTTATGCCACTTCCAGTTACTTATTAACCACGGTTGTCGAAGGGGGCTTCTTACCGACGGGTTCGCTTATCTCACCCTAACAACCGGCACTTTTACGCCAAAACTCAGTTGCTTATCAACTGTAGCTGTTGAAGGAGGCTTCTTGCCTTCGGGTATAGTTACATCTCCCTTCAAACAACTGGCTTTATGCCGTTTCAGGCTAATCATTAGCCGCGGTTGTCGATGGAGGCTTCTTGCCTTGGGGTATAGCTTACATCTCCCATCGATAGCCGGCGTTCGCGCATACAATATTCAAACGTTAACAGGAGGCTTCTTACCTTTAGGTACAACTTACATTGCCCTGCAAACAGCCGGCTTTACGCCGCTTCTGGCTCATTATTAGCCGCGGTTGTCGATGGAGGCTTCTTACCTTTAGGTACAGCTTACATTACCCTACGACAACCGGTTCTCGACAAAGTTCATTTTACAAGAGCTGGAGTCATACTACTCCGGTTGACAAGTTTCAAAGTGCTCGGCCGGTTCTAAATTACTGGAGAAGGCGTGACATCTTCAAAGACAAACGCCGGCTCTAAAAGTTCAAGATGGATTCATACAAAGGGGGGATCAATCAATAAAGAGCCGGTAAAACAAAAACACGGAGAGACGGAAATATATACATCCGGAGCTGCATTCAAGAAAGGCGGAATTATCCTTAAATCTATTACAAAGGTGCTCTCAAATGGGAGCTAAAAGGTGGAGCCGTGGATTATCAAGGGGGCTTCCCACCTCCAGATAACATGCTGGCTTATCAAGTTGGGTCAGAGCAAGATTATGAGAAAAGGAACAATGTTGTGAAAGGTATAAACATCTCTAGGTTGAGCTTCTTCAAGCCGCCCTTACAACAATGCAGAATATATCCTGTCTTGTTTATTTTTGCAGGTAATATCTCTTAAAAGATGAGCCGCCGTTAAGTGTTTTGCAAGAGCAAATGGATCTTTTAATAGCCAATATGGCTGAATCTTCATGGTTTATCATAACCAGTAATAAATGATTGGGGTTTTTCAAACCAGCTCAGAGAAATTATTATTTTGCAAAGAGCCGCCCTGTCAGATATAATGCCATATCATCTAATTGGCCGGTTCTCAGATTTCTTTAATTGTGCTCTGTAGTAATCTACAACACTCACGGATTTCTCAAACTTATATTTGCCGGATTGCACCGCAACCATGAGCAGGAATTTCATGTCAAAGACAAAGGAATTATTCCAGGATATTCATTCCGGGTTATATTACGACCACAGTCAAAGATTCATTCAACAAATTATGGTGAGACGTATTATCCTCACATAGTCCCGAGTCGCCGCAGGTAGACAACCCGGTACTTGGGGGCTACATTATCCAAGTCCAAGTTTATATCAATTATGCAAGTCCCTTGTCGCTGCAAGCATGCACCATGGCACTTGGGGGCTAATGCAAGCCGGTTTTCAAACCATTACATTGTCAGCAAGACCATATTATCTCAAGGAGATGAGCCGGACCTTCTATATTTTTCTAAAGTCCCAGCCCAGTAATTCTTACTGACCAGGCACTTGGGGGCTACAGTATTCTGCTGTTCCAACAGATTAAGAGATTCAAATTGAAGACCCGGCGCAACACATTCTGATGAGTCGGACCTTGGGGGCTACACCCGTCGAAGCGTTCTGATGAGCCGGCCCTTGGGGGCTACACCCGCCGAAGCTTTCTAATGAGCCGGCCCTTGGGGGCTACACCCGCCGAAGCATTATAAGATATAAGGCAATTATAAGTCGCAGGTTGCTGCAGGCAGGACAACCCGGCACTTGGGGGCTACGTAGTCCAAAATGTTATTTGCAAAGCACCAAGTTATTATGGATAATCTCGGAGCTTGGGGGCTACAGGTAATATGGACATATAAAAAACTTTGAGGAGAATTTTCAAGATATTAAATATGGAGTTCAGTTGTTAGACCCGGCGTCACCAACACTTATGATCCGGTGTTATCAAAAGATCATAACCCGCCAGAGTTTATATAAGCCGCCCTGCTTCACAACAATGGAAGTCCGGTTCTACATCAGATGGATTTTCATCCCAATATTTATCAAGTCAGCAGGATTCTTGTTATTTAACCCGGAGTCACCAACAATAATGACCCGTCATCATCAATGATTATGACCCGGCTGAGATGACCCGCCAAGAGTATTGGAAGCCGACTCAATGGCATATGGGTGTTCTATTTTCAATATTTTTCAAAAGACATTGAAAAGCAAGATCATTATCAAGATGACTCATTCATATGGCGAAAAGACCCGGATTTTTGAGAAGCCATTTTATAAGCCGGCCAAAGGAGCAAGCCGACCACTTAACATATTTGTTACTCTTATTTCAGGAGCTTAACATGAATAAATTCAAGCTAACCTGGGGGCTAATAAAGGGGATATACCCCATGGAATGACCTGGCCTGGCGACTCACAGGAGACCCGGCCGAAGACATGACATCTTATTAATGACCCGGCCAGGCAACTCACAGGAGACCCGTTAAAGACATGACATCTTATTCATGACCCAACAAGTGGGTCACAGGATGACCAAGCCCAAGACCCAGCGGGTGAGCCGGCGCCAGGCGGTTCACAAGAGAAGGCCCACAAGAGAGAAGGATTCCCTTAAAGGAAATAAGACCCGGAGTAGGATTCGTGAGAGACTAGTCCTAATCCTACTCCTAGTAGGACTCTATTTGTAAACCTACCCTCTCCACTTATATAAGGAGGGATAGAGCACCCCTAGAGGAACAAGTTCTCAAGAGACACAAGTCTACAAGTTTAGACAACACAAGATATTAGAGGCACAAGAGATTAGAGGTAGCAATTAGCACCCTTGTAACTGAGAGATCTTCATCATCATCAATACCAGACAAGCAGGACATAGGCTTTTACCTCCATCAGAGGGGCCGAACCTGGGTAAAACTCCATGTCTTCTCGATGCCGATCAACCCCTTCAAGCCGCCACGTAGTTGCGTCTCGCCCCGAACCTAAGTCCATTCACCCGGACATCTGCCGTGACAAATCCACGACAGAGTCCATTCTTGGGCTTCTTCCTGACAACTGATTTACCGGGCATGGCAACTACTTTGTCCTTCTTGAAGTTCTTCTTACCCTTGCCTTTCTTGAAACTGGTGGTCTTATTCACCATCAACACCTGATGTTCCTTTTTGATCTGCACCTCCGCTGATTTCAGCATCGATATAACTTAGGAATGGACTTCTCCATCCCTTGCATATTGAAGTTCATCACAAATCTCTTGTAGCTAGGTGTAATCAACTGGATGATTCTGTCAATAACCAAGTCATCCGGAAGATTAACTCCCAGCTGAGACAAGTGGTTGTGCAACCGAGACATTTTGAGTTTGTGCTCGTTGACAGAACTATTTTCCTCCTTCTTACAACTGAAGAACTTGTTGGGGACTTCATATCTCTCGACCTGAGCATGATCTTGGAAAACCATTCTCATCTCTTGGAACATCTCATATGCTCCGTGTTGCTCAAAATGCTTTTGGAGCCCTGGTTCTAAGCTGTAAAGCATATCGCACTGAACCAGGGAGTAATCATCACTACGCGACCGCCAGGCGTTCATAACGTCTTGAGTTCCTGGGAAAATGGATGCGTTACCTAGCGGTGCATCAAGGACATATAACTTCTTGGAAGCTATGAGGATGATCCTCAAGTTATGGACCCAGTCCGTATAGTTGCTTCCATCGTCTTTCAGCTTGGTTTTCTCTAGGAACGCGTTGAAGTTGAGGGAAACATTAGCATGGGCCATTAGATCTACAAGATAGATTGTAAAGACAATTTTTAGACTAAGTTCATGATAATTAAGTTCATCTAATCAAATTATTTAATGAACTCCCACTCATATAGACATCCCTCTAGTCATCTAAGTGATAAATGATCCGTGTAGACTAGGCCATGTCCGGTCATCACGTGAGACGGACTAGTCATCAATGGTGAATATCTCCATGTTGATTGCATCTACTATACGAGTCATGTTCGACCTTTCGGTCTCTCGTCTTCCGAGGCCATGTATGTACATGATAGGCTCTTCAAGTCAACCTAAGTGTTCCGCGTGTGTAAATCTGGGTTACACTCGTTGTATGCGAACGTTAGAATCTATCACACCCGATCATCACGTGGTGCTTCGAAACAACGATCCTTCGCAACGGTGCACACTTAGGGGGAACACATTTCTTGAAATTTTAGTGAGGGATCATCTTATTTATGGTACCATCATTCTAAGAAAATAAGATGTAAAAGCATGATAAACATCACATGCAAATCATAAAGTGACATGATATGGCCATTATCATGTTGAGCCTTTGATCTCCATCTTTGGGACGCGGCATAATCACCACCATCACTGGCAGGACACCATGATCTCCATCATCGTGTATTCATGAATTTATCTTCCCAACTATTACTTCTACTACTATGGCTAACAATTAGCAATAAAGTAAAGTAATTACATGGCATTTTGATTGACACGCAGGTCATACAATAAATTAAGACAACTCCTATGGCTCCTGCCGGCTGTCATACTCATCGACATGCAAGTCGTGATTCCTATTACAAGAACATGATCAATCTCATACATCACATATATTTCATCACATTCTTTTGGCCATATCACATCACATATCACACCCTGCAAAAACAAGTTAGACGTCCTCTAATTGTTGTCGCAAGTTTTCCATGGCTGCTATGGGTTTCTAGCAAGAACGTTTCTTACCTACACAAAATCCACAACGATGATATGCCAATTGATATTTATCCTTCATAAGGACCCTTTTCATCGAATCTGATCCGACTAAAGTGGGAGAGACAGACACCCGCTAGCCACCTTATGCAACAAGTGCATGTCAGGCAGTGGAACCAGTCTCACGTAAGCGTATGTGTAAAGTCGGTTCGGGCCGCTTCATCCCACAATGCTGCCGAATCAAGATAGGACTAGTAACGACAACCAAATTAGCCAAATCATCGCCCACAACTACTTGTGTTCTACTCGTGCTTAGAATCTACGCATAGACTTAGCGCATGATGCCACTGTTGGGGAACGTAGTAATAATTCAAAAAAATTCATACGTGTCACCAAGATCAATCTAGGAGATGCTAGCAACGAGAGAGAGGGAGTGCATCTTCATACCCTTGAAGATCGCTAAGCGGAAGCATTGCAAAGAACGCGATTGATGGAGTCATACTCGCGGCAATCCAAATTGCGGAAGATCCGATCTGAGCACTGAACGGACGATGCCTCCATGTTCAACACACGTATAGCCTGGGGACGTCTCCTCCTTCCTGATCTAGCAAGGGGAGAGGAGAAGTTGAGGGAGAGCTCTGGCAGCACGACAGCGTGGTGGCGGTGGAGCTCGTGGTTCTCCGGCAGAGCTTCGCTAAGCACTACGTAGGAGGAGGAGGAGGTGTAGGAGGGGAAGGGCTGCGCTAGGGGCAAGGATTTTTGGGGGCCTCCCTCCCAACCCCCACTATTTATAGGCCAGGGGGAGAGGGGCCCAGCCCCTCTAGATCCAATCTTGGGTGGGGCGGGGGCCAAGCGGGGTACTTGCCCCCCAAGTTTGGTGGGGGCACCCCCACATCCCTAGGATTGGATGCCCTAGGTGCCTTGGGACCTAGGCGGAGGTGCACCAGCCCACTAAGGGGCTGGTTCCCACCCAACTACAACCCATTAGGTCCTCTGCGGTAGGTGGAACCTCCCGGTGGACCCCCAGAACCCCTTTGGTTGTCTCGGTACAATACCGATAAACCCCAAAACTTTTCCGGTGACTGAAACTGGACTTCCCATATATAAATCTTCACATCCGGACCATTCCGGAACTCCTCATGATGTTCGAGATCTCATCCGGGACTCTGAACAACTTTAGGTAACCACATACAATTCCCATTACAACTCTAGCGTCATCGAACCTTAGGTGTGTAGACCCTACGGGTTCTGGAACCATGCAGTCATGACCGAGACACCTCTCTGGCCAATAACCAATAGTGGGATGTGGATACCCATATTGGCTCCCACATGTTCCACGATGATATCATCGGATGAACCACGATGTCGGGGATTCAATTAATCCCGTATACAATTCCCTTTGTCCATCGGTATGTTACTTGCCCGAGATTTGATCGTCGGTATCCCTATACCTTGTTCAATCTCGTTACCGACAACTATCTTTACTTATTCCGTGACACATTATCCCATGACTAACTCCTTATTCACATTGAGCTCATTATGATGATGTATTAACGAGTGGGCCCAGAGATACCTCTCCGTCACACGGAGTGACAAATCCTAGTCTCTATTCGTGCCAACCCAACAGACACTTTCGGAGACACCTGCAATGCACCTTTATAGTCAACCAGTTATGTTGTGAAGTTTGATACACCCAAAGCATTCCTACGGTATTTGGGAGTTGCACAATCTCATGGTCTAAGGAAATGATACTTGACACTAGAAAAGCTCTAGCAAACGAACTACACGATCTTGTGATATGCTTAGGATTGGGTCTTGTCCATCACATCATTCTGCTAATGATGTGATCGCATTATCAACGACATCCAATGTCCATGTTTAGGAAACCATTACCATCTATTTATCAACGAGCTAGTCAACTAGAGGCTCACTAGGGACATGGTGTGGTCTATGTATTCACACATGTATTACGGTTTCCGGTTAATACAATTATAGCATGAACAATAGACAATTATCACGAACAAGGAAATATAATAATAACCATTTTGTTATTGCCTCTAGGGCATATTTCCAACAACCGGATGGGTTCTCGGAAGAATTTTATAAGAAAAGTTGGCATTTTATTAAGGGAGATCTTATGCCTATGTTCCATGACTTGTTTAACAGACACTTACAACTGTTTCGCCTAAACTTTGGAACTATAACGTTGTTGCCGAAGAAGGTGGAGGCTATACACATTGAGAAGTTCGGGCTAATGTGTTTACTCAATGGAAGCTTCAAAATTTTCACAAAGGTTGGCACAAATAGGTTGACGCAGATAAACCATTCGGTAGTTCAACCTACTCAGACAACTTTCATGCATGGGCGACACATCCTAGAACGGGTTGTTGTCCTACATGAAATGGTACGCAAAAATCATACTAGGAAACTTGATGGGGTTATCTTCAAAGTGGATTTTGAGAAAGCGTATGATAAGTTCAAATGGCCCTTCCTTCAACAGGCCTTACGTTCGAAGGGGTTCAACGAATCCTAGAGGGATCAGGTGGACGCTTTCATTCGGAAATGTAGTGTTGGGATAAAAGTTAATGATGATAGGGAGATTCCATATCTCCTGTGTTGTTCAACATAGTAGCAGATATGTTGGTAGTTCTTATTGGTCAGGCTAAAGAGATTGGCCAAGTAGGAGGACTTGTCCCACACCTGGTTGAGGGGGAGTGCCCATACTACAGTATGCAGATGACGCAATCATTTTCATCGAACATGATATTGCAAAAACTAGGAATATGAAGCTCGTGCTTTGCTTGTTTGAGCAATTGTCTGGATTAAAAATCAATTTTAACAAAAGCTAATTGTTCTGCTTTGGGAGAGCAAAAGAAGAACAAGATGCTTACACACAATTTTCGGATGTGAAATCGGATCATTACCGTTCATCTACCTAGGGATTCCAATTCATCATAGGAGATTGACTAATAAGGAATGGAAATGTATTGAAGATAGATTCATAAAAAGACTAAGCTACTGGAAGGGCAACCTCATGTTTTATGGAGGTCGTCTAGTGTTGATAAACTCCGTTTTGATGAGTTTGTCGATGTTCCTTTTATCTTTCTTTCAAGTACTGGAGGTGTACGGAAAATGCTAGACTTCAAATATCTCACGTCTTCTGGCAATGTGATGAGGCTAAGAAGAATTACATATTGGCAAGATGGGATATTATTTGCAGACCCAAAGACCAAGGGGTATAGGGATCGAGAATTTAGAAGTGAATAATAGATGCTTGCTTAGTAAATGGCTATACAGGTTATCTACCGAGACCGAGGGAATGTGAATACAAATCTTACGTAATAAGTACTTACATTCTAAGACTGTGGCCCAAGTTACTGTTAGGCCTAATAACTCAGCTTTTTCAAAGGGGCTAATGAAGATGAAGGTAAGTTTTTTCAAGCAGGTGAAGTTTTTAGTTGGCAATGGTACCACAACTAGATTTTGGGAGGACACGTGGCTAGGTGATATGCCTTTAGCTTTAGAATACCCTTCTTTATACAATACTATAGAGCATAAGGAAGATTACATTGCTTCAGTATTACATTTCGTACCTCTTAATATTCGATTCAGGAAGTCTCTAGTGGGAGATCATTGGAACTCCTAGTTACACTTGGTCCCACGGTTGATGGATGTTCAGTTATCTAACCAGTTGGATAATATTCACTGGAACTTATCTACGAATGGTACCTTCTCAGTGAAATCGATGTATTTAGATTTAATTGATTATGGGCCTATAGATTATTGCATATTTGGAAGATTAAAGTGCCACTTAGAATTAAAAATTTCATGTGGTTGATAACCCACAAGTGTAGGGGATTTGTAGCCTTTTTCGATAAGTAAAAGCGTCAAACCCGACGAGGAGATAAAGGTAGAATTAATATTCTCTCAAGTTCTATCGACCACCGATACAACTCTACGCACGCTAATGCTTACTTTACCTAGAACAAGTATGGAATTATTTTGCGGGAATGAAACTAGAAGTACTTAATAGGTGTAGTGATAGTTTTGCAAGGTAAAAAAGAACATGGAAATAAAATTAGTTGCTGGTTTAATAAGGAACACTAAAGTAAATTATTTAGTAGAAAGCTTTTTGTAGCACAAGACCGGTAAATCATTATTGCAGTTTTATATGAGGGAGAGGCATACACTAACATACTTTACGTACTTGGATCATATGCACTTATGTTGGAACTCTAGCAAGCATCCGCAACTACTAGAAATTCACTAAGGTAAAACTCAACAATAGCATTAACACATCAAGTCCTCTTTACTCCCATACGCAACAATTACCTTATTCAGGTGTAAGCTTCTGTCACTCTAGCCACCCACTATAAGAGAATCATGAACATATTGCAACACCCTCTAGCGTTATTCTTTCATGCGTGTGCCTCACGAAAAGCACCTTAGGACAGCACCAAAATAAACCATGCAACTCAAACCTATCATGAACATCAATCAACCCATAGGACAAAAGAAATTTACTCAAATATCATAGGATAGCCACACATCATTGGATAATAATATATAGCATTAAGCACCATGTTTAAGTAGAGATTACAGAGTGGAGAAGAGGTTTTACACCACTGCATAGAGGGGGAGAGAGTTGGTGGTGATGACGGCGAAGTTGTTGGTGTAGATCGCCATCATGATGGATGCCCCGGCGGCACTCCGGCACCACCGGGAGAGACGGGGAGAGAGCCCCCCTCCTTATTATTCTTCGTTCGCTCCTCCCTAGATGGGAGGAGGGTTTCCTCTCTTGTCCATGGCCGCCATGGCTCCCAGAGGGCAGGAGCCCCTCTGATATTAGATCTCTCTCTCTATTTCTCTTCTATTTTCGCAACTGGTTTCTGACCCATTCACCGTTTCTTAAATATCTGGAGATCTGTAACTCCAATCGGGCTCTAATTTTGAGGGGATATTTATTATAAAAATATCTTCCTGTGGCAAAAGGAGAGCTCCAACCGACCTAAGGGCTGAAAATAAGCCATCTGCCTGCGACCCCCTAGGGTGCGGCCAGATAGCTTGTGGGGCCCTTGGGCATTGTCTTCCGTTGATTCCGACTCTCAAAAATCACATATGTTCCTAAAAAAATCTCCATAAATTTTTATCGCGTTTCACCTTCGTTTGATATGGATTTTCTGCGAAACAAAAAAACAGGAACTGGCACTCGGCACTGGGTAAGTAAGTTAGTCCCAAAAATAATATAAAATATTGCCAAAAGTATATGAAAATTGTAGAATATTGGCATGAAGCAATCAAAAATTATAGATACGATGGCGACGTATCAGCATCCCCAAACTTAATTCCTGCTTGTCCTCGAGTAGGTAAATGATAAAAAAATAATTTTTGATGTGGAATGCTACCTAACATAACATTGAACAAATGTCTAGTCATGGCATGAATATTAAGATACAAGTGATTCAAGGCAATAGTCTGACAAAAAGACATCGATATTCAGGTTTACTAGCAAACAATCATGTCCTTTCAAAATATCAATGCCAAAGAGTGCTATACCTACAAAATCATATAGCATGTCATGCTTGGTCTTCCTAGCATAAAGTATAAATCATGAGCACCCCGGTGTCAAACCAAGCAATTAGATCATACCCTTTAACGCGCTTCAGCTTTTTATTACTCACGCGATATATGAGCGTGAACCATGGATATAGCATAAAGGTGGAATATAATATGGTGGTAGGTTTCAAAGGGGTAAAAGTGGAGAATTAAGTCTCGCGTCAACTCGGTGTATCAATGGGTATGGAGATGCCCATCAATAGATATCAATGCGTGGAGTAGGGGTTGCCATGCAACGGATGCACTAGAGCTATAAGTGTATGAAAGCTCGACTGAAGCTAAGGGGTCATGCATCCAACTTGCTTGCTCATAAAGACCTCGGGCATTTGAGGATGCCCGTCATCAAAATATACAAGCCAAGTTCTATAATGAAAAATTTCCACTAGCATATGGAAGTGACAAAACAAGAGACTCTCTATATGAAGAACATGGTGACACTTTGAGGGACAAGTGTGGTAAAGGATAGTAGCAAAGTCCCTTTTCTCCTTTTCTCTCATTTATTTGTTTTTTTTTCATGGTGACCCTTTTCTTTTATTTTCTTTTTACGCCTCACCCATTTCTCCCTTTTTTGTGGTGGGCTCATTTGGCCTCCCCCATTTTTCATTTTTCGTACGGAGTCTCATCCCGACTTGTGGGGGAATCATAGTCTCCATCATCGTTTCCTCACTGGTACAATGCTCTAATAATGATGATCATCACACTTTTATTTACTTACAACTCAATATGAATAACTATAGTATGACTCTGTATGAATGCCTCTGGCAGTGTACCAGGATGTGCAATGATCTAGCATAGCAAAAGATATAAAAAAACAAGCTATGGAAATATCATGCTAGATATCTTACGATCATGCAAAGCAATATGACAATAGGTGTACAAGTCATATGATGTAACGGTGAAAGTTGCATGGCAATATAACTCAGAATGGCTATGGAAATGCCATATTAGGTAGGTATGGAGGCTGTTTTGAGGAAGATATAATGAGGCTTATATGCAACAGAGTGTATCATGCCATGGGGTTTTGATGCACCAACAGAGGTTGCACCAATCCTTGAGGTGAGAATGGGCAATGCACGGTACCGAAAAAGCTAGCAAATATGAGGTGGTGAGAGTGCGTATATCCATGGATTCACATTAGTCATAAAGAACTCACATACTTATTGCAAGGTTTTATTAGATCTCTCTAAGCAAAGTACTACTCGCATGCTCCTAGGGAGGAGGTTGGGAGGAATTAACCACCGCCCCCCCGATTATAACGGCACAAAGGATTTCAATCAAGGATAAATTATGCTCCAACTTCATCGCATAACTAGAGACTATATGTGCATGCTTCGGGAATCACAAACCTTAAAATAAATATTATTACTAATCCACAATCATCAACTAGTGCACCCACATATTACTATCTCAATATCGTCAAACTATTGCAACGAATCAAACATATCACATTCGGTGATCTACAAGTTTTATGTAGGATTTTATGACTAACCATGTAAATGACCAATTCCCGTTGACTCTCTAAATAGGTTTAAGTGAAGCATGAGAGTTTAATTCTTTCTACAAAATACCTGTACATTCTCTAATAAATATAAGTGAAGCAAAAGAGCATTCTACAAATAACTGTTTTCTATATGTTGAGAAACATGCATCCAACTTCAAATGATATAAGTGAAGCACATGGAGCATTCTATAAAGCCATACTCAAAAGATATAAGTGAAGTGCAAAGAGCATTCTATAAATCAACCATATAATTTCACATACCAGCATGGTGCATTGATAAAAGGAAACTAAAAGTCACACGCCGCTCCAAGAATTTACACATATCATGTGAACGAAACAAAAACCGAAACATACCGATAGTTGTTGAAGAAGAAAGATGGGATGCCTTCCGGGGCATCCCCAAGCTTAGATGATTGAGTCTCCTTGAATATTTACTTGGGGTGCATTGGGAATCCCCAAGCTTGAACTCTTGCCTCTCCTTATTCGTCTCATATTGATACCTCCTCGATTTTCGAATAGTTCATCCACACAAAACTTAACAAAACTTTCATTAGAAACGTTAGTACATAATCATCAAATCTCATCATGTTCTGCCATAAGATTATTGCATAATTATAATATAACATTACCCACTATATGCTATCACAATTCTATGGCTCCTAAATCAACGGGGCTCAACAAGAATTCAAACATAAGCACGCAAAGCAACTATAACAGCAATCTGCAAAAAACAGGATAGTCTGTAAAGATGCAGATGAAACGTATACTTATTTAATCAAACAATTATGAAAAATTAGGAAGTAATAAAGAATTTGTATAACAGTATTGTGTAAAAATTTCAGAATTTTTCATGCTCCAGTAAAATAGTAAAATTCAAACTCTGCAGGAAAAGTTTCTGTTTTTACACAGCACATATCAAACAAGCAATTTAAACAATCTAAAGGTAATTCTTGGCACATTATTTTTATAATAAAATGGATTTATACAAGGGGATAAATATATTTTTTGAAAAGTTTCTGTAATCAAGATTCACAAAGTTTCCATGGGCATGAACAAAGTTCAAGGCTAGCCCCCACTTCAACGATGCTCATCTTTCTCACTTTCACTTCTCTTTTGAAAAAGTTTTAAGTTACCCAATTTTTTTTAATTATTTTAAAAGCATACAACCGAATAAAATGACTCTCTAAAACTTCTGGGTTGTCTCCCTGGCAGCGCTTTCTTTAAAGCCATTAAGCTAGGCATATAGTGCTCAAGTACTTGCACTAGTAGAAAACAGGCATTCCGTTTGAACCTTTAGTCCCGGTTTGGCTTTGAACCGGGACTAATGTTTCCATTAGTCCAGGTTCCAACGGCTAGTAGCGGTCAGGGGGCACGGGCCCCATTAGTCCCGGTTCATTTGAGACATATAGTCCCGGTTTGTATCACAAACTGAGACTAAAGGATTGGTGGCAGGCTGGTGTCAGCCTGGGGCCCCCACGAGCCCTTTTAGTCCTGCTTTGTGATACAAACCGGGACTATAGATTGACCTTTAGTCCTAGTTTGTTTAACCAACCGGAACTAAAGGTTTCCCTATATAAACCCTTTGTCCAGCCCAACTCCATATCACTGTTCTCTCCATTCGAACTCCCCTATCTATTTCTTCCCCTAGCTCGAGCTCATCCCTCCATTTTTGCCAAGATTTGAGGCACCCCAGTCCATCCAAGTGTTCACAAAGGTTAGCAACTTTGTCCTTTCATCTCTTATTGCTAGATCAGCTCGTGCAATCCTTTATAAGTATTGTGATTTGTGGGTTTTAGTTTGGATGTAATTATGTGATAGTTTTTTTGATTTATATGCAATTTGAGGTCAAATTAAATCCTTAGTTTGTATATGTGTAGGTGTCGTTTACTTAGTGTGCCTTCCCATCCCTGTCCGAACCACCGTCGATCAACTACACCGTCCCGTCGTCGGCACCACCTTGGTGAGCCTCTTCGTGTGTGCTTATCATTTTTATAAATAAAATCATATTTGTAAGATTTAGATAGTTACTTGCATAGTTTTCTTACTTGTATGATTGTTGTTATATATAGTGCCATGATTATGATATCCGTGCCCGTCGGACCTCGTCCGGTTTACGATTCAGATGTGGTATATTCTCTTTTATAACTATTTGTTGCATTTCATGTTATTGAAAATTATGCCCATCAAGTTGACATAGATATTTTTATCTAGGAGGTAGTTGAACCGGAAATGCCAACCGACCCTATTGTCGAGAAGTTAAATTTAGTTGAAAAAGAAAACGCGGATTTGAAAGAAAAATTGAAAAGAGTTGAAGAAGAGAAGATGCAATTGGAGTTGTACGTTGCCGATGTCGTCGATGATCACAAGATCAAGATGGATGCAATGCGCTTCAAGATTAGAAAGATTAGAAAATATGCCATTAATAAAGAGGCTTGGTATCATTATGCTGTTGGAGCAATTTTTACCTTGGTTGCGATTTTGATCGCATTTGTTGTTGCATTTAAAATGTTTTAGCTAGATAGTTTTGTGTTGTTTTATGAGAATAAGTGTGTATGAACTTGTATTAATTTGGTATTTTTGGTGTTGTGTAATGAAGATGAACTGACAATGGATGTATGCTGACCGACGCTCTCCCTAGTTCATTAATGGCGTGCAGAGTTTTTTGCGTGCGGCCGAGGCAAACAAGCGGGATGGTTTTATGTGTTGTCCATGTGGTGTGTGTAAGAATGATAAGACTTACTCTAGCTCAAAACAGATTCATATCCACCTGTTTACATCCGGTTTCATGTCCGGCTATAATTGTTGGACCAAGCACGAAGAAAGATGGGTTCTAATTGAAGAGAATAAAGAAGAACAGGATGACGACAACTATCCTGGGTGTCCTGAATATGCGGGAAGATAATGAAGAAGAAGAAGCTGAAGCATCAGATGAGCCCGCTGATGATCTTTGTCGGGCCATTGCTGATGCAAAGAGAAAATACGAAAATGAAAATGAGAAGTTGAAGTTGCAGCGCATGTTAGAGGATCACAAAAAAAGCGTTGTACCCAAATTGCAAAGGTGACAAGACAAAGCTTGGAACCACACTAGAATCGCTGCAATGTAAGGCGGAGAATGGTTTATCTGACAAGGGATTTGAAAAGTTGTTGAAAATAATGAAGAATAAGCATACAAAGGACAATGAATTTCCCGACAGTACATACGAAGCAAAGAAGGTTGTCTGCCCTCTAGGATTGGAGGTGCAGAAGATACATGCCTGCCCTAATGACTTCATCCTCTACCGCGGTGAGTACGAGAATTTGGATGCATGCCTGGTATGCAATGCATTGCGATATAAGATTGGTCTCGATGACCCTGGTGATGATGTTCAGGGTGAGCACCCCAGGAAGAGGATTCCTGCCAAGGTGATGTGGTATGCTCCTATAATACCACGGTTGAAACATTTGTTCCAAAAAAAGAGCATGCCAAGTCGTTACGATGGCACAAAGAAGACCGTAAGAAAGACGGGAAGTTGAGAGTACCCGCTGATGGGTCGTAATATAGAAAAATCGAGAGAGAGTGGCCAGACTTCACAGATGACCCTAGGAACTTATAGTTTGGTTTAAGTGCAGATGGCATTAATCCATTCGGGGATGAAAGCAGCAAGCATAGCACATGGCCCGTGACTCTATGTATCTATAACCTTCCTCCTTGGTTGTGCATGAAGTGGAAGTTCGTTATGATGCCAGTGCTCATCCAAGGCCCTAAGCAAACCAGCAACAGCATTGATGTGTACATAAGGCTATTAGTTGATCAACTTTTACACCTATGGAATAGAAAAGTGTACGTGTGTGGTATGAGCACAAACAACAGGAATTTGACCTGTGAGCGTTGCTCTTTGTAAACATAAATGATTGGCTTGCTCTTAGTAACCTTCCAGGACAGACAAACAAGGCATACCATGCATTCACACATCGTTTACATGATACCGAAAGTATATATTTGGACAACTGCAAGAAGAATTTGTACCTGGGACATTGTCAATTTCTTCCGACCAAGCATGCCTTAAGAAATAAAGGCAAGAATTTCAAAGGTGAGGCAGATCACAGGAAGAAGCCCGTACTCCGTACTGGTGATGACATACTTGATATGGTCAAGGATTTACAAGTAATATTTGGAAAGGGTCCTGGCGGACAATCTATTCCGACTGAGGCTCAGGGACGCGCACCCATGTGGAAGAATAAATCTATATTTTGGGAGCTAGAATATTGGAAAGTCCTAGAGGTCCGCTCTGCAATCGACGTGATGCACGTGACGAATAATATTTGTGTGAACCTGCTAGGATTCCTGGGCGTGTATGGGAAGACAAAAGATACACCAGAGGCATGGGAGGACCAGCAAAATGTGCACGAAAGCGACGGCATGCATGAGCAGTATGAAGGTCCTGCCAGCTACGCTCTTACGAAAGCAAAGAAGGAAATTTTCTTTGAATGCCTGCTCAGTATGAAGGTCACATCTAGCTTCTTGTCGAATATAAAGGGAATAATAAATATGACATAGAAAAAATTCCAGAACCTAAAGTCTCATGACTGCCACGTGATCATGATGCAATTGCTTCCAGTTGCGTTAAGGGGGCTTCTACCAGAAAATGATCGATTAGCCATTCTGAAGCTATGTTCATTCCTCAATGCAATTTCTCATAACGTAATCGATCCATAAATCCTACCAAGCTTACAAAATGATTTGGTCCAACGTCTTGTCAGTTTCGAGTTGGTGTTCCCACCATCCTTCTTTAATATTATGATGCACGTCCTAGTTCACCTAGTCGAAGAGATTGCCATTCTGGGTCCTGTATTTCTACACAATATGTTCCCCTTTGAGAGGTTCATGGGAGTCTTAAAGAAATATGTTCGTAACCATGCTAGTCCAGAAGGAAGCCTTTCCAGGGACCATGAAATAGAGGAGGTTATTAAGTTTTGTGTTGACTTTATTCCTGACATTAAGCCGATTGGTGTTCCTTAGTCACGACATGAGGGGAGACTGCGTGGAAAAGGCACGCCTGGACCAAAATCAACAATATGTATGGACATACATTCTTGGGCGCAAGCACACTACATAGTTCTACGGAATTCTACCTTGGTCACCCCATATATCGAGGAACACATGGATATTATACGCTCTAAGAACCCGGAGAAGTCTGACCCCTAGATTCAACGTACACACATTGAGGCTTTCGGCGGTTGGTTGCGAACACGTCTCATGAATGACGACAATGTTGAGGATGACTTGTACTCGTTGGCCAAGAGACCATCTTTGACTATATTAACTTTACAAGGGTACGAGATCAATGGGAATACATCTTAGACGATCGCCTAAGATAAAAAGAGCACCAACCAAAACAGTGGTGTTCGCTTTGACGATGCAGCAAACATCAAGGAAAATGACACAGATTATGGTTACATAGAGGAGATATGGGAACTTGACTATGGAGGTGATTTGAAGGTCCCTTTGTTTCGGTGCAAATGGCTCAATCTGACTGGAGGAGGGGTAATGGTAGACCCGCAGTATGGAATGACAACAGTGGATCTCAAGAATCTTCGGCACACAGACGAACCATTCATTCTAGCCAATAATGTGGCGCAAGTTTTCTATGTGAAGGACATGTCTACCAAACCGAGAAAAAGGAAAGATAAGAAAGCAGATACATCATATGATGAGCCAAAGCGCCACATAATTCTTTCTGGGAAAAGAAATATCGTGGGAGTGGAGGACAAGACACACATGTCAAGAGATTATGAAATGTTTGACGAAATTCCTCCATTCGCAGTGAAGACTGACCCAAGCATCATGTTAAATGATGAAGATTGTCCATGGTTACAGCGCAAAAAACAAGGGACACACGCGAAGAAAAAGTTTTATACCCCAAGATCCCAATCTGGGATGTGACTTGCTGCACCGTAATCCGTTTTCTTTTGTAGTGAGTAGCTAGGATGTTTTAGTTTGTACACAAAGTGCATCCAGTTTTTGTTGTAACCCTCTCAACTTTTTACCACTTTCTATGTGTGTGAAATGATGGTACCATGCCAAGTTTCAACCTTTTCAGAGTTCATTTGTGGTGCTTTTTAATTTCAGGGTCATTTAGCTCAAAAAAATCATTAAATGCATGAAAAATAGCAAATGAAGTTAGATAGGGTTCAAATTTTATAATGTGGCTTCTGATGGTTCATATTGAACGCACAAAAAGTCTGGAGTTGAAATAAGTTTAAAAAAATTGAAATCCTTTTGTAACAGACGAGTTTTCATCTGAAACCCTAATACTTCGAAGGAGATTGTCCATTTTGTACACGAAGTGCATCCAGTTTTTGCTGTATGCTCTCAACTTTTTAGCACATGCTATGTGGGTGAAATGATGATACCATGCTAAGTTTCTACCTTTTGAGATTTCATTTGTGGTGCTTTTTAATTTCAGGGTCATTTAGCTCAAAACAAATCATTAAATGCATGAAAAGTAGCAAATGAAGTTAGATAGGGTAGAAATTGTAGTATGTGGATTCTAATGGTTCATATTAATTGCACAAAAAGTCTGGAGTTAAAATAAGTTTAAAAAATTTGAAATCCTTTTGTAACAGATGAGTTTTCGTCCGAAACCCTCATAATTCGAAGGAGATTGTCCATTTTGTACACGAACTGCATCCAGTTTTTGCCATAACGCTCTCAACTTTTTAGCACATGCTATGTGGGTGAAATTATGATACCATGCCAATTTTTAACCTTTTCAGAGTTCAGTTGGGTGATTTTGATTAAAACAAATGAAGGTATAAAACTAAAAGAATTAAACAGAATCCGATTTTGATTAAAACAACTATCTAAATTGTCCTAAAAATTCTCAACTTCAACATAATGATAAAACATACTAATATTAAATAACAGGAAAAACAATCACTAAAAAATCCATTTCTAAACTAAAGTTATTCACAAATTACTGTTTCACCTAAATTTCAAATGAATTCAAATTTAAACTATTTCAATTTGAGAACTACTAGCACTATCAAAAAATTTGAAATTATTTGACCTAAAGAAAACAGATTCATTAAAAAACTATAAATATTCTAACAGTTATTCCTAATATAAAAATAGAAATTAAAAAAACAAAAGAAAACAAAAAAAGAGAAAATACAACTGTAGTCCCGGTTGGTGCTACCAACCGGGACTAAAGGTCTTTTTGGGCAGCCGAAAATACCTTCCCATGCGGAATCCGGGAGGACCTATAGTCTTTAGTCCCGATTGGTGCCATAAACCGGGACTAAAGAGTCCCTCTATATATGCAAGACTTTGCCATTTCTTCCCCAACCTCTCCCATTCTGCCCGACACCGCCCCTGCCACGATGCCGATAGGCTGCCCGTGCTCCCCGCGTGCCTCTTCTCCCTCGACCTCGTCGTCGCGCAGCCTCCCGCCGGAGATCACCGTCCCCAACCCACTCGCTCCGGCCGACCTCGCCACCGACTCGACCTCAGCGTCGCCTTGACCTCGCTGCCGAGCCCGCCATGAGCCACTCTCTTCCCTCTCCTCTTGAAGCCCCCTTCCCCATCCTCCATTGTCGCAATGCATGGCCGCCCCTCCCCGTTCGCCATTGCCTCCGACCATGCATGGCCACCCCTCCTCGTCCGCCATGGCCGCCCCTCCCTGAGCCCATCTCGGCCCCACCTAGAGCCACCACCGGAGATGCCCGAAAGCCGCCACCCCATCCATCTCCGGCGTAGGAGCCCCGCCGCCCGGCCCGTCCATCTCCGACGGTGCCGCAAACACACACACACACATTGTTTAAAACGTGCAAATTTTTGTGGTTGGTATGCAACATTTTTCATTAAACAATGTGTTAAGAAAATTGCAGTTCGTAGATAGATGGATAAGTAGGTTAACATTGTTAGATGATTTTGTTTATGATGCTTTTTTATGTTTTAGTTGTTTTATGTTTTAGTTAATTAGGAGCCCTAGGAAAAATTAGTATCTGTATGTTAGACTAGAGAAAAATTCTTGGGTTTTGGAAAAATTAGTGATTAAACGATAAGAAAATGTTCTCATAGGAATTTGTCTCGACATCGACGAGGCCCAGCCCGCATCCTCATCGTCGAGTGGTCCGCGAGAGCCTGCTTGATAGGCGCCATGTCCGGGATTGGGCTCCGCCGGGCTGACGCTAGGAGGCGCTACCTTCCAAGGCTCGGAGCTTGGTGACGAATCTGGGTCTCGTCGTCGACCCAGAGCTTCTTTGCTGGCGGTCACATGGGCCAGTTTTGGTGCAGAGGAAGTGGGCCCTCGTGGAGGTGGTACATCGTCGTGTCAGGGGGAGGACGAGCACGTGTGTCGCTACATGGTGGCGCTGGACGCCAGGTTCAACAATACCTGCCAGATTCTTTAGGGATCTCACCCGAGTTATGATCCCGTTCCTTATCTTTGGTGTCCACCACCGGCGACTCAGGAACCGCTAGTGACTTCGATTATTCGATAGTATTCGATCTGTATTACTGATCTTATATGATAATATTTGAGATATATTCATTAATATTTGATGATGCATTAAATGGATTGTTCGAGATGATGTATTAGTGATATTATATTCGAATTCATTATAAATGTATTGGTGATATTTTATCGGTATAATGCGTGTGTGACTTTTGGTCTGTCGTTGCTCCTTGTGTGACATTCATGTGTGTTCTTGATGGAGGAATCCTGACTGTTGTCGTGAGGGGCGCCTCCTCTTCTTCTCTTCTTTGCGATATATTCGTCGGTATAATGCACAAGAAGAGAAGAGGGGAGGCGTCCCTCACCGACGGTCGAACTATTACTATGAGAGAGTGTCCACCAACATATATACACAACCATATCAGTGTGAGAGAGTGCGCACCAACACACCATGACATATGAGATTTATTTAAGGAAAGCCTCAACGGACCGAAAGTCACACACGCATTATGATCCAAGCGTGCCGTAATTCTTGAATCATGAACATAGGAAGTGTCGTCGTCATCAGACAACGATAGGATCCAAGCGTGTGAATTTTGCGGTGAAGATAAGGGTCTTTGAGACCAGCCTGGGCTGCGAGACGGCAGGTTCTTCACCATGAAGCGTTATGAGGACTTTGATATTTCTACGGTACGCGACGATGACAACTGTTTTTCGTAATTAAGCATGACTTTTGTTTCTTTCCTTCAACGTGTAATTTCTATTGTATACAATTCAACTTGTTCATCTCCTGTCATGCAAGACGGTATTTCTTGGAGGGGCTCGGTTTCGAAGAGCACGGGAGTTTCGAGACGAGGACAACCAACCCGAGGACTAAACATGGTCACACATTTCTGGTGAAAGTAATGAATGCACCTAATAACACAGAATTAGGGTGCTCAAATTGGGAAGCTCTTTGCATGGCATATGGATTTCAGGAGGATATGGAAATAACCTTCGATCTTCATCCCGAAGATCATATTGAAGGAAACATCGACATTTGGGTGGATGTCGATATGATTCCTGTTTTACCTCCATGTGAGTTTATCAACCATGCATATTTGTCAAGTAATTTGCATTCTATATTTAAAAATATTTGGTGTTCATCCATACTAAATTTTTTAATTTATAATTTACAACTTATTTCGTTTCTCCGAGTGAAACATAGAACATAATCAACACGTCACACTACACTTATGGATCACATCTAACTTGGGAGGAGAAGGATGATCTTATCTACTTTGTTATTGGTGTCCTAGTTGGTAGGGAGATCTTCCCGTATAATTTGGGACTGGCCCAAATTATACATTGTACAGGAAACTAGTGCATAGGTTGAGGGCGGATGACATTCGCCGAGAGTTGCTAATTAAGTAAACTAGTACTGTTGCATAAATGGTATTGATTAAATTGCTAACTAGGCTACTATTATGTTCTTCAACAGAAACTGCCATATGAAGTTGTGCCTCCGTTGATGCAACCCGAAGCTAATATGACAATTAAAAGCCCCTTCCATCCCGAGTTCTCTTTCATACTCGACTGAGAGCAAACCACCAAGACGACTCCAAATTGAAGCATGGGGACAAATAAAGAAGGATCGGAAGCCACAAGTTGGAGACCGTTGGATCTCTTTGCTTCATCATGGAGACATAGGTGTTATTCTGTTTTATATCATTTTACCTAGGAGAGAGGACTAGGTCCTATGAAGGAGGACTATGTCATTTTATCTTTTTTTTTGTTTTATGAGATTTTAACTCTGTATATATGATTAAGATGATGATGATGAGTTGTTAGATGAGTAAGATGATGATGAGTTATATGACATATATTTGATTAAAGTGGATGGATTCAAGTGATCATGTTTAATTATAGGAAACAATTAAATGGAAAACAAAAAATGAAAAGAAAAAATAAACAATGCCTTAACCTTAAGTCTCGGTTGGTGTTACCAACCAGGACCAAAGGTCCCCATGCCCTGGCGCGCTTTGCCGCCCACATGGCCATGGTTTAGTCCCGGTTCATAACCAACCGGGACTAAAGACTTAGACCCTTTAGTCTCTATACTTTAGTTCCGGTTGGGGAACCGGGACTAAAGGCCCTTCCCAACCGGGACTAATGGCCTATTTTCTACTAGTGTTGATCCACCCGGATCCCAAGGTATATCAAAGCCAATTTTAATTAACAATGATATGTAATTTAGTAGTGAGCACAAAGTGATATATATCATGTGACAACAAAGTCTAACTCTCTTCCTATGCATTGGCATGTCATACAAGAACAATTCATGGACACAAAGTAAAGGCCAATGCATAGCATAAGTGGTTTCTTGCAATTTTTTTGTATTGGAAACATATAGAGGTGAAGATTTGGTTCCTCTCTCATAATAATTGAAGTAGGAGAATCAAGCACATGCATATTATATCCATCAAAATCATCATGTGTTATAGTAAAATGCAACCCATCAATATAATCCTTAATAAGTGCAAACTTCTTCGATATAGTGTAGTTGGGAGAATTCAAAAAGATAATAGGACTATCATGTGTGGGTACAATAGCAACAATTTCATGCTTAACATCAGGAACTATAGCAAGTTCATCTCCATAAGCATAATTCATGTTGGCATCATGCCCACAAGCATAGCAAGCATCAAGTTTATCAAAAAGGGATATTTCAAACGAATCCAAGCGATCATAGCAATCATCATAACATTCATCCTTCGGTATGTGTGAAGGGAAATTAAACAATATATGAGTTGAAGAGTTACTCTCATTAGAAGGTGGGCACGGGTAGGTAATCCGCTCTTCCTTCTGTTCTTCGCTCTCCTCCTCTTTTTCATCTAATGAGCTCACAGTTTCAGGAATTTCTTCTTTCATAGATTCCTGCAAAATATTAGTGTATTCCAAGGCAGCGTTCATTCTCTCAATAAATTCAATAATATCAACATTGTATTCATAATTCTCATAGCATTATTTAAGTATGGCAAAAATTCCAGATCTGTAAATAGCATAACCATAGTCATATCTTTCAAAGAACGATTCAATTTCATAAGCACCCTTAAAAGCAACAAATTCCTCTATTTGTTCCACATCATAGTAATCATATATCCCTTAGCATAAGAAGCTAAGGTTTCATTATCATTAAATTCACATTGAAAGGGTAGGTGAAGACCCTTCATCTTAGAGCAACAAGTATAATCATGTTTCGATCATATATCCCAAGCATACCAACGCAACATTTTAATTTGATCCCATAAGTGTTTCCCTTTGTGAGATAATCGATAATCCATGAAGTACTCCCGTTGATCCAATGTGTCTCCCATTATAAATTTGAATGAGGATTTCTCAGGATTATCAAAGGAGTAATTAACGTGTTTCACATAACTTGCATCGAGGGTTTTAGGAGGTTCCCCATCTCCATGAGTAGCAAGTATCTATTTGTTTGGTCTTTCGTGCTCCATATCCATAACTAAAGATATAAAACAACTAATAATAGAAAATAAAAATTACTTAGTGATAAAGCAAACATGCACACACGAGAATATCAACCACTACGCTATTGCTCCCCGGCAACGTTTGTAGCCTTTTTCGATAAGTAAGAATGTCGAACCCAATGAGGAGCTAAAGGTAGAATTAATATTCTCTCCAGTTCTATCGAGTAGCAATACAACTCTATGCATGCTAACGCTTACTTTACCTAGAAAAAGTATGAAACTATTTTGCGGGAATGAAACTAGAAGTACTTAATAGGTGTAGAGATAGTTTTGCAAGGTAAAAAAGAACGTGGAAATAAAATTAGTTGATGGTTTAATAAGGAACACTAAAGTAAATTATTTAGTAGAAATCTTTTTGTAGCACAAGAGAAAGATTTGTCCCTAGGCAATTGATAACTAGACCGGTAATCATTATTGTAGTTTTATATGAGGGAGATGCATATACTAACATACTTTTCATACTTGGATCATCTGCACTTATGTTGGAACTCTAGCAAGCATCTGCAACTACAAGAAATTCATTAAGGTAAAACCCAACCATAGCATGAACACATGAAGTCCTCTTTACTCCCATACGTAACAATTCCCTTAGTCGGGTGTAAGCTTCTGCCACTTTAGCCACCCACTATAAGCGAATCATGAACATATTGCAACACCCTCTAGCGTTATTCTTTCACGCGTGCGCCTCACGGAAAGCACCTTATAATAGCTCCAAAATAAACCATGCAACTCAAACCAATCATGATCATCAATCAACCCATAGGACAAAAGAAATCTACTCAAACATCTTCGGATAGACACACATCATTGGATAATAATATATAACATTAAGCACCATGTTTAAGAAGAGATTACCGAGGGGAGAAGAGGTTTTACACCGCTTCATAGAGGGGGAGAGAGTTGGTGATGACGGCGGCGAAGTTGTTGGTGTAGATCGTCGTCACGATGGATGCCCCGACGGCGCTCCGGACGCCACCGGGAGAGAGGGGAAGAGAGCCCCCCTCCTTATTCTTCTTCGTTGGCCTCCTCCCAAGATGGGTGGAGGGTTTCCCATTAGGTCCATGGCCGCCATGGCTCCCAGTGGGCAGCAGCCCCTCTGAGATTGGATCTCTCTCTCTCTCTCTGTTTCTCTTCTGTTTTAGCGACTGGTTTCTCACCCCTTCACCGTTTCTTAAATATCCGAAGATCCGTAAATCCGATCGGGCTGAAATTTTGAGGGTATTTTCATTATAAAAATCACATATATTTCTAAAATCACATATATTTTGAGGGCACTTGTTGATTCCGACTCTCAAAAATCACATATATTTCTAAAAAATCTCCGTAAAGTTTTATCACGTTTTGACTTCGTTTGATATGGATTTTCTGGGAAACAAAAAACAAACACAAAAAACAAGAACTGGCACTAGGCACTGGGTAAGTAATTTAGTCCCAAAAATAATATAAAATATTGCCAAAATTATATGAAAGTTGTAGAATAATGGCATGAAGCAATCAAAAATTATAAATACGACGCAGACGTATCTGTGGTTTGTACACAAGGGAGTCGTACTAACCAAAGATAATTTGGTAAAGAGAAGATGGGTTGGCAGTTCTAGATGTTTCTATTTTGATCAGGATGAAACGATAAAACACCTCTTTCTCGAATGTCCATTAGCAAATTATTATGGCACACCATTCATATAGCCTATTACATTAATCCACCAACGGGCATTAAAAAATTATTTGGGACGTGGCTCAGTGGGGTGGACAAAATTATAGAAAAACATATTGAGATGTGAATATGTGCATTATTTTGGGCTATATGGAATACTAGAAATGATTTGATTTTTAATGAGAAAAACTTCACCACTTTTATTTACATAGCCACTTCTTGGATCCGTACATGGTCGTTACTCACTCATGTGGACTCTAGGGAGCTTATGATTATTGGGTGCAACCGGTGGGAGACGGTCGCATGGGCTATCTTCAGAGAATTTGGCTGGTGAGCTAATAATAGGCTAGGGATATAGGCTTCATAGCATGTTTTTTGTCGCCGGATGCGACATTTTTTATGCATTTCATTTTGTGCTCACCTTGTGAGCCCGTTGTGGATCTAAGACTTTGCTTTCGTACATTTTTAATAATATGGTTGCATGCAAGATTTTGATGCAGAGGCCGGGGCTTCGTTCCTCCTTAAAAAATGAAAGGAAAGATACTAATCTATGTGGATGCTGCATTTAGAGAGGATTCAGGTGATGGGAGTAGGTGTGATTATCAGAGACCATATAGGTGAGTGCATTAGTTGTGTCAAACACCATCTTCCCATGTTGCTGATGCAACGATGGCTGAACCATTTTATTTCAGAGAGGGTTTTCAAATTACACAACAAATAGGTGTCAACTCATTCACACTTCACACTTTTTGTCTTCAGGTTGTTCAAACCATCAATGATGGAGATTTCTCAGCTACATCAACAAGTGCAGTTTACATGGATTGTAATATTCTTCTTGCTGATTTTGATCATGTTCTTGTGGAACATTCTAATAGGGAGCTCAATGCAGTGGCGCATGAGCTAGCTAGCAATGATGCGGCTATGTCTATAACTTGTGTTTGGGATGATGATTTCCCTTCCATTATTTTTGCATGTTTGGTGAATGATGTAATTCTTTTATCTAATCAATAAAGCTTGTCATGATGACTTTTCTAAAAAATGTAGGGCATGTACACTCATCTCTTAATGGGATCATAAAGTTTTATATATATATTTCAAAAGTCATCACAGAAATACATGTGGAGATACATAGTACCTATGTGACATATGTCATTACGGAAACAATATGGAGCGAATGTCCCCTATGTTGGTAGTGCGACACCTTTTCACTCTCGAAACAGGATTTCACCCTACTTTATATATATGAATCGCATACCACAACGATACGGTCGAAAAATAGATGATGGAGAGAAAACTCTCAAACAAAGCACAATTTAGAAAAGAACGGACAACATACATCGGTCCGGAAAAAACGATGTCATCAAAAAAAAGACAGGAGGATCTAAAGACTACACAACGATGATCAACGACTCCTAGGATCCCTCGGCAAGCCCCTCAGAGGTGAAATGGGCAACACATCGCCATCTCCGCTCATGATGACACGAACAAGGGTTTTCACCCAGAACACTGACAGGGGAAACAAACCTGCGATGCCATCCTCGAGAGGAGAGTGGCACCCACGAGGGTCGTCATTGTTGGTGTCGAAGCAAAGAGATTTTGCCTAGTTGCATCCACCTGCCACATAAAAACTATGTCGGTCGATGCGACATAGCTAGGAACTCCAGAACCAGAACTAGGCACCTCTCCTGTCGCGATAGAAAAGTTGCTAGAGGCTCCCAACACACCACCCCCGCCGCTCACACGACGAGAAACGCAGCCACCACCGGTACCCGGTGACCCACGGAGACCAACCGAGTAGCCTTCCACCCGAGGCCACCGCCATGCCATCCCTTTCCGAACCACTCGCTGACATCATGATGTCTACTACGCAACCTTCTTCTTGTAGACTCATGTTGGGCCTCCAAGCGCAGAGTTTTGTAGGACAGTGTCAATTTTCCCTCAAGTGGATCACCCTAGGTTTATCAATCTGTGGGAGGTGTAGGATGAAGATGGTCTCTCTCAAACAACCCTGCAATCAAATACAAGTAATCTCTTGTGTCCCCAACACACCCAACACAATGGCAAATTGTATAGGTTCACTAGTTCGGCGAAGAGATGGTGATACAAGTGTAATATGGATGGTAGATATAGGTTTTTGTAATCTGAAAATATAAAAACAGCAAGGTAACAAGTAACAAAAGTGAGCAAAAACGGTATTGCAATGCTTGAAAACAAGGCCTAGGGTTCATACTTTCACTAGTGCAATTTCTCTCAACAATACTAACATAGTTGAATCATATGTAAATACCTCTCGTGCGACAAAGAGTTCACTCCAAAGTCACAAATAGCGGAGAACTAACAAAGTAATTATTGTAGGGTACGAAACCACCTCAAATTTATCTTTTTCGATAAATCTTATAAGCTATCCCTATAAGTGTCACGAACAATCCTAGAGTTCCTACGGAAATAACACCTTAAGATACACATAAACTAAAACCCTAATGTCACCTAGATACTCCAATGTCACCACAAGTACCCATGGGCTTGATTATACGATATGCATCACACAATTTCAGATTCATCATGTTCAATCCAACACAAATAACTTCAAAGAGTGCCCCAAAGTTTCTATTGGAGATTCAAGACGAAAACACGTGCCAACCCCTATGCATAGATTCCCAAGGTTACGGAACCCGCAAGTTGATCACCAAAACATACATCAACTGGATCAATAGAACATCCCATTGTCACCACGGATATCCCATCGCAACACATACATCAAGTGTTCTCAAATACTTTAAAGTCTCAATCCGATAAGAGAACTTCAAAGGCAAAACTCAATTCATCACAAGAAGATAGAGAGGGGAAAACTCTATATGATTCATCTATATCAATAAAGCTCACAGTACATCAAGATTGTGTCATGTCAAGAACATGAGAGATAGAGAGAGATTGATAAAAACATAGCTACTGGTACATACCCTCAGCCCCGGGGAGAACTAGTCCCTCCTCGTCATGGAGAGCGACAGGATGATGAAGATGGCCTCCGGTGATGGTTTCCTCCTCCGACATAGTGCCGGAACGGGCTCCCGATTAGTTTTTCATGGCTCTGGAGGCTTGTGGCGGCGAAACTCCCGATCTAGGTATCTTTTTGGAGGTTTCTATATTTATAGGAATTTTTGGCGTCGATCTCACATCAAGGGGTGCCACGAGGTGGTGACAAGCCTGCTAGGCACGGCAAGGGGGGTGGTCGCACCTGGCAGGCTTGCCGCCTCCTCGTGGCTCTTCTGGCCTAGCTCCAAGGCATCGGGGGTCTCTTTTGTTCCACAAAAAATGATACTAAATTTTCAGCCCATTCCGAGCACTTTTATTTCTACACAAAAAACGACACCATGGTAGTTCTGCTGAAAAAAACGTCACTTTGGGTTCGTTCTAATAAAATCATATAGAATTATTGTAAACATGGCATGAATAGTTCATAAATTATAGATACATTGTAGATGTATCATCAAGTAGGTAAATGACCGAGTAGGTAAATGATAAAAGAAATAATTTATGAAGTTTGAATGATCCCTAACATATTTAGCAATGCAATCTTATTTTTTGTGGCAAGAACGTTCAGATTCATAAGACTCAAAACAAAAGCTTAATGTTGGCATAAAATAGTAATATTTCAAGCATACTAACAAAGCAATTGTGTCTCTTCAAAATTACATACTAACAAAGTTATCCCTAGAAAATCATATGGTATGGCTATGCTCCATCTTCCCCACACAAAGTATTTATATCATGCACAACCCCGATGACAAGTCAAGCAATTGTTGCACACCTTTTATGTTCTCAAACCTTTTAAACTCTCACGCAATACATGAGCGTTAGCCATGGATATAGCACTATAGGTGGAATAGAATATGGTAGAGGTTGTGAAGAAAACGAGAAGATAGTCTCACTCAACTAGGCGTATCAACGGACTATGGAGATGCACATTAATAGATATCAATGTGAGTGAGTTGGGATTGCCATGCAATGAATGCACTAGAGCGAGAAGTGTATGAAAGCTCAAAAAGAAACTAAGTGGGTGTGCATCCAACTCGATTGCTCATGAAGACCTAGGGCAATTTGAGGATGCCCATCATTGGAATATACAATCCAAGTCTCTAATGAAAAAGTCCCACGAGTATATGAAAGTGACAATATAGGAGACTCTCTATATTAATAACATGGTGCTACTCTGAACCACAAGTGTGGTAAAGGATAGTAGCATTGCCCCTTCTCTCTTTTCGCTCATTTCCCCCCTTTTTCATTCATTTTTTTCCTTTTTTTGGTGGGCATCTTTGGCCTCCCTTTTTTTATTTGGACTTCTATGGCCTCTTTTATTTGTTGTAAAGTCTGAATACTCATCCCAACTTGTGAGGGAATCATAGCTTCCATCATCCTTTCCTCACATGGGACAATGCTCTAATAATGATGATCATCACACTTTTATTTACTTACAACTCAAGAATTACAAATCTATACTTAAAACAAAATATGACTCTATAAGAATGCCTCTGGTGGTGTACCCGGATGTGCAATGATCTAGCATAGTCAATGACATCAAAAAACGGACAAGCCATGAAAACACCATGCTAGCCATCTCACGATCATGCAAAGCAGTATGAAAATAATGGTGCGTGTCATAATGAATGGAACGGTGGAAGTTGCATGGCAATATATCTCGGAATGGCTATGGAAATGCCATAATAGGTAGGTACGGTGGCTGTTTTGAGGAAGGATATATGGTGGGTTTAATGCACTGGTGAAAGTTGCATGGTACTAGAGAGGCTCGCAAAAGTGGAAGGATGAGAGTGTGTATAATCCATGGACTCACATTAGTCATAAAGAACTCACATACTTATTGCAAAAGTCTATTAGTTATCGAAGCAAAGTATTAGATGCATGCTCCTAGGGGAGAGGTTGGTAGGAGTTAACCATCGCGCGCTCCCTACCCTCACACAAAGGATGAAAATCAATAAACAAATAATGCTCTGACTTTGTTACATAACGGTTCACCATACGTGCATGCTACGGGAATCAAAAACCTTTACACAAGTACTTTACCAATTCACAATTACTTCCTAACATGACTCTTAATATTACCATCTTTACATCTCAAAACTTTATGCAATGAATCAAACATCTCATAGTATTCAATGCACTTTATATGAAAGTTTATATCCCTCTTGGATGCCCATTATATTAGGACTATTCATAACCTAAGAAAATTACCATGCTGTTTAGAGACTCTCAAAATAATGTAAGTGAAGCATGAGAGTTCATTAATTTCTATAAAATGAAACCACCGTTGTGCTCTACAAAGATATAAGTGAAGCACTAGAGCAAATGACAAAACTACTCCAAAACATATAAGTGAAGATCAATGAGTAGTCAAACAATTAAGTATCTATGTGAGGACTTTATCTCTCTATAAATAAATATTTTCAGATATGAATATTTTATTTAAATAGCAAGATAAACAAAAATAGCACTCCAAGAATACCACACATCATGTGAATGAATAAAAATTTAGGCTCAACATAGGCTAACCGATAGTTGACGAACAGAGGTGGGATGTGTAGCATCCCCAAGCTTAGATGCTTGACACTTCTTTAAATATTTACTTGGGGTGCCTTGGTCATCCCCGAGCTTGAGATTTTGTATCTCGTTCTATCCTCTCATATCATGGTTTCACCTATTCTCAAAAACTTCATCCACACAAAACTCGAAAAGAACTCGTGAGATAGGTTAGTACAAATAATAATAAATCAACTCTTTATGTACTTCCAAGACAAGTTACACAATAATTTTCAAACATTAGGTACTGTATACTATCATTTCCACAATTTATATTTATGAATATAGGCTATGGAAACTATAGGATAAGTAGATAACAAAACTATGACAGTAATTTGTCCAAACAGAATAGTCTGTAGCAGTTTATGAAAACAGAGTAGTTATGTAACTCAAACAATTATGAAAATTTACGAAATTATATAAACTTTATATAAAAATACTGTGTAGTTTCAAAAACTTTCCATGTTCCAGTAAAATACAAAAATTCAAACACTACAACAGAAGTTTATGTTTTTACACAACACACATCAAAACATGCAATGCAAGCATCCTAAGGCAATTCTTGGAACTTTTTATTGAAAAACAAGATTATAATTAACACTGAACATAGAACAACAAAATAAAATGACGCTCCAAGAAAAACTCATATTATGTGACAAATAAAAATATAGCTCCAAGTAAGATATACAAATAGTATTGAAGACGAAAGAGGGGGTGCCTTCCGGGGCATCCCCAAGCTTAGACGCTTGAGTATTCCTTGAATATTACCTTGGAGGTGCCTTGGGAATCCCCAAGCTTAGGTTCTTGTCACTCCTTATTCTCCTCATATCGGTGTCTCACCCAAAACATCAAAACTTCAATCACACAAAACTTAATGGAACTTTGTGAGAAGGGTTAGTGTAATAAAGATAGATCATTCCCTTAGGTACCATCAAGACAAGATTCATAATTGTTCCCACATGATACCTATTGTATTCCATCATTCACACAATTTAAATTACTCAATATAAGCTATAGGAACACTTGAAACAAGCAAACTATACATGCAAAACAGAATCTGTCAAAAATAGAATAGTCTGTAAAGATCTCAATGATCACCATACTTCCCTGACTCTACAAATTCTTAAACATTACGACAACTCAAGGAATTTTCATATAAATGTCGTGTAAAAATTTCAGAATTTTTTTATGCACCAGTAAAATCAGATAAATCATATACTCGATGGAAAACTTTTTGTTTTTGCATAGAACCAAACAAGCAAGTATCCACACTATCCCAAAGGATTTACTTGGCACTTTATTGAAATAAAAGACACAAAACATGATTTCTACAAAATCTTAATCATGTGAACACATCAAAACAGAAATTAAAAGTGTTCGGTTGTCGCTCAACAAGCACTTTTCTTTAATGCCTTTTAGCTAGGCATGATGATTTCAATGATGCTCGTATAGGAATAATAATTGAAACATGCAAGAGAGCATCATGAATCACATGACAAGCACATTTAAGTCTCACCCACTTCCTATTCATAGGTTTTTTTTAAGTAAACAAATCAAGGGAACAAAAATCAACTTGTATAGGAAAGCAAAACAAGCATATCTTCAAAAGTTTTGACACATAGAGAGGAAACTTGATATTATTGAAATTCCTACAAACATATGTTCCTACCTCATAATAATTTTCAGTAGCATCAGGAATGAATTCCACAATATAACCAGCACATAAATCATTCTTGTCATGATCTACAAGCATAGAAATTTTACTAATCTCCACACAAGAAATTTTCTTCTCATTCATAATAGTGGGAGTAAATTCAACAAAATAATTATCATGACATACTTGATTGACATAACCGCATTCAATATTAAAATCATGATGACAAGTTTCATGGTTACTATCACTCTTTATAGCATACGTGTCATCATAAAAATCATCATAGATAGGAGGCATGTCATAATCATAATATTTTTGCTCATTAAAACTTGGGGGAATAAAAATATCTTCTTCATCCAACATAGCATCCCCAAGCTTGCGGCTTTGCATATCATTAGCATCATGAATATTCAGAGAATTCATACTAACAATACTGAAATCATTCTCATCATTCAAGGATTTAGTGCCAAACATTTTAATAACTTCTTCTTCTAACACTTGAGCACAATTATTCGTTCCATCATTTTCACGGAAGACATTAAAAAGATGAAGCATATGAGCCAACCTCAATTACATTTTTTGTAGTTTTCTTTTTATAAAACCAAGCTAGTGAAAAACAATAAACTAAAAGATTCAATTGCAAGATCTAAAGATCTACCTTCAAGCACTCACCTCCCTGGCAACGGCGTCAGAAAAGAGCTTGATGCCTACTATGCAACCTTCTTCTTGTAGACTCGTGTAGGGCCTCCAAGCGCAGAGTTTTCTAGGACAGTGGCAATTTTCCCTCAAGTGGATGACCTAAAGTTTATCAATCCGTGGGATGTGTAGGATGAAGATGGTCTCTCTCAAACAACCCTGCAATCAAATACAAGAAATCTCTTGTGTCCCCAACACACCCAATACAATGGAAAATTGTATAGGTGCACTAGTTCGGCGACGAGATGGTGATACAAGTGTAATATGGATGGTAGATATAGGTTTTTGTAATCCGAAAATATAAAAACATCAACGTAACAAGTAACAAAAGTGAGAAAAAATGGTAACAAGTAACAAAAGTGAGCAAAAACGGTATTGCAATGCTTGAAAACAAGGCCTAGGGTTCATACTTTCACTAGTGCAATTTTTGTCAACAATACTGACATAGTTGAAACATATGTAAATACCTCTCGTGCGACAAAGAGTCCAAAGACACAAATAATGGAGAACTAACGGAGAAATTATTGTAGGGTACAAAACCACCTCAAAGTTATCTTTTCCGATCAATCTTATGAGCTATCCCTATAAGCGTCACGAATAGCCCTAGAGTTCATCCTAAAATTACACCTTAAGGTACACATCAACCAAAACCCTAATGTCACCTAGATATTCCAATATCACCACAAGTACCCATGGGCTTGATTATACGATATGCATCACACAATTTCAGATTCATCATGTTCAATCCAACACAAAGAACTTCAAAGAGTACCCTAAAGTTTCTACCGGAGATTCAAGACGAAATCACGTGCCAACCCCTATGCATAGATTCCCAAGGTCACGGAACCCGCAAGTTGATCACCAAAACATACATCAAGTGAATCAACAGAACATCCCATTGTCACCATGGATATCCCATCGCAACACATACATCAAGTGTTCTCAAATCCTTTAAATACTCAATCCGATAAGAAAACTTCAAAGGAAAAAACTCAATTCATCACAGGAAGATAGAGAGGGGAAAACTCCATATGATTCATCTATATCAATAAAGCTCACGGTACATCAAGATCGTGTCATCTCAAGAACACGAGAGAGAGAGAGACAAAGAGAGAGAGATCAAACACATAGCTACTGGTACGTTGAAAGCACATTTGATCCCTTGGTGGTTTTGGTAATTAATAACAACATATAATTCATTGAACTAAGGTTTCCACCAAGTATATTTCAGGAAAAGTTCAATGATAGGGATGGAAAAAGGATTGTGGAATTACCCCAAGATGCAAGGAAATAGGTTGTCCAAGCTTTATGCAAGAGGACTCTAAATTTTACATTTGTGAGAAATCACTTTGAGTCCATAGGAAAGCCAATACTATTAAAAGGGGGTAAGGTTCTGTTGGTGAACAAAATGCTTATACGTGCACAAGTGATAGTCACCAAAAACATCCACAACCTCTCCCACCAAAGTCTGTCTATAGCCAAACATTCAAAATCGGCGCAACCAACATTACTATCCCGGTGCCACCAAGTCCAGAACCTAGACAGACTCAACCAAACCCTATCCACTTCGGTGTAACCAATTCCATACCGGTGCCACCGAGTTTAGGTTGCCAACTTTCTATTACGCAAATTCACATTTTCGGTACCACCGATATTGTTGGGTCGATGTCACCGAGATTGGAAATCTGACTGTTGGTCACTTTATCGGTGCAACCGAGTTTCATATATCGGTCTCACCGAGATTCAAAAGTTGCCACCTTTTGATCACTTCGGTACCACCGAGATTAACACATTGGTGTCACCGAGTTGGTCATTTTGTGTGTAATGGTTGGATTTTTGGGCATGCCTATATATACCCCTCCACCACCACCTACTCGAAAGAGAAGCACTCAGAACTATTCCATACCTATCCTATCAGATTTTCTGAGAGAGAACCACTTACCCTTGTGTTGAGATCAAGATCTTCCACTCCAACCATATGGATCTTGATTTCTAGCCTCCCCAAGTTACTTTCCACCAATCCCATCTATTCCACCAAGCCAAATCTGTGAGAGAGTGATTGTGTGTTGAGGAGTCCATCATCTTGAAGCACAAGAGCAAGGAGTTCATCGTCATTACCGAGCCTACCTTTTGGAGGGTGGTGCCTCCTAGATTGGTTAGGTGTCACTTGGGAGCCTCCTACTTCGTGTTGTGGAGTGAACCAAGAAGTTTGTAAGGGCAAGGAGATCGCCTACTTCGTGAAGATCTACCCATAGTGAGGCTGGTCCTTCGTGGACAGAAGCCATATGGAATAGTCAAGGTTGCTACTTCGTGGACCCTTATGGGTGGAGCCCTCCGTGGACTCTCACGACCGTTACCCTCTGTGGGTTGAAGACTCCATAAACGTGGATGTAAGATTGCACCACCTATCGGAACCACGGGAAAAATCATCGTGTCTACAATTGCGTTTGATCTTTCGACCCTATCCCTTTTCCTCATGCTTGTTGTTATTTTCCACTGCTATAGTCTTAGACTTGCATGTGTAGGGTGAAATTGACTTGCCATGAATGCTAAAATTGCAAACACTAAAATTTGGGAAAAGGCAAAACTTTTATTTGGTCAAGCCCCCCTCTAGACATACTTTCGGTCCTACATACGTACCCTCAGCCCCGAGGGTGAACTACTCCCTCCTCGTCATGGAGAGCGCCGGGATGATGAAGATGGCCTCCGGTGATGGTTTCCCCCCTCCGATAGGGTGCCGGAACGGGCTCCCAATTGTTTTTTGTGGCTCTGGAGGTTTGCAGTGGCGAAACTCCCGATCTAGGTTTCGTTTCGGAGGTTTCCATATTTATAGGAACTTTTGGCATCGATCTCACGTCAAGGGGTTCCACGAGGCGGTGGCAAGCCTTCTAGGTGCGACCGCGGGGGTGGTCATGCATGGTAGGCTTGCTGCCTCCTCGTGGCTCTTCTGGCCCAGCTCGAAGGCTTCGGGGGTCTCTTTTGCTCCACAAAAAATCATACTAAATTTTCAGCCCATTTTGAGAACTTTTATTTCTGCACAAAAAATGACACCATGGTAGTTCTGTTGAAAACAACGTCAGTCCGGGTTAGTTCTAATAAAATCATACCAAAATCATATAGAATTATTGTAGTCATGGCATGAATACTTCATAAATTATAGATACGTTGGAGACATATCACATCACAACACGCAAACACCACCACCAAGAGGGTAAGCATACACCTCCATGCCAACCCACATAATCCCACCACACAGCCTCGAGGAGGGGGGCATAGCTAGGCAACACCAAAACCACATCTACCCATAATGGAGAAAGCCTAGCCACAACTTCCCATAATGAAGGACTTGTCAGCCAGAGTGGACGCCACAGTAACGTTCCCTCCCAACTACTTGATGATGACACCTCACGAGGAGGTCAAGGTGTCGGAGGAAGAGCCCCTAGAGGAGGAGGGGTGGGTGTGAGCCCCTGCATGGGGTCGGGGCAAGAAACTGCGCTCCCTGGACGACATAGGGGGTCGTCCTCGCGAACCTCCTATAGTGAGGTACCCTCTGAATCCAAGGAGGAGAAGCTTTGTGGAGGGAGGGAGTCCGAGAGGAGGTTCGCGAGGAGTATGACAACATTGAGGAGGAGGAGCTTCAGGTGGATGGCGAGGAGGCGATAGGCGACGAGGGTTTTGACGGGGTGTGGGGTGACTTACCGGCGGGTGGCAAGAAGGGATGGTTGCGTGGTTGTTCCCAACTCCCTAAAATTCCTACGACTGAGGAGCAGGAGTGGCTCATTATTCCCAAGGGGAAAGAGTAAGTACATCTCAATCATATTTTAAACACATCCTAACATTTTCATTATATACATGCTAATATTTTTTATTCTTTTCTAGCAATTGGGAACTTTAAGGAGACAAGGGACGTGTTCCAAACAACATTATCTATATCCTGTCGAGGGAGTATTGGCCGGCATGTTCTGTCCGCGGCTAGACAGGTACCCGGAGGTGTGTGTTTTGGCCACGACCTGGGACCACTTTGAAGCTGCCATCATCAAGGATCACGGGACGGCCGCTTAGTCTATGGTCATGAATTTTTAGGTAAGTTTTCTTAAGAAATCACGAGTCTTGAGTTCCGTTCATAGTTTATCATCGAATCACTTAACTCATGCCTTGTTCCATGCATTTTGGTTTTATGCATGATTGTAGAAATACTATAGGGTTCATGAGCAGGCTGACGTGATCTTAGTGGCAGCTGCAAGGAAGAAGGCTCGCCAGATGTAGTACGAGGAGAAATGGGTGGCCATCTCACACTACTACCACAACGCTCTTAATCGGAATATGACCAAGAAAGAAATGCATAAGTTGGGGCTTACCTTGAGCAAGGAGTTGTACTTGGCCGTAAGTATTAAAGCCTTTTCGTTCTGTCGTTCATGATGAGTTTTATTGTTTGGTGTTGACAGGTCATGCTTCCATTATTTAGGTTATTCCTTATTGGTGCTACAGAAAGCGTGATGGATGGGAGAGTTTGGTGGATAGGTGTCTCGGACAGGATGAAGAGTTTGCTACCAAGACCAAGAAAAATAAGGCTAATTGTGGAACCGATGAAACACATAGCCAAGGAAACCAGACGACTGCCGCTACAAGGAAGTCCAGATATATTTATAAACATGACACATTCCTTTTCTTCTATTTACCGCCATGTTCCCCTGTATGGCTAACTTCTGTATGACACTACAGGAGAAGAAGTTGAAGAAGCCGCTCAGAGAAGTTGGAGATGGCCCGTGTGTGGACTAAGCGTAAGTAAGGGCAGGGCATGTACTACAGCAACACCAAGGAGAACCTAACGGCCTACACGGCATCGTTTCAGCATTTCAATCCCGAGTCGGATGTTGCTGGCCCCATCGAGTCGTAGACCGATGAGACGGCGGTGGTGGGCATCCAGCCGAAGTACCATGGTCGCCTCGCCTAGATCGATGCCGTTATCGCACCTTCTATCTCCTACACACAGCTCTAAGCTACCAACTCGCATACGAGCGGGACTACGACACATTCGAAGCCGACCCTGGCCAACCAGAATATTGTAAATATTCCCCCCTTGTCTTTGATCTTTCTCGCTTTATTTTCAGCATTGCTATCATTTATGAGTTTCACCATGTCATATTGTAGGCATACTCTAAATATGTCAAGCTTAAGGATGAGGAGTTGCGGGAGTACTGCAAAAGAGTTCAGGCAAACGAGAAGTTCAACCAAAAGATGATGATGGTTAGTTCTGCCCAATTAGAACCAACCTAAATCTTGCACTTTCATTTCTTCTGACCTTCTTGTTTTCTTGGTCAACTAACATACATGCAATGTTTGTGGCTATGAGAAGCTAGACAACTCCACCGGATATGGGCGCCCCACAACCACTTGTTGGCTCTATGCTGCACTTGCAATCGTTCGAAGAATCGCTGGCACAAGGGAGTGGGACTCTGGTTAGTACATTGTCTCCAACGTGTCTATAATTTTTGATTGATCCATGCTATAATATTATCATTTTAGGATACTTTTTTGGCAATTATACGTCAATTAGTATTATTTTTGAGCACAAACCTATTAATCGAGCACCAAGTGCTATTTGCTGTTTCCTATGTGTTTTTAGCTTTTCAGGTTTACAGTACCAAACGAAGTCCAATTGCCATGAAACTTTTTTATGATTTTTTCTGGACCAAAAGAAGACCTGAAATCTTTGGGAGAAGACCGGATGCTGCATGAGGGAGCCAAGACACATCAGGGAGCGCCTAGGATGTGGTCGCGCCTTTCTATGTGGTGGGCCCCTCGACTGCCTCCTTACACTCCTCTCTGACCTTTAATTCCAATAAATCCCAAAAACCCTAGAGAGCCTCCCAAAACACTTTTCCGCCGCCGCAAGTCTCTATTCCGCCATGTGCCCATCTGGAACCATGTTCTGGTGCCTTGTCAGATGGGGGATCAATCACGAAGAACCTCTACATCAACCTTGTTGCTCGCATGGTGATGTGTGAGTAGTCTACCACAGACCTACGGGTCCATAGTTAGTACCTAGATGGTTATCTCTCTCTTGATCTTTAATACAATGATCATCGCATCTTCGCTTTGATCTATCCAATGTAATTCTTTTGTGCAGTGCGTTTGTTGGGATCCGATGAATTATGAGTTTATGTTCAGATTATTCATGAAAAAGATTTGAGTCTTCTCTGAAATCTATTATGATTCTTATTTACATGATTCTTATAGCTTCGTAAATCTCTCTGATCTATTGAAATTGTTTGTCCAACTAGATTGATATTTCTTCACTGAGGGGGGTGCGTTGTAGTGGGTTCAATCTATCGGTGCTCTATATCCCAGTGACAGAAAGGGACAAGGCACATCTTTGTATTGTTGCCACTAAGGATAAAACGATGGGTTTAATTCATTGAGTTCTCTTTGTCTATATCATGTCATTGTTCTCCAAGCATTACTCTGTTCTACTTAATACACTAGATGCATGCTGGATAGCGGTCGATGGGTGGAGTAATAATATAGGTGCATGCAGGAATCGGCCTATTTGCTTATGGACGTGATGCCCATATACACAAGATCATTGTCGTGAATATCAGATAATTATGCACTGTTCTATCAATTTCCAACAGTAATTTGTTTACCCATCGTATGTCTACTTCATGAGAAATGCCACTAGAGAAAACTATGTCCCCTGGGTCTACCTAAATATATATTTACAAACATATCAATTACCTTTTTGTTATTACTTACTTACTATTGTATTTTGCAATTTATGATTATGTAGTACCAACCACACTACTCATTAGCTTGCGAGTAACGAGTCCAAGGGGATTGACAACCCTCTTGTCCGTGTTGGGTGCAAGTATTTGTTTGTTTGTATGCATTCGTTGAAGACGGGGGTTGCGTACTACTCCTATTGGTTTGATAAACCTTGGTTTTCTACTAAGGGAAATACTTATCTATACCGTGTTGCATCACCCACTCCTCTTCGTGGAAAACCCAATGCAGATCTCCTTTCCTGGTGGTGGTTCCACTCTTGCTTCACATAGCCCCGTCACTCCGGTTTGGCAAGGTGGTCTTGGTAGTTTTGGCGGTCTTAATGGTCTTGGTAGATTTGACGGCTTTGGTGGTGAAACCAAAGGTGGTGGCGGCAGCGGCGGTGCAAGTGCTCTTTAGGCTTTCCATACCATGCTTTCTATGTGTTATACTTATGTACTTGATGAAGTTGAACTTTCGATGATGATGATATTGAGGAAGTTTCGAAGATGATGATATTGATGAAGTTTCGACAATGATGATATTGATCTTTAGATGATGATGTTGTGTAGATATTGTTTATTATATGGTATATGATATTTTTTTAGTGTTGCAATTAATTCAATTAGAAACGGAAAATGTAAAAAAATGGTCAGAACTCACGTGTTCGCTCTATGCCGTCAGCATAGATTGATATCTATACCGATGACCTAACCGTCGGCATATCTCTTTGCCAGGAGGAACCAGGGGCGCCACATGGCACATTTATGCCGATGGTCAGGCCGTAGGCATAGATTTCCGTCTATGCCGACGGCTTGACCTTCGGCATAAATGTGCCACGTGGCATTCAGCTAGTGGACGAAGCACGTCGACGAAGCCGCTTGTTGCCGTCTTGCCATTTTGTTTACTGGTGGTGAAGGAATACCTACGGCCATACGGAAGCCGTCGGCATAGCGGTCTATGCCTGACAGGACTAGCCCTACATGATCGACGCCGACAGCCCTATGCCAATGATCGCCATCGACATAAGCCTATGTCGACGGCTTTCGGCCTAACACCGTCGGTATAGACAGTTACCCAGTAGGATTTCTCAACTTACAACAATAAAATTGTATGGATATATGTTCATTGTTCAACGAAATTACATCCTATGGAAAGGCACAAGTCGTTTGGTGGATTAAAAAAACTATACTTATTCTATTCGAAAATAACTTTTTTTCTACATGGTAACACTACGGGACTGAGCTTATACGCCGACGGCCGACCACCATCGGCATAGGCTCCAAAGCCGTCGGCTTAGGTCTACACCGACGGCAACCGTCGGCGTAAAGCCGTCGGGGTAGATTTCCTTCGGGCTTGCTCCAGTAGCCGTCGACGTACCGCCGGCCGTCGGCGTAGAGGGATAAAGCAATGACTCGTCGTTGCCATTGGCGTATCTCATGTGGGCCCCGTGCAGGGCATAACGGCCGTTAGGCCTGGTTGTCCGCTACACCGATGGTCGGGCCGTCGGCCTAGCCTACCGCCAGGGATGCCACGTGGCAGGCTCTGAACGCATATGTGCTTCGGGCCTACGCTGACGGCCAGGTCGTCGGCGTAGGTTGTGCCATTTGGCACAGGACAAGGCCTACACCGACGGCCAGGCTGTCGGTGTAGGTCCTGACGGGTTTTCTTCTTCTTCATTTCTGGTTCATTTCCTGCATATTTAAAAATTTCATAAGCATATAGGCATTATAGTATTCATACCCAGATCAAAGCCAGGCATTATAGGCATTTATATAGCACATGCACATTGACAAAGACCATAATAACCAAACATCTTATACATACATAGCATAACAAGTTCCAAACATGCAAAATAAGAGACATAGTATGGATACAAAGTATAACAACATCCGAAACATCGTATCGGTACAAACGAGACCTCTACACGTCTGGGGTAGCATCATCATCAACTCATCACGTCCGGAGAGGGAGTCGAGCCGGAGAAACCCAGGTCTTCGCGCGTGAAGATAGGCGACTAACGGCGTGGAGACGCCGTCGAATCAGCACCGAAAGGAGGTGATCCCACGCCACCATGAACCAGTGTGGTCTCACGTGAGGCACCACTACCACCGAGGCCAGGTTGCACCGGCGTGACCACGCGGGCCGACGACAACGAGGCAGCAGCACGACCAAAGGGTCCAGTCCTGGAAGCTCATGTTCCCTACATGTTTGAGCAATAGTTAGCAACCGCCAAGGCACATGAAAGCGGTAACAAGTGATTGGACAAGTAAATTACCGGGGTTAATCCGGTGTAGTAGAAGTTCTGGGCGAACTCTTCCTTCGATACAAACTCTGGCTTAAGCTCGGCTCGAGGAGGTTGTGGCGGTATATCGACCAGCACTCCCGTAAGACGAGCCCTCTCTTGAGCCTACAAGATAGTTAACATGTCAGGCATTGCACAAAAGTATGAAAAGTGAGACTTGTCATCTTTTGCAAAAAGAAAGGTTGGAACTTACATCTTCTTTTGCCTCTTTCCATGCCTCGTGTACTTCTGCTCTCTGCCTCCACTGCGCAAGCTCCACCAAATAGGCGTCGTTGTGGGCCTTGTAGACCACCTCGAAAGCAGCCTACAATTACAACAATTGAACCATCTCATCAACTAAGCTACTCAGTAAGTAGTATTGTTAGAGAAAGGATGGAAATGAGAGAAACTTACATCGTAGCCAGGCTGGGAAGGTCGTCGTCGAGGAGGCGGTGCGGGGTCGTCGGCACTGAGGGTAGCCTTGATCCGCATGAGGCTCAAAGTGGGAGTGCGTGGGGTCATCTTATCCATAATGCATAGACGGCCGTGCTAAAGGCCTCCCCCAGACATGACCAACGCTCGCTCGTCGGGATCCACACTTCTAGGGTCGTCCACCTCCGGATTAAGAGCGACCAGCGTCTCGAGGTACTTAGCACCGTCCTCCTGGGTAGTGCCGAAGTACTCGGGAAGCCGAGGCTGAGGCTGGGAGAGATCGGGCGCCTTCATCCTCATGGAGTCCCATGACTCATAATCGTTGACATGCCTCCCTAGTTTCTCCTGCTGCACCGCCAAAGAGATGTTATGAGTACCAAGTAGCAACATGCATGAGGGGAAATAAATGACGGTTGTTCCATGTATGTGTATACCAGCATGGCCTTGTAGCGCTCACTGCCGAGGTTTCCCACCCGATGTGTCCCCCCGCTGCCGCGGTTCGCCTTGTTCCGCTCGCTCAAGGCGTTCCACTCCTCGTCTTCCCCGCGCCACCTCGCAGTCAACACCCTCCATGCATCCTCCTTGCCATAGGCCCAATCAGGCCTAACCTGAAAAATCAATACTCATGTGAAGAACAGATGATGCAATTGCAAATTAGCATCAACATAGAATCTCATCAACAATTTACTTACCTCGTCGTACTCTGCCGCGCTCATCATCGTCGGTGACTTGACATTCTCATACTTCAGCGATGGTTTGCCCCATATCGTCGTGCTGTATTTGTTGGGAGACGTAGTAGTAAATCAAAAAATTTCCTACGATCACCAAGACCTATCCATGGAGAAACCAGCAATGAGTGGGGAGAGATTGCATCTTCATACCTTTGAAGATCGCTAAGCGGAAGCGTTACAAGATCGCAGTTGGTGGAGTCGTACTCGCAGCGATTCAGATCGCGGTGGATTCCGATCTCAGCGCCAAACAATGGCGCCTCCGCGTTCAACACACATGCAGCCCGATGACATCACCTATGCCTTGATCTAGCAAGGAGGAAGGAGAGGTTGAGGGAGAGCTCCGGCAGCACGACGGCGTGGTGATGGTGGAGCTATGTGAACTCCGGCAGGGCTTCGCCAAGCGCTACGGAGAACGAGGAAGAGGAAGGGTAGGGCTGCGCCGAGAGAGAGAGAAGTCGTGTCTCAAATCAGCCCAAACCCTTGCATATATATAGGAGGATGGAGAGGGAGGTCTGCCTTGGCCCCTCCTCCAAGGAGGAGAGGTTCGGCCGAAGGTGGGGAAGAGTCCACCTCCCATAAGAGAGGTGGATCTCCTTCCTTTCAAAACCCTTTTGCCTTATCTCTTGATCTCCAACCGCATGGGCCTTTCTAGAGGGTCTTGGCCAGCCCAAAAAGGGCTGGCACACCTCCTCTAAGGGCCCACAAAGTCCTATGGTCGTCACACCCCTCCCGGGGGTCCTCCGGCACACTCCCGGCACTCCCGGTACACTACCGTTGAGCCCGAAAACTTTCCGGTGACCAAAACTGGACTTCCTATATATCAATATTTACCTCCGGACCATTCTGGAGCTCCTCATGACGTCCGGGATCTCATCTGGGACTCCGAACAACCTTCGGTAATCATGTATACCATTTCCCTATAACCCTAGCATCATCGAACCTTAAGTGTGTAGACCCTACGGGTTCGGGAGACACGTAGAAATGACCAAGACACCTCTCCGGTCAATAACTAACAATGGGATCTGGATACCCATGTTGGCTCCCACATGCTCCACGATGATTTCATCGGATAAACCACGATGTCGGGGATTCAATCAATCCCGTATACAATTACCTTTGTCTATCGGTATGATACTTGCCCGAGATTCGATCGTCGGTATCTCTATACCTTATTCAATCTCGTTACCCGCAAGTCTCTTTACTCGTTCCGTAATACATCATCCCGTGGCTAACTCCTTAGTCACATTGAGCTCATTATGATGATGTCTTACCGAGTGGGCCTAGAGATACCTCTCCGTAACACGGAGTGACAAATCCCAGTCTCGATTCATGCCAACCCAACAGACACTTTCGGAGATACCCGTAGTGCACCTTTATAGCCACCCAGTTACGTTGTGACGTTTGGCACACCCAAAGTATTCCTACGGTACCCGGTAGTTGCACAATATCATGGTCTAAGGAAATGATACTTGACATTGAAAAGCTTTAGTAGACGAACTACACGATCGTGTGCCATGCTTAGGATTGGGTCTTGTCCATCACATCATTCTCCTAATGATGTGATCCCGTTATCAACGACATCCAATGTCCATGTTCATAAAACCGTGACCATCTATTGATCAACGAGCTAGTCAACTAGAGGCTCACTAGGGACATGTTGTGGTCTATGTATTCACACTTGTATTACGGTTTCCGGTTAACACAATTATAGCATGAACAATAGACAATTATCATGAACTAGGAAATACAATAATAACCATTTTATTATTGCCTCTAGGGCATATTTCCAACAGTCTCCCACTTGCACTAGAGTCAATAATCTAGTTACATTGTGATGAATTGAACACCCATAGCAATCTGGTGTTGATCATGTTTTGCTCATGAGAGAGGTTTAGTCAACGGATCTGCGACATTCAGATATGCACTTTACAAATATCTATGTCTCCCTCCTAAATGTAATCGCGGATGGAGTTGAAGCGGCGCGCCATGTGTCTTGTCTTCTTGTGAAACCTGGGCTCCTTCGCAAGGGCAATAGCTCCATGTTGTCACAGAATAGAGTCATCAGGCCCAACGCACTTGGAATTACTCCTAGGTCGGTGATGAACTCCTTCATCCAGACTCCTTCCTTTGCTGCTTCCAAAGCAGCTATGTACTCCGCTTCACATGTAGATTCCGCCATGACGCTTTGCTTGCTGCTGCACCAGCTGACTGCCCCTCCATTCAAAATATACACGTATCCGGTTTGCCACTTGGAGTCGTCTGGATCTGTGTCGAAGCTAGCATCGACGTAACCCTTTACGACGAGCTCTTCGGCACATCCATATACGAGAAACATGTCCTTTTTCCTTTTTAGGTACTTCAGGATATTCTTGACCACTGTCCAGTGTTCCGCTCCGGGATCACTTTGGTACCTCCCTACCAATCATATGGCATGGTTCAGATCAGGTCTGGTACACAACATGGCAAAGATAATAGAGCCTATGGCTGAAGCATAGGGGATGCCACTCATCTCTTCTCTATCCTTTGCCGTGATCGGGCATTGAGTCATACTCAATCTCACACCCTGTAACACAGGAAAGAACCCCTTCTTGGACTGATCCATATTGAACTTCTTCAATATCTTTTCAAGGTATGTGCTTTGTGAAAGACCTATGAGGCGTCTCGATCTATCTCTATAGATCATAATACCTAATATATAAGCAGCTTCTCCAAGGTCCTTCATTGAAAGACACTTATTCAAGTAGGCCTTTATACTTCCAAAGAGTTCTATATCATTTCCCATTATCAGTATGTCATCCACATATAATATAAGAAATGCTACAGAGCTCCCACTCACTTTCTTGTAAATACAGGGTTCTCCATAAACCTGTATAAACCCAAACGCTTTAATCACCTCATTAAAGAGAATGTTCCAACTCCGAGATGCTTGCACCAGCCCATAGATGGAGCGTTGGAGATTGCATACCTTGTTAGCATCTTTAGGATCAACAAAACCTTCCGGCTACATCATATATAGTTCTTCCTTAAGGAAACCATTAAGGAATGCCGTTTTGACGTCCATTTGCCAGATCTCATAACCATAAAATGCGGGAATTCCTAACATGATTCGGATACACTTCAGCATCCATACGGGTGAGAAAGTCTCATCGTAGTCAATTCCTTGAACTTGCTGATAACCCTTAGCGACAAGCCGAGACTTATAGACAGTTACATTACCATCCGCGTCAGTCTTCTTCTTAAAGATCCATTTATTTTCAATGGCTCGCTTATCAACAGGAAAGTCCACCAAAGGCACACTTTGTTCTCATACATGGATCCTATCTCGAATTTCATGGCTTCAAGCCATTTGTTGGAATCCGGGCCCACCATTGCTTCTTCATAGTTCGAAGGTTCACCGTTGTCCAACAACATGATCTCCAGGACAGGGTTGCTGTACCACTCTGGTGCGGAACGTGTCCTAGCGGACCTTCGACATTCAACAGTAACTTGATCTGAAGTTTCATGATCATCATCATTAACTTCCTCTCCAGCCGGTGCAGGCTCCACAGAAACAACTTCCTGTGTTGTGCTACTCTCCGGTTCGAGTGGAGGTACAATTACCTCATTAAGTTCTATTTTCCTCCCACTTACTTCTTTCGAGAGAAACTCTTTCGCGACAAAGGATCCATTCTTGGCAACAAACACTTTGCCCTCGGATCGTAGGTAGAAGGTATACCCAATAGTCTCTTTGGGATATCCTATGAAGACGCACTTTTCCGCTTTGGGTTCGAGCTTCTCAGGTTGAAGTTTCTTCACATAAGCATCGCATCCCCAAACTTTTAGAAATGACAGCTTAGGTTTCTTTCCAAGCCATAATTCATACGGTGTCGTATCAACGGATTTTGACGGTGCCATATTTAAAGTGAATGCGGTAGTCTCTAACGCATATCCCCAAAATGATAGCGGTAAGTCGATAAGAGACATCATAGATCGTACCATATCTAATAGAGTGCGATGACGACATTCAGACACACCATTTCGCCGAGGTGTGCCAGGCGGCGTGAGTTGTGAAACAATTCCACATTTCCTTAGGTGCGTGCCAAACTCGTGACTTAAATATTCTCCGCCATGATCAGATCGTAGGCACTTTATTTTCCTGTCACGTTGATTCTCTACCTCACTCTGAAATTCCTTGAACCTTTCAAAAGTTTCAGACATATGTTTCATTAAGTAGACATACCCATATCTACTCAAGTCATCAGTGAGGTTGAGAACATAACGGTAGCCACCACGAGCCTTGACACTCATTGGACTGCATACATCGGTATGTATTATTTCCAACAAGTCAGTTGCTCGCTCCATTGTTCCGGAGAACGGAGTCTTGGTCATCTTGCCCATGAGGCATGGTTCGCACGTGTCAAATGATTCGAAATCAAGAGACTCCAAAAGTCCATCAGTATGGAGCTTCTTCATGCATTTGACACCAGTATGACCAAGGCGGCAGTGCCACATGTAAGTGGGACTATCGTTATCAACCTTACACTTTTTGGTACTCACACTATGGACATGTGTAACATCACGTTCGAGATTCATCAAAAATAAACCATTGACCAGCGGGGCATGACCATAAAACATTTCTCTCATATAAATAGAACAACCATTATTCTCAGATTTAAATGAGTAGCCATCTCACATCAAGCGAGATCCAGATACAATGTTCATGCTCAAAGCTGGTACTAAATAAAAATTATTAAGGTTTAACACTAATCCCGAAGGTAGATGTAGAGGTAGTGTGCCGACGGCGAACACATCGACCTTGGAACCATTCCCGACGTGCATCGTCACCTCGTCCTTTGCTAGCCTCCGCTTATTCCGCAGCTCCTGATTGGAGTTACAAATGTGAGCAACTGCACCGGTATCAAATACCCAGGAGCTACTACGAGTGTTGGTTAGGTACACATCAATAACAAGTATATCACATATACCTTTAATGCTTCCATCTTTCTTATCCGCTAAGTACGTGGGGCAGCTCCGCTTCCAGTGACCGATACCCTTGCAATAAAAGCACTCAATCTCAGGCTTGGGTCCATGCTTGTTCTTATTCTTCCCGGCAACTTGCTTACCAGGCACGGCAATAGCTTTGCCGTCCTTCTTGAAGTTCTTCTTACCCTTGCCTTTCTTGAAACTAGTGGTCTTATTCACCATCAACACTTGATGCTCCTTTTTGATCTCGACCTCTGCTGATTTCAGCATCGAGTACAACTAAGGAATGGACTTCTCCATCCCTTGCATGTTGTAGTTCATCACAAAGCTCTTGTAGCTAGGTGGAAGCGACTGGAGGATTCTATCAATGACTGATTCATTCGGGAAATTAACTCCCAGCTGAGTCAAGCGTAGCCCAGACATCTTGAGGATGTGCTCACTGACAGAACTATTCTCCTCCATCTTACAGCTGAAGAACTTGTCGGAGACGTCATATCTCTCGACCCGGGCATGAGCTTGGAAAACCAGTTTCAGCTCTTGGAACATCTCATATGCTCCGTGTTTCTCAAAACGTTTTTGGAGCCCCGGTTCTAAATTGTAAAGCATGCCGCACTGAACAAGGGAGTAATCATCGCATTAAGAATGCCAAGCATTCGCAATGTCTTGCTCTGCTAGGAGAAGGGGTGGGTCACCTAGTGGTGCATCAAGGACATACAATTTCTTGGAAGCTATGAGGATGATCCTCAAGCCACGGACCCAGTCCGCATAGTTGCTTCCATCATCTTTTAGTTTGGTTTTCTCTAGGAACGCATTGAAATTGAGGGTGACATTCGCGTTGGCCATTGGCTCTACAATATAGATTGTAAAGATGATTTTAGACTAAGTTCATGATAATTAAGTTCACATAATCAAATTATGTAATGAACTCCCACTTAGATATACATCTCTCTAGTCATCCAAGTGACACATGATCCATGTCAACTAGCCCGTGTCCGATCATCACGTGAGACGGACTAGTCATCCATGGTGAACATCTCCATGTTGATCGTATCTTCTATATGACTCATGTTCGACCTTTCGGTCTTCCTTGTTCCAAGGCCATGTCTGTACATGCTAGGCTCGTCAAGTCAACCTAAGTGTTCCGCGTGTGTAAATCTGGCTTACACCCATTGTACGCGAACGTTAGAACCTATCACGCCCGATCATCACGTGGTGCTTCGGAACGACGATCCTTAGCAATGGTGCACAGTTAGGGTGAACACTTCTCTTGAAATTTTATTGAGGGATCATCTTATTTACTACCATCGTTCTAAGCAAATAAGATGTAAACATGATAAACATCACATGCAATCAATATAGTGACATGATATGGCCAATATCAGCTTGCTCCTTTGATCTCCATCTTCAGGGCACCATGATCATCACTGTCACCGCACGACACCATGATCTCCATTGTGTCTTCATGAAGTTGTCTCGCCAACTATTACTTCTACTACTATGGCTAACGTTTAGCAATAAAGTAAAGTAATTACATGGCGTTTATGATTGACATGCAGGTCATACAATAAAATAAGACAACTCCTATGGCTCCTGCCGGTTGTCATACTCATCGACATGCAAGTCGTGAATCCTATTACAAGAACATGGTCAATCTCATACATCACAATGCAGCACATCACATTCTTTGTCCATATCACATCACAAGGCATAAGCTGCAGAAACAAGTTAGACGTCCTCTAATTTGTAGTTGCAAGTTTTTACGTGGCTCCTATAGGTTTCTAGCAAGAACGTTTCTTACCTACGCCAAAACCACAACGTGATATGCCAATTGCTATTTACCCTTCATAAGGACCCTTTTCATCAAATCCAATCCGACTAAGGTGGGAGAGACAGACACCCGCTACCCACCTTATGCAACAAGTGCATGTCAGGCAGTGGAACCAGTCTCACGTAAGCGTACGTGTAAAGTCGGTCCGGGCCGCTTCATCCCACAATACCGCCGAATCAAGATAAGACTAGTAGTGGTAAGCATATTAACAAAATCGACGCCCACAACAACTTGTGTTCTACTCGTGCATAGATTCTACGCATAGACCTAGCTCTGATACCACTGTTGGGAGACGTGGTAGTAAATCAAAAAAATTCCTACGATCACCAAGATCTATCCATGGAGAACCAGCAACGAGTGGGGAGAGATTGCATCTTCATACCTTTGAAGATCACTAAGCAGAAGCGTTACAAGAACGCGGTTAGTGGAGTCGTACTCGCGGCGATTCAGATAACGGTGGATTCCGATCTCAGCGCCGAACAATGGCGCCTCCGCGTTCAACACACGTGCAGCCCGATGATGTCTCCTACGCCTTGATCCAACAAGGAGGAAGGAGAGGTTGAGGGAGAGCTCAGGCAGCACGACGGCGTGGTGACGGTGGAGCTACGTGAACTCTGGCAGGGCTTGCGAAGCGCTACAGAGAACGAGGAAGAGGAAGGGTAGGGCTGCGCCGAGAGAGAGAGAGAAGTCGTGTCTCAAATCAGTCCAAAACCTTGCATATATATAGGAGGAGGGAGAGGGAGGGCTGCCTTGGCACCTCCTCCAAGGAGGAGAGGTTCGGCCGAAGGTGGGGAAGAGTCCACCTCCCACAAGGGAGGTGGATCTCCTTCCTTTCAAAACCCTTTTGCCTTATCTCTTGATCTCCAGCCGCATGGGCCTTTCTAGAAGGTCTTGGCTAGCCCAAAAAGGACTGGCACAGCTCCTCTAAGGGCCCACAAAGTCCTATGGTCGTCACACCCCTCCGGGGGGGTCCTCCGGCACCCTCCCGGCACTCCCGGTACACTATCGATGAGCCCGAAAACTTTCCGGTAACCAAAACTGGACTTCCTATATATCACTCTTTACCTCCGGACCATTCCGGATCTCCTCGTGACATCTGGGACTCCGAACAACCTTCGGTAATCACGTATACCGTTTCCCTATAACCCTAGTGTCATCGAACCTTAAGTGTGTAGACCCTACGGGTTAGGGAGCCACGTAGACATGACCGAGACACCTCTCCGGTCAATAACCAACAGCGGGATCTGAATACCCATGTTGGCTCCCACATGCTCCATGATGATTTCATCGAATGAACCACGATGCCTGGGATTCAAGCAATCTCGTATACAATTCCCTTTGTCTATCGGTATGATACTTGCCCAAGATTCGATCGTCGATATCTCTATACCTTGTTCAATCTCGTTACCGGCAAGTCTCTTTACTTGTTCCATAATACATCATCCCGTGGCTAACTCCTTAGTCACATTGAACTCATTATGATGATGTCTTACCAAGTGGGCCCAGAGATACCTCTCCGTCACAAGGAGTGACAAATCCCAGTCTCGATTCGTATAACCCAACAGACACTTTCGGAGATACCTGTAGTGCACCTTTATAGCCACCTAGTTATGGTGTGGCGTTTGGCACACCCAAAGCATTCCTATGGTATCCGGGAGTTGCACAATCTCATGGTCTAAAGAAACGATACTTGACATTGAAAAGCTTTAGCAGACGAACTACACGATCTTGTGCTATGCTTTGGATTGGGTCTTGTCCATCACATCATTCTCCTAATGATGTGATCCCGTTGTCAATGACATCCAATGTCCATGGTCATGAAACCGTGACCATCTGTTTATCAACGAGCGAATCAACTAGAGGCTCACTAGGGACATGTTGTGGTCTATGTATTCACACATGTATTACGGTTTCTGGTTAACACAATTATAGCATGAACAATAGACAATTATCATGAACTAGGAAATACAATAGTAACCATTTTATTATTAACTCTAGGGCATATTTCCAACAGTATTGACTCCTCGCGGTATGACTATAGAACTGTTGATTAGTCAACCTCTTACAATGATTCCGCAAAGTCTTGTCTGCCACCTCCTGCTGCTCCGGAACCACCCTATAGAATCTCTTCAATCATGCATAAAAAAGTGTGAGATTCATGAGTTAGCATGGCGGGGTCATGAACTATGAACAAAAACAGTGTGAGAGTCATGAGTGTGCCTTACCCAAAACTTCTTGATCACGACATCAGAAGCTTTCCCGTAGGGGGACAATCTGCGAGCTCGTAGTGTCTCCAAGTCGTGGCTAGGTTCCTCTCGCTGTTTTCAGCATTGTAGAAGCCCGACCAAAACTTCCTGATGATAGCTCGAAGCATGCAGCTAGGGACTCGAGTCCCCGGAGGATGCATCCAATTGCTACAGAAGAATCAAACATTAGTACATGCCAAGTTGTTATCAACAAAATGAAACTACATGTTCAAAGTTACTATAGCCACTTACTCAGATTTGCTTGGTTCAATGAGGACCCGAGCCTCCGGGGCAGGTTCCTCCTTAGGGACTTCTGTTTCCCCACGAACCTTTACCTTCTTCGTCGACACCCTCGATGTCCCCCCCCCCCCGAGGCTCGAGACCCCCCCCCCTCCTCGTCTTGAGAGTCCACGTCCAAGTGTCGAGAGTCCATCTCCTCGTCTCGAGACTCTGAGAACGCGGTCTGTGAAGCCACGTCGCCGGAAGTGGAGGGTATGTCACTCAAGAGGAGGGTAGCTCGCCCTCCTCCTCGACCTCCTGCAATGCGAAAAGGTAAACAATTAAGAAGCATGTTGAAAAATAAATACCAAGCATAATGAAGACATAATGAAGATGCAATGTACCTCCCCGTCCAGACCTTGGGGGACGTCCTCCCCCGACTCCTCCTCCTCGTCCTGCATCTCATCCTCCTACCTCCTCAGCGGCGTACCTTGAGGTTGTTGCTCTTCCACTCTTCATCTTCTTTATCCCCTGAAGCAAGGACTGCGGTGATGCCTTGCCACTGCTCATATTGGCCAATCACCTACATTGAGAAAAACGAAACAATTAAGCATAAAGACGCAATGCAATTAAGATGAAAAATAAATACTAATACTCATCATCACTCTAAGCATTGGGATCCTTGCATGGTGGAGGCTCATCATTGCCATGGAACAGGCAATTTAAATAGCACGTGCACATCGACAAGATACAAAATAACATCATCATCAATTCATCATAGCACATCCACATACAATCATCATCATCATCATCCAAAATAACATACATATAGTATCGAGATACATAATAATATCATTCTACACGTCCAGTCCCGGAGCTTCCCATTCCCTACACGTTTGAGCGGTAGTTAGCAACCACCGAGTGATTGGGCAAGTAAGCCATAATAAAGACATAAAAGACCCTCACCATCATCTATTCTTCACCATAAATACTAATACTCATCATCATCACTCTCAGGCTCATTCTCATTGCCATCATCAATATCACTATCACGTGCGTATAAAGCGTCAGGATCCTCGCATGGTGGAGGCTCATCATTGTCATGTGCCTTGGTGAGCATCTCTATGTCACTTAGATCCGTGACTATCTCACCACGGGTGTGTGCATCGTTCTCGAGGTCCTCAAGACCTTCCAAGACAAAGTCCCCAAAGTTCTCTTGCTCTTGATAGAAAATTCCCTCGTATGTTTGAGGGTTAATGTTGTTGTAATCGTCCTCGGAGAGCATGGGTAGCTTACCACGTGGCGATACCTGGTACACGACTTCCCAGCCCTGGAGGTATTCTTTCTGGCATGGGTAGGGCAAGTAATAAACTTGCTTCGCTTGGTGAGCCATAACAAAGACATCGGATCCGCTATAGGTAGTTGAAGGCCTAACTTCAACTAACCCAATGGAAGGGGTATTTCTCCATCGCGTGGATCGAACCAGTGGCATCGGAACACAACGAGCTTGAGTTCTATGGGCCCATTGTTGAACGTCAGCTCGTATACGTTCTGCAACCTTCCGTATTAATCAAAGTCATCTTGTCCCTTGGTGAAGACCCCGGTATTTATAGTTTTTGCACCCGGACGACTATTTTGGTGGCCCTCTGTATGAAAGCGGTACCCATTTACATCATACTTCTCATACATGTTGACTTTACTGTTAAAACCCTAGGAGACACATCTCAACTCATCCAACATCATCACTGTAGGATCAGCTCCCTACAAGTTTAGTACGAATCGTGCATTAGTTACATGTAATAAGAGGGCCAAGTTGCCAGGTAATTAAGAGGGATAGGTTACGAATTACCTTTTCCCTGAACCATGACGTGAAACTTCTTCCCGGGGCACCCCCTTTCAAAAGAGCATCCAACTACGCAACATCGGGATCTGTTGGTCCCGGCCACACCTCATCCACGAATTGGCTAGAAGGAGAAAATACGTATTAGAACGAAACCGAGTTACTAGTTGCAAAGTAATTAAGTCGCCATTTTACCTAAGGAAATTGGGCACTACCTCCTCCTCCTCCCCGCTCTCTTTCTTCTGGTCGTCCACCACTTCCCCCATGTTCATAAGCACATAGAGCATTATGCACTCCTTATCTTGGTTGGACAAGGTATGAGGTTTAGCGCCACCGGCCTTGCCACCGGGAAACTTGAAGAGGAGGAGCTTGGGGTCACGCTTGGGCTCGTCGACATTGTACCGAGGTACCTGGTTATGCATAGTGGGAACTTCATCGGCATAGTATGCTGTCGTGGCGTTTGCTATCTCCTGGAGGATAGTTGCCTCAGCTCTGCATGCTTTAATCTTATTTTTGTTTCCACATTTGAGCTGAATATACTTGAACTCTCTCTCAATACAAAACTGCCAACGAAACTGCACCGGTCCAGCCAAGAGTGCCTCGTTCGCAAGATGCACAATGAGATGTAGCATTGGAGTAAAGAAGCCTAGCAGAAATATCTTCTCTAACTTGCATAGCAACTCCGACACTAGATCATGCAGCTTCTCAATCATCAGGGGACATATCTGCTTAGCACAGACCATGCGGAAGAAATGGCTCAACTCCGCTAGCACTCGCCAGATATGCTCAGGGAGATAACCTCGAAGCATCACTGGCATCAACCGCTCAATCCATATATGATAGTCGTGACTCTTCATCCTAGTGAATTTTCCCTTCTCAATATTGGCTCCCTTGCTTATATTCGAACAATAACCATCAGGAAACATCACGACGTTTTTCAGCCACGTGAATGACTCCTTCTTTTGATCCTTATCAAGCACAAACTGTGAATGCGGCTTCAACCACCCTTTTCGTTTGCCTTGAGGAGGCTGCATGTGTTGTCTCGGCCTATCACATAGCTCCTTAACATCGACTCTAGCCTTGACATTATCTTTTGTCTTCTCAAGAATGTTTAGGATTGTGTTAAAGAGGGACTCTGCGACATTCTTTTCGGTGTGCATCACATCGATGTTATGGGGAAGTGCTAATTCGTGGTAATAGTCGAGCTTCGTTATGCCTGCCTCGTGAGTCTAGATGTGTTCCTTACCATATCCGTCAAATACTGGGACACCGGATTCAGTATGCAGGAGAGCAGCTAGCTCGGCCTTAACAGCTGGACCATCGAACGTTGGTATCTGTCTTTCTTCAAGCACAACTTTGCCCTTCTTGAAGTTTCTTATGTCCTGTCTGAACGGATGATCTCTTTTCAGGAACGGCCGATGCGTGTCAAAGGCGGAATATTTTTTTACCCACTTTTAGCAAAAGGAACTCAAGTAGTTGCCTACACACTGGGCATGGCCACTTACCAGTTGTACAGTGGTCATAGAATAGGGCATACCCAGGCATGTCGTGCATGGAATATTGGTACCAAACTTTCGTGAAGAAGTTTGTCTTCGATGCACGGTCGTATGTCAATGTTGGGTGGTGCCAAGAGTGGTTTAGATCATCCACAAGCGGCTGCATGTAGACACTCAAATTCTTCCCCGGGTAGTCAGGCCCTGGAATGATGAGCGTCAAGAATATGGTATTCCTTTGCATTAGGGCTGGGGGAGGGAGATTGAGCGGAATAACAAACACCGGCCAACAGTTGTACGAGGAAGTCGACATGCCATGTGGATTGAATCCATCCAAAGATATGGCAATTCTATAGTGTCGGGCCTCTGCCGCCAGATCGGGTGGTCTTCATCGAACTTCTTCCATGCCCTACCATCAGATGGATGTCCCATTGTTTCCCATCCGTGCTCGTCAGGGTATCTCTTCCCTTCCTTGTGCCACGTCATCTGTTTGGCAGACTCCAAGGTCATGTAAAGCCGCTGGATTCTTTTTATGAATGGGAGATAACGAAGAATCGAAGCGGGGATCTTTGTCTGCACCTTGGGCTCACCATCGGCTCCCTTGGACTCAAGATACCTAGAGGATCCACACAAGCTATAGTACTTGTCATCCGCAAACTGTTTCCAAAACATAAGGCAACCTTTTGGACAACAATCTATCTTTGTGTAGTCCATGCTGAGCGCTCGCATGATTTTCTTGCATTCGTACAAGGTTTTAGGCAGACAATGCCCTTCGGGCAACGTGTTACCATGTTTTACCAGATTGGCTTCAAAGCATGAACGGGTCATGTTGAACTGGAGCTTTGTGGCTAGTGCTTGCGAGATGGTATCGAGCTGAGAAACATTTGCACCCGAGTACAGAGGCCTCTTAGCCGATTCCATCATATCATAGAATGCCTTAGCGGATGGCTCGAGATCCTGTGGTTCACGCGGTTGCTCCGGTTCTGGCGGTCCCTCTGGTTCAGCAGAAGGTGGAGACTCCGACATGGCATCACGGAAATCCTCCACCAAGTTTTGCATGCCATCGTATTCTATGCCATCGATCCGCTGCCGCATCACGTCACCTCTGTCACGTTCGTTCTGAGTAAAGTCGACCGTCATGTCGAAGCCCGGCATATACCCAGAAGCCCAAAGGTGTTGTTTCATAATCTCCTGTTTAGCGCGCTGACGGTTCCTACAACGGGCGCAAGGGCAACGGGGATCAAGTGTCTTTGGACCATGGGCTATCTCCTGCACTACCATTTCGATCTTCCATGCCCACTCATCTGTTCTGTCAACAACACTAGTACGGCCACTATACATCCACCCATTATCAGTCATCCTCTTCTGCTTTATTGAGGGCCAAACAACAAACATAGCATTTCATATCAAACAGGAGATTAAAATGCTTCATTTTTAACGCAAAAATCAACCTACATGTCTAATAGGAAAGTGGGTCCTAACCAGCCACCGGATCCGTAGATTGGGTAAGTTCTCCCTGGCTCTACCCCGATCCGAGCAGAATTTTGGCAGCACCTCCCCGCTGCTCTCCCGATACACGTCTCAACAAAAAGCCGAGAGAATGTGCATCCGGAGAACAACGAGGAGGCGTCACCGAAATCCTGTCTCGGATCGAGGAAGAGCCAGCGAGAACCAAACCCAACTATGAATCCGCCGACTGCCCGAGAAAAGCCGTAAGCGTTCCGGTTCAAAATATGCGAGACCACTAATGCATATTTATCCGCGTAACACTTATAGTCGGGATGACGCCTAGGTGACGCGACTTGACTTGGTGATCTAGACACGAAAATAAACCTAGGTACACAAGAGGGGTGAACGAATTCTCACCGTTGAAGCGTGATCGACGATGGGGAGTGCAAGGCGATGGAAGGGGCTCCGAGACGACGGCAGCTCCGAGGCGACGCAGGGGGCTCCAAGATGACGGAGGGGTCGGCTTGGGGTCGGGCTGGCGTCGGGGTCAGGCCGGAGGTGGTGTCCGGCTCCGATGGCGGCGGGCGGGGGCGGGTCGGCGGCAGGGTCGGGCAGGCAACGGATGCGGGGGCGAGAGGGAGCTTGCGGGAGGGGCGGGCCGGCGGCGGGGGCGTGAGGGGCGGGCGGCGGGAGGGGCGGGCGAGCCGGCGGCGGCTGTGGGACGGGAGGGGAGCGCGGCAGGCGGCGTGGTCCGGCCGGAGGGGGGTCGGGGGAGCGTGGGGAGTGTGCGGGACAGCGGCAGGGTCGGGGTCGAGGTCGGGGGAAGTGGGGGTGTGGGGGTTTCGGATAAGGTTCCCACGGCCGGCCATCCAATCTAGGGTACGAGGACCTACGCCGGCGGCATGGCCGTCGGCTTAAGTCTATTTAATTTTTTTAAATTCGTATACGCCGACGGCCTGGCCGTCGGCTTAGGGCCATTTACATTTTTTTATTTCCTTATTTATGTATTATTTTATGTTTTCAATCATATGAAATCTTTTTACTTTTTTACACCATTGTTTTTAATTGTTTTCAAGCTTAGGTCTATACCCCTTCGCAGACATCCTTTGTCACCTAGCTACGGAGGTTCCGGTGTTTAATTATTAGGGGGAAACTCCCCGTTTTCCATGGAACGGGATAGGATTTTGTGACAACTTGGGCTCAAACATGGTTTGTAATGACCCTATGACCTAACCAAACACAACCCAAGACAAATGTCCACTGGGCTACCCCCATTCGGAGAATATCTAGGGGGCTAGACGATACGGGGCTTTCTCCCATGTGCATGAAGAGGTCACACTCAGGATCTATGTCTTGCATCTATGGGTTTTCCACCACACTTGTACACATACCCTAGGTCCACATGCAGGTTTTTGAGGGATTCCGGCGCTCCGCCGGTCATTCACCTCCGAAACCCTAGATCGGGGTGACCCGCAGATCTACCCTGATAAAATTCTCCGTACGAGGGTTGACCAATGGACTTTTTTTCTCTATATATGTTTTTTAGCACATATGTACATGGAGAACCAAGGTTGGACACATTTCACCACATTATTCACACCGGTTGACCCGTACCGGGAGTTTTGACATACACATCCAGGATTTTACTAAGTGTTAGCCCATGTCTGTGAACAACGTCACACACATGACCTGGATATGCCATCTACCAACATTACATCACACTTCTGCACATATGTTAGGGACACATGTAGGTTTTTGAGTAATTTCTATGCTCCGACGGTCATTCACCTCCGAAACCCTAGATCGGGGGGACCCACAGATCTACCCCTATAAATTTCTCCGTACGAGGGTTGACCAATGTACTTTTTTTCTCTATCTATGTTTGTTTAGCACATATGTACATGGAGAACCAAGGTTGGACACATTTCACCAAATTATTCACACCGGTTGACCCGTACCGGGAGTTTCGACATACAGATCCAGGATTTTACTCAGGTTGATCCTGAGCTTGGAAGTGGAGACGATTTGGATTTGGGTAAACCTGATTTTGACAAGGAAGATGAATTGCTTGGGCTACCTAAAGATTGGGCCCTTGATGGTAAAGAAGGGTGTACTTCCACTGGTGAAAAGAAAAAAGAAGAAGAAAAACAAGGAGCTTGCAAATGGTGAGGAGGTAGGCGAGAAAAAGAAAGGGTAAGATTTCTCTCAAGGACAAGGTGGAGCTTGAGAATGAGCTTGAAGAGTATTACAATCTAGACTACGAGTACACCAATGGAGATCTCAACACACGGTTCAAGTATAGGCAAGTTCAGCCAAACAGTTTTTCATTGATCTACCCCTGCAGTGATTCCGACGCTCCGGCGGTCTTCTCCTATAGCTTTCTCCGTACGAGGGTGGACCAATGGACTTTTTTCTCTATCTATGTTTGTTTAGGACATATGTAATGGAAAACCAAGGTTGGGCCTATTTCGGCGCTTCGACGGTCATTCACCTGCGACATCCTACTCCGGAGGGGGGAATGTGGGCCCGACGTTGTACCCCCTATAGCTTTCTCCGCAACTGGCTCCACCAATGTACTTTTTCATTGGCTTAGGTTTGTTTACTCCATAGATACATGGAAAACTAGGTTTGGTACCTTGTAACACATCGTAGCCTCCGGTTAAGCCGAACCGGGAGTATTCCGTCTACACGTGCACGAATGTCTCTAAGTGTTATCGCATTCATGTGTGAAGAAGCTAGGACACACCCGGGATCCATGTCTTGCATCTATGGGCCTTCCACCACACTTGTACACATAACCTAGGTCCACGTGCATGTTTTTGTGGGATTCCGACGCTCCGCGGCGGTCATTCACCTGCAACATCCTGCTCCGGAGGGGGAATAATGTGGGCCCGACAATGTACCCCCTATAGCTATCTCCGCACGAGGCTCCAACAATGTACTTCTTCATTGGCTTAGTTTTTTTTACTCCATAGCTACATGGAAAACTAGGTTTGAGACCTTTGTAACACATCGTAGCCTCTGGTTAAACCGAACCGGGAGTATTCTGTCTACACGTGTGCACGAATCTCTCTAAGTGTTATCGTATTCATGTGTGAATAAGGTCACACCCGGGATCTATGTTTTGCATCTATGGGCCTTCCACCACACTTGTACACATACCCTAGGTCCACATGCAAGTTTTTCTAGGATTCCGACGCTTCGGTGGTAATTCACCTGCGACATCCTGCTCCAGAGGGGGGCCTGGCGGTCTACCCCTATAGCTTTCTCCGCACGATGTTCAAACAATGTACTTTTTTTGTTTGTTGAGGTTTGTTTAGGACATAACTACATGGAAAACAATGTTGGGACCTTGTAACACATCGTAGCCCCCGGTATACCCGCAAACGGGTGTATTCCACCTACATGTCCATGACTTTGCATAGTCTTATCGCATGAATGTGAAAATGGTCACACCAAGGAGCTAGACATTGCATCTATGGATCTTACACCACACTTGGAAACATACCCTACAATCACATGCAAGTTCATGCGGTACTATGGCGCTCCGGCGGTCTTTCTTCACCGAAACCCGGCCTAGTCCAGGCGCGAGGGGGCCGGGGAGGGGGCGGCGGTTTACCCTTATAGCTTTCTCCACACGAGGTTCAACTATGGAGCATACATATTAATATAGTAATAGTAGCATAATATATTTTAATTTAGTAGCATAAATATTATAATTTATTAATATATTATTTTATGTATTAATTAGTAGACACAAAAAGAATAAAGAGGCGTATGTCGAGGGTTGAAATGAGATGATTTATATTATAATCCCATTTTCAATATTATTTTATGTATTAGTAATATAAGATTAAACGGTTAAACAAAATAAAATGAAAATGAAAACAAAAAATAAAAATAGGGTCTACGCCGACGGCCAAAGGTCGGGGCCGTCGGCGTAGCCTCTACTGGGTTGACGGCGTTACCGCCTGATCGTCACTGGGGCCCACCTGGCAGTCCTATGCTGACGGCTGGTGATACTCCGACGGCGTCCCTCGGTCTAAAATGTACCTACGCCGACGGCCTTTATATGTCGACGGCGGCCCTCGGCCTAAAGCGGCCTACGCCGACGGCTCGCTGCCAGGGCTGACGAGGTGGGTCATCTACGCCGACGGCCCCGACATTTGGCCGTCAGCGTAGTCGCAGGCCGTCGGCGTATAAGCTCAGTCCCATGGTGTAATACATGTCTTGTTTATATCATAAAGATTATAGTATAAACTTTTGCATGAAGGAACACTGGCCAAGAAATAAAGTTACAATCAAGATCGAAGAATCCCCTAAGCTTGACACCAACACCTGTCATCTGCCTCCGGCGTCACCATAGCAGTCATCAAAGGCAAAAAAAATGACGGATCACCTTCTCGCCCGAGTTTGACGCGGTTTCATCGCTGATATGCAGCTTTACAGACCTCCAAGGTGGCTTGCCCAAGGCGAAGCCATTGCCGTTGAACGAATCAGACTGGGGCAACACATCAGATACGCCATCGAACTCCAGATCTAGCACCTCGCATGACTAAGTTGTGAGAGCAGGAAACTATACGTGCCAGCCATGAACCACGAACCCAACACACAATCCATCATCTTCCAAATGTCGTTGATGCAGACTACAATCTACATCCGCTCACGGACTATCCTAAGCCCTACGCCGGGGCTGGAGCGAACACGGTCACAACGACGGAGCCTGAGGACACAAGTTCCTCACGAGGATATCGTGACCATCACGTCATCCTTGCTTAATCAGGCCGGTTTTCAAATACACCTCCAACCGTAGGATCGATCGTCTCGTTGGGAAAGGATCCAAAGCTTCTTTATTCATCGGCGCCATCGCTGCACCGAAACCAAGACGGTGAATGACCGAAGAACGTGGATCCTGTGACCTACAGCTATTAGGGCCTAAAACCTAAAGCTACAGGATCCGCACGCGTGGATCGTGTGACCCTCCCCCCTACGGCGACTGAGGTCGCCGGCATTGGAAGACCATAAGGACCTGACGGCTGGCTAGGGCGCCCTTTCTTTCTTCCCGTGGATGAAAGAAAAGCGAATATGCTAGTACTTGTGTTTTCTCCGTCAGAAAATAAATTACGCTGAAATATTTCTAGATACATACTGACGAAGTATTATTTACGTAAGCATGACATGTCATGTCCGAGCAGACAGTAGAAGATGGCCTTTTCGTATTCTGATGCACACAGATAATATTTCCGTGGCTGACCTCTGCGGCTTCCTGAACTCGTTGTCCTTGTTGTACAGCTGTGGGGAAGAATGCAACAGAACGTTAACGTGGTGCTTCCGCTTGCAGCTATGCACCGCCGACATCAACAGACTCCAGGAGTTCAGGTCCACAAATGACGCTGGACTCCTGCACTGTCAAACTGGCTATTTGCCGGTCAAAAAAACTAGCTATCCTTGATACTAGCTACTCTATCCATAGAGCTGAACTTTCCTGGACCTCTCCCGCCATGATATGTGCTTGTTCTTTCCTTTCTGTTTCCTTCTGTTGGATAAGACCATGTGTTGTCGCTTTTGTCCCGTGGGATCAAAGGATAAGAAACAGTAGTTACGTTCTAGACTGGGCAGAGTGAGTGACAAAGCTGATATACCGCGTCTCTGAATTTCTACACCGTCAAGCTATCCTTGATGATGTGCTGGAAATCCACACCTAGCTACTGTCACTAGATATACATAGAGCTGAATTTTCCTGAGCCTCGTCAGGCCATGATATGCGTTTGTTCCTTCCTTTATGTTTCCTTCTGTTTGACCACGTGTTGCCTTTCTTCCCCGGGATCAACGAGAAATGTCGACTAGGAAACAGTAGTTCTAGACTGGCAAGTGAGCGACAAAGTATCTAGCTAGCTTTGCTCCAAGGAGAAAGGAATAAAACAGCAAAAAATCGAGCAGCCAGTAACTAATTTTATGCTGTATGCATGCTCTAGAACGTCGGGTTGTCAATTGCCAACGTTTAATTGGGCGAGGTGATTGGACATGTTACAAAAGAAAAACAATTGACCCCGGCCTGCAGGTTAATGCATGAGCGAGTCAGACCTGCACGGCTGGTTTCTGTCAAAAAGGTTTAGGTCCGTGACCGTGTTATACAGTACACTTTGACAGTTTTATTTCAATTTTTGGCAGAATTGTCTAGCTAGGGCTGTTTAAGCAAGGGACGAAAAGTAGAAGTCGGTAATCACTCCTGACTTCCGCCCGGTAGCAAATCTCTCGATAGTACTACCAACGTAGACCGTGGTAGAATGGTACGTACTACGGAGGCCCGGTGGCGGAGCTTAGTGGAAGCCAACCTGAGCCATGGTCCCCAACTTAAAAAACAACAAGCCTATATATATTTGTATTAGAGCATGGCTAATAGAAAAGCCTACTATCGACTGTACACGGGTGCCACGTCATCTAAAGGCCTCAGGCTGCTTTCAATGGAAAGCTTAACAACTTAACTTCACAATGCATAGGTGCTTAACTTTTTTGTTGCTAGGCTCATCCTATTTAATGATTTAGCACCTAAAATTTTCTCATGTATTGATTATCTTCCTTCATCTAAGTGGTTTGCCTAAGTTCACGTGTATGGCATTGGTTCTTCCTGGGGTCATCAAAGTATTCTCTTTTCTCCTTAATTGCTATGTCATGTCATTTTTTTGCTTCTGTGACATGCTTAACATCTGTCCATCGTGAAGCATTGGGAAGGGCCTCATAAAAGACTACTAGTATAATAGGCTGGCAATAGACTAATTATTAGGTGGACTATACTATTCAATGCTTGCATTTTAAAAGAGGCAAATAAACACAGATGATTAACAGGTAGGATGGAGCGCTTGCGTTTAGCCCTCACACCGGCTGTATGTTGGCTGTACTGCATCGAAGATTGAGCTGCAGCCGGTGGTAAGCGAAGCGCCGGCTCTGCTTTCTCTCTTTGTTTCTCACTCCTTTAGCATAGATTTTTGTTGACATGTAAAACGTTATAGTAGCCAGCTGACAGGGACTATTATACTTGTTCTTAGGCCTATTTTTAACTAAAACTCAGATAAAATAGTAAGGTTTGCCCCTCCTCCCCCTCCTCAAGCCCATTGCCCCTTCATGTTTTTGTGTCAAGCTCCGCCACTGTGTAGGTCTGTATGTATATATTGGCTTCCCATCACCCGTGTACGTATTTGTGTGTAAAGCTAGTGGTATAGATGTATGCTTTAACTATACATCAGTCGACTGAAAAACGAAATAGGGGTCAGTCGATTTTTTTTCTTCAAACCGTGTACACCTACACTACCGCATGCACGCATGCAACTTGCACCTAGCACGTGTAGGAGGGATGACGCCGCCGCCAACAGCATTAATGGAACGTGTTAGTGCTGACTAATTTAGATCAAGCCAACAAGCTCGTTTTGATTTGAATTTACTTTTATGAATTTTCTCTATTGTGTAAATGTACGAATCCGAATGTGTTTTCTTTGTCTTTTTCTGGGTCTTCGTTATTGTTTCTTTTTCCTTTTTCTGTTTTTGTTTCTTGCGTGTGTGTGTCACTTTGTATGTGTGTGTGTGCGCGCTCGTCGGTTTGTGCGCACTCTTGCATGTTAAGAAAGATGCCATCATGGATATGTGATGTAATTTATTTTAATATGTTGATACGATTAATCTTCAATTCTTGATTCATGTTTTAACACGGAGGATAGCTTGAATTTATACATGCAAATCTTACATCTTATATTTTTTTAAAGTTGGTCCCAATTCTCTCAACATGTAAAGTGTCCACCTCAATGTCCCATTAAGAAATGCATTTTAGTTTTCTCTTTCACTAAGCCATGCAACTGACACATTAGCAAGTCATGCATTTAACTTATAAATTACAATTATGTTTGCATTAGTATGTGCATGTTAGTCATTCTTCAATTTTTTGTTCGAAATGACATTTTAACTATAATTTAAAAGTTTTTATTCCATTTTTAGACATTTTCTTTTATTTATTTTCAAGCTTATACTTTCTTTTTGTTAGATTTAGTTATTTCTAGCAACTACTTGCACATTTTTTAACAAAGTTACCGCAACAATGTGTTGGGAGAGAGTCGTCCTCACTACTCTATTCATGTTGACATGCACAAATGACAACTGACCTATCATGTCAAACCAACAAGCATGCAATTAAAGTACAAAATTGCATTGCTCTACCGTGATGCTATGTCATCACTTATGTTTTCATTTTTTCATTTTTTTAGTTTACTAAACTTGAGTCCATTATATCCTTCATTCAAAAAGAAGCAGCATAAACAGTTGGCTGTTCACATCCACCTATCTCATTGATATTTAACTTCTTCATGAAACAAGTCTAGGAGTAACAGTTGAAGGCATCATTTCATTCCCTCATAACATGTTCTTATCACATGAGCTCTTCTAATAAATATACAACGACCCCATCACCTGATGAGGAATCATGATTTTTTTCCTACCCTTGCTCGATCTCTTCCGCCTAATCCATACCAACATGAGTATTGTGCGTCTATACATACCTAGAGGTTCGGAGGTTGACGTTGGTGCAGGAAGGAGGCACCTATTGTGCTCTGGTCGTGGACAACGTCGGTGCCGAGATATGAACAACAATGAGGTGGAGAGGGTGAAGCGATGAATGTCATCGACCATGTCGGCCAAATCGGACTAGGACGCCGCGGTCGGGGGTGCACTACCGCTGAGGATATTGTTGCGAGGAACACCATTAAGCCACCTTGATCATACCATCTGGCTCGCCTTCTCCCGTAGTATCATGCAACCTAGCAGGGTCAAGCATGCGCGCGTCCCACATCTCTTACTGTTTCTCCACCACTCATCATCAGCCTGATTTCGATCTGCTACACGAGCAGATCGTTGCATTGCATGATCGCCGCTAGGATACCTGGTTGGCATCCACCTATACATGCTCCACCTACTCATCACAACATCTATTGATTCAACTGTAGCACATCCAGTTGTTCTAAAGAGTAAAGGGATAATTGTATTTGAGCCCTTAGTTGTGTCACCGTCGACAGGAATACCCCTAGTTTTGGAAAACACATGGTCATGACCACATCACTTTGCTCGTCTTGTGCTTTTGCCCTTTGACCGTTTGACTTTTATTTTAAAAAATTCATAACTATTTCATACTAACTCGGAAAAATTCAAATAAGATATCAAATTATTCATAAACACATCACCTATATGTGTATGACATTTGCATTCATGAGAAAATTCTTGGGAAGTCCCCATATCAGTTTTAGCTCATATAGGTGATGGGGACTTTCCAACACTTTTTTCATGAATAAAATGACATGCACATATAGGTGATGTGTTTCCGAACATTTTGATATCTTATTTGCATTTTTCTGAGTTAGTATGAAATAGTTATGAAGTTTTCAAAATGACAGTCAAACGGTCAAAGGGCAAAAGCACAAGACAAGCAAAGTGATGTGGGCATGACCACATGTTTTCCAAAACTAAGGGTATTCCTGTCGACGGTGACACAATTAAGGGCACAAATACAATTATTCCAAGAGTAAAATCATCCTTCGGGTATAGCTCTTAAGTCTTAAATCTTGTGCTTCCTTTACTGTTTCTAGCATAAACTGCCACAGTGTCTATTTTATGACCTAAATGCTATACATACATACAACTTCAAGTGAGTGTTACTATCTTCTGCATATTCGTTTTTGCTTACTCGAGGTTAAGTAATGTAATTGATGAGTTATGCATGCGCATGTATCATTTTATTCTGCTATCCATTAAGCTTGACACAGCATTAGTAACTATGGTAGATTCGAGACGTAAAGATTCCAAGGATTATGCGGACATGACTGCAATGCTCTAGAAATAAGTTCAATCAATACCAGGACCATATATATATCGACAACTTTTGTTCATTTCCTGATATCAAGTAATCATTTTTTTTGTCTGGCAGGGTTTGAAAAAGTTCACCCGAAAGGTTCCCGGTCTAAACAAAGAGCTGCGATTTACACACCCCAAAGTAAGTAGTACTAGCTAGTACCGCACATCTCTAATTGATTCTAGTTTCATCAATACCATTATCATGCTTGCTTATCAGTTTGATTGAACTCTATTCTGGCAAAGTGCTTGTACCAGGCACCCGAAATTGTTTTATGTGGATACTACGTATGCGAGTTCATTCGCCACTCGACCTCTGAGCGGGGCTTCTCTGACAAACAATTTGAAGTACATAAATAATATTCATAATTTTATTTTATATATTACCATCAATTGTGTGGAGTTTGATTCATATATATGTATTGACACCCTTCTTTAAATTAGATCTAGAAGATGCGGGATGAACTCCTACCACATGACCGCATACCAGCAATTCAGGAGGAATTGGCGGGATTCCTTCTTGACCACGTCATGCCTGAAGACGGAGAATACCATGTGGAATTGCAAGTGCCGGTGGCCCTCGACCCGACCCTACCACACAAGTTCAACCCGCTCACTACCAGAATCAGGGTCGTTGCCGACGGCCTAGACTATGCGACGGCCCCCGTCGACATACGGCACCCTACGCCGACCACTAGAGCCTCACCGTCGGCGTATAAAAAGCCATTGGCATAGATGAACCTATGCCGACGTCCCTCATCAGCGTACAAAGGTTGTCGGCGTAGGTGAACCTATGCCTACGGTGGTCGTCGGCGTAGACACCCCGTCGACGTATCAGCGGGCCCGGCCGCTCAATGAGTAACTTCCGTTTGACACCGTCAAAGATATGCCGACGGCCTTGACGGAAACCGTCGTATAGCTTCGACGTGCCACGTCCTCGATCTGCGGTAGGTGCCACGTCAACGATCCGAGGAGGTGCGGATCTGGGGGCGTATCTACTCCGACGGTTGTGCCGTCGGCATACCTTTCGGGCTACGTCGACGGTGTAACCGTCGGCATAGGTGTAATTTTATTTTTTATTGCACCTACATCGACGGATACACCGTCGGCATAGATTCGATGTGCCACGTCATCGATCTGCGGTAGGTGCCACGGCATTGATCCGGGAGGTGCGGATCCAGGGGGTATCTACGCCGACGGTTATGCCGTCGGCATACCTTTCGGGCTACGCCGACGGTGTAACCGCCGGCGCAGGTGCACTTTTTTTTACATCTACGCCGACGGTTACACCGTCGGCATAGGTGCAGCATTTTTTGGCCTACGTCGACGGTCTAACCGTCGGCATAGGTGCATTTTTAAAAAAATCTTTCCCTGTATTAAAATTTATTTTAATTAGGAAGTCAATAGACCATGTCCATGTTATATATAATCTACACACTGTTTTTTCAATGTATCGTCTATTTAGGAGTGTGTATAGGCACCCCGCATGCGTCTCCGGAGTGTGTCCCTCCTCAGGGATATCGCTGCCCCCGTCACACGGAGTGTGCAAACCAGGTGAAAATGTCCCTCGGTCAAACCACGTCTGGTGAAAGTTAAAAGGGTAAATCCGTTCGATCAACAATGTCAGGGTTAGATGGGACGAGGGACCTGGGGGTGGGTTGGCCCAGACTTTGATCCGAAGTAAACCTATGGGTTGGCCTATCACAGCCAGTTGAAAATGACCCTCGGTCAAACCACGTCCGGTGGAAGTCAAAGGGGTAGATCCGTCTGGTCAAGAGTGTCAGGGTTAGACGGGACGGGGGACCTGGAGGGGGCTATGCCGCCAGGTCTTGCCCTGGCCCTCTTACGTTCGTAAAATGTGGCATCGGGTCGACACCGAGGGAATCTTGCGGTGGGTTGGGTCCGGACCTTGTGCGAAGATGTTGCTATGGGCTGCCTATCACAGCCAGGTGGAAATGACCCTCGGTAGAACCCCCGTCCGGTGGAAGTCAAAGGGGTAGACCCGTACGGTCAACAGTGTGAGGGTTAGACAGGACAAGGGCCCTGGAGGGGGGCTATGCCGCCAGGTCTTGCCATGGGCCCTCTTACGTTCGGAAAACATGGCATCAGGTCGACACCGAGGGAATCTTGCGCTAGGTTGGGCCCGTAACTTGTGCTATGATGTTGCTATGGGCTGGCCTATCACACCCAGGTGAAAATGTCCCTCGCTAAAACCCCGTCCGGTGAAAGTCAAAGGGGTAGATCCGCTCGGTGAATAGTGTTAGGGTTAGACGGGACGAGGGACCTGGGGGTGGCAATGCCGCCAGGTCTTGCGCTGGGCCCTCTTACGGTGTGTAACTATGGCATCGGGTCAGTACCGAGGGAATCTTGCGGTGGGTTGGGCCCGGACTTTGATCCGAAGTAAACCTATGGGCTGGCCTATCACAGCCAGGTGGAAATGTCCCTTGGTCAAACCCCGTCCGGTGGAAGTCAAAGGGGAAGATCCGTCCGGTCAAGAGTGTCAGGGTTAGACGGGACAGGGGACTTGGAGAGGGCTATGCCGCCAGGTCTTGCCCTGGCCCTCTTACGTTCGGAAAATGTGGCATCGGGTCGACATCGAGGGAATCTTGTGATGGGTTGGGCCCGGACCTTGTGCTAACATGTTGCTATGGGCTGGCCTATCACAGCCAGGTGGAACTGACCCTCGGTCAAACCTTGTCCGGTGGAAGTCAAAGGGGTAGATCCGTACAGTCAACAGTGTGAGGGTTAGACACGATGGGGGACCTAGAGGGGGGCTATGCCGCCAGGTCTTACCCTGGCCCTCTTACGTTCGGAAAATGTGGCATCGGGTCGACACCGAGGGAATCTTGCGGTGGGTTGGGCCCAGACCGTGTGCTAAGATGTTGCTATGGGCTGCCTATCACAGCCAGGTGGAAATGACTCTCGGTCAAACCCCGTCTGGTGGAAGTCAAAGGGGTACATCCGTACGGTCAAAAGTGTGATGGTTAGACAGGACGGGGGACCTAGAGGGGGCTATGCCGCCAGGTCTTGCCCTAGGCCCTCTGTTGGGGAACGTTGCATGGGAAATAAAAAATTTCCTATGCATACGCAGATCTATCCATGGTGATGAGCATCTACGAGAGGGAGAGCGGATCTACGTACCCTTGTAGATCGCTAAGCGGGAAGCGTTCAGAAACGCGATTGGTGTAGTCGAACGTCTTCGCGATCCAAATCACCGTGCGTCCCCCGATCCAATCACGATCTGTCCCACGATCTAATCACGATCCGTCCCACGAACTTGATCACGATCCGTCCCACGAACCTGATCACGATCCGTCCCATGAGCTTGATCACGATCCTTCCGATCTAGCGCCGAACGGATGGCACCTCCGCGTTCAGCACACGTACAGCTCGATGACGATCTCCGCCGTCTTGATCCAGCAAGAGAGAGCAGAGAGGTAGAAGAGTTCTCCGGCAGCGTGACGGCGCTCCGGCGATGGTGGTGGAGCAATTCCGTCAGGGCTTCGCCTAAGCACTTCAGAAATCCGATCTTGAAGAGAAACTATGCACTGGAGGAACGGGTAGCACGTGGCTGAAAAACTAGTGCAAAACCCTAAAACCCACCAGTATATATAGGAGGAGAGGTGGAGAGCCTTGGCGCAAGGGTCAAGGCTCCTTGGATTCGGCCGAACCCACTAGGAGAGGAGTACTCCTCCTCCAATCCTAGTAGGACTAGGATTGCTCCTTTTTTTGCCTTTTTTCCACCTTTTCCTATTGGGTTTTCTTCTCCAGCCACATGGGCCTTGTGTGGGAGTCTCCACCAGCCCACTAAGGGATGATATTCGCTCTCCCATAGCCCATGAAGCCTCTTGGGTCGAAATAACCCTCCCGGAGGCCTCCCGGTACACTACCGATGAGCTCGAAACTTTTCCGGCGACAAAAACAGGACTTCCTATATATGAATCTTTACCTCCGAACCATTCCAAAGCTCCTCTTGACGACCGGGATCTCATAAGGGACTCCGAAAAACCTTCGGTCACCACCATACATAACTCTATACTACAGAAACGTCACCAAACCTTAAGTGTGCAGACCCTGCGGGTTCGAGAACTATGTAGACATGACCGAGACACCTCTACGGTCAATAACCAATAGTGGGACCTAGATGTCCATATTGGTTCCTACATATTCTATGAAGATCTTTATCAGTTGAACCTCTATGTCAAGGATTCAGTTAATCTCGTATGATGTTCCCTTTGTTCTTCGGTATGTTACTAGACCGAGATTCGATCGTCGGTATCTCCATACCGAGTTCAACCTCGTTACCGGCAAGTCTCTTTACTCGTTCTGTAATACAAGATCCCGCAACTAACACTTAGTCACATTGCTTGCAAGGCTTATTGTGATGTTGTATTACCGAGTGGGCCCTGAGATACCTCTCCATCACACGGAGTAACAAATCCCAGTCTTGATCCATGCCAACTCAACAAACACCCTCGGAGATACCTGTAGAGCACCTTTATAGTCACCCAGTTACGTTACGACGTTTGATACACACAAGGCACACCTTCGATGTCCGTGAGTTGCATGATCTCATGGTCATAGGAACACATACTTGACATGCAGAAAACAGTAGCAATAAACTGACACGATCATATGCTACGTTTGTAGTTTGGGTCTTGTCCATCACAACATTCTCCTAATGATGTGATCCCGTTATCAAATGACATCACATGTCAATGGCAAGGAAACCTTTACCATCTTTGATGAACGAGCTAGTTCACTAGAGGCATACTAGGGACAAAGTGTTGTCTATTTACCCACACATGTAATGTGTTTCCAATTAATACAATTATAGCATGGATAATAAACGATTATCATGAACAAGGAAATATAATAATAAACACTTTATTTATTGCCTCTAGGGCATATTTCCAGCACCCTCTTACGTTCGGAAAATGTGGCACCGGGTCGACACCGAGGGAATCTTGAGCTGGGTTGGGCCCGGAACTTGTGCTAAGATGTTGCTATGGGCTGGCCTATCACAACCAGGTGAAAATGTTCCTCGGTCAAACCCCGTCCGGTGAAAGTCAAAGGGGTAGATCCACTCGGTGAACAGTGTCAGGGTTAGATGGGACGAGGGACCTCGGGGTGGCAATGCCGCCAGGTCTTGTGTTGGGCCCTCTTACGGTGTGAAACTATGGCATCGGGTCAATACCGAGGGAATCTTGCGGTGGGTTGGGCCCGGACTTAGATCCGAAGTAAACCTATGGGCTGGCCTATCACAGCCAGGTGGAAAAGTCCCTCGGTCAAACCCCGCCCGGTGGAAGTCAATGGGGTAGATCCGTCCGGTCAAGAGTGTCAGGGTTAGACTGGACGGGGGACATGGAGGGGGCTATGCCGCCAGGTCTCTCCCTGGCCCTCTTATGTTCGAAAAATGTGGCATCGGGTCGACACCGAGGGAATCTTGCGGTGGGTTGGGCCCGGACCTTGTGCTAAGATGTTGATATGGGCTGGCCTATTACAGCCAAGTGGAAATGACCCTCGGTCAAACCCCATCCGGTGGAAGTCAAAGGGGTAGATCCGTACGGTCAACAGTGTCAGGGTTAGACACGACAGGGGCACCTGGAGGGGGGCTATGCCACCAGGTCTTGCCCTGGGCCCTCTTATGTTTGGAAAACGTGGCATCAGGTCGATACCGAGGGAATCTTGCGCTGGTTTGGGCCCGGAACTTGTGCTAAGATGTTGCTATGGGCTGGCCTATCACAGCCAGGTGAAAATGTCCCTCGGTCAAACCCCGTCCGATGAAAGTCAAAGCGGTAGGTCTGCTCGATGAACAGTGTCAGGGTTAGACGGGACGAGGGACCTGCGGGTGGCAATGCCGCCAGGTCTTGCGCTGGGCTCTCTTACGGTGTGAAATTATGGCATCGGGTCAACCCAAGGGAATCTTGCGGTGGGTTGGTCCCGGATTTTGATCCGAAGTAAACCTATGGGCTTGCCTATCATAGCCAGGAGGAAATGTCCCTCGGTCAAACCCCGTCCGGTGGAAGTCAAAGGGGTAGATCCGTTCGGTCAAGAGTGTCTGGGTTAGACAAGACGGGGGACCTGGAGACCGCTATGCCGCCACGTCTTTCCTTGGCCCTCTTAAGTTCGGAAAATGTGGCATCGAGTCAACACCGAGGGAATCTTGCGGTGGGTTTGGCTCGGACCTTGTGCTAAGATGTTGCTATGGGCTGGCCTATCACGGCTAGGTGGAAATGACCCTCAGTCAAACCCCGTCCGATGGAAGTCAAAGGGGTAGATCCGTACAGTCAATAGTGTGAGGGTTAGACAGGACAGGGGAACTGGGGGGGCTATGCTGCCAGGTCTTGCCCCGGGCCCTCTTACGTTCGGAAAACGTGGCATCAGGTCGACACCGGGGGAATCTTGCGCTGGGTTGGGCCCGGAACTGTTGGAAATATGCCCTAGAGGAAATAATAAAATGGTTATTATTGTATTTCCTAGTTCATGATAATTGTCTGTTGTTCATGCTATAATTGTGTTAACTGGAAACCGTAATACATGTGTGAATACATAGACCACAACGTGTCCCTAGTGAGCCTCTAGTTGGCTAGCTCGTTGATCAATAGATGGTCACGGTTTCATGACCATGGACATTGGATGTCGTTGATAACGGGATCACATCATTAGGAGAATGATGTGATGGACAAGACCCAATCCTAAGCATAGCACAAGATCGTGTAGTTCGTTTGCTAAAGCTTTTCAATGTCAAGTGTCATTTCCTTAGACCATGAGATTGTGTAACTCCCGGATATCGTAGGAATGCTTTGGGTGTGCCAAACGTCACAACGTAACTGCGTGGCTATAAAGGTACACTACGGGTATCTCCGAAAGTGTCTGTTGGGTTGACACGAATCGAGACTGGGATTTGTCACTCCGTGTGACGGAGAGGTATCTGTGGGCCCACTCGGTAAGACATCATCATTATGAGCTCAATGTGACTAAGGAGTTAGTCACGGAATGATGTATTACAGAACGAGTAAAGAGACTTGCCGGTAACGAGATTGAACAAGGTATGGGGATACCGACGATCGAATCTCGGGCAAGTACCATACCGACAGACAAAGGGAATGGTATACGGGATTGATTGAATCCTTGACATCGTGGTTCATCCGATGAGATCATCGTGGAGTACGTGCGAGCGAACATGCGTATCCAGATCCCGCTGTTGGTTATTGACCGGAGAGGTGTCTCGGTCATGTCTACGTGTCTCCCGAACCCGTAGGGTCTACACACTTAAGGTTCGATGACGCTAGGGTTATAGGGAAATAGTGTACGTGGTTACCGAAGGTTGTTCGGAGTCCCGGATGAGATCCCGGACGTCACGAGGAGTCCCGGAATGGTCCGGAGATGAAGATTGATATAGGAAGTGAGGTTTTGGTTACCGAAAGTGTTCCGGGTGTCTACGGTAGTGTACCGGGACCACCGGAAGGGTTCCGGGGGTCCACCATGTGGGCCCACCTGCCCCGGAAGGTTCCATGGGCCAAGAGTGGGAGGGAGCCAGCCCCTAGGTGGGCTGGTGCGCCTCCCACCCCAGCCCAAGGCGCAGCAAGGTGGAGGGGGCAAACCCTAGGCTTAGATGGGCCTTAAGGCCCACCCTAGGGCGCCTCCACCTGTCCTTGCCCTGGCCGCCTTCCAGATGGGTTTCTGGAGGCTGCCGCCACCCCTAGGGTGGAACCCTAGGGCGCAACACCTCTCCTCCCCTCCTCCTATATATAGTGGAGGTATTTGGGGCTGCACAACACACAAGTTTATCTCCTCCCTGGTGCAGCCCTACCCCTCCCTCTCCTTGTTCTCCGTAGTGCTTAGCGAAGCTCTTTCGGAGTACCACGCAGCTCCACCGCCACCATGCCGTCGTGTTGCCGGAGCTCTCCCTCAACCTCCCCTCCCTCCTTTCTAGATCAAGGCGTAGGAGACATCACCGGGCTGCACGTGTGTTGAACGCGGAGGTGCCATCCGTTCGGCACTTGATCGGATCTACCACGATCTGAATCGTTGCGAGTACGACTCCATTAACCGCGTTCTAGCAACGCTTCCGCTTAGCGATCTTCAAAGGTATGAAGATCCAATCTCTCCCCGCTCGTTTGCTGGTTTATCCATAGATAGATCTTGGTGACACGTAGGAAAATTTTGATTTACTACTACGTCTCCCAACAGTGGCATCATGAGCTAGGTCTATGCGTAGAATCTATGCACGAGTAGAACACAAAGCAGTTGTGGGCGTCGATTTTGTTAATATGCTTGCCGTTACTAGTCTTATCTTGATTCGACGTTATTGTGGGATGAAGCGGCCCGGACCAACCTTACACGTACGCTTACGTGAGACCGGTTCCACCGCCTGACATGCACTAGTTGCATAAGGTGGCTAGCGGGTGTCTGTCTCTCCCACCTTAGTCGGATTGGATTCGATGAAAAGGGTCCTTATGAAGGGTAAATAGCAATTGGCATATCACGTTGTGGTTTTGGCGTAGGTAAGAAACGTTCTTGCTAGAATCCTATAGCAACCACGTAAAAACTTGCAACTACAAATTAGAGGACGTCTAACTTGTTTTTGCAGCATATGCCTTGTGATGTGATATGGCCAGAAGGATGTGATGTGATGCATTGTGATGTATGAGATTGATCATGTTCTTGTAATAGGGTTCACGACTTGCATGTCGATGACTATGACAACCGGCAGGAGCCATAGGAGTTGTCTTATATTATTGTATGACCTGCGTGTCAATCATAAACGCCATGTAATTACTTTACTTTATTGCTAAGCGTTAGCCATAGTAGTAGAAGTAATAGTTGGCAAGACTACTTCATGAAGACACAATGATGGAGATCATGATGATGGAGATCATGGTGTCGTGCCGGTGACAATGATGATCATCGTGCCCCGAAGATGGAGATCATAGGAGCAAGATGATATTGGCCATATCATGTCACTATATTGATTGCATGTGATGTTTATCATGTTTACATCTTATTTGCTTAGAACGACGGTAGTAAATAAAATGATCTCTCAATAAAATTTCAAGAGAAGTGTTCACCCTAATTGTGCACCGTTGCTAAGGATCGTTGTTCCGAAGCACCACGTGATGATCGGGTGTGATAGGTTCTAACGTTCGCATACAACGGGTGTAAGCCAGATTTACACACGCGAAACACTTAGGTTGACTTGACGAGCCTAGCATGTACAGACATGGCCTCGGAACACGGAAGACCGAAAGGTCGAACATGAGTCGTATAGAAGATACGATCAACATGGAGATGTTAACCATGGATGACTAGTCCGTCTCACGTGATGATCGGACACGGGCTAGTTGACATGGATCATGTGTCACTTAGATGACTAGAGAGATGTCTATCTGAGTGGGAGTTCATTGAATAATTTGATTATGTGAACTCGATTATCATGAACTTAGTCTAAAATTGCCTTTAATATCTATATTGTAGATCCAATGGCCAACGCAAATGTCAACCTCAATTTCAACGCGTTCCTAGAGAAAACCAAGCTGAAAGATGATGGAAGCAACTATGCAGACTGGGTCCGTGGCTTGAGGATCATCCTCATAGCTTCCAAGAGATTGTATGTCCATGATGCACCACTAGGTGACCCACCCATTCTCCCAGCGGACCAAGATGTTACGAACGCTTGGCAGTCGTGCTGCGATGATTACTCCCTTGTTCAGTGCGGCATGCTTTACAGTTTAGAATCGGGGCTCCAAAAGCGTTTTGAGCAACACGGAGCATATGAGATGTTCCAAGAGCTGAAACTGGTTTTCCAAGCTCATGCCCGAGTCGAGAGATATGACATCTCCGACAAGTTCTTAAGCTGTAAGATGGAGGAGAACAGTTCTGTTAGTGAGCACATCCTCAAGATGTCTGGGCTTCACAACCGCTTGACTCAGCTGGGAGTTAATCTCCCGGATGACTCATTCATTGACAGAATCCTCCAGTCGCTTCCACCTAGCTACAAAAGCTTTGTGATGAACTACAACATGCAGGGGATGGAGAAGTCCATTCCTGAGTTGTACTCGATGCTGAAATCAGCAGAGGTCGAGATCAGAAAGGAGCATCAAGTGTTGATGGTAAATAAGACCACTAGTTTGAAGAAAGGCAAGGGTAAGAAGAACTTCAAGAAGGACGGCAAAGCTGTTGTCGCGCCCGGTAAGCAAGTTGCCGGGAAGAAGAACAAGAATGGACCCAAGCCTGAGACTGAGTGTTTCTATTGTAAGGGTACCGGTCACTGGAAGCGGAACTGCCCAAGTACTTAGCGGATAAGAAGGACGGCAACATTAAAGGTATATGTGATATACTTGTTATTGATGTGTACCTGACCAATGCTCGTAGTAGCTCCTGGGTATTTGATACCGGTGCAGTTGCTCACATTTGTAACTCCAAGCAGGAGCTGCGGAATAAGCGGAGGCTGGCCAAGGACGAGGTGACGATGCGCGTCGGGAATGGTTCCAAGGTCGATGTGATCGCCGTCGGCACGCTACCTCTACATCTACCTTCGGGATTAGTTTTAAACCTTAATAATTGTTATTTAGTACCAGCTTTGAGCATGAACATTGTATCTGGATCTCACTTGATGCGAGATGGCTACTCATTTAAATCCGAGAATAATGGTTGATCTATTTATATGAGAGAAATGTTTTATGCTCATGCCTCGCTGGTCAATGGTTTATTTTTGATGAATCTCGAACGTGATGTTACACATATCCATAGTGTGAGTACCAAAAAGTGTAAAGTTGATAACGATAGTCCCACTTACATGTGGCACTGCCGTCTTGGCCATATTGGTGTCAAACGCATGAAGAAGCTCCATGCTGATGGACTTTTGGAGTCACTTGATTTCGAATCATTTGACACATGCGAACCATGCCTCATGGGCAAGATGACCAAGACTCCATTCTCCGGAACAATGGAGCGAGCAACTTACTTGTTGGAGATAATACATACCGATGTATGCGGTCCAATGAGTGTCGAGGCTCGTGGTGGCTACCGTTATGTTCTCACCCTCATTGATGACTTGAGCAGATATGGGTATGTCTACTTAATGAAACACAAGTCTGAAACCTTTGAAAGGTTCAAGGAATTTCAGAGTGAGGTCGAGAATCAACGTGACAGGAAAATAAAATGCCTACGATCTGATCGTGGCGGAGAATATTTAAGTCACGAGTTTGGCACGCACCTTAGGAAATGTGGAATTGTTTCACAGCTCACGCCGCCCGGCACACCTCAGCGAAACGGTGTGTCTGAAAGTCGTAATCGCACTCTATTAGATATGGTGCGATCTATGATGTCTCTTACCGACTTACCGCTATCATTTTGGGGATATGCATTAGAGACTGCCGCATTCACTTTAAATAGGGCACCATCTAAATCCGTTGAGACGACACCGTATGAATTATGGTTTGGAAAGAAACCTAAGCTGTCGTTTCTAAAAGTTTGGGGATGCGATGCTTATGTGAAGAAACTTCAACATGAGAAGCTCGAACCCAAAGCGGAAAAGTGCGTCTTCATAGGATATCCCAAAGAGACTATTGGGTATACCTTCTACCTACGGTCCGAGGGCAAAGTCTTTGTTGCCAAGAATGGATCCTTTCTCGAGAAAGAGTTTCTCTCGAAAGAAGTAAGTGGGAGGAAAATAGTACTTGATGAGGTAATTGTACCTCCACTCGACCCGGAGAGTAGCATAGCACAGGAAGTTGTTTCTGTGGAGCCTACACCGGCTAGAGAGGAAGTTAATGATGATGATCATGAAGCTTTAGATCAAGTTGCTACTCGAAGGTCCACTAGGACACGTTCCGCACCAGAGTGGTACGGCAATCCTGTCCTAGAGATCATGTTGTTGGACAACGGTGAACCTTCGAACTATGAAGAAGCAATGGCGGGCCCGAATTCCAACAAATGGCTTGAGGCCATGAAATCCGAGATAGGATCCATGTATGAGAACAAAGTATGGACTTTGGTGGACTTGCCTGATGATAAGAGAGCCATTGAAAACAAATGGATCTTTAAGAACAAGACTGACGCAGACGGTAATGTGACCGCCTATAAAGCTCGGCTTGTCGCTAAAGGTTATCGACAAGTTCAAGGAGTTGACTACGATGAGACTTTCTCACCCGTAGCGATGCTAAAGTCAGTCTGAATCATGTTAGCAGTTGCCGCATTTTACGATTATGAGATCTGGCAAATGGACGTCAAAACAGCATTCCTTAATGGCTTCCTCAAGGAAGAACTGTATATGATACAGCCGGAAGGTTTTGTCGGTCCTAAAGATGCTAACAAGGTATGCAAGCTCCAGCGCTCCATCTATGGGCTGGTGCAAGCATCTCGGAGTTGGAACATTCGCTTTAATGAGGTGATTAAAGCGTTTGGGTTTGTACAGGTTTATGGAGAACCCTGTATTTACAAGAAAGTGAGTGGGAGCTCTATAGCATTTCTTATACTGTATGTGGATGACATGCTGATAATGGGAAATAATATAGAACTCTTGGAAAGTATAAAGGCCTACTTGAATAAGTGTTTTTCAATGAAGGACCTTGGAGAAGCTGCTTACATATTAGGTATTAAGATCTATAGAGATAGATCGAAACGCCTCATTGGTCTTTCACAAAGCACATACCTTGAAAAGATATTGAAGAAGTTCAATATGGATCAGTCCAAGAAGGGGTTCTTGCCTGTGTTGCAAGGTGTGAGATTGAGTACGACTCAATGCCCGACCACGGCAAAGGATAGAGAAGAGATGAGTGTCATCCCCTATGCTTCAGCCATAGGCTCTATCATGTATCCCATGCTGTGTACCAGGCCTGATGTGAACCTTGCCATATGTTTGGTAGGAAGGTACCAAAGTGATCCCGGAGCGGAACACTGGACAGCGGTCAAGAATATCCTGAAGTACCTGAAAAGGACAAAGGACATGTTTCTCGTTTATGGAGGTGCCGAAGAGCTCGTCGTAAAGGGTTACGTCGATGCTAGCTTCGACACAGATCCGGACGACTCCAAGTCGCAAACCGGATACGTGTATATTTTGAATGGAGGGGCAGTGAGCTGGAGCAGCAGCAAGCAAAGCGTCGTGGCAGCATCTACATGTGAAGCGGAGTACATAGCTGCTTCGGAAGCGGCAAAGGAGGGAGTCTGGATGAAGGAGTTCATCACTGACCTAGGAGTGATTCCGAATGCGTCGGGCCCGATGACTCTACTCTATGACAACACTGGAGCTATTGCCCGTGCGAAGGAGCCCAGGTTTCACAAGAAGACAAGACACATCAAGAGCCGCTTCAACTCCATCCGTGATTACATTCAGGAGGGAGACACAGATATTTGTAAATTGCATACAGATCTTAATGTCGCAGATCCGTTGACTAAACCTCTCTCACGAGCAAAACATGATCAACACCAGAATGCTATGGGTGTTCGATTCATCACAATGTAACTAGATTATTGACTCTAGTGCAAGTGGGAGACTGTTGGAAATATGCCCTAGAGGCAATAATAAAATGGTTATTATTGTATTTCCTAGTTCATGATAATTGTCTGTTGTTCATGCTATAATTGTGTTAACTGGAAACCGTAATACATGTGTGAATACATAGACCACAACGTGTCCCTAGTGAGCCTCTAGTTGTCTAGCTCGTTGATCAATAGATGGTCACGGTTTCATGACCATGGACATTGGATGTCGTTGATAACGGGATCACATCATTAGGAGAATGATGTGATGGACAAGACCCAATCCTAAGCATAGCACAAGATCGTGTAGTTCGTTTGCTAAAGCTTTTCAATGTCAAGTGTCATTTCCTTAGACCATGAGATTGTGTAACTCCCGGATATCGTAGGAATGCTTTGGGTGTGCCAAACGTCACAACGTAACTGGGTGGCTATAAAGGTACACTACGGGTATCTCCGAAAGTGTGTGTTGGGTTGACACGAATCGAGACTGGGATTTGTCACTCCGTGTGACGGAGAGGTATCTGTGGGCCCACTCGGTAAGACATCATCATTATGAGCTCAATGTGACTAAGGAGTTAGTCACGGAATGATGTATTACAGAACGAGTAAAGAGACTTGCCGGTAACGAGATTGAACAAGGTATGGGGATACCGACGATCGAATCTCGGGCAAGTACCATACCGACAGACAAAGGGAATGGTATACGGGATTGATTGAATCCTTGACATCGTGGTTCATCCGATGAGATCATCGTGGAGTACGTGCGAGCGAACATGCGTATCCAGATCCCGCTGTTGGTTATTGACCGGAGAGGTGTCTCGGTCATGTCTACGTGTCTCCCGAACCCGTAGGGTCTACACACTTAAGGTTCGATGACGCTAGGGTTATAGGGAAATAGTGTACGTGGTTACCGAAGGTTGTTCGGAGTCCCGGATGAGATCCCGGACGTCACGAGGAGTCCCGGAATGGTCCGGAGATGAAGATTGATATAGGAAGTGAGGTTTTGGTTACCGAAAGTGTTCCGGGTGTCTACGGTAGTGTACCGGGACCACCGGAAGGGTTCCGGGGGTCCACCATGTGGGCCCACCTGCCCCGGAAGGTTCCATGGGCCAAGAGTGGGAGGGAGCCAGCCCCTAGGTGGGCTGGTGCGCCTCCCACCCCAGCCCAAGGCGCAGCAAGGTGGAGGGGGCAAACCCTAGGCTTAGATGGGCCTTAAGGCCCACCCTAGGGCGCCTCCACCTGTCCTTGCCCTGGCCGCCTTCCAGATGGGTTTCTGGAGGCTGCCGCCACCCCTAGGGTGGAACCCTAGGGCGCAACACCTCTCCTCCCCTCCTCCTATATATAGTGGAGGTATTTGGGGCTGCACAACACACAAGTTTATCTCCTCCCTGGTGCAGCCCTACCCCTCCCTCTCCTTGTTCTCCGTAGTGCTTAGCGAAGCTCTGTCGGAGTACCACGCAGCTCCACTGCCAACACGCCGTCGTGTTGCCGGAGCTCTCCCTCAACCTCTCCTCCCTCCTTGCTGGATCAAGGCGTAGGAGACGTCACCGGGCTGCACGTGTGTTGAACGCGGAGGTGCCATCCGTTCGGCACTTGATCGGATCTACCGCGATCTGAATCGTTGCGAGTACGACTCCATCAACCGCGTTCTAGTAACGCTTCCGCTTAGCGATCTTCAAAGGTATGAAGATCCAATCTCTCCCCGCTCGTTTGCTGGTTTCTCCATAGATAGATCTTGGTGACACGTAGGAAAATTTTGATTTACTACTACGTCTCCCAACAGGAACTTGTGCCAAGATGTTGCTATGGGCTGGCCTATCACAGCCAGGTGAAAATGTCCCTCGGTCAAACCCCGTTCGGTGAAAGTCAAAGGGGTAGATCCGCTCGGTGAACAGTGTCAGGGTTAGACGGGACGAGGGACCTGGGGGTGGCAATGCCGCCAGGTCTTGCGCTGGGCTCTCTTGCAGTGTGAAACTATGGCATCGGTTTAATACCGAGGGAATCTTGCGGTGGGTTGGGCACGGACTTTGATCCGAAGTAAACCTATGGGCTGGCCTATCACAGCCAGGTGGAAATGTCCCTCAGTCAAACCCCGTCCGGTGGAAGTGAAAGTGGTAGATCCGTCCGACAAGAGTGTCAGGGTTAGACAGGATGGGGGGCCTGGAGGGGGCTATGCCGGTAGGTCTTGCCCTAGCCCTCTTATGTTCGGAAAATGTGGCATCGGGTTGACACCGAGGGAATCTTGCAGTGGGTTGGGCCCGGACCTTGTGCTAAGATGTTTCTATGGGCTGGCCTATTACAGCCAAGTGGAAATTGTTGGAAATATGCCCTAGAGGCAATAATAAATTAGTTATTAACATATTTCCTTGTTCATGATAATCATTTATTATCCATGCTATAATTGTATTGATCTGAGACGTAGATGCATGTGTGGATACATAGACAAAACCATGTCCCTAGTATGCCTCTAATAGACTAGCTCGTTGATCAAAGATGGTTAAGGTTTCCTAGCCATGGACATGAGATGTCATTTGATAAACGGGATCACATCATTAGGAGAATGGTGTGATGGACAAGACCCAAACTACAAACGTAGCTTATGATCGTGTCAGTTTATTGCTACTGTTTTCTGCATGTCAAGTATATGTTCCTATGACCATGAGATCATGCAACTCACTGACATCGGAGGAGTACCTTGTGTGTATCAAACGTCGCAACATAACTGGGTGACTATAAAGGTGCTCTACAGGTATCTCCGAGGGTGTCTGTTGAGTTGCCATGGATCAAGACTGGGATTTGTTACTCCGTGTGACGGAGAGGTATCTCAGGGCCCACTCGGTAATACAACATCACAATAAGCCTTGCAAGCAATGTGACTAAGTGTTAGTGACGGGATCTTGTATTACGGAACGAGTAAAGAGATTTTCCAGTAACGAGGTTGAACTAGGTATGGAGATACCGACGATCGAATCTCGGGCAAGTAACATACCGAAGAACAAAGGGAACATCATACGGGATTAACTGAATCCTTGACATAGAGGTTCTACCGATAAAGATCTTCGTAGAATATGTAGGAACCAATGTGGACATCCAGGTCCTACCATTGGTTATTGACCATAGAGGTGTCTCGGTCATGTCTACATAGTTCTCGAACCCGCAGGGTCTGCACACTTAAGGTTTGGTGACGTTTCGGTAGTATAGAGTTTTATGGTGGTGACCGAAGGTTGTTCGGAGTCCTGGATGAGATCCCGGATGTCACGAGGAGCTCCGGAATGGTCCGGAGGTAAAGATTGATATATAGTAAGGTGGTGTTTGGACTCTGGAAAGTTTCGGGCACTTTCGGTAGTGTACCGGGAGTGACGAATGGGTCCCGGGGGTCCACCAGTGGGGCCATCCCACCCCATGGGCCAAAGTGGCGACCCACCAGCCCCTAGTGGGCTGGTCGAGTCGGCCAAGGTAGCCTAGGCGCAGGGGAGAGAGGCCCAAACCGAATTGGGGTGGAGTCCTCCCCAAAGTTCCACCTCTCGTGTGAGAGGTGGACTCCCAATTGGAGGAGGACTCCCCCTCCACCAGTTCGGCCGAAGCCAAGAGGGAGCCCTCCCCTTGGGCGCAGCCTCCTCTCCCCTCCTCCTATATATACTAGTGGATATCTAGGGTTTTGGCACTTGATTTTACGGCCACGTGCTACCCGTTCCACCGGTGCTCCTCTAGATCGGATTTCCGCAGTGCTTAGGCAAAGCCCTGCAGGAATTGCTCCACCACCATCACCGAAGCACCGTCACGCTGCCGGTAAACTCTTCTCCCTCTCCACTTCCTCTTGCTGTATCAAGACGGTGGAGATCATCATCAAGCTGCACGTATGCTGAACGCGGAGGTGCCGTCCGTTCGGCTCTAGATTGGAAGGACTGTGAACAAGATCGTGAGACGGATCGTGATGAGTTCACGGAACGGATCGTGATGAGTTCACGGGACGGATCCTGATGAGATCGCGGGACAGATCATGATGAGTTCACGGGACGGATCGTGATTGGATCGCGGGACGGATCGTGATGTGATCGCGGGACGCTCGGCGATTTGGATCGCGAAGATGTTCGACTACACCAACCGTGTTTCTTAATGCTTCCCGCTAGTGATCTACAAGGGTATGTAGATCCACTCTCTCTCTCGTAGATGCTCATCACCATGGATAGATCTTGCATGTGCGTAGGAAAAAAAATCCCATGCAACATTCCTCAACAGTGGCATCATGAGCTAGGTCTATGTGTAGATGAGATCTCGAGTAGAACACAAAGAGTTTGTGGGTGTTGATTCTTAGATTGCTTCCTCCCTTGGTCGGATTTTGGTTCAGCGGTATTGTGAGATGAACCGGCCCGGACGAACATTACTCGTACGCTTACGAGAGACCGGTTCCCTCGACCGCAACTTGTTGCATAGATGGCTTGCGGGTGCCAGTTTCTCTCACTTTAGTTGGATCGGATTCGACAAAGGCGGTCCTTGAGAAGGTTGAAAAGCAACTAGTGTATCACCATTGTGGTTTTTGCGTAGATGAGAATTGTTCTTGCTAGATACCCATAGCAGCCACGTAAAACATGCAACAACAATTAGAGGACGTCTAACTTGTTTTTGCAGGGTATGTTGTGATGTGATATGGGCAATTACATGATGTGATATATGTGATGTATGAGATGATCATGTGATGTATAGAATTTCAAGACTTGCATGTCGATGAGTACGGCAACCGGCAGGAGCCATAGGGTTGTCTTTAATTATTGTATGACGTGCGTGTCAATCATTCAGCGCTATGTAATGCTTTACTTTATCGCTAAATGGTAGCAATAGTAGTAGAAGCATGTAGTGCGTGACAACCCCGATGGCGACACGTTGATGGAGATCAAGATGATGGAGATCATGGTGTCGTGCCGGTGACGATGGAGATCATGCCGGTGCTTTCAAGATGGAGATCTAAAGCACAAGTTCATGGCCATATCATGTCACTTATGAATTGCATGTGATGTTAATCCTTTTATGCACCTTGTTTTGCTTAGTACGACGGTAGCATTATAAGGTGATCCCTCACTTAAATTTCAAGATAAAATTGTGTTCTCCCCGAGTGTGCACCGTTGCGAAAGTTTGTCGTGTTGAGACACGACGTGATGATCAGGTGTGATAGACTCTACGTTCACATACAACGGGTGCAAGCCAATGTTGCACATGCAGAACACTCGGGTTAAACTTGACGAGCCTAGCATGTACAGACATGGCCTCAGAACACAAGAGACCGAAAGGTCGAACATGAGTCATATAGTAGATATGATCAACATGATGATGTTCACCATTGTAACCACCTCAACTCATGTGATGATCGGACTTGAGTTGGTGAATTTGGATCATGTATCACTCAGATGACCGGAGGGATGTCAATTTGAGTGGGAGTTCTTAAGTAATATATTAATTGAACTCATTATCATGAACATAGTCAGTAGTGTCTTTGCAAAATTATGTTGTAGATTACTAGCTCACGCTGTAGCTCCCTTGAATTTTATATGTTCCTAGAGAAATAGAGTTGAAAGATGATGGTAGCAATATTGCGGACTGGCTCCGTGATCAGAGGATTGTCCTCATTGCTGCATAGAAGGCTTATGTCCTTAATTCACCGCTCGGTGCACCAACCCCTCTAGCGTTGTTTGTAGATGTTGTGAACATCTGACAGGTACGTTTTGATAACTACTTGATAGTTTAGTGCGTCATGCATTACAGCTTAGAATTGAGGCTCCGAATCATTTTGAACGTCATGGAACATATGAGATGTTCTAAGAGCTGAAATTCGGATCTCAAGCTCGTGCCCGTGTTGCGAGATATGAGATCTCCAACAAGATTCTTTGCCTGTAAGATGAAAGAGAATAGCTCAATCATTGAGCATGTGCTCAGATTGTCTGGGTGCTACAATCGCTTGAATCGAGTGGGAGTTGATCTTCCAGATAAGATAGTGATTGATATAGTTCTCCAAGTCACTGTCACTAAAGCTACTAGAACTTGGTGATGAACTATAAAACGCCAGGGATAGAAATAATGATCCCTGAGCTATTCGGGATGTTTGACACCGCAAAGGTAGAAATCGAGAAGGAGCATCAATGTGTTGATGGTTAGTTAAAACCACTAGTTTCAACAAGAGCAAGGAGGGAAACTTCATGGATAGCAAGTCAGTTGCTGCTCCAGTGAAGCAACCCAAAGTTGAACTCAAACCCGAGACTAAGTGCTTCGATTATGAGGAGAGCGGTCGCTGAAGCGGAACAACCCTAGATACTTGGTAGATAAGAAGGATGGCAACGTCAACAGAAGTATATTTGATATACGTGTTATTTACCTTGCTAGTACTCCTAGTAGCACATGGGTATTGGATACCGGTTCGGTTGCTAAATGTTAGTAACTCAAAATAAAAGATACGAAATAAACGGAGAACTAGATAAGTGTGAGGTGACTATGTGTGTTGGAAATGTTTCCGAGGTTGATGTGATCAACATCGCACGCTCTCTCTACCTTCGAGATTAGTGACGAACCTAAAATAAATGTTATTTGGTGTTTTTTTGCATTGAGCATGAACGTGATTAGATCATGTTCATTGCAACACGGTTATTCATTTAAGTTAGAGAATAATGGTTATTCTATTTACATGAATAATACCTTCAATGGTCATGCACCCAGTAAGAATGGTTTGTTGAAACTTGATCGTAGTAATACACATGTTCATAACATTGATGCCAAAAAGATACAAAGTTAATAATGATAGTACCACATACTTGTGGCACTGCCGCTAAATGTCATATTGGTATAAAACGAATGAAGAAACTCCATGCTGATGGATCTTTGGACTCATTCGATTTCGAATCGGTTGAGACATGCGAACCATGCCTCTTGGTCAAAGATGACTAAGGACCCCATTTTCTGTTTTGATGAAGCGGGCAAGTGATTTATTGGAAATGATACATGTTGACGTATGCAATCCAATGAGTCTTGTAGCGTGCGGTGGATATCATTATTTTCTTACCTTCACTGATGATTTGAGTAGATATAGTGTATATTTACTTAATGAAACACAAGTCTGAATCGTTTGAAAGGTTCAAGCAAATTCAGAGTGAAGTTTAAGATCATCGTGACAAGAAGATAAATATGTTTGCGACATGATTGTGGAGGTGAATATATAAGTTACGAGTTTGGCATACAACTTTAGACAATGTGAAAGTTGGTTCACAATTCACGCCACCTGGAACACCATAGTGTGATGGTGTGTCGTAACGTCATGGTCGTGCTCTATTGGATATGGTGCGTGCTATGATGTCTATTATCGTTTTGTTACTATAATTTTGGGGTTATGCATTAGAGACAACAACATTCACTTTAAATAGGGCACCATCTAAATCCGTTGAGATGACACCGTGTGAACTATGGTTTTATAGAAACCTAAGCTATCATTTCTTAATGTTTGGGGCTGCGACACTTGTGTGGAAAATATTTTCGCCTAATGTGCTCGAACCCAAAGCGGACAAATGCATCTTCATAGAATACCCTAGGAACAGTTGGGTGAATCTTCTATCTTAGATCCAAGCATAAAATTTTTGTTGCTAAAACTGGGTCCTTTCTCGAGAAAGGGTTTCTCTTGAAACAATTGAGTGGGAGGAGGATACAACTTGATGAGGTTATTTGAACCTCTGCTTCAACCAGAAAGTAGCGCAGCGCAGAAAGATGTTTCTGTGAAGCCTACGTCAGTTGAAGACGAAGTTAACGATGATGATAATGAAGCTTCGGATCAAGTTACTATCGACCTACAAGGAAAATAGAACTTGATGAGGTTATTGAACCTTTACTTCAACCAGAAAGTGGCGCAGCGCAGAAAGATGTTTCTATGAAGCCTACGTCAGTTGAAGAGGAAGTTAATGATGATGATCATGAAGCTTCGGATCAAGTTACTATCGAACTTCGTAGTTCGACAAGGACGTGTACTGCTACTGAGCGGTATGACAACCCTGTCTTGGAGGTCATGTTGTTGGACAACGATGAACCTATGAACTATGGAGAAGCAATGATGGACCCGGAAGCCAACAAATGGTTAGAGGCCATGAAATCCGAGAAAGGATCCATGTATGAAAACCAAGTGTAGACTTTGGTGGACTTTCTCATTGGACGGCAGGTCGTCAAGTACAAATGGATCTTTAAGATGAAGACAGACGCTGATGGTGAATGTCACCATTTATAAAGCTCGACTTGTCGCAAAGAAGTTTCTGCCAAGTTCAAGGAGTTGACTGCGATGAGACTTTCTCACTCGTAGCGATGCTAAAGTCTATTGGAATTATGTTAGCAGTTGCTGCATTTTTCAATTGTGAATTCTGGCAGATGGATACCAAAACATCGTTTCCTTCCTTAAGGAAAGGTTGTATGAGATACAACCAGAAGGTTTTGTTAGTTCTAAGGATGCTAAAAGGTGTGCAAGCTTCAATGAACCTTCTATGAACTGAAGCAAGCATCTCAGAGTTGGAATATACACTTTGACGAGGTGATCAAAGTTTTTGAGTATATACAAAGTTTATGAGAAACTTGTATTTACAATAAAGTGAGTGGGAGCACTATAGAGTTTCTGGTAAACATATGTGGTTGACATATTGTTGATCGGAAATGATGTAGAATTTCTGGAAAGCATAAAAGGTTGTTTGAAAAGAGTTTTTCAAAGGAAGACCTGGATAAAACTACCTAATTGTTGAGCATCAAAATCTATAAAGATAGATCAAGATGTTTGATAAGACTTTCAATGAGTACATACCTTGACAAGATTTTGAAAGAGTTCAAAATGGATCAGTCAGAGAAAGAGTTCTCGCCTGATTTGTAAGATATAAAGTTGAGTAAGACTCAATGCCCAGTGACTGCAGAAGATAGAGAAAAGATGAGTGTCATCCCCTATGCTTCAGCCATAGGCTCTATCATGTATGCAATGTTGTGCACAAAGACCCGATGTCAGCCTTACTATAAGTATAGCCGGAAGGTTTCAAAGTGATCGTGGAATGGAGCACTGGACAGCGGTCAAGATTATCCTTAGTAACTAAAAGACTAATGTTTCTCAATTATGGAGGTTATAAAGAGTTCGTCGTAAAGAGTCACGTCGATGCAAGCTTTAACACCAATCCGGATGACTCGTAGTAGCAATCTGGATACGTATAGTGGAGCAGCCATTTGGAATAGTACCAAGTGGAGTGTGGTAGCAGTGTTTACGGTTTGACATAGAAATTTGCAAAGTACACACGGATCTGAATGTCGCAGACCCGTTGACTATAAGACCTCTCTCACATGCAAAGCATGATCGAGCCCCAGAACTCATTGGGTGTTAGATTCATAACAATGCGAATTACATGGTGATGTGAACTAGATTATTGACTCTAGTGCAAGTGGGAGACTGTTGGAAATATGCCCTAGAGGCAATAATAAATTAGTTATTATCATATTTCCTTGTTCATGATAATCATTTATTATCCATGCTATAATTGTATTGAATGGAAACACATTACATCTGTGGGTAAATAGACAACACACTATCCCTAGTATGCCTCTAGTGAACTAGCTCGTTGATCAGAGATGGTCAAGGTTTCCTAGCCATTGACATGTGATGTCATTTGATAACGCGATCACATCATTAGGAGAATGATGTGATGGACAAGACCCAAACTACAAACGTAGCTTATAATCGTGTCAGTTTATTGCTACTGTTTTCTGCATGTCAAGTATATGTTCCTATGACCATGAGATCATGCAACTCACTGACATCGGAGGAGTACCTTGTGTGTATCAAATGTCGCAACGTAACTGGGTGACTATAAAGGTGCTCTACAGGTATCTCCGAGGGTGTCTTTTGAGTTGGCATGGATCAAGACTGGGATTTGTTACTCCGTGTGACGGAGAGGTATCTCAGGGCCCACTCGGTAAAACAACATCACAATAAACCTTGCAAGCAATGTGACTAAGTGTTAGTCACGGGATCTTGTATTACAGAACGAGTAAAGAGACTTGCCGGTAACGAGGTTGAACTAGGTATGGAGATACCGACGATCGAATCTCGGGCAAGTAACATACCGAAGAACAAAGGGAACATCATACGGGATTAACTGAATCCTTGACATAGAGGTTCGACCGATAAAGATCTTCGTAGAATATGTAGGAACCAATGTGGACATCCAGGTCACGCCATTGGTTATTGACCGTAGAGGTGTCTCGGTCATGTCTACATAGTTCTCGAACCCGTAGGGTCTGCACACTTAAGGTTTGGTGACGTTTCGGTAGTATATAGAGTTACGTATGGTGGTGACCGAAGGTTGTTCGGAGTCCCGGATGAGATCCCGGACGTCACGAGGAGCTCTGTAATGGTCCGGAGGTAAAGATTGATATATAGGAAGGTGGTGTTTAGACTCTGGAAAGTTTCGAGCACTTTCGGTAGTGTACCGGGAGTGACAAATGGGTCCCGGGGGTCCACCAGTGGGGCCATCCCACCCCATGGGCCAAAGTGGCAACCAACCAGCCCCTAGTGGGCTAGTGGAGTCAGCCAAGGTGGCCTAGGCGCAGGGGAGAGAGGCCCAAACCGAATTGGGGTGGAGTCCTCCCCAAAGTTCCACCTCTCGTGTGAGAGGTGGACTCCCAATTGGAGGAGGACTCCCCGTCCACCAGTTCGGCCGAAGCCAAGAGGGAGCCCTCCCCTTGGGCGCATCCTCCTCTCCCCTCCTCCTATATATACTAGTGGATATCTAGGGTTTTGGCACTTGATTTTACGGCCACGTGCTACCCGTTCCACCGGTGCTCCTCTAGATCGGATTTCCGCAGTGCTTAGGCGAAGCCCTACAGGAATTGCTCCACCACCATCACCTGAGCGCCGTCACGCTGCCGGTGAACTCTTCTCCCTCTCCACTTCCTCTTGCTGGATCAAGACGGTGGAGATCGTCATCAAGCTGCACGTGTGCTGAACGCGGAGGTGCCGTCCGTTCGGCGCTAGATCGGAAGGACTGTGAACAAGATCACGAGACGGATCGTGATGAGTTCACGGAACGGATCGTGATCAGTTCATGGGACGGATCATGATGAGATCGTGGGACGGATCGTGATGAGTTCGCGGAACGGATCGTGATTGGATCGCGGGACGGATCGTGATGTGATCGCGGGACGCTCAGCGATTTGGATCGCGAAGATGTTCGACTACACCAACCGCGTTTCTTAACGCTTCCTGCTTAGCGATCTACAAGGGTATGTAGATCCACTCTCTCTCTCGTAGATGCTCATCACCATGGATAGATCTTGCGTGTGCGTAGGAAATTTTTTGTTTCCCATGCAACGTTCCCCAACAAATACAACATCACAACAAGCCTTGCAAGCAATGTGACTAAGTGTTAGTCACGGGATCTTGTATTATGGAACGAGTAAAGAGACTTGCCAGTAACGAGGTTGAACTAGGTATGGAGATACCGACGATCGAATCTCGGGCAAGTAACATACCGAAGAACAAAGGGAACATCATACGAGATTAACTAAATCCTTGACAAAGAGGTTCGACCGATAAAGATCTTCATAGAATATGTAGGAACCAATATGGGCATCCATGTCCCGCTATTTGTTATTGACCGTAGAGGTGTCTCGGTCATGTAAACATAGTTCTTGAACCCGCAGGGTCTGCACACTTAAGGTTCGGTGACGTTTCGGTAGTATAGAGTTATGTGTGGTGGTGACGGAAGGTTGGTCGGAGTCCCGGATGAGATCCTATACGTCACGTGGAGCTCCGGAATGATCCGGAGGTAAAGATTCATATATAGGAAGTCCTATTTTGGTCGCCGGAAAAGTTGCGGGCTCATCGGTAGTGTACCGGGAGTGCCGGTAGTGTACCGGGAGACCATCGGGAGGGGTATTTCGACCCAAGAGGCTCCATGGGCTGTGGGAGAGTCTTTACCAGCCCTTAGTGGTCTGGTGGAAGTCCCACACAAGGCCCATGCGGTTTGGGAAAAAGTCCCAAAGAGAAAAAGTGGAAAAAGGCAAAAATAGGGTGAATCCTAGTCCTACTAGGATTGGAGGTGGAGTCCACGTCTTCCGCCTGGTTCGGCCGACTCCTTGGAGTCTTGGACCTTGTGCCAAGCCTCCTCCTCTCTTCCTCTTATATATACTAGAGGTTTTAGGGTTTTTGCACAGAATTTTTAGCCACGTGTTGCCCATTCCTCTAGTGCATAGTTTCTCCTCTAGATCGGATTTTTGCAGTGCTTAGGCGAAGCCCTGCCGGAATAGCTCCACCACCATCGCCGGAGCGTCGTCATGCTGCCGAAGAAATCTTCTACCTCTTTGCTCCCTCTTGCTGGATCAAGAAGGCGGAGATCGTCATCGAGTTGTACGTGCGCTGAACGCGGAGGTGCCGTCCGTTCGGCGCTAGATCGGAAGGACCGTGATCAAGATCGCAAGACGGATTGTGATGAGTTCGCGAGACGGATCGTGATGAGTTCGCGGGACGGATTGTGATCAAGATCACGAGACGGGTCGTGATGAGTTCGCGGGACGGATCGTGATGTGTTCACGGGACAGATCGTGATCGGATCGCGGGACGGATCGTGATGAGATCGCGGGACGCTCGGCGATTTGGATCGCGAAGACGTTCGACTACACCAACCGCGTTTCTTAATGCTTCCCGCTTAGTGATCTACAAGGGTACGTAGATCCACTCTCCCTCTCATAGATGCTCATCACTATGGATAGATCTGCGTGTGCCTAGGAAAAAATTTGTTTCCCATGCAACGTTACCCAACAGCGGCATCATGAGCTAGGTCTATGTGTAGATGAGATCTTGAGTAGAACACAAAAGGTTTGTGGGCGTTGATGCTTAGATTGCTTCCTCCCTTGGTCGGATTTTGGTTCAGCAGTATTGTGAGATGAAGCGGACCGGACGAGCATTACTCGTACGCTTACGAGAGACCGGTTCCCTCGACCGCGACTTGTTGCATAGATGGCTTGCGGGTGCCAATTTCTCTCACTTTAATTGGATCAGATTCAACAAAGGCGGTCCTTGAGAAGGTTGAAAAGCAACTAGTGTATCACCATTGTGGTTTTTGTGTAGATGAGAATTGATCTTGCTAGATACCCGTAGCAGCCACGTAAAACATGCAACAACAATTAGAGGACGTCTAACTTGTTTTTGGAGGGTATGTTGTGATGTGATATGGCCAATTACATGATGTGATACATGTAATGTATGAGATGATCATGTGATGTATAGATTATCACGACTTGCATGTCGATGAGTACGGCAACCGGCAGGAGCCATAGGGTTGTCTTTAATTATTGTATGACCTACGTGTCAATCATTAAGCGCTATGTAATGCTTTACTTTATCGCTAAACGGTAGCAATAGTAGTAGCAGCATGTTGGGTGCGACAACCCCGATGGAGACACGTTGATGGAGATCAAGATGATGGAGATCATGGTGTCTTGCCGGTGACGATGGAGATCATGCCGGTGCTTTCAAGATGGAGATCAAAAGCACAAGTTCATGGCCATATCATATCACTTATGATTTGCATGTGATGTTAATCCTTTTATGCACCTTGTTTTGCTTAGGATGACGGTAGCATTATAAGGTGATCCCTCACTAGAATTTCAAGATGAATTGTGTTCTCCCCGAGTGTGCACCGTTGCGAAAGTTCATCATGTTGAGACACCACGTGATGATCAGGTGTGATAGACTCTACGTTCACATACAACGGGTGCAAGCGAGTGTTGCACATGCAGAACACTCGGGTTAAACTTGACGAGCCTACTACAGACATGGTCTCGGAACACAAGAGACCGAAAGGTCGAACATGAGTCATATAGTAGATATGATCAACATGATGATGTTCACCATTGAAACCACCTCAACTCATGTGATGATCAGACTTGAGTTGGTGAATTTGGATCATGTATCACTCGAATGACCGGAGGGATGTCAATTTGAGTGGGAGTTCTTACGTAATATGATTAATTGAACTCATTATCATGAACATAGTCAGTAGTGTCTTTGCAAACTGTGTTGTAGATTACTAGCTCACGCTGTAGCTCGCTTGAATTTTTTATATGTTCCTAGAGAAACAGAGTTGAAAGATGATGGTAGCAATATTGCGGACTGGCTCCGTGATCTGAGGATTGTCCTCATTGCTGCACAGAAGCCTTATGTCCTTAATGCACTGCTCGGTGCGCCAACCCCTCTAGCGTCGTTTGTAGATGTTGTGAACATCTGACAGGCACGTTCTGATAACTACTTGATAGTTTAGTGTGTCATGCATTACATCTTAGCATTGAGGCTCCGAAACATTTTGAACATCACGGAACATATGAGATGTTCTAAAAAGCTGAAATTAGGATCTCAGGCTCATGCCCGTGTTGCAAGATATGAGATCTCCAACAAGATTATTTGCCTGTAATATGAAAGAGAATAGCTCAATCGTTGAGCATGTGCTCAGATTGTCTGGGTGCTACAATCGCTTGAATCGAGTGGGAGTTGATCTTCCAGATAAGATAGTGATTGATATAGTTCTCCAAGTCACTGTCACTAAGCTACTAGAACTTGGTGATGAACTATAAAATGCCAGGGATAGAAATAATGATCCCTGAGCTATTCGCGATGTTTGACACCGCGAAGGTAGAAATCAAGAAGGAGCATCAAGTGTTGATGGTTAGTAAAACCACTAGTTTCGAGAAGGGCAAGGGCAAGGAGGGAAACTTCATGGATAGCAAGTCAGTTGCTGCTCCGGTGAAGCAACCCAAAGTTGAACCCAAACCCGAGACTAAGTGCTTCGATTATGAGGAGAGCGGTCGCTGAAGCAGAACAACCCTAGATACTTGGTAGATAAGAAGGCTGGCAACGTCGATAGAAGTATATTTGATATACGTGTTATTGATGTGTACCTTGCTAGTACTCCTAGTAGCACCTGGGTATTGGATACCGGTTCGGTTCCTAAATGTTAGTAACTCGAAATAAAAGCTACGGAATAAATGGAGAACTTGCTATGGGTGAGGTCACGATGTGTGTTGGAAATGTTTCCAAGGTTGATGTGATCAACATCGCACACTCTCTCTACCTTCGAGATTAGTGACAAACCTAAATAAATGTTATTTGGTGTTTTGCGTTGAGCATAAACGTGATTGGATCGTGTTTATTGCAACACGGTTATTCATTTAAGTTAGAGAATAATGGTTATTCTGTTTACATGAATAATACGGAATGGTTTGTTGAATCTTGATCGTAGTAATACACATGTTCGTAACATTGATACCAAAAGATACAGAGTTAATAATAATAGTACCACATACTTGTGGCACTGCCGCTAAATGTCATATTGGTATAAAACGCATGAAGAAACTCCATGCTGATGGATCTTTGGACTCGTTCAATTTTGAATCGGTTGAGACATGCGAACCATGCCTCTTGGTCAAGATGACTAAGGACCCTGTTTTCTGGTTTGATGGAGCGGGCAAGTGACTTATTGGAAATGATACATGTTGATGTATGCAATCCAATGAGTCTTATTGTATGTGGTGGATATCGTTATTTTCTTACCTTCACTGATGATTTGAGTACATATAGTGTATATTTGCTTAATGAAACACAAGTCTGGCTCGTTTGAAAGGTTCAAGAAAATTCAGAGTGAAGTTTAAGATCATCGTGACAAGAAGATAAAAATGTCTACGATATGATCGTCGAGATGAATATATGAGTTGCGAGTTTGGCATACAACTTTAGATAATGTTAAAATTGTTTCACAACTCACGCCACCTGGAACACCATAGTGTGATGGTGTGTCTGAACGTCATAATCGTGCTCTATTGGATATGGTGCATGCTATGATGTCTCTTATCGTTTTGCTACTATAATTTTGGGGTTATGCATTAGAGACAACTACATTCACTTTAAATAGGGCACCATCTAAATCCGTTGAGATGACACCGTGTGAATTATGGTTTGATAGAAACCTAAGCTATCATTTCTTAATGATTGGGGCTGCGACACTTGTGTGGAAAATGTTTTCACCTAATGAGCTCGAACCCAAAGCGGACAAATGCATCTTCATAGAATACCCTAAGAACAGTTGGGTGGACCTTCTATCTCAGATCCAAGCATAAAATGTTTGTTGCTAAAACTGGGTCCTTTCTCGAGAAAGAGTTTCTCTCGAAAGAATTGAGTGGGAGGAAGATAGAACTTGATGAGGTTGTTGAACCTTTGTTCAATCAGAGAGTAGTGTAACGCAAGAAGATGTTTCTGTGAAGCCTACGTTAGTTGAAGAGGAAGTTAATGATGATGATCATGAAGCTTCAGATCAAGTTACTATCGAACCTCGTAGGTCGACAAGGACGTGTACTGCTCCTGAGCGGTACGACAACCCTGTCTTGGAGGTCATGTTGTTGGACAACGATGAACCTACGAACTATGGAGAAGCGATGATGGGCCCGAAAACCAACAAATGGTTAGAGGCCATGAAATCCAAGAAAGGATCCATGTATGAAAACCAAGTATAGACTTTGGTGGACTTGCTCATTGGATGGCAGGTCGTTAAGTACAAATGGATCTTTAAAATGAAGACAGACACTGATGGTAAATGTCACCATTTGTAAAGCCCGACTTGTTGCAAAGAAGTTTACGACAAGTTCAAGGAGTTGACTGTAATGAGACTTTCTCACTCGTAGCGATGCTAAAGTCTGTTGAAATTATGTTAGCAGTTGCTGCACTTTCAATTATGAAATCTGGCAGATGGATGTCAAAATATCGTTTCCTTAACGGTTTACTTGAGGAAAGGTTGTATGTGATACAACCAGAAGGTTTTGTCAGTCCTAAGGATGCTAGAAGGTGTGCAAGCTTGAGTGATCCTTTTATAGACTGAAGCAAGCATCTCAGAGTTGGAATGTACACTTTGATGAGGTGATCAAAGTTTTTGAGTCTATACAAAGTTTATGAGAAACTTGTATTTGCAATAAAGTGAGTGGGAGCACTATAGAGTTTCTGATAAGTATATGTGGATGACATATTGCTCGGAAATAATGTGGAATTTCTGGAAAGCATAAATAGTTGTTTGAAAAGTGATTTTCAAAGGAAGACCTGAATAAAGCTACCTAATTGTTGAGCATCAAGATCTATAGAGATAGATCAAGATGTTTGATAAGACTTTCAATGAGTACATACCTTGACAAGATTTTGAAAGAGTTCAAAATGGATTAGTCAGAGAGAAGTGTTCTTGCCTGCTTTGTAAGGTGTGAAGTTGAGTGAGACTCAAAGCTCGACCACGGTAGAAGAAAGAGAAAGGACGAATGTCGTCCCCTATGCCTCAGCCATAGGCTCTGTATAGTATGCTATGCTGTGTACCGCACCTGTGTGTGCCTTGCCATGAGTCAGTCAAGGGGTACACAAGTGATCCAGGAGTGGATCACTAGACAGCAGTCAAGATTATCCTTAGTGACTAAAAGACTAAGGAGATGTTTCTCGATTATGGAGGTGATAAAGAGTTCATCGTAAAGAGTTACATCGATGCAAGCTTTAACACCAATCCAGATGACTCGTAGTAGCAATCTGGATACGTATGGTGGAGCAGCCATTTGGAATAGTACCAAGTGGAGTGTGGTAGCAGTGTTTATGGTTTGACATAGAGATTTGCAAAGTACACACGGATCTGAATGTCGCAGACCCGTTGACTATAAGACCTCTCCCACATGCAAAGCATGATCGAGCCCCAGAACTCATTGGGTGTTAGATTCATAACAATGCGAATCACACGGTGATGTGAACTAGATTATTGACTCTAGTGCAAGTGGGAGACTATTGGAAATATGCCCTAGAGGCAATAATAAATTAGTTATTATCATGTTTCCTTCTTCATGATAATCGTTTATTATCCATGCTATAATTGTATTGATCAGAGACTTAGATGCATGTGTGGATACATAGACAAAACCATGTCCCTAGTATGCCTCTAATAGACTAGCTCGTTGATCAAAGATGGTTAAGGTTTCCTAGCCATGGACATGAGATGTCATTTGATAAACAGGATCACATCATTAGGAGAATGGTGTGATGGACAAGACCCAAACTACAAACATAGTGTATGATCATGTCAGTTTATTGCTACTGTTTTCTGCATGTCAAGTATATGTTCCTATGACATTGAGATCATGCAACTCACGAATACTGGAGGAGTGCCTTGTGTGTATCAAATGTCGCAACGTAACTGGGTGACTATAAAGGTGCTCTACAGGTATCTCCGAGGGTGTCTGCTGAGTTGGCATGGATCAAGACTGGAATTTGTTACACCGTGTGACGGAGAGGTATCTCAGGGCCCACTCGGTAATACAACATCACAACAAGCCTTGAAAGCAATGCGACTAAGTGTTAGTCATGGTATCTTGTATAACGGAACGAGTAAAGAGACTTGCCGGTAACGAGGTTGAACTAGGTATGGAGATACCGACGATCGAATCTCGGGCAAATAACATACCGAAGAACAAAGGGAACATCATACGGGATTAACTGAATCCTTGACATACAGGTTCAACCGATAAAGATCTTCCTAGAATATGTAGGAACCAATATGGGCATCCAGGTCCCGCTATTGGTTATTGACCGTAGAGGTGTCTCGGTCATGTCTACATAGTTCTCGAACCCGCAGGGTCTGCACACTTAAGGTTCGGTGACGTCTCGGTAGTATAGAGTTATGCATGGTAGTGACCAAAGGTTGTTTGGAGTCCCAGATGAGATCCTGGGCATTACGGGGAGCTCCGGAATGGTCCGGAGGTAAAGATTCATATATAGGAAGTCCTGTTTTGGTCGCCGGAAAAGTTTCGGGCTCATCGGTAGTGTACCGGGAGTGCCGGGAGTGTACCGGGAGACCATCCGGAGGGGTATTTCGACCCAAGAGGCTCCATGGGCTGTGGGAGAGTTTTTACCAGCCCTTAGTGGGCTGGTGGAAGTCCCACACAAGGCCCATGCGGTTTGGGGAAAAATCCCAAAGAGAAAAAGTGGAAAAAGGCAAAAATAGGGTGAATCCTAGTCCTACTAGGATTGGAGGTGGAGTCCACCTCCTCCAGCTGGTTCGGCCGAATCCTTGGAGGCTTGGACCTTGTGCCAAGCCTCCTCCTCTCTTTCTCTTATATATACTGGAGGTTTTAGGGTATTTGCACAGAATTTTTAGCCACGTGCTGCCCGTTCCTCCATTGCATAGTTTCTCCTCTAGATCGGATTTCTGCAGTGCTTAGGCGAAGCCCTGCCGGAATAGCTCCACCACCATCGCCAGAGCGTCGTCATGCTGCCAGAGAACTCTTCTACCTCTCCGCTCCCTCTTGTTGGATCAAGAAGGCGGAGATCGTCATCGAGTTGTACGTGCGCGGAGGTACCGTCCGTTCGGCGCTAGATCGGAAGGACCGTGATCAAGATCGCGGGACGGATCGTGATGAGTTCGCAGGATGGATCGTGATGAGTTCTCAGGATGGATCGTGATCAAGATCGCGAGACGTATCGTGAAGAGTTCGCGGGACGGATCGTCATGTGTTCATGGGACAGATCGTGATCGGATCGCGGGACGGATCGTGATGAGATCGCGAGACGCTCGACGATTTGGATCGCGAAGACGTTCGACTACACCAACCGCGTTTCTTAACGCTTCTCGCTAAGCGATCTACAAAGGTACGTAGATCCACTCTCCCTCTCGTAGATGCTCATCACCATGGATAGATCTGCGTGTGCGTAGGAAAAATTTTGTTTCCCATGCAACGTTCCCCAACAGAAATGACCCTCGGTCAAACCACGTCCAGTGAAAGTCAAAGGGGTAGATCCGCTCGGTGAACAGTGTCAGGGTTAGACGGGACGAGGGACCTGGGGGTGGCAATGCCGCCAGGTCTTGTGTTGGGCCCTCTTACGGTGTGAAACTATGGCATCGGGTCAATACCGAGGGAATCTTGTGGTGGGTTGGGCCCAGACTTTGATCTGAAGTAAACCTATGGGCTGGCCTATCACAAACATGTGGAAATGTCCCTCAGTCAAACCCCGTCTGGTCGAAGTCAAAGGGGTAGATCCGACCGGTCAAGAGTGACAGGGTTAGACGGGACAGGGGACCTGGAGGGGGCTATGCCGCCAGGTCTTGCCTTGGCCCTCTTACGTTCGGAAAATGTGGCATCGGGTCGACACCGAGGGAATCTTGTGGTGGGTTGGGCCCAGACCTTGTGCTAAGATGTTGCTATGGGCTAGCCTATCACAGCCTGGTGGAAATGACCCTCGGTCAAACCCCGTCCGGTAGAAGTCAAAGGGGTAGATCCGTACGGTCAACAGTGTCAGGGTTAGATAGGATGGGGGACCTGGAGGGGGGCTATGCCGCCAAGTCATGGCCTCGGCCCTCTTATGTTTGGAAAACGTGGCATCGGGTCGACATCGAGGGAATCTTGCGCTGGGTTGGGCCCGGAATTTGTGCTAAGATGTTTCTATGGGCTGGCCTATCACAGCCAGGTGAAAATGTCCCTCGGTCAAACCTCGTCCGGTGAAAGTCAAAGGGGTAGATCCGCTCGGTGAACAGTGTCAGGGTCAGATGGGACATGGGACCTAGGGGTGGCAATGCCACTAGGTCTTGTGTTGGGACCTCTTCTAGTGTGAAAGTATGGCATCGGGTCAATATCGAGATAATCTTGCGGTGGGTTGGGCCCGGACTTTGATCCGAAGTAAACCTATGGGCTGGACTATCACAACCAGGTGAAATGTCCCTCGGTCAAACCCCGTCCGGTGGAAGTCAAAGGGGTAGATCCGTCCGGTCAAGAGTGTCAGGGTTAGACGGGATGAGGGACCTGGAGGGGGCTATGCCGCCAGGTCTTGCCCTGGCCCTCTTACGTTCGAAAAATGTGGCATTGGGTCGACACCGAGGGAATCTTGCGGTGGGTTGGACCCGAACCATGTTGCTATCGACTGGCCTATCACAGCCAGGTGGAAATGACCCTCGGTCAAACCTAGTCCGGTGGAAGTCAAAGGGGTAGATCCGTATGGTCAACAGTGTGAGGGTTAGACAGGACGGGGGACCTGGAGGGGGGCTATGCTGCCAGGTCTTGCCCTGGGCCCTCTTACGTTCGGAAAACATGGCATCAGGTCAACACCGAGGGAATCTTGTGCTTGGTTGGGCCCGGAACTTGTGCTAAGATGTTACTATGGGCTGGCCTATCACAGCCAGGTCAAAATGTCCCTCGATCAAACCCCGTCAGATGAAATTCAAAGGGGTAGATCCGCTCGGTGAATAGTGTCATGGTTAGACGGGACAAGGGGCCTGAGGGTGGCAATGCCGCCAGGTCTTGCGCTGGGCCCTCTTATGGTGTGAAACTATGGCATCGGGTCAATACCGAGGGAATCTTGCAGTGGGTTGGGCCCGGACTTTGATCCGAAGTAAACCTATGGGCTAGCCTATCACAGCCAGGTGGAAATGTCCCTCGGTCAAACCCCGTCCGTTGGAAGTCAAAGGGGTAGATCCATCCGGTCAAGAGTGTCAGGGTTAGACGGGACGGGGGACCTAGAGGAGGCTATGCCGCCAGGTCTTGCCGTGGCCCTCTTACGTTTGGAAAATGTGGCATCGGGTCGACACTGAGGGAATCTTGCGGTGGGTTGGGCCCAGACCTTGTGCTAAGATGTTGCTATGGGCTGGCCTATCACAGCCAGGTGGAAATGACCCTCAGTCAAACCCCGTCCGGTGGAAGTCAAAGGGATAGATTGTACGGTCAACGGTGTGAGAGTTAGACACGACGGGGGGACCTTGAGGGGGGCCTATGCCGCCAGGTCTTGCCCTAGGCCCTCATACGTTCGGAAAACGTGGGGGTCAACACCGGGGGAATCTTGCGCTTGGTTGGGCCCGGAACTTGTGCTAAGATGTTGCTATGGGCTGGCCTATCACGGCGAGGTGAAAATGTCCATCGGTCAAACCCCGTCCGGTGAAAGTCAAAGGGGTAGATCTGCTCGGTGAGCAGTGTCAGGGTTAGATGGGACGAGGGACCTGGGGGTGGCAATGCCGCCAGGTCTTGCGCTGGGCCCTCTATGGCGTGAAACTATGGCATCGGGTCAATACCGAGGGAATCTTGCGGTGGGTTGGGCCCGGACTTTGATCCGAAGTAAACCTATGGGTTGGCCTATCACAGCCAGGTGGAAATGTCCCTCGGTCAAACCCCGTCCGGTGGAAGTCAAAGGGGTAGATCCGTCCGATCAAGAGTGTCAGGGTTAGACGGGACGGGGGACCTGGAGGGGGCTATGCTGCCAGGTCTTGCCCTGGCCCTCTTACGTTTGGAAAATGTGACATCGGGTCGACACCGAGGGAATCATGCGGTGGGTTGGGCCCGGACCTTGTGCTAAGTTTTGCTATGGGCTGGCCAATCACAGCCAGGTGTAAATGACCCTCGGTTAAACCCCATCCGGTGGAAGTCAAAGGGGTAGATCCGTACGATCAACAGTGTCAGGGTTAGACACGACAGGGGACCTAGAGGGGGCTATACCGCCAGGTCTTGCCCTGGGCCCTCTTAAGTTTGGAAAACGTGGCATCAGGTCGACTCGGAGGGAATCTTGCGCTGGATTCGGCCCGGAACTTGTGCTAAGATGTTGCTATGGGCCGGCCTATCACAGCCTGGTGAAAATGTCCCTCGGTAAAACCTTGTCCAGTGAAAGTCAAAGGGGTAGATCCGCTCGGTGAACAGTGTCAGGGTTAGACTTGACAAGGGACCTGGAGGTGGCAATGCCGCCAGGTCTTGCGTTGGGCCCTCTTACGGTGTGAAACTATGGCATTGGTCAATACCGAGGGAATTTTGTGGTGGGTTAGGCCCGGACTTTGATCCGAAGTAAACCTATGGGCTGGCCTATCACGGACATGTGGAAATGTCCCTCGGTCAAACCCCGTCCGGTGGAAGTCAAACGGGTAGATCCGTCCGGTCAAGAGTGTTAGGGTTAGACTGGACGGGGGACCTGGAGGGGGCTATGCTGCATGGTCTTGCCCTGGCCCTCTTACGTTCGGAAAATGTGGCACCGGGTCGACACCGAGGGAATCTTGCGGTGGGATGGTCCCAGACCTTGAGCTAAGATGTTGCTATGGGCTAGCCTATCACCGCCAGGTGGAAATGACCCTCGGTCAACCCCGTCCGGTAGAAGTCAAAGGGGTAGATCCGTACGGTCAACTGTGTCAGGGTTAGAGAGGACGGGGGACCTCGAGGGGGGCTATGCCGCCAAGTCCTGGCCTGGGCCCTCTTACGTTCGAAAAAGGTGGCATCGGGTCGACACCGAGGGAATCTTGCGCTGGGTTGGGCCCGGAACATGTGCTAAGATGTTGCTATGGGCTGGCCTATCACAGCCAGGTGAAAATGTCCCTCGGTCAAACCCCGTCCGGTGAAAGTCAAAGGGGTAGATCCGCTCGATGAACAGGGTTAGGGTTAGACGAAACGAGGGACCTGGGGGTGGCAATGCCGCCAGGTCTTGCGCTGGGACCTCTTACTGTATGAAACTATGGCATCGGGTCAATACCGAGTGAATCTTGCGGTGGGTTGGGCCTAGACTTTGATCCAAAGTAAACCTATGGGCTGGCCTATCACAACCAGGTGGAAATGTCCCTTGGTCAAACCCCGTCTGGTGGAAGTCAAAGGGGTATATCCGTCCGGTCAAGAGTGTCAGGGTTAGACGGGACGGGGCACCTGGAGGGGTCTATGCCGCTAGGTCTTGCCCTAGCCCTCTTACGATCAGAAAATGTGGCATCGGGTCGACACCGAGGGAATCTTGCGGCGGGTTGGGCCTGGACCTTGTGCTAAGATGTTGCTATCGATTGGCCTATGAAAGCCAGGTGGAAATGAGCCTCGGTCAAACCCCGTTCGGTGGAAGTCAAAGAGGTAGATTCATACGGTCAACACTGTCTGGGTTAGACAGGACGGGGGACCTAGAGGGGGTTATGCCACCAAGTATTGCCCTGGGCCCTCTTACGTTCGGAAAACATGGCATCAGGTCGACACCGAGGGAATCTTGTGCTGGGTTGTGCCCTGAACTTGTGCTAAGATGTTGCTATGGGCTGGCCTATCACAGCTAGGTGAAAATGTCCCTCGGTCAAACCCCGTCCGGTGAAAGTCAAAGGGGTAGATCCGCTCAGTGAACAGTGTCAGGGTTAGACGGGACGAGGGACCTGGGGGTGGCAATGCCGCCAGGTCTTGCGATGGGCCCTCTTACGGTGTGAAACTGTGGCATCGGGTCAATATGGAGGGAATCTTGCGGTGGGTTGGGCCCGGACTTTGATCCGAAGTAAACCTATGGGCTGGCCTATCACAGCCAGGTGGAAATGTCCCTCGGTCAAACCCCGTCCGTTGGAAATCAAAGGGGTAGATCCGTCCGGTCAAGAGTGTCAGGGTTAGACGGGACGGGGGACCTAGAGGAGGCTATGCCGCCAGGTCTTGCCGTGTCCCTCTTACGTTTGGAAAATGTGGCATCGGGTCGACACTGAGGGAATCTTGCGGTCGGTTGGGCCCAGACCTTGTGCTAAGATGTTGCTATGGGCTGGCCTATCACAGCCAGTTGGAAATGACCCTCGGTCAAACCCCGTCCGGTGGAAGTCAAAGGGGTAGATCCGTCCGGTCAAGAGTGTCAGGGTTAGACGTGACGGGGGACCTGGAGGGGTCTATGCCGCTAGGTCTTGCCCTGGTCCCTCTTACGTTCGGAAAACGTGGGGGTCAACACCGGGGGAATCTTGCGCTTGGTTGGGCCCGGAACTTGTGCTAAGATGTTGCTATGGGCTGGCCTATCACAGCGAGGTGAAAATGTCCCTCGGTCAAACCCCGTACGGTGAAAGTCATAGGGGTAGATCCGCTCGATGAGCAGTGTCAGGGTTAGATGGGACGAGGGACCTGGGGGTGGCAATGCCGCCAGGTCTTTTGCTAGGCCCTCTATGGCGTGAAACTATGGCATCGGGTCAATATCGAGGGAATCTTGCGGTGGGTTGGGCCCGGACTTTGATCCGAAGTAAACCTATGGGCTGGCCTATCACAGCCAGATGGAAATGTCCCTCGGTCAAACCCCGTCCGGTGGAAGTCAAAGGGGTAGATCCGTCCGATTAAGAGTGTCAGGGTTAGACGGGACGGGGGACCTGGAGGGGGCTATGCTGCTAGGTCTTGCCCTGGCCCTCTTACGTTCGGAAAATGTGACATCGGGTCGACACCGAGGGAATCATGCGGTGGGTTGGGCCCGGACCTTGTGCTAAGATGTTGCTATGGGCTGGCCAATCACAGCCAGGTGGAAATTACCCTCGGTCAAACCCCATCCGGTGGAAGTCAAAGGGGTAGATCCGTACGATCAAGAGTGTGAGGGTTAGACACGACGGGGGACCTGGAGGGGGCTATGCCGCCAGGTCTTGCCCTGGGCCCTCTTAAGTTCGGAAAATGTGGCATCAGGTCGACACGAAGGGAATCTTGCGTTGGATTGGGCCCAGAACTTGTGCTAAGATGTTGCTATGGACCGGCCTATCACAGCCAGGTGAAAATGTCCCTCGGTAAAACCCCGTCCGGTGAAAGTCAAAGGGGTAGATCCGCTCGGTGAACAGTGTCAGGGTTAGACTTGACGAGGGACCTAGAGGTGGCAATGCCGCCAGGTCTTGCGTTGGGCCCTCTTACGGTGTGAAACTATGGCATTGGGTCAATACCGAGGGAATCTTGTGGTGGGTTAGGCCCGGACTTTGATCCGAAGTAAACCTATGGGCTGGCCTATCACAGACATGTGGAAATGTCCCTCGGTCAAACCCCGTCCGGTGGAAGTCAAACGGGTAGATCCGTCCGGTCAAGAGTGTTAGGGTTAGACTGGACGGGGGACCTGGAGGGGGCTATGCTGCCAGGTCTTGCCCTGGCCCTCTTACGTTCGGAAAATGTGGCATCGGGTCGACACCGAGGGAATCTTGCGATGGGTTGGTCCCAGACCTTGTGCTAAGATGTTGCTATGGGCTAGCCTATCACCGCCAGGTGGAAATGATCCTCGGTCAACCCCGTCCGGTAGAAGTCAAAGGGGTAGATCCGTACGGTCAACTGTGTCAGGGTTAGAGAGGACGGGGGACCTCGAGGGGGGCTATGCCGCCAAGTCCTGGCCTGGGCCCTCTTACGTTCGGAGAACGTGGCGTCGGGTCGACACTGAGGGAATCTTGCGCTGGGTTGGGCCCGGAACTTTTGCTAAGATGTTGCTATGGGCTGGCCTATCACAGCCAGGTGAAAATGTCCCTCGGTCAAACCCCGTCCGGTGAAAGTCAAAGGGGTAGATCCGCTCGATGAACAGTGTTAGGGTTAGATGGAACGAGGGACCTGGGGGTGGAAATGCCGCCAGGTCTTGCGCTCGGACCTCTTAGTGTATGAAACTATGGCATAGGGTCAATACCGAGTGAATCTTGCGGTGGGTTGGGCCTAGACTTTGATCCGAAGTAAACCTATGGGCTGGCCTATCACAACCAGGTGGAAATGTCCCTTGGTCAAACCCCGTCCGGTGGAAGTCAAGGGGGTAGATCCGTCCGGTCAAGAGTTTTAGGGTTAGACGGGACGGGGGACCTGGAGGGGTCTATGCCGCTAGGTCTTGCCCTGGCCCTCTTACGATCAGAAAATGTGGCATCGGGTCGACACCGAGGGAATCTTGTGGCTTGTTGGGCTTGGACCTTGTGCTAAGATGTTGCTATCGATTGGCCTATGAAAGCTAGGTGGAAATGAGCCTCGGTCAAACCCCGTTCGGTGGAAGTCAAAGAGGTAGATTCGTACGATCAACATTGTCTGGGTTAGACAGGACGGGGGACCTGGAGGGGGCTATGCCACCAGGTCTTGCCCTGGGCCCTCTTACGTTCGGAAAACATGGCATCGGGTCGACACCGAGGGAATCTTGTGCTGGGTTGGGCCCGGAACTTGTGCTAAGATGTTGCTATGGGCTGGCCTATCACAGCCAGGTGAAAATGTCCCTCGGTCAAACCCCGTCCGGTGAAAGTCAAAGGGGTAGAACCGCTCAGTGAACAGTGTCAGGGTTAGACGGGACGAGGGACCTGGGGGTGGTAATGCTGCCAGGTCTTGCGATGGGCCCTCTTACGGTGTGAAACTGTGGCATCGGGTCAATATGGAGGGAATCTTGCGGTGGGTTGGGACCGGACTTTGATCCGAAGTAAACCTAAGGGCTGGCCTATCACAGCCAGGTGGAAATGTCCCTCGGTCAAACCTCGTCCGTTGGAAGTCAAAGGGGTAGATCCGTCCGGTCAAGAGTGTCAGGGTTAGACGGGACGGGGGACCTGGAGGGGGCTATGCCGCCAGGTCTTGCCCTGGCCCTTTTACGTTCGGAAAATGTGGCATCGGGTCGGCACTGAGGGAATCTGGCGGTGTGTTGGGCCTGGACCTTGTGCTAAGATGTTGCTATGGGCTGGCCTATCACAGCCAGGTGGAAATGACCCTCGGTGAAACCCCGTCCGGTGGAAGTCAAAGGGGTAGATCTGTATGGTCAACAGTGTGAGGTTTAGATAGGACAGGGGACCTGAAGGGGGGCTATGCCACCAGGTCTTGCCCTGGGCCCTCTTAAGTTCGAAAAACGTGGCATCGGGTCGACACCGGGGGAATCTTGCGTTGGGTTGGGCCCGGAACTTGTGCTAAGATGTTGCTATGGGCTGGCCTATCATAGCGAGGTGAAAATGTCCCTTGGTCAAACCCCATCCGGTGAAAGTCAAAGGGGTGGATCCGCTCGATGAACAGTGTCAGGGTTAGACGGGACGAGGGACCTGGGGTGGCAATGCCACCAGGGATTGCGCTGGGCCCTCTTACGGTCTGAAACTATGGCATCGGGTCAATACCGGGGAATTTTGCGGTGGGTTGGGCCCGGACTTTGATCGGAAGTAAACCTATGGGTCGGCCTATCACAGCTAGGTGGAAATGTCCCTCGGTCAAACCCCATCTGATGGAACTCAAAGGGGTAAATTCGTACGGTCAAGAGTGTCAGGGTTAGACGGGGCGGGGACCTGGAGGGGGCTATGCCGCCAGGTCTTGGCCTGGCCCTGTTACATTCGGATTATGTGGCATCGGGTCGACACCATGGGAATCTTGTGGTGGGTTGGGCCCGGACCTTATGCTAAGATGTTGCTATGGGCTGGCCTATCACAGCCAGGTGTAAATGACCCTCGGTTAAACCCCGTCCGGTGGAAGTCAAAGGGGTAGATCTGTACGGTCAACAGTGTTAGGGTTAGATAGGACGGGGGACCTGGAGGAGGGCTATGCCGCCAGGTCTTGCCCTGGGCCCTCTTGTGTTTGGAAAATAGGGCATCGGGTCAACACCGAGGGAATCTTGCGCTGGGTTGGGCCCAAAACTTGTGCTGAGGTGTTGCTATGGGCTGGCCTATCACAGCGAGGTGAAAATGTCCCTCGGTCAAACCCCGTCCGGTGAAAGTCAAAGGGTTAGATCCGCTCGGTGAACAGTGTCAGAGTTAGACGAGACGAGGGACCTGGGGGTGGCAATGCCGCCAGGTCTTGCGCTGGGCCCTCTTACGGTGTGAAACTATGGCATCGGGTCAATACCGAGGGAATCTTGCGGTGGGTTGGGCCTGGACTTTGATCCGAAGTAAACCTATGGGCTAGCCTATCACGGCCACTTGGAAATGTCCCTCGGTCAAACCCCGTCTGGTGGAAGTCAAAGGGGTAGATCCGTCTCGTCAAGAGTGTCAGGGTTAGACGGGACCGGGGACCTGGAGGGGGCTATGGCGCCAGGTCTTGCCCTGGCCCTCTTACGTTCGGAAAATGTGGCATCGGGTCGACACCGAGGGAATCTTGCAATGGGTTGGGCCCAGACCTTGTGCTAAGATGTTGCTATGGGCTGGCCTATCACAGCCAGGTGGAAATGACCCTCGGTCAAACCCTGTCCGATAGAAGTCAAAGGGGTTGATCCGTACGGTCAACAGTGTCAGGGTTAGACAGGACGGGGGACCTGGAGAGGAGCTATGCCACCAGGTCTTGCCATGGGCCCTCTTACGTTCGGAAAACGTTGCATCGGGTCGACACCGAGGGAATCTTGCGCTGGGTTGGGCCCGGAACTTGTCCTAAGATGTTGCTATGGCTGGCCTATCACACCCAGGTGAAAATGTCCCTCGGTCAAACCCCGTCCGGTGAAAGTTAAAGGGGGAGATCCGCTTGGTGAACAGTGTCAGGGTTAGACGAGACGAGGGACCTGGGGGTGGCCATGCCGCCAGGTCTTGCGCTGGGCCCTCTTACTGTGTGAAACTATGGCATCGGGTCAATACCGAGGGAATCTTGCGATGGGTTGGGCCCGGACTTTGATCCGAAGTAAACCTATGGGTTGGCCTATCACAGCTAGGTTGAAATGTCCCTTGGTCAAACCCCGTCCGGTGGAAGTCAAAGGGGTAGATCCGTCCGGTCAAGAGTGTCAAGGTTAGACGGGACGGGGGACCTGGAGGGGGATATGCCGCCAGGTCTTGCCCTGGCCCTCTTACGTTCGGAAAATGTGGCATCTCCGCCCGGATCCACCCGCACCGCCACTCTCATAGCCCGCCCCGGCCTCCCTCAACACATCCCCACTTGCCGCCGACCCTCCCCTGCGCCACCCTGACCTATGACACAGCCGCCACACCTCGGCCACCTCGTCCCCGCCCCGACCTCCGTCGACCCCGCCCCGGCCACACAGCCGCCCCGCCTCGGCCACCCCATCCCCGCCCTGACTGCCCTCGCCCCTAGAGGGAAGGAAGGATATGAATATTTTAAAAATTGCTATGACATTTTAAAAATATATTAAAATTAATGTCAGTAAAAAATTATAACGAAAAAATGAAAAAAGTACATATGCCTATGGCTTAGCCGTCGGCATAGGTTGCCACGTGGCTACAGAACCTATGCTGACGGCTAAACCGTCGGCATAGATCCCTGCCTTATCCCCTCACCCCTCCTCTCTCCACCACTCACTCACTAGTGCCCCGACCCCGACCTCGCTCGCTGTCCTCGCGCCGCCGCAGTGCCGTCTCACTCCGCCGCCGCCCCACCCGACCCCGCCCGCGCCTCGCCTCGTCGCCGCCCCACCCAACTTTGCCCCGATGCCGCCCCACCCGACCCCGCCCCGCCGCCGCCCAACCCGACCCCACCCCGCGCTGCAGCAACGCCCGCCCCGCCGCCTCGCCCCTCCGCCGCCCCGCCCCGCCTCACCCTGCCGCCACCCCACCCCGCCTCGCCCCGTCGCCGCCCTGTTGGAAATATGACCTAGAGGCAATAAATAAAGTGTTTATTATTATGTTTCCTTGTTCATGATAATCGTTTATTATCCATGCTATAATTGTATTTATTGGAAACACATTACATGTGTGTGTTAATAGACAACACTCTATCCCTAATGTGCCTCTAGTGAACTAGCTCGTTGATCAAAGATGGTCAAGATTTCCTAGCCATTGACATGTGATGTCATTTGATAATGGGATCACATCACTAGGAGAATAATGTGATGTACAACACCCAAACTACAAACGTAGCATATGATCGTGTCAGTTTATTGCTACGGTTTTCTGCATGTCAAGTATATGTTTCTATGACCATGAGATCGTGCAACTCACGGACATCAGAGGATGCCTTGTGTATATCAAACGTCGCAACGTAACTGGGTGACTATAAAGGTTCTCTACAGGTATCTCCGAGGGTGTCTGTTGAGTTGGCATGGATCAAGACTGGAATTTGTTACTCCGTGTGATAGAGAGGTATCTCAGGGCCCACTCGGTAATACAACATCACAATAAGCCTTGCAAGCAATGTCACTAAGTGTTAGTCCCGCGATCTTGTATTATGTAACGAGTAAAGAGACTTGCCGGTAAAACATCTTGAACTAGGTATGGAGATACCGACGATCGAATCTCGGGCAAGTAACATACCGAAGAACAAAGGGAACATCATACGGGATTAACTGAATCCTTGACATAAAGGTTCGACCGATAAAGATCTTCGTAGAATATGTAGGAACCAATATGGACATCCAGGTCCCGCTATTGGTTATTGACCGTAGAGGTGTCTCAGTCATGTCTACATAGTTCTCGTACCCGCAGGGTCTGCACACTTAAGGTTTGGTGACGTTTCGGTAGTATAGAGTTATGTATGGTGGTGACCGAAGGTTGTTTGGAGTCCCGGATGAGATCCCGGACGTCACGAGGAGCTCCGGAATGGTCCGGAGGTAAAGATTTATATATAGGAAGTCCTGTTTTCCTCACCGGAAAAGTTTCGGGCTCATCGGTAGTGTACCGGGAGTGCCGGTAGTGTACCGGGAGGGGTAGTTCGACCCAAGAGGCTTGATGGGCTGTGGGAGATTGAATATCAGCCTTTAGTGGGCTGGTGGAAACTCCCACACAAGTCCCATGTGGCTGGAGAAGAAAACCCAATAGGAAAAGGTGGAAAAAAGGCAAAAAAAAAAGGAGCAATCCTAGTCCTACTAGGATTGGAGGAGGAGTCCTCCTCTCCTAGTGAGTTCGGCCAAATCCAAGGAGCCTTGGTCCTTGTGAAAAGGCTCTCCTCCTCTCCTCCTATATATACTGGTGGGTTTTAGGGTTTTGCACTAGTTTTTCAGCCACGTGCTACCCGTTCCTCCAGTGCATAGTTTCTCCTCTAGATCGGATTTCTGCAGTGCTTAGGCAAAGCCCTGCCGGAATTGCTCCACCACCATCGCCGGAGCGCCGTCACGCTGCCAGTGAACTCTTCTACCTCTCCGCTCTCTCTTGCTGGATCAAGACGGCGGAGATCGTCATCAAGCTGTACGTGTGCTGAACGCGGAGGTGTCGTCCGTTCGGCGCTAGATCGGAAGGATCGTGATCAAGCTCGTGAGACGGATAGTGATCAAGTTCGTGGGACGGATAGTGACCAAGTTCGTGGGATGGATCATGATTAGATCGCGGGACGGATCGTGATTGGATCGCAGGACGCTCGGCGATTTGGATCGCGAAGATGTTCGACTACACCAACCGCGTTTCTTAACGCTTCCCGCTTAGTGATCTACAAGGGTACGTAGATCCACTCTTCCTCTCGTAGATGCTCATCACCCTGGATAGATCTGCGTGTGCGTTGGAATAATTTTGTTTCCCATGCAACGTTCCCCATCAGTGGCATCATGAGCTAGGTCTATGTGTAGATGAGATCTCGAGTAGAACACAAAAGGTTTGTGGGCGTTGATGCTTAGATTGCTTCCTCCCTTGGTCGGATTTTGGTTCGGCGGTATTGTGAGATGAAGCGGCCCGGACCAACATTACTCATACGCTTACGAGAGACCGGTTCCCTCGACCGCAACTTGTTGCATAGATGGCTTGCGGGTGCTAGTTTCTCTCACTTTAGTTGGATCGGATTCGACAAAGGCGGTCGTTGAGAAGGTTGAAAAGCAACTAGTGTATCATTGTTGTGGTTCTTGCGTAGATGACAATTGTTCTTGCTAGATACCCATAGCAGCCACATAAAACATGCAACAACAATTAGAGGACGTCTAACTTGTTTTTGCAGGGTATGTTGTGATGTGATATGGCCAATTACATGATGTGATATATGTGATGTATGAGATGATCATGTGATGTATAGATTATCAGGACTTGCATGTCGATGAGTACGGCAACCGGCAGGAGCCATAGGGTTGTCTTTAATTATTTTATGACCTGCGTGTCAATCATTAAGCGCTATGCAATGCTTTACTTTATCACTAAACGGTAGCAATAGTAGTACAAGCATGTTGGGCGCGACAACCCCGATGGCGACACGTTGATGGAGATCAAGATGATGAAGATCATGGTGTCATGCCGGTGATGATGGAGATCATGTCGGTGCTTTCTAGATGGAGATCAAAAGCACAAGTTCATGGCCATATCATGTCACTTATGAATTGCATGTGATGTTAATCCTTTTATGCACCTTGTTTTGCTTAGGACGACGGTAGCATTATAAGGTGATCCCTCACTTAAATTTCAAGATGAATTTTGTTCTCCCCGAGTGTGCACCGTTGCAAAAGTTCATCGTGTTGAGACACCACGAGATGATCGGGTGTGATAGACTCTACGTTCACATACAACGGGTGCAAGCCAGTGTTGCACGTGCAGAACACTCGGGTTAAGCATGACGAGCCTAGCATGTACAGACATGGCCTTGGAACACAACGGACCGAAAGGTCGAACATGAGTCATATAGTAGATATGATCAACATAATGACATTCACCATTGAAGCCACCTCAACTCACGTGATGATCGGACTTGAGTTGGTGGATTTGGATCATGTGACACTTAGATGACCTGAGGGATGTCAATTTGAGTGGGAGCTTTAGTAATTTGATTAACTAAACTCATTATCTTGAACAATAGTCTAAGTAAACTTTGCATATTTATGTTGTAGATCAATGGCTCGCGCAGTAGCACCCCTGAATTTTAATGCGTTCCTAGAGAAAGCTAACTTGAAAGATGATGGAAGTAACTTTGTTGACTGGGCCTGTAATCTGAGGATTATCCTCACGGCTTCCCAGATATCATATGTCCTTGATGCACCGCTTGGTGACCAACCAGAAGATATGACCTCCGAAGATGTTAAGAACGCTTGGGAGGCACGTACTAGAGATTACTCGATAGTTCAGTGTGTGATATTGTATGGCTTAGAACCGGGACTTCAAAGACGTTTTGAACGTCATGGAGCATATGAGATGTTCCAGGAGTTGAAGTTTATCTTTCAGAAGAACGCCCGGATCGAGAGGTATGAAACCTCCAATAAGTTCTATGCTTGCAAGATTGAGGAGAACGGGTCTATCAGTGAACATATACTCAGAATGTCTGGGTATTCAACTCGTCTAGCGGAGTTGGGAATTTCCCTTCCGACAGAGGCGATCACTGACAGAGTTCTTCAATCACTGCCACCTAGTTACAAGAGCTTTGTGATGAACTATAACATGCATGGGATGAACAAGTCAGTCGCCGAGCTATTTGCGATGCTAAAAGTCGTTGAGTCTGAAATCTAGAAAGAACATCAAGTGTTGATGGTCAATAAAACCACTAGTTTCAAGAAAAATGGCAAGGTCAAGAGCAAGGGCAATAAAGATAAAACCAAGAAGGATGGCAAAGCAGTTGCTACTCCTGTAAAGAAGCACAAGCATGGACCCAAGCTAGAAATTGAGTACTTTCATTGCAAGGGAACTGGTCACTGGAAGCGGAACTGCCCCAAGTACCTGGCTGACAAGAAGGCGGCCAATGACAAACAAGGTATATATGATATACATGTTATTGATGTGTACCTTACTAGCTCTCGTAGTAGTGCCTGGGTATTTGATACCGGTTCGGTTGCTCACATTTGCAACTCAAAGCAGGAACTACAGAATAAACGAAGGCTGGCAAAGGACGGAGTGACGATGCGCGTGGGAAATGGTTCCAAGGTTGATGTGATCGCCGTCGGCACGCTCTCTCTTCAATTACCATCGGGATTAGTGATGAACCTGAATAATTGTTATTTAGTGCCTGCGTTAAGCATGAACATTATATCTGGATCTTGTTTATTGCGAGACGGTTACTCATTTAAATCAAAGAATAAAGGTTGTTCTATTTATATGAGTAATATCTTTTATGGTCATGCATCCAATGTTGGGGGTTTATTCATATTGAATCTTGATAGTGATAACACACATGTTCATAACATTGATGCCAAAAGATGTAGAGTTGATAATGATAGTACCACTTTCTTGTGGCACTGCCGTCTAGGTCATATTGGTGTAAAACGCATGAGGAAGCTCCATGCTGATGGACTTTTGGAGTCACTTGATTTTGAATCACTTGACACATGGGCAAGATGACTAAAACGCCATTCTCTGGAACAATGGAACGGGCGAGTGACTTATTGGAAATCATACATACTAATGTGTGCGGTCCAATGAATGTTACAGTGCGTGGTGGATATCGTTATTTTCTCACCTTCACGGATGACTTAAGTAGATATGGGAATATTTACTTGATGAAACACAAGTCTGAAGCGTTTGAAAAGTTCAAGCAACTTCAGAGTGAAATTGAGAATCATCGTAACAAGAAGATTAAATTCCTGCGATTTGATCGAGGAGGTGAATATCTGAGTTATGAGTTTGGCAGTCACTTAAGACAGTGTGGAATTGTTTCACAGTTGACACCGCCCGGAACACCACAGCGTAATGGTGTGTCCGAACGTCGTAATCGAACCTTATTAGATATGGTGCGTTCTATGATGTCTCTTGCTGATTTGCCACTATCGTTTTGGGGTTATGCATTAGAGACAGCTGCATTCACTTTAAATAGGGCACCATCGAAATCCGTTGAGACGATGCCATATAAACTGTGGTTTGGCAAGAGGTCAAAGTTGTTGTTTCTTAAATTTTGGGGATGTGATGCTTATGTCAAAAAGCTTCAGCCTAAAAAGTCGGAACCCAAAGCGAAAAAATGCGTCTTCATAGGATACCCGAAAGAGACAGTCGGGTATACCTTCTATCTCAGATCCGAAGGCAAAGTGTTTGTCGCTAAGAACAGAACATTTCTTGATAAAGAGTTTCTCTCGAAAGAATTGAGTGGGAGGAAAATAGAGCCTGATGAGGTTATTGAACCTTTACTTCAACCAGAAAGTAGTGCAGCACAGAAAGATGTTTCTGTAGAACCTACGACGGTAGAAGAGGAAGTTAATGATGATGATCATGAAGCTTTGGATCAAGCTACTATTGACCCTCGTAGGTCGACAAGGCCGCGTACTACTCCTGAGTGGTACGGCAACCCTGTCTTGGAGGTCATGTTGTTGGACAACAATGAACCTACGAGCTATGGAGGAGCAGTGATGGGCCCGGATTCCGAGAAATGGTTAGAGGCCATGAAATCCGAGATGGGATCCATATATGAAAAAAAAAAGTATGGACTTTGGAACTATTACCTGAAGGGCGAAAGGCCATTCATAACAAATGGATCTTTAATAAGAAGATAGACGCGGACGGTAATGTCGCCGTCTATAAAGCTCGACTTGTGGCAAAGGGTTTTTCACAAGTTCAAGGAGTTGACTACGATGAGACCTTCTCACCCGTAGCGATGCTTAAGTCTGTCAGAATCATGTTGCCAATAGCTGCTTATTTCGACTGAAATTTGGCAGATGGATGTCAAAACAGTGTTCCTCAACGGTTTCCTTGAGGAAGAGTTGTATATGATGCAACCAGAAGGTTTTGTCGATCCAGAGAATGTTGACAAAGTTTGCAAACTCCAGCGATCCATTTATGGGCTGGTGCAAGCATCTCGGAGTTGGAATAAGCGTTTTGATGAGGTGATCAAAGCATTTGAGTTTATACAAGTTTATGGAGAAGCTTGTATTTACAAGAAAGTGAGTGGGAGATCTATAGCGTTTCTAGTATTATATGTGGATGACATATTGCTGATTGGAAACAATATAGAAATGCTGGAAAGCGTGAAGGAATATTTGAACAAGAGTTTTTCAATGAAGGACGTAGGAGAAGCTGCTTTCATATTAGGCATTAAGATCTATAGAGATAGATCGAGACGCTTAATAGCACTTTCACAGAGCACATACCTTGATAAATTTTTGAAGAAGTTCAAAATGGATCAGTCCAAGAAGGGGTTCTTGCCTATGTTACAAGGTGTGAAGTTGAGTAAGACTCAATGCCCAGTGACTGCAGAAGATAGAGAAAAGATGAGTGTCATCCCCTATGCTTCATCCATAGGCTCTATCATGTATGCAATGCTATGCACAAGACCCGATGTCAGCCTTGCCATAAGTATGGCCGGAAGGTTTCAAAGTGATCCTAGAATGGAGCACTGGGCAGCGGTCAAGAATATCCTTAAGTACCTGAAAAGGACAAAGGAAATGCTTCTCATTTATGGAGGTGATGAAGAGCTCGTTGTAAGGGGTTACGTCGATGCAAGATTTGACACTGATCCGGATGACTCTAAGTCGCAAACCGGATACGTATTTATTCTCAACGGGGGAGCGGTAAGCTGGTGCAGTTCCAAGCAAAGCGTGGTAGCCGATTCTACGTGTAAAGCGGAGTACATCACAGCCTCGGAGGCGGCGAAGGAAGGTGTCTGGATGAAGCAGTTCATGACAGATCTTGGAGTAGTGCCCAGTGCACTGAATCTAATGAACCTCTTCTGCGACAACACTGGTGCCATTGCTCTGGCCAAGCAACCTGTTGGAAATATGCCCTAGAGGCAATAATAAAATGGTTATTATTGTATTTCCTGGTTCATGATAATTGTCTATTGTTCATGCTATAATTGTGTTAACCGGAAACCGTAATACATGTGTGAATACATAGACCACAACATGTCCCTAGTAAGCCTCTAGTTGGCTAGCTCGTTGATCAATAGATGGTCACGGTTTCATGGCCATGGACATTGGATGTTGTTGATAACGGGATCACATCATTAGGAGAATGATGTGATTTACAAGACCCAATCCTAAGCATAGCACAAGATCGTGTAGTTCGTTTGCTAAAGCTTTTCAATGTCAAGTATCGTTTCCTTAGACCATGAGATTGTGCAACTCCCGGATACCGTAGGAATGATTTGGATGTGCCAAACGCCACAACATAACTGGGTGGCTATAAAGGTGCACTACGGGTATCTCCGAAAGTGTCTGTTGGGTTGGCACGAATCGAGACTGGGATTTGTCACTCCATGTGACGGAGAGGTATCTCTGGGCCCACTCGATAAGACATCATCATAATAAGCTCAATGTGACTAAGGAGTTAGCCACGGGATGATGTATTACGGAATGAGTAAAGAGACTTGCCGGTAACGAGATTGAACAAGGTATAGAGATATCGACGATCGAATCTCGGGCAAGTATCATACCGATAGACAAAGGGAATTGTATACGGGATTGATTGAATCCCCGACATCGTGGTTCATCCGATGAAATCATCGTGGAGCATGTGGGAGCCAACATGGGTATCCAGATCCCGCTGTTGGTTATTGACCGGAGAGGTGTCTCGGTCATGTCTACATGTCTCCCGAACCCCTAGGGTCTACACACTTAAGGTTCGATGATGCTAGGGTTATAGGGAAATGGTATACGTGATTACCGAAGGTTGTTCGAAGTCCCGGATGAGATCCCGGACGTCACGAGGAGCTCCGGAATGGTCCGGAGGTAAAGATTGATATATAGGAAGACTGACGCGGATGGTAATGTGACCGTCTATAAGACTCGACTTGTCGCTAAGGGTTATCAACAAGTTCAAGGATTTGACTACGATGAGACTTTCTCACCCGTAGCGATGCTGAAGTCTGTCCGAATCATGTTAGCAATTGCTGCATTTTATGATTATGAGATCTGTCAAATGGACGTCAAAACGGCATTCCTTAATGGCTTCCTCAAGGAAGAATTGTATATGATGCAGCTGGAAGGTTTTGTCAATCCTAAAGATGCTAACAAGGTATGCAAGCTCCAGCGCTCCATCTGTGGGCTGGTGCAAACATCTCGAAGTTGGAACATTCACTTTAATGAAGTGATTAAAGCGTTTGGGTTTGTATAGGTTTTTGGAGAACCCTGTATTTACAAGAAAGTGAGTGGGAGCTCTGTAGCATTTCTTATATTGTATGTGGATGACATACTGATAATGGGAAATGATATAGAACTCTTGGAAAGTATAAAGGCCTACTTGAATAAGTGTTTTTCAATGAAGGACCTTGGAGAAGCTGCTTACATATTAGGTATTAAGATCTATAGAGATAGATCGAGACGCCTCATAGGTCTTTCACAAAGCACATACATTGACAAGATATTGAAGAAGTTCAATATGGATCGGTCCAAGAAGGGGTTCTTGCCTGTGTTACAAGGTGTGAGATTGAGTACGACTCAATGCCCGACCATGGCAAAGGATAGAGAAGAGATGAGTGTCATCCCCTATGCTTCAGCCATAGGCTCTATTATGTATGCCATGCTATGTACCAGACCTGATGTGAACCTTGCCATAAGTTTGGTAGGGAGGTACCAAAGTGATCCCGGAGTGGAACACTGGACAGCGGTCAAGAATATCCTGAAGTACCTGAAAAGGACAAAGGTCATGTTTCTCGTATTTGGAGGTGCCTCAGAGCTCGTCGTAAAGGGTTACGTCGATGCTAGCTTTGACACAGATCCGGACAACTCCAAGTCGCAAACCGGATACGTGTATATTTTGAACGGAGGGGCAGTCAGCTGGTGCAGCAGCAAGCAAAGCGTCGTGGCGGCATCTACATGTGAAGCTGAGTACATAGCTCCTTCGAAAGCAGCAAAGGAATGAGTCTGGATGAAGGAGTTCATCACCGACCTAGGAGTAATTCCAAGTGTGTCGGGCCCGATGACTCTATTCTGTGCCAACACTAGAGCTATTGCCCTTGCGAAGGAGCCCAGGTTTCACAAGAAGACAAGACACATCAAGCGTCGCTTGAACTCCATCCGTGATTACATTCAGGAGGGAGATATAGATATTTGTAAAGTGCATACAGATCTGAATGTCGCAGATCCATTGACTAAACCTCTCTCACGAGCAAAACATGATCAACACCAGAATGCTATGGGTGTTCGATTCATCACAATGTAACTAGATTATTGACTCTAGTGCAAGTGGGAGACTGTTGGAAATATGCCCTAGAGGCAATAATAAAATGGTTATTATTGTATTTCCTGGTTCATGATAATTGTCTATTGTTCATGCTATAATTGTGTTAACCGGAAACCGTAATACATGTGTGAATACATAGACCACAACGTGTCCCTAGTAAGCCTCTAGTTGGCTAGCTCGTTGATCAATAGATGGTCATGGTTTCATGGCCATGGACATTGGATGTTGTTGATAACGGGATCGCATCATTAGGAGAATGATGTCATGGACAAGACCCAATCCTAAGCATAGCATAAGATCGTGTAGTTCGTTTGCTAAAGCTTTTCAATGTCAAGTATCGTTTCCTTAGACCATGAGATTGTGCAACTCCCGGATACCGTAGGAATGCTTTGGGTGTGCCAAACATCACAACGTAACTGGGTGGCTATAAAGGTGCACTACAAGTATCTCCGAAAGTGTCTATTGGGTTGGCACGAATCGAGACTGGGATTTGTCACTCCGTGTGACGGAGAGGTATCTTTGGGCCCACTCGGTAAGACATCATCATATTGAGCTCAATGTGACTAAGGAGTTAGCCACGGGATGATGTATTACGGAACGAGTAAAGAGACTTGCCGGTAACGAGATTGAGCAAGGTATAGAGATACCGACGATCAAATCTCAGGCAAGTATTATACCGATAGACAAAGGTAATTGTATACGGGATTGATTGAATCCCCGACATCATGGTTCATCCGATGAAATCATCATGGAGCATGTGGGAGCCAACATGGGTATCCAGATCCCACTGTTGGTTATTGACCCGAGAGGTGTCTCGGTCATGTCTACATGTCTCCCGAACCCGTCGGGTCTACACACTTAAGGTTCGATGATGCTATGGTTATAGGGAAATGGTATATGTGATTACCGAAGGTTGTTCGGAGTCCCGGATGAGATCCCGGACGTCACGGGGAGCTTCGAAATGGTCCAGAGGTAAAGATTTATATATAGGAAGTCCAGTTTTGGTCACCGGAAAGTTTTCGGGCTCATCGGTAGTGTACCGAGAGTGCCAGGAGGGTGCCGGAGGACCCCCGGGAGGGGTGTGACGACCATAGGACTTTGTGGGCCCTTAGAGGAGGTGTGCCAGCCCTTATTGGGCTGTCCAAGACCTTCTAGAAAGGCCCATGCGGCTGGGATCAAGAGATAAAGGGCAAAAGGGTTTTAAAAGAGGAGATCCACCTCCCTTGTGGGAGGTGGACTCTCCCCCTAGTTTGGACGAACCTCTCCTCCTTGGAGGAGGGGCCAAGGCAGCCCTCCCTCTCCCTCCTCCTATATATATGCAAGGGTTTGGGCTGATTTGAGACACGACTTCTCTCTCTCTCTCTCGGCGCAGCCCTACCCTTCCTCTTCCTCGTTCTCCATAGCGCTTGGCGAAGCCCTGCCGGAGTCCACGTAGCTCCACCGCCACAATGATGTCATGATTCTGGAGCTCTCCCTCAACCTCTCCTTCCTCCTTGCTGGATCAAGGCGTAGGAGACGTCATCGGGCTGCATGTGTGTTGAACGTGGAGGCGCCGTTGTTCGGCGCTGAGATCGGAATCCACCACGATCTGAATCTCTACGAGTACGACTCCACCAACCGCGTTCTTGTAACGCCTCCGCTCAGCGATCTTCAAAGGTATGAAGATGAAATCTCTCCCCACTCGTTGCTGGTTTCTCCATAGATAGATCTTGGTGATACGTAGGAAAAAAATTGATTTACTACTACGTCTCCCAACAGAACCAAGGTTTCAATAGAGGACCAGACACATAAAGCGATGCTTCAACTCCATCCGCGATTACATCGAGGAGAAGGACATAAATATTTGCAAAGTGCACATGGATCTGAATGTTGCAGACCCGTTGACTAAACCTCTTCCAAGGGCTAAACATGATCAAAGCCAGAACTGCATGGGTGTTCGATTCATTACAATGTAAATCACATAGTGATGTGAGCTAGATTATTGACTCTAGTGCAATTGGGAGACTATTGTAAATATGTAGGCAATAAATAAAGTGTTTATTATTATATTTTCTTGTTCATGATAATCGTTTATTATCCATGCTATAATTGTATTGATTGGAAACACATTACATGTGTGGGTTAATAGACAACACTATGTCCCTAGTATGCCTCTAGTGAACTAGCTCGTTGATCAAAGATGGTCAATATTTCCTAGCCATTGACATGTGACGTCATTTGATAACGGGGTCACATCATTAGGAGAATAATGTGATGGACAAGACCCAAACTACAAACGTAGCATATGATCATGTCAGTTTATTGCTACTGTTTTCTACATGTCAAGTATATGTTTCTATGACCACGAGATCGTGCAACTCACGGACATCGGAGGAGTGCCTTGTGTGTATCAAATGTCGCAACGTAACTGGGTGACTATAAAGGTGCTCTACAGGTATCTCCGAGGGTGTCTGTTGAGTTGGCATGGATCAAGACTGGAATTTGTTACTCCGTGTGACGGAGAGGTATCTTAGGGCCCACTCAGTAATACAACATCACAATAAGCCTTGCAAGCAATGTGACTAAGTGTTAGTCATGGGATCTTGTATTACATAACGAGTAAAGAGACTTGCCGGTAAACGAGGTCAAACTAGGTATGGAGATACCGACAATCGAATCTCGGGCAAGTAACATACCGAAGAACAAAGGGAACATCATACGGGATTAACTGAATCCTTGACATAGAGGTTCGACCGATAAAGATCTTCGTATAATATGTAGGAACTAATATGGACATCCAGGTCCCACTATTGGTTATTGACCGTAGAGGTGTCTCGGTCATGTCTACATAGTTCTCGAACCCGCAGGGTCTGCACACTTAAGGTTTGGTGACGTTTCGGTAGTATAGAGTTATGTATGGTGGTGAGTGAAGGTTGTTCGGAGTCCCAGATGAGATCCCGGATGTCACGAGGAGCTCCGGAATGGTCCGGAGGTAAAGATTTATATAGAGGAAGTCCTGTTTTGCTCGCCGGAAAAGTTTCGGGCTCATCGGTAGTGTACCGAAAGTGCCAGTAGTGTACCGGGAGGCCTCCGGGAGGGGTATTTCGACCCAAGAGGCTTCATGGGCTGTGGGAGAGTGAATATCAGCCCTTAGTGGGCTGGTGGAAACTCCCACACAAGGCCCATGTGGCTGGAGAAGAAAACCCAATAGGAAAAGGTGGAAAAAGGGGAAAAAAAGGAGCAATCCTAGTCTTACTAGGATTGGAGGAGGAGTCCTCCTCTCCTAGTGGGTTCGGCCGAATCCAACGAGCCTTGGACCTTGTGCCAAGGCTCTCCTCCTCTCCTCCTATATATACTGGTGGGTTTTAGGGTTTTGCACTAGTTTTTCAGTCATGTGCTACCCGTTCCTCCAGTGCATAGTTTCTCCTCTAGATCGGATTTCTGTAGTGCTTAGGCGAAGCCCTGCCGGAATTGCTCCACCACCATCGCCGGAGCACCGTCACGCTGCCAGAGAACTCTTCTAGATCTCCGGTCTCTCTTGCTGTATCAATACGGAGGAGATCGTCATCAAGCTGTACGTGTGCTGAATGCGGAGGTGTCGTCCGTTCGACGCTAGATCGGAAGGATCGTGATCAAGCTCGTGGGACGGATCGTGATCAAGTTCGTGGGATGGATCGTGATCAAGTTCGTGGGACGGATCGTGATTAGATCACGGGACGGATCGTGATTGGATTGCGGGATGCTCAGTCATTTGGATCGCGAAGACGTTCGACTACACCAACCGCGTTTCTTAACGCTTCCCGCTTAGCGATCTACAAGGGTACATAGATCCACTCTCCCTCTCGTAGATGCTCATCACCATGGATAGATCTGTGTGTGCGTAGGAAAATTTTTGTTTCCCATGCAACGTTACCCATCACACCCCACCCCGCCCCGACCTCCATCGACCATGCCCCGGCCACACCGCCACCCCGTCCCCGCCCCGACTGCCCTCGCCCCTGCCCCGCATGCAGCCAGCCCTCCCCTACGCCAAGCGACCGCCGCCTGCTTCAACCCTCCATCGCTCGTGCCTGCCCTCCTCCCCCCCCCTGAGCCGGCCCTCCACTACGGTGAGCTCCCTCCCTCCCTCTCTGTAGCATTTTTTGTTAATTTAGTTGTTGTTCATAGTTATGTAAGTAGATGGATGGTTAGATGGATGAATACATTATGTATGGTGATAGTTAGATGATAGATGATTTGATGATAGTTAGAAATGTGAGAAATGCAATTTTTTTAACAAGAATGCAAGAAATTCAAATGGATGATGATAGTTAGATGATAGATGATGATGTTGATGATGATAGATGATGATAGATGATGATGTTGATGATAGATGATGAGTATTTTTATGCCTTGATAATTTTTAGATGATGATGATGATAGATGATGATTTCTTTGTGGAAGAGATGATAGATGATGATGATTGTTAGATGATGATAGAGGGAGGGAGGCACAGTTTTGCTTTCGCAAGAGGCATGGCCGTGCCTCTCAAAAAGGGGAAAATGTATTTTTTTCATGAGAGGCACGGTTTTGCTTCTGCGAGAGCCGCGGTTTTGCCCCACAAAGGTTTTTCGATATCTTAATTTCATAAAAAGGCTGCAGCGCCTTTTGATCACGGAGGAGTCTGCCAAAATGATGAAGTGGCACAAGCAAGGGAAAAGGTACCATCCAAACAAAATCGTACATCCATCGGGGGGTGAAGCATGGAAGTCATTCGATAAAGAATACCCCAAGGAAGCAGCCGAGGATGGGAATGTCAGAGTTGCAATAACAGGTGATGGGGTCAATCCATATGGTATGTCGTCCAATTCATACAGTTGGTGGCCCGTGTTTGTTATTCCGCTCAATCTCCCTCCCGGTGTCCTAATGCAACGCGACACCATGTTCTTGTTGCTGATCATTCCAGGGCCCGAATACCCAGGGAAGAATTTGGGAGTGTTAATGCAGCCGCTGGTGGATGATTTGCACCATTCTTGGTACTTCTCGAGGTTGACATACGACCGACATCTGCAGAAAAATTTCTTGATGAAAGTTTGGTTGATGTATTGCATGCATGACTTTCCTGGCTATGCCCTATTCTACGGATGGTGTACAAGTGGTAAGATGCCATGCCCAGTGTGCATGCGGGCTCTACATTTTATTTGGCTGCAGAAGGGTCACAAGTATGTTGCCTTTGACCAGCACCGCTAGTTCCTCCCTCCAGACCATCCAGACAGGGAAGACAAGAAGAACTTCATGAAAGGTCGGGTTTTCCATGAAGTAAACAAGATTCCAACATTTTCGGGGGCAGATGTTCTTGCTCAGCTAAAAGCTCTCAAGCCTGAAGTCAAAGGGAAAGGCAAAGGCAAATGCTTCGAGGGATATGGTGAGACACACAACTGGACTCACATTAGCCCCTTCACGAAGCTTCCCTATTTCAAGGACCTCAAACTTCCTTATAACATCAATGTGATGCACACCGAAAAGAATGTCGCAGAGTCCCTTTTTCGCATGATCCGCAACATTCCTGATAAGACAAAGGATGATGTTCAAGCTAGAGCCGATCAACAAAAAATTTGTGATAGACCACGTCTAAACATGCAACCTCCCACAGACGGTCGAAGAAACTGGTTCAAGCCAGAGGCTGACTTCGTCCTTAAACCGCCAGAAAAGAAGGAGGTACTTATGTGGCTCAAACACATTGTGAAGTTCATTGATGGTTATGCATCGAATATAAGTAATGGAGTCAATCTTTCAATGGGCAAAGTCAATGGGCTCAAGAGTCATGACTATCATGTATGGATTGAGCGGTTAATGCCGGTGATGGTTTGAGGCTATGTCCCCGAGCGTGTCTGGTGAGTGCTTGCGGAGCTAATCCATTTCTTTCGCACGCTCTGTGCTAAAGAAGTATGTCCCGAGGTGATTGGACAATTGCATAAGAAGGCACCAGAGTTGATATGCAAGCTAGAGAAGACCTTTCCGCCAGGCTTGTTTACTCCGATGACACATCTCATTTTACACCTCACGAAAGAGGTATTTTTGGGGGGGGCTATGCAGAATCATTGGCAGTACGGCCCTAAGAGACAGAACAAGCATCTCCGAAAGAAATGTGGAAACAAAGCTAAGATTGAAGCTTCCATAGTTGAGGCAGTTATCCTTGAGGAGGTGTCAAACCTCAGGACATCGTACTATCCAAAGCATGTTCCTAGCCTGCATAATAAGGTGCCTTGATACAGTACGGAAGAGCCCAAGTATAAACCCAAGCTCGATCTATTCAGCGGGCAAGGTGGCAGGACTGGGTGCTCAAAATCTTATAACATGCCAGAACAAGAGTGGGAGGACATCATGTTCTATGTCTTGCACAACATCAAGGAAGTTGAGAAAGAGTGGATGAGGTAATACCACCACACCATTCCTTTATGTCTTGCACAACATCATGTTCTACGTTCTCTTAGTATAGGCCTCAACACCGTTTTTCTTCTTTCAGCCAATTCATTTATGAGGAGTGGAAGGGAATGATTGATCCTACTCAGGCGGAGGCACTTACTCTTCTTCGACATGGAAACCATGGAAGGCAAAATTTTGTTGCTTGGTTCATGGCTAAATTATTTTTTCACATTCCCTATAGGGAACTTACTCTTCTTCGACATGAACATTTTATTAGTTAACCAAACAATTTCAATTAAACTTGTAGGGAAAAGATCGGAACATATCTATGGATGAAGAATTGAGATGGGTTTCCATGGGTTTTAACCCTTCGGTCATGACATATGAAAAGTATGATGTGAATGGGTATCGATTCCATACAGAGGAGCACCAGAACAACCGGCCTGATCCCAAAACTATAAATATTGGAGTGTACACCCCATGTCAAAATGGAGTTCGGTATTACAGAAGGGTAGGAAAAATATACGAGCTTTCCTTCAGTCGTGGCCGCGAAACCCTAAGTCTCCCTGTGTTCAAATGCCTATGGTTTGACCCAGTAAAGGGGCTGAGACATACGCCTTCGTATGGTTTGGTCGAAGTTAAACCATCAACCGTCTATGCTGGAGCCAATCTCTTTATTGCGGCTACCCAAGCCACACAAGTTTATTATCTACCTTACCCATGCCAGAAAGAATACATAAAGGGTTGGAAAGTTGTGTTCAAGGTGTCGCCACATAGTAAGTTACCGGACCCGAACGATGACAATTATTACAACATTAACCCCATGACGTACGAGGGAGTGTTCTTTCAAGAGCAACCCGATGATGATGATGATGATGATGTGGTCAGAAGTGATTATGATGACTCCTTGGGTGATGATGATGTGGATCCAAACGATGACTTTGCACGGAATGATGGTGAGACCATTGTTAATGAAAAAGACATACTTATGCTAGAAAAGTTGTTAAATGAAGACGATGACGACGAGGAAGAGCCTCCACCTCCGTCCGACAGTGAAGATGATATGTGTGATAGTGATACTGACAGTGATGATTCGTATGGGTCCTAGCAGATGTACGTTTCATGTCTTTTTACTATGGTTTATTAATATGCTTATTTATCAATGTCTTTTTTATACGTGTTTTTTCTTCCTTATTTTTATACTAATTGTTTATTCTCATCTCAATGCAGGTTTGCTAAGCATGGGCAAGGGCAAGGCCGATGCCACGGGTTTACTAAGAAAACTCAAATCGATTACTAGTCGGAGTGGTCGAGCCCGTAATATTCCGTCTCGACTACTTGAGGATGACTCCTCATAGGGAGGTCAAGGTAGAGGTGCCCCTAGAGGTGGAGGGGTGCGGGGAGGGCCCCTAGAGGTGGAGGGGGTGCCGGGAGAGGCCCTAGAGGTGGAGGGGGTGGTCGGGGCCAGAAACAACGCTCCCTCACCGACTTAGGGGTGCCTTTTACAAGGCCTATTGCAGTGAGGTACCCTCCTCTAGTGAGGTACCCTTTACTAAGGAGGAGGAGTTTCACGAGGAGGTTAAGGAGGAGGAGGAGGAGTTTGGGGAGGGGGATGAGGTTGGTGGTGGCAGGGAGGAGGAGGAGGTTGGTGGTGGCAGGGAGGAAGAGGAGGTTGGTGGTGGCAGGGAGGGGGAGGAGGAGGTTGGTGGTGGCAGGGAGGAGGAGGAGGTTGGTGGTGGCAGGGAGGGGGAGGGGGTTGGCAACAACAAGGAGTGGTTGCGTGGTCGAGCAAGACTCCCCCCCCCAAACCTGATACGGAGGAGCAGAAGTGGAACATTACGCCAAAGGGGAAAGAGTAAGTGCCTCTTAATCATATTTTAATTCTTTTGCTTGTAAACATGGTCATATTTTCTATCTTTTGTAGGGGCTGGGAGGTTCCTCCAAAAGCTCGTGTTCCCAATGGTGTCATCACTATCTTGATGAAGGAATATTGGCCGGGGTTGTTCGTTCCGGACCCAGTCGAGCACCCGGAGCACCGGGTTTTGGCCATGACCTGGAACCACTACAAATTGGCTACCCATGCGGACTATCCGTCACATGCTAAGGCCGTGGAAACAATTTTTTGGGTAAGTTCTCTTCAGAAGCATGAGTCTTGAGTTTCGTCCATAGTTTCGAATGGTTTGACTCATGGCTTCTTCCATTCTGTTTTCTTGAATAACTATAGAAATACTATCGAGCTCTTGAGGAGAACAAGCCCATTGCCGAGAAGTTGTTTCAGAGAGCTGCAAAGAAGCAGGCCCGCCAAATCCAGTACGAGGTGCGCTGGGTGGCCATCTCGCAATATTATTACAACTATCATGACATGAAGATGCCCAAGGATTTCGCGCTGGATGAGAAGCTTACCTTGACTAAGGAGCAATACATGTTGGTAAGTATAACAGACTTTTCATTCTGATGTTTGTGTTAAATGTCATTGTTTTGTGTCAACATGCCACTATGTTTTCATTATGTAGGCATGTCCTGGTTGGTGTTATGGAAAGAGGGAATCATGGGAGGCATTGGTTGATACATGGCTCGGTGATGATGAAAAGTGGGCTGCTAAAAGCATTGAAAACTGGGATAATCGAGGAAATGACAGAACACATAGTCAGGGAAATCGGAACCATTGGGGCCACAAGAAAGTTCAGGTATATCTATGTACATGAAACATTTTTCTTCTTCTATGTATGACTAACCTCTGTTTGGTGCTGCTTGGTGGTGCAGGAGGAGAAACTAAAGCGGCCGCTCTCAGACATGGAGGTGTGGGAGCTAGCCCATGTGCAGGCTAAGCCCAAGGAAGGCAAGGGCAAGTACTACGGCAACTCCGGCGAACACCTTGAGACCTACAAGAAGGTCTATAATATCTACAATCCTGACACACCTGACCCCATAAAAGAGGTTATGGATGGCAGGGCGGTGATCGGCATAGGGCCAAAGATTCATGGTCGACAACGAGTTCTGGATGCCGTGGTCACTCCTTCTATCTCCTACACACAGCTACGAGTTACCAACCCGAGCCTGAGCCCGCAGCCGAGGGCGACAAGTGCACACTCAATGTCCCTCCTAGCCCATCAACACTCTGTAAGAATTTTCCCTCTTATCTTCCTTTTTCTCATTTTATTTTCCACACCAAGATGTTCTTATGAGTTTCATCATGTTATATTGAAGGCCTACATGGAGTACCAACGTCAGTAGACCATGGCGTGGAACGCGAGACTTGCAGCAGTCTCGGACCACGGCAATTGCATGATGAAGGTTAGTTTAGCCCCTTTCATTTGACTTTCACATTTGCATTCTCATTTCTTCTAACCTTCGTGTGTGCTTCGTCAACTAACATGCAGCTCGTTTTTGAGTCCATGGCGGCCGGAACGGTTCCTGTAATGGAACCACCACCACCACCTGCTGGAGAACAATCAATTCTGCTTACGTTTGAAGACTTTGTGGAACAACACTGTCCGACTCCGGTTAGTACATCCCCAAACTATGCAACTACTTATGGTGCATTCAACACTATCATATATCTCTATAACATCTCTTTTCAAACATGTAGGGAACTGATCGATCCTCCGTTGGTGGTGGTGCCAATTCTGGCATCACTCCCGACTCACGGAGCCCGGTCACTCCAATCCACCGAGGAGGTGGCTGTCACGGTCTTGCCGGTAGCGCTGTTGGTAGTAGTGACGACCTTGGCTTTGGCGGTCTTGGCAGTACCGAACTTGGTGGTGGACCTCCCGACACTTAAGCCTCTTGGTGGTGATGGTCATGACTTATGTTTCATGCATTCATATTATGTTGTTCAGACATATGTTGTGTTGTTTCGACGTATGTTTTATTGATTTCATGTATGTTGTGATGGTAATACTTATATTGTGGTGATAATGATGTGGATGTGTGATATATATATATATGTTGTGTACTAGTTGTGATATATTTGTGTTGTATATTGCTGAAAAATAAAACAAAAACAGAAAGAAAAAAAACACCTACGCCGACCTCGGCGCACCAGAATCTGACACGTGGCAGGCTACGCCGACGGCTACACCGTCGGCATAGGTGTTGAACCTATGCCGACGGTCTAACCATCGGCGTAGCCCCGACCTCGGGTGCGCCGGAATCTGACACGTGGCAGGCTACGCCGACGGTTACACCGGCGGCATAGGTACTGGCCTATGCCGATGGTGTAACCATCGGCGTAGCCTGGCTTCGGGTGTGCCAGAAGCTGCCACGTGACAGGGCTACGCCGACGGTTACACCGTCGGCATAGGCCAGCACCTACGCCGACGGTGTAACCGTCGGCGTAGCCCCGCCACGTGGCAGCTTCCGATTGGAGCACGAACTCCGCCGTCGTTGTCTGCCGCCGTCACGTGAGAATGGACGCCGATGGTCCATCTACGCCGACGGTCGTACGACCAGAGGTCGACATAGGGGACCTACGCCGACGGTTTTCCTATGCCGACGAGAATGCCCGGGTACGCCGACGTTCGTGATCCCGACGGACCTACGCCGACGGGGGCCGTCGGCGTAGGCCTAGGCCGGCAGCATTCTGGCCTACGCCGACGGTGTCAGGCCGTCGGCGTAGGGTCCGATTCCGGTAGTGGCTCCTGCTGAGGCCCATGTGGGGCAGCAGGCGGCGACACGCGCTAAAGAGGAGGGGAGGAGTTCGGCGATGCGCCACCTCGCCGGCGAAGTGACCTACGGCCGGCGTCAGGGGCGTGGTGCTGTTGTCCCATAGGGATCCAATTGTTTTTTTTAATGGTGTTTCGGTAAAATTAGAGGGAGTGTTTTGTAAATACAGAAAATTCCTCATCTAACAACGCCTAACGTGAACCGTTACGCCCGTCGTTATTTTGGGGGAATCATCGGTCATAATCATGCTTAAATCGGTCTAAGTCATCAACTAATGTATTTTTGCAAAATATTAGCCTTGGAATTAGCAAAAATCCAAGTCTGCTCCGAGGCTCATCTGCTCCTGCTGACGAAACAATAAAAACAAATACTAGAAAAATTCAAAAAAATCCAAAAAAAATTGTGTGGTAAATATTTTGATGCGTGAGGTCCGTTCCAATTTTCAAATTATTTAGACAATTGAGCAGCTCTTGGCAAAAAAAAGATAAATCGGGTTAGAACAAACGGTAAACCTTTTTTACAAACTTCGATTTGTCTTTTTTTCTAAGAGCTGCTCATATGTCCAAATAAGTTAAAATTTGGAGCATTCCTCACGCATCAAATTATCTACCACACGATGTTTTTAGAGTTTTTTGAATTTTTCTACTGTTTGTTTTAAAAAAAATCGTAAGGGCGGGTGTAGATGTGCCCGAAAGCAGAAACGCCGCTCTCCGAAATTAGTGATTTTTGACACAAAATTGTAAAATTATGGTTTCTACAATCCTAATTTTTAATGTGAATGTTTGCTGCAATTCACTCTATGTGAGGTGACGGGCGACTCCGAGCGTACGTTGCACTCCATGCAGTGCATGCATTCGTGAGAAATGAGTGAGTGCACACGGTGGGAGCTGTACCAAGGCTATCAACGGAATAACGGTTTCTAAGATTCGTGACTGGGGAACGTTACTTTGTGTATACCATCAACCAATAGTTTCCTCGTCAACGTATAGCATGCAGTACAAGATGTCGCTCTTCCCCGCGCCGCTCTTCGTTCATGGGTCCATTTTTCATGTGAGCGATTACGAACTATAGTTATGTTATGATTGCTGTTTTTCCATGCATTTTTGTCTTTCTTAGTTTTTACTGGCGGAAGGGTTTAGACGAGAAGACATCATGGTAAATAATTTATACTTCCTTCGTCTTAAAATTTTTGTCTGAAATTTGTCTAGAAATGAATGTATCTAAATACTAAAACGTGACTAGATATATTCATATCTAGACAAATGCAAGACAAGAATTTTGGGACGGAGGGAGTATTACATAATAAATTGGATATATATCAATTAAATTTTATATTACATAATGGTCTAATCAATATGCACCTTTAGAAATGTGTCATCATGGTAAATATTTTATATTATACAATAAATTGGATATATACCAATTAAAATTGTCATCATGAGATAAAATAAATAATTAACAATTGCAATGCACAAAGAAAGAAACCCTTGCAAAACACACCTTTAAAAATGTATAAACATCTAAAATACTATGCATTATGCAATAAAGTGGATAAATAAGAGTAAGAAAATTAACTTTGGATAAACATATTACCTAGACACAATAAGGTTGATGCCCTCACAAAATACACCATTAGAATTAGAATTATATCAACGTTGAAAATCTTGTGTGTTGTGCAATAAAGTGGAAAACTAAGAATAAAACATATCAACATGAGATTAAAATAAAGACCACCACCTGCTAGTGTTTAGAAAAGTATGTTTGCATTTTGCAAGACCGTCGGAGGTGGCATTTTCGACCTCTGTATTCTGGTACACACAACCGTAAATTTCCGTGACTCTGACTCGTGAGCCCGACACGCTAGGACTTCCTGAATGTAACAGAACGTTAACGTGGTGCTTAAGCTTTCAGCTATGTTCGGTCGACATCAACAGACAACCGACTCCAGGTCAACAAACGACGCCGGGCTGGTTACTAGCCACCGTCAGTCTATACATGATGCTCTATTACTGGAAATCCACAGCTAGCTATCTAGCTATAGAGTCTAATTCTTCTGTGCCTTGTCCGCCATGATATTTGCTCGTTCCTTCCTTCCCGTTTCCTTCTGTTGGACCATGTATAATGTGTTGTCACGTTTGTTCCTTGGATCAAAGATACTCTCTTTTTCTTAGAGCAACTCCAACTGGACGACCCAAACGGACGTGCAGTATGTTCGCCTTTTGTCCGTTTAGATCGGCCTGTCCGCCCCCCTTTCTAAATGGGTCGACCGGTCGCCCAACGTGTGGACCCATTTTGCATCCGTAATTTTTAGTTTTCAAATAAAAAGGGCCTGCGGCCATCAATAAAGGCAACGGCCATGTCATTCCGGGCAGCATTCACGCAGGCGACATGTTAGTGACTGGTAAACACATGTCAGCGGCCACATCAAATAGTTGTAAAAACACATAAATATGGCATAGTTATTACAAACCAAATAAATATTAAATTATTTCAAAATACATTTTAAAGAATAGAATACCGATACTTTTATTGGTTGCCAATATGAACCCACATGTGCTCCACCAAATCATTTTGCATCTGCTCTGAGTCCGCCAATCACGCATCTCATGACGAAACTCCACGAACTGTGCAAACGTTGCTGGGTCGGCATGCTGAGGCTCAACATTGATACCCTAAAACTAAAACCCCTGGTCACAGAGGCGCTCTGGGCGCTCATCCTCTACGATCATGTTGTGCATGATCACACAAGTAGTCATCACCTCTCAAAGCCTCTGTGTGCTCCAAGTTCTTGCAGGGTGTCGGACAATGCCCCATCGAGATTGCAGAACACCGAAGGCACGCTCAACATCCTTCCTAGCACTCTCTTGCTCTTGGGCAAATCTCTTTTTCTTCTCTCCTTGGGGGCTGAAGATTGTCTTAACAAGAGTTGTCTACTCTAGATAGATACCATCAGCTAGATAATATTCCTTGTCATAGTGGTGGCCATTGATCTCAATATCGACATGCGGGGCATTGCCTTCACCCATCCTAGCAAACACTGGAGACCGCTGGAGCACATTGATTTCCAAGTGCATCTCTCTTGCACTCGAAATACTTGTCATACTCCACCACCCCTTCCCGAATATGATTGAACACATGCCTAGCCATACGAAAACGACGCCGGAACATGTGATGTTTGTAGAGGGACTCGGGGTCTCGAAGTAGTCATTCCAAAGTAGGACATGGCCACTCTTCCGGTTGCGATTCAACGTCGGCGTATGCCCCGGTATAGATCCACTGAACATAGGCCGCTGCCTACCGAGGTGGTCATGGATGGCCAAGGCTGCTGCCACAATCTCCTCGTCGTCGGATGAAGAATCATTCGAGTCCATAAGAACATTGTAGAAAAAGAACTCGTCGTCAGAGTCCATTTGTACCTTGGGGCAAATTGTCGAACAGCTTGCGGGTGTCGTGGAAGGAGCCGGCGAAGCGAACGATGATGGGGTCGAGGGAGGCTGTCGGGGTCAGCGAAACGGGGCGGAGGCATGGGGAGGAGGGGCGGTGGCGGCATAGGGAGGAGGGGCACGGATGGCCGGCGGCGGCGGGAGGTGGAGGCGGCCTAGTGGCGGGGCCAAAAAGAGGATAGAGAAAATGGCGTTGTGTTGTCGACATGCGGGCCAGATGAAGGACAAGGGCGGACAACGCGCGCGTCCGTTTCGTGTCCGCGCCCACGCAAATGCGACCCAAATTTAGACCGTAAATGGGTTGCGGGCGAACAAAAAACAGACGCGTGTCCGTTTGGGTCGACGCGTTGAGCAATTTTTTTCTATCAGCGACGATCCAAACGAAAACGAGCGGACGAAATGAATTGGCCGAGTTGCCCTCATAGACGGGTGTATATTGGCTAGGACTCTACGGGTTTTGATCTTTCTTGTGCTCTGCAGAATAATTGCAATGTTCGAACCGTGTCTTCTAAGTTCGGACTGTTTTACTTCGCCTTGCTTAGCCTAGCGTGAGTGAGTTGACGGCGGCTCGGGCGTACGTTGCACTCCATGCAGTGCATGCTTCGATCGGTGGCTACGTGTTATATCAGCTTTCGATTTTGCTAAAAATCAATCGACTCAATCGATATTATAATCCATTGATTTTACATTAAAATTCGTGTAAATAATTTTTTTAATTTTTTTATACTATATTACTTGATTGAGATTTTGTAAAATCTTAGCCGCTTGAAACCTAGACGCACCAACTTTATATAAAGGTCGAATCGGATCACGTACGAGCCGCTAGATCTCTTAGGCACGGCAGACAAAAAGTGCATGACTGATGATCCAAAACGAAAACAAGAACATGGAGAAAATTCAAGGGTTGCTGCAATGTCAAGCTGTGTTGCTTCTGAAGTTACCGATGTAAGAATACGGTTCTGAAGTTACCGATGTAAGAATACGGTACAATTGATACGTAGCCGTGTATAAAGAAAATAAATGGCACACGTACGTATTCTTCTTCTTCGTTAATCTTTTCCTAATAATAAAGTGGCTATTGCTTTCGTCGGGTTCATCGTCGCTCTCTGTTTTTTTATGTAAAGTACGCATTAAGGATTTTGTTAGAATTCCTTATTAAAAACGTAGTCGGAGTCTGTGTTGACGCAGGACAACTTCTCCAACACAAATCCGTGGAGTGTCCAGCCCGGACTCACAGGGACTTGGATGCCATAAGATGAGCCTTCCCGACGTAGTCCAATGAGGCACGCACGACGTCGATGGTGGAGCTCTAGGCGGCAGGCGATGGCATCACATCGGTTGTAGATGTGTGGGAATAGGAGGGGTGGAAGAGGTGGCGCTGCAACCTCCCCCGCCGGCGCTAGCCGTGTCCATCATCTGCTCCGTCTTGAGGATGTGTTTTGCGACTGGCACCTCCAGCGCCTTGCACGGCGGCCAACGAATCACGCATCCGTCGCCATCACCATTAGCTCGCCTGCCTGCAGGTGATAGGCGAACCACGACGCAGCCGATGCCATCACCATCAGCTTGCCTGGTGATAGGCGAACCACGATGCAGCTGGCGTCATCACCATCAGCTTGCCTGGTGATAGGCGAACCACGATGCAGCCGACGCCTGCTACTGCACCCCAACCCTGGATGCTCATGGTGGCCTAAGTCCACTACCGTCACGACCCAACGTTGACTATCAAAGCGGCAATCCTCGGTGCTCTGCTCCTCACATTGGTTGTGGTACGCTTCCCCCCACCACCATTGCATTGAGCATAGTTTGGTGGTTATTTCTATGATTTTTGGTATGGAATCGGTGAGAGGTTTTTGATTTTTGTGGATTGACAGACGAACAGTTCAGTGCATCTGCGGAAGCTTTCCTCGCCAAATTGTCCACCAAAGCATTCTAATTTTCATATGTGGATTCAGATTGTTGTTTGAAGCAACGCGGTCATCTTATGATACAAAAAAGTAATGGATTATCTTAGTAAAGCATATGTCGGTTTTATTCAATAGAAATGCAGCTAAGCAAGGGTAGCAGTAATGTAGATAATCAAGGGTTGGAATGCTTCACTCTTCGTTATGAACAAATGGCCTAAGTAGCAGTCATGCAGCTACTGGTTTGTATTTGATCTGAATGAAGTGTAAGCAATTGAAGGTAACATCAAAATCCAGCACCAGAGTATATTTTGTTTTTTATGACCTGCAACAGAGTATGTATAGGGAAGTATACTTTTTGTGAATTGGTTTGTTTTGGCTTCTCTCATTGTACCGTATTAGACTATTCATATTCAGATTCTCATTGTTTCTACTACTATTCGTGGTTACCAGCATGTTCCTACGCCTCCCCTCGCAAGGCTGAAGCCTATTTGTGGCTCTGCCATGCTCACTCTCCTTGCTTTTTCTCATGCCACAACTCAAGACTCTATAAATAGACGTCATTATATTATCCAAAATACATCCATTGGCAGAAGTTAGAATCTTGCTTCTTACTAGAACATCAGTTCTTCCGCGAGTAGATCATAATCATTTTTAGATAGTTGAATTATTTTGATACGCTTATTTTTTTGAGAATTATTCTGGGATCCTAGCCTTACAATATCTAAGTGTGCCAGAAGGCTCTCTTTGCAACCTTGATCTAACATTTTAGGCAGGATTACCACCTGGTGCAGTTTACATCTTCACAACTGACCAGAAGAACTAAAGAGTGTTCAAAATATAAAGGGCACACAAAAATTTCAAGAATTTGGAATCAAATTGTGATTATTAAGGGGACGGTTTAATGCTTTATCTTTGTCCTTAATTACTCTGAAAAGATGATCGCTCGAAAAGTTTTAGTTCTTCTAATTATATAGACAAATCATTGAGCAACATGTGGTATCCAAGGCCTACTGCCAAGATATATATGGTTTTGTGAAGTTCAAACAATGTTGAAGTGTTTGGAAGAATTTTGAGGGCTAAAAAAGAGGTGACCCGAATGATTTCAATGAATTGCTATTTAGTCGGATTCTATAGTTATCGTTGATTATTTGCCCACTCCAAAACTCGCATAGGTACATATAAATGCACTTGCACGTATGTACTCATGGATCCACTAGCTAAAGACATAAAATGAATTATTTTTCTTCCGCACGGACTTTTTGCTAGTAATACAACGAAACCGCCTAGAGGCCATGCATCGTGACGCACGAGTCAGCGGCGACATCACGACCGGTCCAATAGTTGACATTTTTACGTTTGCATGCGCAGGCAGAGCAGGCAGAATCGCTCATCATCCCGGATCGTTTCTCCTGGACGGCCGGCTTCAAAGGTCCAAAGCACAACCGCGATCGATCGACCAGCGACGACGTCGATCAGGCGCTACGGGACGAGCGGTTCCTTGCTGCAAAGTACGACCCAAATCCATGCTGTGCGTGCGACATGATTAGTAGTACTCCGTAGCTACGGTCGCGGTCACGCCACCAAACAGCCCGGGTGCACGTGGTCCGTCAGTCGCGTTATGCGACCGATACCTCGTGGCATGGAGACGGACCCGGATGAAGACTTCGGCAAAATCATGCAAGATGGTGATCAATCCTGATGGCTGATGCAAGATGATGATCAATCACTATGACTTCATAATGTGACATGGTTGCATGAAGAAAAAATTAAATAATGGGTTGCAACTATTTAAGAATAGAGAATGAAGGAAATCTATCTTTCGTAACGAGTGGAATCACTGTTTTGAAACAAAGTGAAATATTGTATTTCAATTGAGTGATCGTAATATGTTTTCTAAAATTAGTTTCTTGAAATATTATATTTGTGAAATACTCCCTTCGTTTCTAAATATTTGTCTTTTTAAAGATTTCGCTATGAAATACATACAGATGTATATAGACATAATTTAGAGTGTAGATTCATTCATTTTGTTTTATATGTAGTCCATAGTTGAATCTATACAAAGACAAATATTTAGTAACGCAAGGAGTATCATATACCAGCTTTTTCAAATGAGTGAAATTAAATTTTATCAAATGAGAGAAATTAGTATTGGGAAATAATTGAAACGTGTTTTTTCAGTTGCAAATGAATGAAATTAGTCGTTTGAGATGAGTGAAATAATCGAAATACAATAAAATTGAAATGTGATACATAAAATTCAAACCAGTCAAAATGTATTCAAGATTGGTCTTGTTCCAAAGGTCTTGTCGTCACGGATCCAAATATATTAAATTTTAGAAAAACGGAAATATGGTTGACAAGTTATCAGTCGTCTAAATTGTAGTCCTAGAATTAAAACCCTAGTCTTTATGTGTGCGAGAGAATATTGCATGCATGCAACCATCCAGCCGCACACAGCCCGTATTACTCGGTATAGTTATGGAAATGCTTCACATGGTAATACCCCAGCGGCCTCACCAGTCTAGATGAAATTGATGGTCGATCGGTACCTATCGGCTCCAGTAAAAAAAAACTTAATTGCCTCCCCCGCTTACTACTCCTTCTGGCCGCCGCCCTCGTGTGCCACGCGGTTCGTTTCGAGGAGGTAATGGACTGAGAACAAATGAAGTTACTCCTCTGCCAAACATCCAAAGAATGAACGAAGGACTTGCATGTATAGCTATGGCCCAGTAAAGTGAGTGCTCTAATCACAGTCACGGCCCCATAACACGGGACACAAGGATTCTCTTAGCTGGTTTTTGTCTCATTTTTGTAGCGAGCCCTTAATAAACTATACGTAGATAACATATCGGGAGAAATAAAGGTAGGGCAAGCGCCCAACCTCGTCCTACCGAGAGCTCCGTCTGTGGCAATGGGGATGCAGGTATGATTCTCAGGGACGAACAAGGTCATATAATTTTGTAGGGCCGTTGTTTCCTGATTACATGCTCCAGCGCCCTAGAAGCTGAAGTTGCAGCTTGCCTGGAGGGTGTCCCTCTCACACAAGATTGTAGTCAGCTTCCCCTTATTCTGGATACAGATAGCAGACTCGCTGCTATCATGGTCAACGACTCTTCTACAAATAGGTCACCTTTCTCGGCTTGCATCAACGAAGTTCAGCGCTTACTTGCCTCTGGCGGCGAGCATACATTTGCTTATGCCTCAGTGGTGATTCTATGTGTTCGTTGGAGGGTCAACTGAATTAAAAAACTTTGGGGTCAACCGATCCTACAACTTTTGAGGAAAACAGTAAAACATTGTATATGTACTGTACATTGTAAATAAAACATTTCATAAGATTATCAATGATCCCTTAAATTCTTAAGGCTGGCTTCGCCCTTGAATTTGTTGTTATTAAAAAAGAGTTGAACTCTGTTAGTCATAGCCTAGCTAAACTAGGTCGCCGTTCCACTTGCATTGCTGTTTGGTTGCGTTTGATGCCCGGGTGAGATTGAAAGACTTTGTGATAGTGAATCCACCTAATCATCAAAAGGGATTGTAAGACTTTGTGATGGTGAATCCACCTAATCAACAAAAGGGAGCACCCATTTGGCGCCTTCAGCGCCGGCGAAGGCAGCTGGTGCCTACAGGGGCGCCTGGTGGGCCGGCCCACGAATGCGCACGTAGAAAAAGTTGTATCGTTGCGTGAAAAAGTGGATTTTTGTGAATCGAGCTCACAACTATCTCGTCTTCGAGTTTGGCCAACCAGTATACCTACTGGTTGCTAGTGATTCACTTCAACTCGAATTTGTATAAGAACCAGGGTAGCAGCGCTACTTATTGTACAGTCCCTCACTTAAACTTTGGATTGGAAATATTTATGAAAAACGTGAATGTAAGGAAAAAAATGTGAACGAAGTTGAAAAGTTGACGAACATGCATAAAACAGTTGGCCAATGTAGAAAAGGTTCATGTATTCAAATAAGTTCACGAATTCAAAAACAAAAGTTCATGAAATGGGAAAAACTGCACTATTTTTTTTTTAAAAATCACAACAACGAAAAACGACCAGGAGTTTTTAAAAATTTCATAGATTTAAAAAAACATCGAATTTGAAAAAAGTTCACTCAATTTGGAAAACTTCATCGAAATTAAAAAAAACTTCATTAACTTTTCAGAAAAAGTACATCAGATCTGGAAAATAGTTCATAGAATATGAAATTTATTCATTTAATTTTAAAAATGTTCATCAAATTTGAAAAAAGTTCATGAATTTTAAAAAAAGTTTGTCGAATTTTAAAAAAAGTTCGTCGAATTTAGAAAAGTTCATCAAATTTGGAAAGAGTATATTGAATTTAAAATAATTATTGAAACTGAAAAATGTTCACGAAATTTGAAATTAAATTATCAATTTATAAAACAGTTAAACGATTTTGTTTCTAAGCACGCATTAAAGAAAAATAAAATAATAAATAGAAAAGGATAAGGAAAAATTAAAAATCAGACCGAACTAAAACACAAAAGAGAAAAAAGAACAATCGTCAACCAGCGAAGCGTAGCCTGCTGGCTGGAAAGATGCGCTCGCCACGAAGTGACTGTGGGTTGGAAACCCTGTTCCCGCACCTGTTTTTTGGTTTCTAGAACTACTATATGGGTCTTCCCAAAGCGGGAAGCTGCAGGCGCCCGTCAAAGCGACAAATAGGATTCGCCTCAACAAAACCTCTGAAGCAACTAATTAGGGGAGCATTTTTTCGAAAGCCTTCCAACGATTACTTCCACGCGTCGTCACTTGACGCGTTCTCAGTCATCGTCACGTGTCGCGTTCTGAGCATGTTTTTCACCGATGTTTCTTAGCTTTTAAACGAAAAAAAAATAAAAAATAAACTTTTGTGCAAAAAAAAGTATTTTCTGTTTTTTTTCATGAGTAGAACGCTTTGCTTTCACAAGAGGCGAGAGGCACGGCCGTGCCTCTCGAAAAGGGGAAAATAAACCATTTTCTCTTTTTTTGCGAGAGTCACGATTTTATTTCCGTAAGAGGCATGATTTTGCTTTAATGAGAGGTACGGTTTTTCTTTCGCGAGAGGCACGGTCGTGCCTCTCGAAAAGGAAAAAAATGTGTTTTGTGTATTCTTTTTTTTTCGGAGAGGCACGGTCTTGTTTCCGCGAGAGGCACGATTTTGCTTTCGTGAGAGGTACGACCGTGCCTCTCAGAAAGGAAGAAAAACCGTGCTTTCTGTTTTTGTTTTTCGTGAGAGGCACAGTTTTGCTTCCGCGAGAGGCACGGTTTTGCTTTCGCAAGAGGCATGGCCGTGCCTCTCAAAAAGGAGAAAATGTGTTTTTTTCATGAGAGGCACGGTTTTGCTTCTGCGAGAGCCGCGGTTTTGCCTTCACGAGAGGCACGGCCGTGCCTATCGAAAAAGAAAAAAACGCGTCTTTTGTTCTTTTTCTCTTTCAACGCGAGAGACACGGTTTTTTCGTCCGTTTTTTTTGTTAAAACCTATCAACATGGGATTTATTTTTAAAGATCTCGACATGAGAAACCTAACCGTGAAAACGGTTCGAGATTTGCACGCATAGTTTAAAAAATAAAATATTTTGAAAATACGAATCTATGAAAAAAAAGGCAAAAACTTTTTAAGTTACGACAAATGACACACATGCAGTGCATCACTTGTCACAATAAATATTATACTCAGATTTCGCAAAACTTCTCTATTCGCCATATAAAAAGAGGTTTTAGCGTCCGTCCATCCAATACCAGTCCGATAGTTGTGATTTGCTAACCTAATATGGCCCTTTCCCTAACCTAATATGTCTCGCTTTTGGCGAGTTATATGGGAGCCTCGCCTCAAGCGCGAGACTGTTGGAACAGCCCAGGTTCCTGCAGAAGCTTGTTAGTTTTCCTCCTCTGTTGTTTCTTCGTTTGTTATTTTATTTTATTTTGGTTTGTTTATATTTCCGAAAAGAACCTAAAATACAGATACTCCGAAACAAAAACTTACATAAAAATTTTAAACTATGAATTTAAAAATATTATAAAATACAGAAAATATGCTAGCACAATTTTAGAAAAAATTCATGCTTTCAATATAAAAATGTTTATGACAGAGGAAAAAATGTTCCTTGACTCAAAAAAATGTATGTGTATAAAAATAATCTGTACACAATGTAAAAAAAATGTGTTTGCCTAATGTAATTTGTTTCGTATCATTAGAAAAAGTAGATGACATTATTTAAAAGTTTATAAAATGTAAAACATATTCATATGGTTTGTCGAAATATTAAAAATGTAACTTTTAAATAAATATTCATGTGTTTCGAAAACATATCCGTGAATTTTTGAAAAATGTTTATACAGTGTAAAAAATGTATGCATACTTTTATAAATAATCATTGCCATTAAAAAATGTTGTTGTCGTTTTCTCACGACAGATGACATGGGGTGGCTTATTGAAAGTGGTTGGGGCCAAAGGACACCAGCAGGCTTCGGTAACGGGATTGGTGACAAGCGGTGTGCGACACACGATGTACCCAGGTTCGGGGGCCTCCGGAGTGAGGTAATACCCCTAGTCCTGCTTGTCTGGTTAAGGGAACAAGAGGGCTACAATGATGCTCCTGGAGCTGTTGGCCAGAGGAGGAAGAAGGGGCTTGCTAGCTCTCCTTGCCGCTCTCCATGAGTGTGGGTGTGAGTATGAGAATGGCCGCCCCTGCATGGGGGAGGGGGGGCTCCAGGGGTTTTTATAGGCCACCCCCCTAGATTACAATAGGCATACAAGGTGCTAGGGGAACCTGGCTGGCAGCCTCTCTGGCCGCCCCCCCCCCCCAGCTGAGGAGTCTTGTCTCTAGTAGGGCCCGTTAGCTCGAGTGTCTCACCAGGATCCAGAGAGGGCCCTGCCGGCAAGCTTCTGCCATTGGTGCGTGCTTGTCATGCCGCGGCACGGGTCGTCTTGTGGGGCATCGTCTTGCGGTAGCCGGCCGCGGTCAGCGGTACGGCCGGCCGCACTGTAGCCATGCGTGGTTGGAGGCATGCTCGCACTGTGTCGTCCACCCAATCTTCGTCGGGCGGAGTCAGTGGCATTGCTGCCTCCACTGTGGCCATGCGAATGATGAACGTTGGTACGGCAGGGGTCCTTGTAGCCACGCGTGCCCTGGCAAACAATACCAGGGGCACTACTGGCACATCGCCCTGTCTCATCTGTGTCTTGCGAGAAGTGGTGATGCGACAGGCGTTGACCCGCGGCCTGGCGGCTCGCCCGGAGCCAGCCGCCCGGACGTAGTTGGTCTCATGGAGTCGGACTAAGGGGGGAGGCGTCTCGCCCCTTAGTCTTTTTTGAAAAACGGAGGAAATGGTCCGTTTGAGGCTACCCCGGGGTAATCTCCCTATCAGTAGTCCCCGAAGCAGGGGAGACCCGCCCACTCGACGCGACGGACCTCACCGGTTTGAATTCCACGTCCTTAGGCTGGCAGTGGACCCGGAGCCGGATACCGCACAGCCGGGGTGGCAATGGCCGTGGTCGGGTGTCGGTTCGCACGGACACGGTGTTGTCTATGTATCCACACATGTATCTGTGTTTCCAATCAATACAATTATAGCATGGATAATAAACAATTATCATGAACAAGAAAATACGATAATAACTAATTTATTATTAGCTCTAGGCATATTTCCAACAATATCATCCTCTAATATTATTCTCACCATACCCGGCAACTATTCAATTAATCGCCAGAGCTGAAAACAGTTGTTCCTTCTTTTTTATAGCAATGGATTCAAATTTCATTTTTTAACTAGCTGAGGAAGAATTTGCAAATTAATAAAACCAGGTGGACGGATTTTCCATCTCCAGGGAAAAAGGCTATCATCTCCTACTAGATAAATCCCTAATTCACCTTTTGGGGCTTCCACTCTTACATAAAGCTCTTGCCTTGACAATTCAAAATTTGGTGAAGGTTTTTTACCAAGAAATTTATACTCAAAATCATTCCATTTAGAATTAGTTTTGGAGTACATATACCGGCATTATTTTGAGTCGTCTGACGGCTCGTCACACGAGGAGGATTACTCCGATGAGACGACGATGATGTTGGGTTCTATCGTAGGTGCATCGCATGCAAATTAAAAAAATTCTACGTGTAGAACATCCAGGAACATGCTACGGAGATGGATCACATATCGTTACCACTAGACGCGCAGTGTCGTGCAATGAAAGTAGAGTTGGGGCAGCGCGTCCGTGAGGTCCGTCTCCTCCTCGTCCAATCTTCCTCAAACAGCCGGTCATCGGATCCCATGTCCAGGTTCGCCGGAGTGGTGCAAGTGAACCGCCTCTAATGGTATATGTGTGTGCAGGAGGACCACCATGCGGCGGACTGCTAGGTCCAATCGCCGAGTCGGTCACGAGTGGAGGTGTCTAGTTGCAACACATACCAAGACCTAATGATAGTGCTAAAGCAATAAACCGAATGGGTGTGCCACATCTCCATTATATATAGGCATCCGTCGCTGGCTCAACTCTTGGGCCTCACACGGATCCTAAAGCACATAAGTTCATTCCCTTAAGCACGCGACCCCTTAGGTTCTCGTTCACTTGTTAGCGAGTCAGATAACATCTGACTTGGCTAGTCGGTGGTGGCCTCTAGCAAAGCATGTCGACTCCAAGTGTCCGATGAAGCTGGTTAGGCAAACATGTACTTCACACGTCTGTTCCCTTTGCCACACGATATATGTTGTCGTGCTTTCAAGACGACATGGTCATCCTTGTTGCATCCCGACCTCTTTCTCGTTCTGGTGAATCCGACAAACACTTTGAAGTATCTCATAATCCTCATCGCATGGTCATGATTATCCAGGTCGGATCACCCGAGGGGCCAAAGTACATCTCTCCTAGTCAAAGGGGAAAATTCCATCTTGCTCGACCATGTCTCGCAGCAAGAGTCTGGACAAGGCCAAAACTACCTTTGTAACTACCCAGTCATGGGGTAGCATTGGGTCGGCCCAAAGCAAGTTTGTCACCATCCCGAGTACATGCGCCAATTCAGGTCTTAGGACATATAATATATGTTGTACCGGAGACTCACAGATGACCGATCACTACGTCTCATAGCTGGGTTTGTCCAACTCAAACCTTATCTCGACTCGAATCCGACCAGATCTTTCTGAGTACATATTATCTGGCTAGCATCCAATGCTATATGGTCAGTGAGACCGAACTATCCACCGTGTCATATGCTAGTCTGATTGGTTGTGCTTCCACACAACTCTTTCGACTAGGGACTATTTAGAACAATCAACATACAATGCATAGTCTCACAAACAAATCACGTACTTGTTGATACACATCATTGATAATGTTCAAGGGCTATCTTTATTTATAAACACATAGGAAATATCATCATACATGATTGCCTTTAGGGCATATTTCAAAGATGATGCAGGTGGTCCTTGAAGATGTGGAGCGTGCGGAGGAGCATGTTTTGAATTTCAAGGGCTCCATCAAGGGTCGTCGAGTGCTCAACCGCAACAGGACACGTAGTCATTTGATAATGATTGCTAACTACTTTTCCCCCGACGCATTATTTGTTGACTATTTTTGTCGGTGTTTTCGAATGCGAGGGATTGTTTTCAATCGTTTGTACCATGGCGTCCGGTCATAGGATGACTACTTCATCCTGTAAAAGGATGTTATGGGAACGATTGACTTCTCTGGTTACCAAAAGTGCACGACTGCATTCCGAATGCTTGCATATGGCACGACCGCTGATTCGTGGGACAAGTACCTACAGATGTCTGAAAGCACCCGCGGAGATGCCCTGGTCAGGTTTGTAACTGCCGTGGTCGAGGTGTTCGGACCTCAATACCTAAAAGAACCAACTGTGACAGACAACGAGAGACTCTTGGCCATCTCAGAAGCAAGAGGATGGCTTGGTTTGCTTGGATCTATTGATTGCATGCATTGGAAAATGGAAGAATAGTCCGAAGACTTTGCAAGAGCAACATCAGGGGCATGTTAAGAAGCTCACCATCATTCTTGAAGCAGTTGCATCACAAGATTTTTGAATTTGGCACGCTTTCTTTGGCTTGTCAGGGTCTCACAATGACATCAATGTACTGCAACGATCGTCGTGTGAGCCTGACCGAAGAAAAATCTTCTTCTTGCCATTATACTGTCAGTGGATATGAATACAACATGTGTTACTATCTGATTGACGGTACCTATTCTTTACTAGGATACCTTTGTCAGCACGATCTCTAACCTAAAAGGCCAAAAAAGTCTCACTTTGCCCAATGCCAAGAAGTAGCAAGAAAGGATGTTAAGAGGGTATTTGGAGTTCAGCAATTCCGTTTTGCAGTTGTTTGTGGCCCTGCAAAACAATATGATCTCGAGACCTTGTGAGAGATGATGACATGATGTGTGATCTTGCACAACATGATCGTCGAGGATGGGGATGACGATGCTGCCGCATGTCTGAAATTTGAGAACATAGGTGATCATATCGAACTTTCGAAAACAGAATCCGGCCACATTTGAAGAGTTTATTCAAATGCATCAACAAATTTGGCATGGACAAACTCATGAGCAGCTAAATGAAGATTTGGTTGAGTATTAATGGGCGTTGAAAGGGAACAACAATGTTGAGATGTACTTTCTTTGTCTGGAAATACTTTTTATCTTAAAAATGAATAAAATAAATATATTTATAATTAAAATATGTCTAGATACATCCATTTTAGGACAAGTATTTCCGGATGGAGAAAGTAATATTTAAACTTTAATTTGCATGGTATGTATGGATGATTTGTGCTATTTACTATTCAAATTTTGAGAAATGCCATTCAATTTGTATGAATTTCGTCTAATTTGTTAAAATACGGGTTTAAATGCATGTGGTTACGATTGGATTGGATGACATTCCTCCGCATCCGTATTCGTAGATCGAGCCTTTGTCCGTGGACGGATGATGCATGAGAAAATTTAGAGAGATGCCCTAACAGAGAAGGAAAGGAGAAACTTTGAGGAGATGGCGTATGCCCGTGATCCACACTTAGCACACGGTGTCCGGCAGGCGGCATGCAGCAACGACGGCCGGGTCGAAACAGAACACCCCCGAGATCTGTGGCTCGCAGCACAGCCACCTTGGCTCATGCATGGGAACTCGGAGCCCGCAACGCAGACCGCACCCCACCAGACTGAACCGAACCGAACCGAACTCGACGGCCCAGCAGCGCCCGGCACGTCGCGCGCATGGCCGCCGGAGACGCGCGCGGGCGACGCGTTTCGGCGGCGGCCTCCTCCGTTCCGGGAGCAGTCCGGGCCGTTCCCACGTGTTAGCCGCGTTGGCGAGCGCGCGCGTTCCCGGCGTCGGCGTCGCCTTCTAGACCCGTCCGAGCCCCCGTACCTTTCGCGTGCCCCGCGGGCCGCGCGTCGCCACCTGTCTCCACGTAATCCGCCCAACCCAGTCAGTCCCAACGAGTTCGTCGCCCGAACACACCGCCATCGATCACGTGCGGAACGCGCGGACCAGCCAAACCGGTTGCACTCGCTCTCGCTACGAAGTGGGAAAAAAAAAATCTTCTGCTACTTTTCTTCAGGCTAAATGTAGCTTCAAGAAGGAAAAAAAATCATCTAAAAAATCTGCTGTCGCTGACGCGTGCGGCCTGCGCTTCGCGCCATGGAGGACACCATCATGACCGAGACAATCATGAAGAGATATCTGGATGACAGGATGAGGAGATATATGGATTATGGAGTAGTTCGTTCGGCCCGATTTGAATTGAATGAAGCTAAAACTGATGGATGGATCCCTCCGACGCGGAGCACAGTCACGCGGCACGGAGGCGGACAGGAACGGGCGCGCGTACCACCACGGAGACCTAACTAATTGCAACCACTAATCAAAAGTGACGGGTGATTAGGCAGCGATCACGGCACTGCTGATGCTAGCTGAAGTTGATGCGTCCCGCATTGCGGGTCCTCGTCACGCCACACCCACCACCGGCCAGACAACATTTCCAGCACCCACATGCGTGTGGCACTCTGGGTTCTGACACGTCGTGTCGTTTCTCCTGCACACTGTCGTCAAGTTAGTTTAGTATAAGTACTCGTACAAAGTATTTTTGTTCTCTGGCACAGTGGTAACTGCGTAGGAACTAATCCTAATGATAACAATCGGATCGGATGAGGGCGCTGCCTTGTGCCGCGCGGCGGTAACTCTGAGCCGGCGCGCGGGATCTTGGCCCGCTCCGGCGCGCGAATATCCCCATGCGATCGGCGTGGCCCCTTATCCCCGTGACAGTGACGTGGAGCCCCCCTATAGATTTTTATAAGCTCCCCGGGCGCTCTGTGGAGCTCAGCCATTCGCCCCCGGACATCGCGAGGCACGCACGCCGTATCAGTTCATACTCACGCACACGCGCAACGCAACGGTAGCATCGCTCGTGATAGCACTGCAACTTGGGTGGCACTTTGCCCTTGATCTCAGTCGACAGGGTAAGGGATTGGTCGAGTCACATAGCTTGTGAGCTATGGAGAGCTGCAGCTTGGTCGACACGGCCGCCGCCGCCGCCCTGTGCTCGACGCCGGGCGCTGGGCGCCGCCGCGGCCGCGCCGGGAGCGCCGCAAGATTCTTCAACTGCTCCAGCTCCTCCAAAGGTACGTGCGTAGTTTAACATTTGGAGATGATTGGCGTACAGTTTGAATCGCTTGAGCTCACTCGCTGTGTTTCGTTGCTGTTGTGCAGAGCACGGGGTGAGCGCGTCCTACTCTATCGGCCGGATGCTGAGCGGGGTGAGGTCGGCGGCGCGGAGGAAGCTGTTCAGGAGCGAGCCCGACTGGATGGGCGTCAACTGGCCGGACTCCACCGGCCTCCATTGGTGGACCGCTCTCGAGAACAACTTCGTGCTGGAGGCCTCCGAGGACGAGTACGGCGGGGTCGTCGTCGACGCCGACAAGCTGCCGTCCGACGAGGCCGCCTTCGCCGGGTCACTCGTGGCGTCCCTCTCCTACTGGAAGTCCGTGGTACGTCCACGGATCGAGAAACAGATACTGAAATGCATCAGCAACTCACTGTCACTCACTGGTTTCAGTTATTTACATGTGCTGTGATTCTCGTTTCAGGGAAAGAAAGGAGTGTGGCTCAAGTTGCCAGTGGATCGATCTGAGTTTGTTCCCATAGCAGTAAAGGTACAAACACTAGTCAATCAGTTTGTCTGAACTTATCGGGAAAAATTCAGTGGTTCACAGAACTGATGGCATGTCCCTAAATCTGTGTGCAGGAAGGATTCAAGTACCACCACGCGGAGGAGGCCTACTTGATGCTGACATACTGGATCCCCGACGAGCCGTCTCTGCTCCCAGCCAACGCTTCTCATCAGGTCGGCGTCGGTGGCTTCGTGATCAACGATCAAATGGAGGTAGCTCTCGCGCCCACAGTGCTAGTAATAGTGTCGGTCTGAAGGGATAATGACTGAAGAAGTTCGTGTGTCTAATGGCATTTCCCTGAACAAACCTGACAGGTCCTAGTGGTGCAAGAGAAGTACCGCGGCTGGGCGTTGGATGGCGTCTGGAAACTCCCCACGGGGTTCATTCAGGAGGTAAGGACGCACTGAAGATCATCGGCGATACAACCGTAGTACGCGATGTGCGTCGCTGTTACTGAAGCAACTGTTCTTCTTCCTCTTGCAGTCAGAAGAAATATATACGGGAGCTATCAGAGAGGTCCAGGAAGAAACAGGGGTAAGAAATCGCACATTTTGATACCCGTTCTCTGGGAATTTCTTCTGAGGTTTAGTGCTGATTTCTGAATGTATTGTTCTTCGTGGTGCTCTGTGCAGGTTGACACTGAATTCGTGGATGTGGTTGCCTTCAGGTAAACAATCAACCACCTCAGCGCAGCAACTCTGGGACCGTCGTAACTTACTCTGAACGTCGTCTCATTCACCACTCACCACTCTTGCCGTTTTACCATGACAGGCACGCGCACAACGTGGCGTTCCAGAAGTCCGACCTGTTCTTCATCTGCATGCTGAGGCCTCTGTCGAGCGCGATCAAGATCGACGAAACAGAGATCCAGGCAGCAAAGGTACACCATAAGAACTTCGGTTCAGAGTGTCTTGCTTCAGTTACTGAAGCGTCTACATATGTTGTGTGGTGCAGTGGATGCCGCTGGAGGAGTTCGTGAAGCAGCCGTTCATCCAGGAGGACCACATGTTCCAGAAGATCATGGACATCTGCATCCAGCGGCTGAGGAAGTGCTACTGCGGCCTGACGGCGCACAACGTCGTCTCCAAGTTCGACGGCAGGCAGTCCACCCTCTACTACAACGTGGGCGAACCCGAGGACGTCAACTGTGACGCTGCCTGACGGGTCGCCGGATATTTGGATCTGCGACCTCTCTACATTTTAGGCGTTGTGCGGTGCAAAGTCCCAGCATCAAGGCAGCTGGATTGGCCTCTGTATATATACGTGTAGAAAGAAAACTGTAATTAGACATGGGCGGGACGGGGTTAGCTCTGTGGTGTAGTAATATGTGTTGTTCGTCAGTGGACTGGCTTCATGGGTACGGGTGGTGGCAATTATCTAGAAGAAATGGCAATGATCTGGAAGGAATATTTTCTTTCGGGTTTCAGTGTATTGTTCAGTATTGCTAGAGAAAGTTCAGCTTCAAAGTAGATCTTTCACGAAGATGCAGAGAGGGTGGGGGGTTCGGAGTAGTTCTTGGCAAAGAGCGCATTCCCATCTAAGTTGCCGTTCAGGCCATTTTTGCTGGCTCGAGTAGACTGCAGTGTTTGCTGATCGCACCAGACCACATGTTTCTCCACGCTAGGCCTCAAATTAATAACTCCTCAAATACCCTTTGAGGTTTCGGCTAGGTGAGGTTAACCGCATCATTTTAAGGAGTTATAAAGGTGTTTAAGGGGTAAACAAGAGATGCTCTAAGGTTACCATGATACTCAAAAGCACATTGTTACCCACCACTACCAAAATAAACCTCTATGCCGACGGCCCGACAGCTACCGTCGGCAACATATACGTCGGCGTAGTTCGGGTAGCCGTCGGCATAGATGATATGCCGTCGGCATAGTTCGGCGTCAACGGCGTCCGATGGTACCGTCGTCAAAAATAGGATGAATCTATGCCGACGGCATCGCCGTCGGCATAGCTCAATTTAATTAATTAATTTTTAAAAAAAAAGAAAATTAAATTTTTTGAAGCTATGCCGACGGCATAGCTCAATTTAATTATTATTTTTTTCAAAAAAGGAAAAATCAATTAATTAAATATTATTTTTTCAGAAAAAAGAAAATTCAAATTTTTTTGAAGCTATGCCGACGGCATAGCTCAATTTAGTTAATTAATTATTTTCAAAAAAAATCATTTTTTTTATTTTGAATTATTTGACAATTTAATCTCTAATCACCTCTCCTCACTGTTTCAGAATTTAATCTCTATTCTCTAATGAGCACTCATTCCAAATCGTCTAACTTTCCGGTCGGTCACCCATCCTCTTACTACTCCAGCCCAAGCACGCTTAACTTTCAGGTTCTATTTTTTCTAGTTTCTAAGTCTGCACTTGTTGTTTTCTTAACAATCTTAAACTATCTATCCTCTTAACCCTTAGGTCTTGATGTCACATAATTTAATTTTTTCAATTCTAAACAATTATTAAAATAAACAAAATAAGTACTAATAATATTGAATTTCAATGAAAATAAAATAAGTAACAATATTATTTTATTAATTTTTTTGCCATTTATTCATTTAATATGAAATAATTAATATCTTTAAATCTGTAAATCAAAATTCGACAAATAATATATCCATTATCATCAGAAAAATGTGAGGAATCCAAATATGACATCATTTATTTATTTTTAAATAAACTTATTTTTTAAAAAATTTAAAATTATTATTTTTAAATTTTTTAAAATTATTATTTTTTACATTTTTTGATTTCAAATGGGCTGTCGGCATATGTTTGACGGCGTTCACTGGCTGTTAAAACCGTGGCGGCCGGGCCCGCATGGTTATGCTACGCCCACGGCCACCGTCGGCATAGGTGATGCTAATAAGTTGAGAGGCTTACGGCAAAAACAGGATGCACTTCGTGTACAAACTAGACCATCTGATTCGAAGTATCAAGCTTTCGGACGAAAACTCGTGTGTTACAAAGGCATTTTTTTAACTTATTTCAATTCTAGACTTTTTGTGCATTCAATATGCACCATTCAAATCTACATCCTCAAATTTCAACCCTTTCTAACTTCATTTGCTATTTTTCATGCATTTAATGATTTTTTTTTGACCTAAATGACCCTAGAATTGAAAAGCACTACAAATGAACTATGAAAATGTTGAAACTTGGCATGGTATCATCATTTCATCCACATAGGTTATGCTAAAAAGTTGAGAGGCTTACAGCAAAAACGGGATGCACTTCGTGTACAAACTGGACCATCTGATTCGAAGTATCAAGCTTTCGGACGAAAACTCGTCTGTTACAAAGGCATTTTTTTAACTTATTTCAATTCTAGACTTTTTGTGCATTCAATATGCACCATTCAAATCCACATCCTCCAATTTCAACCCTTTCTAACTTCATTTGCTATTTTTCATGCATTTAATGATTTTTTTGAGCTAAATGACCCTAAAATTGAAAAGCACTACAAATGAACTATGAAAATGTTGAAACTTGGCATGGTATCATCATTTCATCCACATGGGTTATGCTAAAAAGTTGAGAGGCTTACGGCAAAAACGGGATGCACTTCGTGTACAAACTGGACCATCTGATTCGAAGTATCAAGCTTTCGGACGAAAACTCGTCTGTTACAAAGGCATTTTTTAACTTATTTCAATTCTAGACTTTTTGTGCATTCAATATGCACCATTCAAATCCACATCCTCCAATTTCAACCCTTTCTAACTTCATTTGCTATTTTTCATGCATTTAATGATTTTTGTGAGCTAAATGACCCTAAAATTGAAAAGCACTACAAATGAACTATGAAAATGTTGAAACTTGGCATGGTATCATCATTTCATCCACATAGGTTATGCTAAAAAGTTGAGAGGCTAACGGCAAAAACAGGATGCACTTCGTGTACAAACTGGACCATCTGATTCGAAGTATCAAGCTTTCGGACGAAAACTCGTCTGTTACAAAGGCATTTTATTTTTTTTAACTTATTTAAATTCCAGAATTTTTGTGCATTCAATATGCACCATTCAAAGTCACATCCTCAAATTTCAACCCTTTCTAACTTCATTTGCTAGTTTTCATGCATTTAATGATTTTTTTGAGCTAAATGACCCTAAAATTGAAAAGCACTACAAATGAACTCTGAAAATGTTGAAACTTGGCATGATATCATCATTTCACCCACATAGGTTATGCTAAAAAGTTGAGAGGGTTACGGCAAAAACTGGATGCACTTCGTGTACAAACTAGACCATCTAATTCGAAGTATCAAGCTTTTGGACGAAAACTCATCTGTTACAAAGACATTTTATTTTTTTTAACTTATTTCAATTCCAGACTTTTTGTGCATTCAATATGCACCATTAAAATTTACATCCTAAAATTTCAACCCTTTCTAACTTGATTTGCTATTTTTCATGCATTTAATGATTTTTTTGAGCTAAATGACCCTGAAATTAAAATCCTAAGTTAAATTATTCTAAAAATAACCAAATAAATCTTACTGTGACAACAATCTAACACGTGACTAGGAGCAAAAAGAATTAAATTAAAAACTATTTGTAAACTCAAGTTATTCACAATCTAGGGTTTGAAGCAAATTTTAACAAAATCAAATTTAAACCATTAAAATTTGAAAAAAATGGCACAAACAGAAACTAGACAAAATTTTGAATCTAATGCAAAAAGAATCACTCAAAAACATCAAATATCTTAAAAGATATAAGCAATTTAAAACAGAAACTAAAAACAGAAACAAATGTAAAATTGACCGGGCTATGCCTACGGCATAGTCGTCGGCATAGCCTATTTAATTAAATTTTTTTAACAAAAAATTATAAAAAAACGAAAAAAAAGAAAATTCAATTTTTTTAAGCTATGCCGACGACATAGCCGTCGGCATAGCGAAATTTAATTAATTATTTTTTCAAAAAAAAGAAAATTCAATTTTTTTTGAAGCTATGCCGTCGGCGTAGATCTATTTAATTAATTTTTTTAAACAAAAAATTATAAAAGAATGGAAAAAAATGAACGTAGATTTGCCAACGGCATAGCCGTCGGCATAGCTCCCTGCCACGGCATCGATCCGCGACACTATGGGCCCGAAGCTATGCCGACGACATAATTGTCGGCATAGAGCCGGGCCCCACCATGCCATGGATCAATGACGTGGCGTAGAGAGGTATGCCGACGGCCGACGTTAGGGCCGTCGGCATATGTTTGACGGCGTTCATTGGCTGTTAAAACCGTGGTGGCCGGGCCCGCATGGTTATGCTACGCCGACGGCCTCCGTCGGCATAGGTGATGCTAAAAAGTTGAGAGGCTTATGGCAAAAACAGGATGCACTTCGTGTACAAACTGGACCATCTGATTCGAAGTATCAAGCTTTCGGACGAAAATTCGTCTGTTACAAAGGCATTTTTTTAACTTGTTTCAATTCTAGACTTTTTGTGCATTCAATATGCACCATTCAAATCCACATCCACAAATTTCAACCCTTTCTAACTTCATTTGCTATTTTTCATGCATTTAATGATTTTTTTGAGCTAAATGACCGTAAAATTGAAAAGCACTACAAATGAACTATGAAAATGTTGAAACTTGGCATTGTATCATCATTTCATCCACATAGGTTATGCTAAAAAGTTGAGAGGCTTACGGCAAAAACAGGATGCACTTCGTGTACAAACTGGACCATCTGATTCGAAGTATCAAGCTTTCGGACGAAAACTCGTCTGTTACAAAGACATTTTATATTTTTAACTTATTTCAATTCCAGAATTTTTGTGCATTCAATATGCACCATTCAAAGTCACATCCTCAAATTTCAACCCTTTCTAACTTCATTTGCTAGTTTTCATGCATTTAATGATTTTTTTGAGCTAAATGACCCTAAAATTGAAAAGCACTACAAATGAACTCTGAAAATGTTGAAACTTGGCATGGTATCATCATTTCATCCACATAGGTTATGCTAAAAAGTTCAGAGGCTTACGGCAAAAACAGGATGCACTTCGTGTACAAACTGGACCATCTGATTCGAAGTATCAAGCTTTCGGACGAAAACTCGTCTGTTACAAAGACATTATATATTTTTAACTTATTTCAATTCCAGAATTTTTGTGCATTCAATATGCACCATTCAAAGTCACATCCTCAAATTTCAACCCTTTCTAACTTCATTTGCTAGTTTCATGCATTTAATGATTTTTTTGAGCTAAATGACCCTAAAATTGAAAAGCACTACAAATGAACTCTGAAAATGTTGAAACTTGGCATGATATCATCATTTCACCCACATAGGTTATGCTAAAAAGTTGAGAGGGTTACGACAAAAACTGGATGCACTTCGTGTACAAACTAGACCATCTGATTCGAAGTATCAAGCTTTTGGACGAAAACTCGTCTGTTACAAAGACATTTTATTTTTTTTAACTTATTTCAATTCCAGAATTTTTGTGCATTCAATATGCACCATTCAAAGTTACATACTCAAATTTCAACCCTTTCTAACTTGATTTGCTATTTTTCATGCATTTTATGATTTTTTTGAGGTAAATGACCCTGAAATTAAAATCCTAATTTAAATTATTCTAAAAATAACCAAATAAATCTTACTGTGACAACAATATAACACGTGACTAGGAGCAATAAGAATTAAATTAAAAACTATTTGTAAACTCAAGTTATTCACAATCTAGGGTTTGAAGCAAATTTGAACAAATTCAAATTTAAACCATTCAAATTTGAAAAATAATGGCACAAACAGAAACTAGACAAAATTTTGAATCTAATGCAAAAAGAATCACTCAAAAACATCAAATATGTTAAAAGATATAAGCAATTTAAAACAGAAACTAAAAACAGAAAACAAATGTAAAATTGACCAGGCTATGCCGACGGCATAGCCTATTTAATTAATTTGTTTAAACAAAAAATTATAAAAAAACGAAAAAAAGAAAATTCAATTTTTAAGCTATGCCGACGGCATAGCCGTCGGCATAGCGAAATTTAATTAATTATTTTAAAAAAAAGAAAATTCAATTTTTTTGAAGCCATGCTCTATTTAATTAATTTTTTAAACAAAAAATTATAAAAGAACGGAAAAAAATGAACGTAGATTTGCCGACGGCATAGCCGTCGGCATAGCTCCCTGCCACGGCATCGATCCGCGACACGGTGGGCCCGAAGCTATGCCGACGGCATAACCGTCGGCATAGAGCTGGGCCCCACCGTGTCGTGGATCAATGACGTGGCGTAGAGAGGTATGCCGACGACCGACGTTAGGGCCGTCGGCATATGTTTGACGGCGTTCATTGGCTGTTAAAACCGTGGCGGCCGGGCCCGCATGGTTATGCTACGCCGACGGCCACCGTCGGCATAGACGGAGCTATGGCGACGACCTAGCTACGCCGACGGCCACCGTCGGCATAGACGGAGATATGCCGACGGCCTGGATACGCCGACGGTTGGCTATAGGCCATCGGCATACTGTCGTCTATGCCGACGGTGGCCGTCGACATAGACGAGGCCGTCGGCAGCGTCTGTTATTCTGGTAGTGCACAGAGCCCAAAATAAACACAAGTAGACACAATTAAAGTTGCATGCTCATATGCTAGCAAGAAAAAATAATAAAAGGAAGACATTATATACCAATAGTTGGGCACAAGACACCCAAAGTTTCCTTCCTTAGTGACACTTTCTCTTCTTTCTTTCCACTTTAGTAAGGCCTTGTGTCTTGGCGATGGGGCCGTCTAGGGGTATAAAAGGCGGCTTCTTTTTCTCGTCTCGTTGGTTGGGGTAGCAGCGTGTCTTGGATGCAGTGGTGTCAGGGTCCTAGATGTCGGGGCGGCGGCTTTGCTGGTGGTAGCGCGGTGCTTATGGACAGAGTCCATGGCTCGGTGTTGCCCGATGACCATGATCGTGTGGGCGGCGTGGTGGTCGGGGTGTGGCGTTCGGTGGCGGTGAGTATTGGTTGGGGTGAAAACCTGTTCTATGTTGAAGGCGTCGTCGCAACTCTCATTGTTCGCCGTGTTGCTCTAGGGAAAACTTCGATCCTCGGATCGGACGGTGGCGACGCTCCGGTGCCGTAACCTTCCTGAAGGCGTCACCTTGAAGCCCACGATTCGTCGTATGTGGCTTTATCTCTTTGCGATGGTATGTTCACGGTTGAGTATTCTGGTGGCTCTTGTAGTACTAGGAGTGGTGTTGCTGCGCTCAGCACTTATGTATCTTGACTTGGTGTGTGCGTGTGTTGTGATGACATGCGTCTTGTATCGGAATGTTGATGATGGTTTCTTCATATATTAAAGCGGGGCGAAAGCTTTTTTCGGTACCTTAGCAAGCCCCGGTGGGTCCAATTTCTCTCAAACACCTCATGTTGTTTCATGTAAAGCCCTGGTGAGCCGAACTCCTCTCAAACACTCATTTTTTCCTGGATTAAATCCTCTGAAACACATCCTATTTCTCTTCTTTCATGGCTTCCTTCGTGGTAGGGTCGGCCCATAGGCCGGGCAAAGAGTGCGGCCTTCCTGGACCCCAAAGGAGGAGAGCCCCAAATATTAAACATGGTAGTAACCCCTATACTGTTATTTATTAAGTTCAAAGATTATTACATATGTGTAAAATAAAATCTTGAATCTGCAGGAGCAAATCTACATCACATGAAAATAACAATCAATCTAACGTATGGTGAATTTTGTTAGCCTTCTAGTCTCTCCCTCTGATAGACGTTCAACAGGTTGTCCTGAAATCTATGTAAATAATTTTTCATGCTTAATCCGTTCAGAACTTTTTATTTTAGAAATTGGCATTAGCTTCTGTATACATAAGATGCAATCAAACATCTAGATGAGAATACATAATAAACAAACTGTATGTAAGCATAATTGAATTGGCGGTATGTTTATGTCTATATGTTATTTGTGTTATTTTAGTACCATGCATATGTTGAACTTATTATCGAATCTAACTTGTGACACATTTCGAAACGGTGTAATTTATACTCTACAAGGTTCTGTAAATATGCATGTCTAATAATACACTAAAAATTAATATTAAAATATTAGTTACGCATTATTATTTAGAAACCTCTAACATGATATTTAATGAAACTAAACTATATATAAAATATGCACATACATACAAACGCATGCACTATATTATTTATAGAGTTGTCACAAAAATAATCCAAAGATAACTTATGTTATATCATTTAATTTAAATTTAGCATAAACAAATTGAATAGTGATCTACATTACAAATGATAAGTGACAATAAAGAAAAATTGGTTATTATAACAATTAAATTATGTGTTTAACTATACCAACTAGTAGAATGCCCGTGCATTGCTACGGGCTAAGTGCATATAAATAAATCGGATAAATAATTTAGATTGTCTTTCAGTCACAGTTTATTTCATCCTCACACGTTCACATGTGTTTGGACATCAAACAGGCGTCTAGCCGACTCCCTAAAATTTAACCGTCCGGACAGTCTGGTTCCCCGAAATGTGATTTCTCGGACTATCCATTATGTTATCTCCAACTTGTGATTTCAACACAAAAAAAGACCCCACGATGCACCCTTTACTTTTCCTGTTAGACCCTCCCCTTCCTGCTTGATTTCCCGTTGCAGTAGGACATTTTCTCACTCGAGCTCTCTCCTTTAAACCGGATGATGCCCACCTCACCTTCATCATGGCTCCCTTTCTCCTTCACATCGTACTTCCTCGCGAACCGCCAAAGAGGAGTCTCCCCGCCAACTGCCTAGCTCTCTATCCTACCCCCCCAAGGACCTTTTCTCCAAAAAGCAGTCAGGACATCACCGACATCCTAGCCGAAGAATCTAGTTCATATGAAGTTGTAATCTTGTCACTGGAAATCCTTTATGATTTGATCTCTAGTTGAGAAAGCTACTTTGAAGTGTTGAAATCATCGCATTATGTTAGCAACTTCAGTTTGCATGGTTGTGCCAAAAAGATCTTTATAGAGAGGTACATGCATATAACATAAAGTTTCTTGCAAAAAAAACATAAAGTTAATGTGTTCATAGATCTTCTAAGTTCGAACCACTATGTAGAAAAAACTATGAGGTGCTAATTTGTAGTCCTCCCTTACTGCCCAAAGCAAGATTCCTGTCATGTTTTTCCTGTCTACTCTATGCAATATGTTGTTCCCTGGATGAAAGCTGTGGGTTTTTATGTTATATTCTTCAGAAACTAACATGATTATGGTTAATACAGAGGTCATACATCCCATGATTCTGGTATTTACTGATTTTTCACATCACCACTCTTATGTTTGGTTCTCACACAATTGCGTCACATCACTTATACTCAATGATCAATTGTATGTCCAGTCCTGCTAGTTAGTTTCTCGTGAGTTGCAACGTGAAAATGTATTTATTCACTCAACAATAATCCCCTGCTCCTCTTCTTCATTCTGCGCCCACTATCTTCACCATATAAATCCAAACTCAACACCTCTCTTAGTGGCACATCCATCTCTCAACCACATAGAGCACTATGATTTTCATTTACCTCTCCCTCACTCCCTTCCTCCCACCTTCCTCCGTCAAACACTAACCAGAAAAAGAACCAATGCTTAAAACACTTATGCAAATTAGACAGAAGAGATTGGTGCTCGAAATGATGATGCAAACAAGAGAAACTGAGAGTACATAGTATCAATATGCTCTCATCGTAAATAGTAGTAGCAACGTAGCATTAGTTGCAACCACCATCTGGCTTGGTTCTCTCCATAACATAATATATACCGTAAGACTTAGGTTTAAAACTCTCAGTTCAAACAGAATTTTCATAACTGCAATCAGATGGACCCACTCCCATACATATAGGCAAGGACCAAAGCTACAAACATGCAAGTTTTAAAATGCAATTAGGATCTTCATGCACATCAACCACTTCTTCATCTCCCCAATGGTACATCCAGCCCACAATCTTCCAAATCTCCTAAATAACAAAGTTATGTCAAGCGCCAAATCAACATGTTTTTTACATTACAAAATATGCATAAAATCAACATCTTGAAAACTTGGCATCAAGAAAAAAATGTATTTTTTTATTGGAGTATAGCTAGTACAGTTGTAGCAAGATCATACCTTTGGAAATGTATATTTTTAGTGCTTACAAATTCAAACTTGACTCTGGTTCAAAGTAAGATTTTCATGCAAACAACTTTGATGATGCAATACAAGCATGTTGCTGAAGAAATTCTACTTAAACTTCAGAAGCATTTCCTAATAGGGCCTATCATGTCCTAGAAAGGACTCATTGCATATGTCAAAATATGCAGATACAAACATTGGTGTACGATGATTGCATACCTTCTCTGTAGCAAAATAAATATATCCACTCGATCACACTTCTGAGCTCCTTCCTCCCATTTGTCCCAGTAAGCTGGCAATTGAAAAGTCACACGATTTACAATAGCAAAGACTAAAAAAGTACTTGACATAACTCAACATATGTAACCGAACATGTAAGTGCTTGATCGGAGCACATACTTTGAAAAAGACAAACTCCAATGCAACATTTATGGACTAATCATCGTGTTTTTGTTCAAAGCGTTCTATCATAGAATTCAACATTCTCCCTAGGGACACTATTATCATTTATGCCACATTCCCCATATAATACCTCCTCATCAGTCGCTCAAGTACGTTGAAACACTATATTACCATCTGCTTCGAGGGCATTACTTAAGGAAAGTGCCACAACCTTTATGATGATATCATGAACTGAAAAGGGTCACTTTGGTTAGCCAATTAACTTACGAACAAACATAATAAATTCTCGTTCTGTAAAACCCATTAGTAGCAGAGCTATGACTGGGCCAAACCAGGCCATGGCCTGCCCAACCAAGTAAGAATTCAGTGTAGAATGGAGTTGACTTAGAGTTCTGGGAGCAAAATTTCAGGCATATTTTTGAGTCAGCTCATTTTCGCCCGCCCAATGAAGCGTGTGTAGTTCCTCCACTGCAACCCATCTAATTTTTTTGATGTCACTTGCACAATGGTTGCTATTGGTGCTCCCTTATTAACCTCACGTCGAGAACAATAAAATAGTGTAATTGTTGTTTCGGTAATCAACCAAGTAGTTGAGCGTAAAAGGCAAAATGAAATCATAGGGTCACTGGCAATTGTAAAAAAGCACGCAACGCCAAGTGACTGAAGCATGTGTCGGTTGATCTCACTACAAAATAAATACCGATCACCGTAATTGACTATCAGGTATCGAGTTTCATGCATGAAGTTGACAACATTTTTATGAGCTGAACTGAGAAATAACAAGATAACATAATTAGAAGTGCCATTTTCATGCATTTAATTTCTAAAAATATAACAAATTGATGTACAGATGATTGGTTCCAAGAGATAGCATATCAGAACTGCACACATGAATAATATGTTGGGAGACGTAGTAGTAAATCAAAATTTTCTACGCGTTCACCAAGATCTATCTATGGAGAAACCAACAACGAGAGGGAAGAGATTGCATCTTCATACCTTTGAAGATCGCTAAACGGAAGCGTTACAAGAATGCGGTTGGTGGAGTCGTACTCGTAGCGATTCAGATCACGGTGGACTCCGATCTTAGCGCCGAACAACGGCGCCTCCGCGTTCAACACATGTGTAGCCCGGTGACGTCTCCTATGCCTTGATCCAGTAAGGAGGGAGGAGAGGTTGAGGGAGAGCTCCGGCAACACGACAGCATGGTGACGGTGGAGCAGCATGGTCTCCGGCAGGGCTTCGCCAAGCACCGCAGAGAACGAGGAAGAGGAGGGGTAGGGCTGCGTCGAGAGAGGAAGAAACCGTGTGTCCGGCAGCCCCAAAACCCTCCACTATATATAGGAGGAGGGGGAGGGAGGGCACAGCCCTAGGTTCCACCCTAGGAGTTGCGGACGGTGCTAGATGGCCTTTGGCCGGCGGCCAAGAGGGGAGAGGGGGAGGGCGCAGCCCTAGTGGGCCTTAGGACCATCTGGGTCTAAGGTTTCCCCTCCCTCCCACCTTTCCTGTGCCTTGGGCCAGGGTGGAGGGCGCACCAGCCCACTCTGGGGCTGGTCCCTTCCACTCTCGTCCCACACAGCCCTCTGGGGCTGGTGGCCCCACTTGGTGGACCCCCGTAACCCTTCCGGTGCTCCCGGTACGTTACCAGTAATTCCCGAAACACTTCCGGTGGCCAAATCCTCACTTCCTATATATATCAATCTTTGTCTCCGGACCATTCCGGAACTCCTCATGACGTCTGAGATCTCATCCGGGACTCCGAACAACCTTCGGTAACCACATACACTATTTCCCTATAACCCTAGCGTCATCGAACCTTAAGTGTGTAGACCCTACGGGTTCGGGAGACACATAGACATGATCGAGACACCTCTCCGGTCAATAACCAACAACGGGATCTGGATAGCCATGTTGGCTCCTACATGCTCCACGATGATCTCATCAGATGAACCACGATGCCGGGGATTCAATCAATCCCGTATACAATTCCCTTTGTCTACCGGTATGATACTTGCCCGAGATTCGATCGTCGGTATCCCTATACCTTGTTCAATCATGTTACCGGCAAGTCTCTTTACTCATTCCGTAATACATCATCCCGTGGCTAACTCCTTAGTCACATTGAGCTCATTATGATGATGTCTTACCTAGTGGGCCCAGAGATACCTGTCCGTCATACGGAGTGACAAATTCCAGTCTCGATTCGTGCCAACCCAACAGACACTTTCGGAGATACCCGTAGTGCACCTTTATAGCCACCCAATTACGTTGTGACATTTGGCACACCCAAAGCATTCCTACGGTATTCGGGAGTTGCAGAATCTCATGGTCTAAGGAAACGATACTTGACATTGGAAAAGCTTTAGAAGACGAACTACACGATCTTGTGCTATGCTTAGGATTGGGTCTTGTCCATCACATCATTCTCCTAATGATGTGATCCCGTTATCAACGACATACAATGTCCATGGTCATGAAACCGTGACCATCTATTTGTTGGAAATATGCCCTAGAGGCAATAATAAATTAGTTATTATCATATTTCCTTGTTCATGATAATTGTTTATTATCCATGCTATAATTGCATTGATCGGAGACTTAAATGCATGTGTGGATACATAGACAAAACCATGTCCCTAGTATGCCTCTAATGGACTAGCTCGTTGATCAAAGGATGGTTAAGGTTTCCTAGCCATGGACATGAGATGTCATTTGATAACGGGATCACATCATTAGGAGAGTGATGTGATGGATAAGACCCAAACTACAAACATAGCATATGATCGTGTCAGTTTATTGCTACTGTTTTCTGCATGTCAAGTATATGTTCCTATGACCATGAGATCATGCAACTCACAGATATCGGAGGAGTTCCTTGTGTGTATCAAATGTCGCAACGTAACTGGGTGACTATAAAGGTGCTCTACAGGTATCTCCGATGGTGTCTGTTGAGTTGGCATGGATCGGGACTGGGATTTGTTACTCCGTGTGACGGAGAGGTATCTCAGGGCCCACTCGGTAATACAACATCACAACTGTTGGAAATATGCCCTAGAGGCAATAATAAATTGGTTATTATTGTATTTCCTGATTCATGATAATTGTCTATTGTTCATGCTATAATTGTGTTAACCGGAAACCGTAATACATGTGTGAATACATAGACCACAACGTGTCCCTAGTGAGCCTCTAGTTGGCTAGCTCGTTGATCAATAGATGGTCTCGGTTTCATGACCATGGACATTGGATGTCGTTGATAACGGGATCACATCATTAGGAGAATGATGTGATGGACAAGACTCAATCCTAAGCATAGCACAAGATCGTGTAGTTCGTTTGCTAAAGCTTTTCAATGTCAAGTGTCATTTCCTTAGACCATGAGATTGTGTAACTCCCGGATACCGTAGGAATGCTTTGGGTGTGCCAAATGTCACAACGTAACTGGGTGGCTATAAAGGTACGCTACGGGTATCTCCGAAAGTGTCTGTTGGGTTGACACGAATCGAGACTGGGATTTGTCACTCCGTGTGACGGAGAGGTATCTCTGGGCCCACTCGGTAAGACATCATCATTATGAGCTCAATGTGACTAAGGAGTTAGTCACGGGATGATGTATTACGGAACGAGTAAAGAGACTTGCCAGTAACGAGATTGAACAAGGTATGCGGATACCGACGATCGAATCTCGGGCAAGTACCATACCGATAGACAAAGGGAATTGTATACGGGATTGATTGAATCCTTGACATCGGGGTTCATCCGATGAGATCATCATGGAGTACGTGGGAGCCAACATGGGTATCCAGATCCCGCTGTTGGTTATTGGCCGGAGAGGTGTCTCGGGCATGTCTACGTGTCTCCCGAACCCGTAGGGTCTACACACTTAAGGTTCGATGACGCTAGGGTTATAGGGAAAAGGTATACGTGATTACCGAAGGTTGTTCGGAGTCCCGGATGAGATCCTGGACGTCACGAGGAGCTCCGGAATGGTCCGGAGGTAAAGATTGATATATAGGAAGTCCAGTTTTGGTCACCGGAAAGTTTTCGGGCTCATCGGTATTGTACCGGGAGTGCCGGGAGGGTGCCGGAGGACCCCCGGGAGGGGGTGACGACCAAAGGACCTCATGGGCCCTTAGAGGAGGTGTGCCAGCCCATATTGGGCCAGCCAATACCTTCTAGAAAGGGCCCATGCGCCAGGGATCTGGAGATAAGGGCTAAGGGAATTTAAAAGGAGGAGATCCACCTCCTGTGTGGGAGGTAGACTCTTCCCCTAGTTCGGCCGAAGCTCCCTCCTTGGAGGAGGGGCTAGGTCAGCCCTCCCTCTCCCTTCCTCCTATATATACTCAAGGTTTGGGGCTGGTTTGAGACGACGAACTCTTTCTCTCTCGCTGCAGCCCTATTCTGCTTCTTCCTCCTCCGCAGTGCTTAGGCGAAGCCCTGCCGGGATACCTTGCTACTCCACCACCACCACGCCGTCGTGCTGCTGCTGGAGCTCTTCCCCAACCTCTCATTCCTCCTTGCTGGATCAAGGCATAGGAGACGTCACCGGGCTGCACGTGTGTTGAACGCGGAGGTGCCGTCCGTTCGGCACTTGATCGGATCTATCGCGATCTGAATCGTTGCGAGTACGACTCCATCAACCGCGTTCTTGTAACGCTTCCGCTTAGCGATCTTCAAAGGTATGAAGATCCAATCTCTCCCCACTCGTTTTCTGGTTTCTCCATAGATAGATCTTGGTGACACGTAGGAAAATTTTGATTTACTACTACGTCTCCCAACAGTGGCATCATGAGCTAGGTCTATGCGTAGAATCTATGCACGAGTAGAACACAAAGCAGTTGTGGGCGTCGATTTTGTTAATATGCTTGCCGTTACTAGTCTTATCTTGATTCGACGGTATTGTGGGATGAAGCGGCCCGGACCAACCTTACACGTACGCTTACGTGAGACCGGTTCCACCGCCTGACATGCACCAGTTGCATAAGGTGGCTAGCGGGTGTCTGTCTCTCCCTCCTTAGTCGGATTGGATTCGATGAAAAGGGTCCTTATGAAGGGTAAATAGCAATTGGCATATCATGTTGTGGTTTTGGCGTAGGTAAGAAACGTTCTTGCTAGAAACCTATAGCAACCACGTAAAAACTTGCAACTACAAATTAGAGAACGTCTAACTTGTTTTTGCAGCATATGCCTTGTGATGTGATATGGCCAGAAGGATGTGATGTGATGCATTGTGATGTATGAGATTGATCATGTTCTTGTAATAGGGTTCACGACTTGCATGTCGATGACTATGACAACCGGCAGGAGCCATAGGAGTTGTCTTATTTATTGTATGACCTGCGAGTCAATCACAAACGCCATGTAATTACTTTACTTTATTGCTAAGCGTTAGCCATAGCAGTAGAAGTAATAGTTGGCGAGACAACCTCATGAAGACACAATGGTGGAGATCATGATGATGGAGATCATGGTGTCATGCCGGTGACAATGATGATCATGGTGCCCCGAAGATGGAGATCATAGGAGCAAGATGATATTGGCCATATCATGTCACTATATTGATTGCATGTGATGTTTATCATGTTTACATCTTATTTGCTTAAAACGACGGTAGTAAATAAGATGATCTCTCAATAAAATTTCAAGAGAAGTGTTCACCCTAACTGTGCACCGTTGCTAAGGATCGTTGTTCCGAAGCACCACGTGATGATCGGGTGTGATAGGTTCTAACGTTCGCATACAACGGGTGTAAGCCAGATTTACACACGCGAAACACTTAGGTTGACTTGACGAGCCTAGCATGTACAGACATGGCCTCGGAACACGGAAGACCGAAAGGTCGAACATGAGTCGTATAGAAGATACGATCAACATGGAGATGTTCACCATGGATGACTAGTCCGTCTCACGTGATGACCGGACACGGGCTAGTTGACATGGATCATGTGTCACTTAGATGACTAGAGAGATGTCTATCTGAGTGGGAGTTCATTGAATAATTTGATTATGTGAACTCGATTATCATGAACTTAGTCTAAAATTGCCTTTAATATCTATATTGTAGATCCAATGGCCAACGCAAATGTCAACCTCAATTTCAACGCGTTCCTAGAGAAAACCAAGCTGAAAGATGATGGAAGCAACTATACGGACTGGGTCCGTGGCTTGAGGATCATCCTCATAGCTTCCAAGAGATTGTATGTCCTTGATGCACCGCTAGGTGACCCACCCATTCTCCCAGCGGACCAAGACGTTACGAACGCTTGGCAGTCACGCTGCGATGATTACTCCCTTGTTCAGTGCGGCATGCTTTACAGTTTAGAATCGGGGCTCCAAAAGCGTTTTGAGCAACACGGAGCATATGAGATGTTCCAAGAGCTGAAACTGGTTTTCCAAGCTCATGCCCGAGTCGAGAGATATGACATCTTTGACAAGTTCTTCAGTTGTAAGATGGAGGAGAACAGTTCTGTTAGTGAGCACATCCTCAAGATGTCTGGGCTTCACAACCGCTTGACTCAGCTGGGAGTTAATCTCCCGGATGACTCAGTCATTGACAGAATCCTCCAGTCGCTTCCATCTAGCTACAAAAGCTTTGTGATGAACTACAACATGCAGGGGATGGAGAAGTCCATTCCTGAGTTGTACTCGATGCTCAAATCAGCAGAGGTCGAGATCAGAAAGGAGCATCAAGTGTTGATGGTAAACAAGACCACTAGTTTCAAGAAAGGCAAGGGTAAGAAGAACTTCAAGAAGGACGGCAAAGCTGTTGCCGCGCCCGGTAAGCAAGTTGCCGGGAAGAAGAAGAACAAGAATGGACCCAAGCCTGAGACTGAGTGTTTCTATTGTAAGGGTACCGGTCACTGGAAGCGGAACTGCCCCAAGTACTTAGCGGATAAGAAGGTCGGCAACGTTAAAGGTATATGTGATATACTTGTTATTGATGTGTACCTAACCAGCGCTCGTAGTAGCTCCTGGGTATTTGATACCGGTGCAGTTGCTCACATTTGTAACTCCAAGCAGGAGCAGCGGAATAAGCAAAGGTTGGCAAAGGAGGAGGTGACGATGCGCGTCGGGAATGGTTCCAAGGTCGATGTGATCGCCGTCGGCACGCTACCTCTACATCTACCTTCGGGATTAGTTTTAAACCTTAATAATTGTTATTTAGTACCAGCTTTGAGCATGAACATTGTATCTGGATCTCGCTTGATACGAGATGGCTACTCTTTTAAATCCGAGAATAATGGTTGTTCTATTTATATGAGAGAAATGTTCTATGCTCATGCCCCGCTGGTCAATGGTTTATTTTTGATGAATCTCGAACGTGATGTTACACATGTCCATAGTGTGAGTACCAAAAAGTGTAAAGTTGATAACGATAGTCCCACTTACATGTGGCACTGCCGTCTTGGCCATATTGGTGTCAAACGCATGAAGAAGCTCCATGCTGATGGACTTTTGGAGTCACTTGATTTCGAATCATTTGACACATGCGAACCATGCCTCATGGGCAAGATGACCAAAACTCCGTTCTCCGGAACAATGGAGCGAGCAACTGACTTGTTGGAGATAATACATACCGATGTATGCGGTCCAATGAGTGTCGAGGCTCGCGGTGGCTACCGTTATGTTCTCACCCTCACTGATGACTTGAGCAGATATGGGTATGTCTACTTAATGAAACACAAGTCTGAAACCTTTGAAAGGTTCAAGGAATTTCAGAGTGAGGTCGAGAATCAACGTGACAGGAAAATAAAATGCCTACGATCTGATCGTGGCGGAGAATATTTAAGTCACGAGTTTGACACGCACCTTAGGAAATGTGGAATTGTTTCACAGCTCACGCCGCCAGGCACACCTCAGCGAAATGGTGTGTCTGAACGTCGTAATCGCACTCTATTGGATATGGTGCGATCTATGATGTCTCTTACCGACTTACCGCTATCATTTTGGGGATATGCATTAGAGACTGCCGCGTTCACTTTAAATAGGGCACCGTCTAAATCCATTGAGACGACACCATATGAATTATGGTTTGGAAAGAAACCTAAGCTGTCGTTTCTAAAAGTTTGGGGTTGCGATGCTTATGTGAAGAAACTTCAACCTGAGAAGCTCGAACCCAAAGCGGAAAAGTGCGTCTTCATAGGATATCCCAAAGAGACTATTGGGTATACCTTCTACCTACGATCCGAAGGCAAAGTCTTTGTTGCCAAGAATGGATCCTTTCTTGAGAAAGAGTTTCTCTCGAAAGAAGTAAGTGGGAGGAAAATAGAACTTGATGAGGTAATTGTACCTCCACTCGAACCGGAGAGTAGCGCAGCACAGGAAGTTGTTTCTGTGGAGCCTACACCGGCTAGAGAGGAAGTTAATAATGATGATCATGAAACTTCAGATCAAGTTGCTATTCGAAGGTCCACTAGGACACGTTCCGCACCAGAGTGGTACGACAATCCTGTCCTAGAGATCATGTTGTTGGACAACGGTGAACCTTCGAACTATGAAGAAGCGATGGCGGGCCCGGATTCCGACAAATGGCTTGAGGCCATGAAATCCGAGATAGGATCCATGTATGAGAACAAAGTATGGACTTTGGTGGACTTGCCTGATGATAAGCGAGCCATTGAAAATAAATGGATCTTTAAGAAGAAGACTGACGCAGACAGTAATGTGACCGCCTATAAAGCTCGGCTTGTCGCTAAGGGTTATCGACAAGTTCAAGGAGTTGACTACGATGAGACATTCTCACCCGTAGCGATGCTAAAGTCTGTCCGAATCATGTTAGCAGTTGCCGCATTTTATGATTATGAGATCTGGCAAATGGACGTCAAAATGACATTCCTTAATGGCTTCCTCAAGGAAGAACTGTATATGATGCAGCCGGAAGGTTTTGTTGATCCTAAAGATGCTAACAAGGTATGCAAGCTCCAGCGCTCCATCTATGGGCTGGTGCAAGCATCTCGGAGTTGGAACATTCGCTTTAATGAGGTGATTAAAGCGTTTGGGTTTGTACAGGTTTATGGAGAACCCTGTATTTACAAGAAAGTGAGTGGGAGCTCTATAGCATTTCTTATACTGTATGTGGATGACATGCTGATAATGGGAAATAATATAGAACTCTTGGAAAGTATCAAGGCCTACTTGAATAAGTGTTTTTAAATGAAGGACCTTGGAGAAGCTGCTTACATATTAGGTATTAAGATCTATAGAGATAGATCAAAACACCTCATTGGTCTTTCACAAAGCACATACCTTGAAAAGATATTGAAGAAGTTCAATATGGATCAGTCCAAGAAGGGGTTCTTGCTCGTGTTGCAAGGTGTGAGATTGAGTACGACTCAATGCCCGACCACGGCAAAGGATAGAGAAGAGATGAGTGCCATCCCCTATGCTTCAGCCATAGGCTCTATCATGTATGCCATGCTGTGTACCAGACCTGATGTGAACCTTGCCATAAGTTTGGTAGGGAGGTACCAAAGTGATCCTGGAGCGGAACACTGGACAGCGGTCAAGAATATCCTGAAGTACCTGAAAAGGACAAAGGACATGTTTCTCGTTTATGGAGGTGCCGAAGAGCTCGTCGTAAAGGGTTACGTCGATGCTAGCTTCGACACAGATCCGGACAACTCCAAGTCGCAAACCGGATACGTGTATATTTTGAATGGAGGGGCAGTGAGCTGGAGCAGCAGCAAGCAAAGCGTCGTGGCAGCATCTACATGTGAAGCGGAGTACATAGCTGCTTCGGAAGCAGCAAAGGAGGGAGTCTGGATGAAGGAGTTCATCACCGACCTAGGAGTGATTCCGAATGCGTCGGGCCCGATGACTCTACTCTGTGACAACACTGGAGCTATTGCCCTTGCGAAGGAGCCCAGGTTTCACAAGAAGACAAGACACATCAAGCGCCGCTTCAACTCCATCCGTGATTACATTCAGGAGGGAGACATAGATATTTGTAAAGTGCATACGGATCTGAATGTCGCAGATCCGTTGACTAAACCTCTCTCACGAGCAAAACATGATCAACACCAGAATGCTATGGGTGTTCGATTCATCACAATGTAACTAGATTATTGACTCTAGTGCAAGTGGGAGACTGTTGGAAATATGCCCTAGAGGCAATAATAAATTGGTTATTATTGTATTTCCTGATTCATGATAATTGTCTATTGTTCATGCTATAATTGTGTTAACCGGAAACCGTAATACATGTGTGAATACATAGACCACAACGTGTCCCTAGTGAGCCTCTAGTTGGCTAGCTCGTTGATCAATAGATGGTCTCGGTTTCATGACCATGGACATTGGATGTCGTTGATAACGGGATCACATCATTAGGAGAATGATGTGATGGACAAGACTCAATCCTAAGCATAGCACAAGATCGTGTAGTTCGTTTGCTAAAGCTTTTCAATGTCAAGTGTCATTTCCTTAGACCATGAGATTGTGTAACTCCCGGATACCGTAGGAATGCTTTGGGTGTGCCAAACGTCACAACGTAACTGGGTGGCTATAAAGGTACGCTACGGGTATCTCCGAAAGTGTCTGTTGGGTTGACACGAATCGAGACTGGGATTTGTCACTCCGTGTGACGGAGAGGTATCTCTGGGCCCACTCGGTAAGACATCATCATTATGAGCTCAATGTGACTAAGGAGTTAGTCACGGGATGATGTATTACAGAACGAGTAAAGAGACTTGCCAGTAACGAGATTGAACAAGGTATGCGGATACCGACGATCGAATCTCGGGCAAGTACCATACCGATAGACAAAGGGAATTGTATACGGGATTGATTGAATCCTTGACATCGGGGTTCATCCGATGAGATCATCATGGAGTACGTGGGAGCCAACATGGGTATCCAGATCCCGCTGTTGGTTATTGGCCGGAGAGGTGTCTCGGGCATGTCTACGTGTCTCCCGAACCCGTAGGGTCTACACACTTAAGGTTCGATGACGCTAGGGTTATAGGGAAAAGGTATACGTGATTACCGAAGGTTGTTCGGAGTCCCGGATGAGATCCTGGACGTCACGAGGAGCTCCGGAATGGTCCGGAGGTAAAGATTGATATATAGGAAGTCCAGTTTTGGTCACCGGAAAGTTTTCGGGCTCATCGGTATTGTACCGGGAGTGCCGGGAGGGTGCCGGAGGACCCCCGGGAGGGGGTGACGACCAAAGGACCTCATGGGCCCTTAGAGGAGGTGTGCCAGCCCATATTGGGCCAGCCAATACCTTCTAGAAAGGGCCCATGCGCCAGCGATCTGGAGATAAGGGCTAAGGGAATTTAAAAGGAGGAGATCCACCTCCTGTGTGGGAGGTAGACTCTTCCCCTAGTTCGGCCGAAGCTCCCTCCTTGGAGGAGGGGCTAGGTCAGCCCTCCCTCTCCCTTCCTCCTATATATACTCAAGGTTTGGGGCTGGTTTGAGACGACGAACTCTTTCTCTCTTGCTGCAGCCCTATTCTGCTTCTTCCTCCTCCGCAGTGCTTAGGCGAAGCCCTGCCGGGATACCTTGCTACTCCACCACCACCACGCCGTCGTGCTGCTGCTGGAGCTCTTCCCCAACCTCTCCTTCCTCCTTGCTGGATCAAGGCATAGGAGACGTCACCGGGCTGCACGTGTGTTGAACGCGGAGGTGCCGTCCGTTCGGCACTTGATCGGATCTACCGCGATCTGAATCGCTGCGAGTACAACTCCATCAACCGCGTTCTTGAACGCTTCCGCTTAGCGATCTTCAAAGGTATGAAGATCCAATCTCTCCCCACTCGTTTGCTGGTTTCTCCATAGATAGATCTTGGTGACACGTAGGAAAATTTTGATTTACTACTACGTCTCCCAACAACAACAAGCCTTGCAAGCAATGTGGCTCAGTGTTAGTCACGGGACCTTGTATTACGGAACGAGTAAAGAGATTTGCCAGTAATGAGGTTGAACTAGGTATGGAGATACCGACGATCGAATCTCGGGAAGGTAACATACCGAAGAACAAAAGGAACGTTATACGGGATTAACTGAATCCTTGACATAGAGGTTTGACCGATAAAGATCTTCGTAGAATATGTAGGAACCAATGTGGACGTCCAGGTCCCGCCATTGGTTATTGACCGTAGAGGTGTCTCGGTCATGTCTACATAGTTCTCGAACCCGCAGGGTCTGCACACTTAAGGTTTGGTGACGTTTCGGTAGTGTAGAGTTGTGTATGGTGGTGACCGAAGGTTTTTCGGAGTCCCGGATGAGATCCCGGACATCACGAGGAGCTCCGGAATGGCTCAGAGGTAAAGATTCGTATATAGGAAGTCCCAGTTTGGTCGCCGGAAAAGTTTCGGGCTCATCGGTAGTGTACCGGGGGACCTCCGGGAGGGGTATTTCGACCCCAAAAGGTCCATGGGCTGTGGGAGAATAATAACCAGCCCTTATTGGTCTGGAAAAACAGCCACACCAAGGCCCATGGCGCAGGAGGCAAAAGTCCTAAAGGAAAAGGTGGAAAAAAGGCTAAAAAGGAAGAGTCCTACTCCTACTAGGAGTGGAGGAGGAGTAGGACTCCTCCCCCTCTAGTTTGGCCAACTCCTATTGGAGTTTTTCCTTGCGCCAGCCCTCCTCTCTCTCCCTCCTTTATATACTGGTGGATTGGGTGCTGTTTGGACACAGTTTACGGCCACATGCTACCCGTTTCACCGGTGCTCCCCTAGATCGGTTTTCTGCAGCGCTTAGGCGAAGCCCTGCCGGAATTGCTCCACCACCATCACTGGAGCGCCGTCACGCTGCCGGTGAACTCTCTCTCCTCTTCACCTCCTCTTGCTGGATCAAGATGGTGGAGATCGTCATCAAGCTGCACGTGTGCTGAACGCGGAGGTGCCGTCCGTTCGGCGCTAGATCGGAAGGACCGTGATCGAGATCGCGAGACGGTTCGTGATGTGATCACGGAACGGATCGTGATGAGTTCGCGAGACAGATTATGATCAAGATCGTGAGACGGATCATGACGAGTTCGCGGGACGGATCATGATGTGTTCGCGGGACGGATCGTGATTGGATCACGTGACGGATCGTGATGAGATCGCGGGACGCTCGACGATTTGGATCGCGAAGATGTTCGACTACACCAACCGCGTTTCTTAACGCTTCCCGCTTAGCGATCTACAAGGGTACGTAGATCCACTCTCCCTCTCGTAGATGCTCATCACCATGGATAGGTTTGCGTGTGCGTAGGAAATTTTTTGTTTCCCATGCGACGTTCCCCAACAGTGGCATCATGAGCTAGGTTGATGGTTCGATGAGATCTCGAGTAGAACACAAAAGGTTTGTGGGCGTTGATGCTTAGATTGCTTCCTCCCTTGGTCGTATTTTGGTTCAGCGGGATTGTGAGATGAAGCGACCCGGACCAACATTACTTGTACGCTTACGAGAGACCGGTTCCCTCGACGCAACTTGTTGCCTAGATGGCTTGCGGGTGACAGTTTCTCTCACTTTAGTTGGATCGGATTCGACAAAGGCGGTCCTTGAGAAGGTTGAAAAGCAAACTAGTGTATCACCGTCATGGTTTATGCGTAGGTGAGAATTGTTCTTTCTAGATACCCGTAACAGCCACGTAAAACATGCAACAACAATTAGAGGACGTCTAACTTGTTTTTGCAGGGTATGTTGTGATATGATATGGCCAATTACATGATGTGATAGACGTGATGTATGAGATGATCATGTGATGTATAGATTATCATGACTTGCATGCCGGTGAATACGGCAACCGGCAGGAGCCATAGGGTTGTCTTTAATTATTGTATGACCTGCGTGTCAATCATTAGGCGCTATGTAATGCTTTACTTTATCGCTAAACGGTAGCAATAGTAGTAGAAGCATGTAGTGCATGACAACCACGATGGCAACACGTTGATGGAGATCAAGATGATGGAGATCATGGTGTCATGCCGGTGACGATGGAGATCATGCCGGTGCTTTCTAGATGGAGATCAAAAGCACGAGTTCATGGCCATATCATGTCACTTATGATTTGCATGTGATGTTAATCCTTTTTATGCACCTTGTTTTGCTTAGGACGACGGTAGCATTATAAGGTGATCCCTCACTTAATTTCAAGATAAATTGTGTTCTCCCCGAGTGTGCACCGTTGCGAAAGTTCGTCGTGTTGAGACACCACGTGATGATCGGGTGTGATAGACTCTACGTTCACATACAACGGGTGCAAGCCAGTGTTGCACATGCAGAACACTCGGGTTAAACTTGACGAGCCTAGCATGTACAGACATGGCCTCGGAACACAAGAGACCGAAAGGTCGAACATGAGTCATATAGTAGATATGATCAACATGATGATGTTCACCATTGCAGCCACCTCAACTCACATGATGATCGGACTTGAGTTGGTGAATTTGGATCATGTATCACTCGAATGATCGGAGGGATGTCAATTTGAGTGGGAGTTCTTAAGTAATATGATTAATTGAACTCATTATCATGAACATAGTCAAAGTGTCTTTGCAAATTATGTTGTAGATTACTAGCTCGCGCTGTAGCTCCCTTGTATTTTTATATGTTCCTAGAGAAATAGAATTGAAAGATGTTGGTAGCAAAATTGCAGACTGGGTCCGTGATCTGAGGATTGTCCTCATTGCTGCACAGAAGGCTTATGTCCTTAATGCACCGCTCGGTGCGCCACCCCATCTAGCGTCGTCTGTAGATGTTGTGAACATCTGACAAGCATGCTTCGATGACTACTTGATAGTTTAGTGCGTCATGCATTACGGCTTAGAATTGAGGCTCCGAAACGTTTTGAACGTCATGGAACATATGAGATGTTCTAAGAGCTGAGATTGTGATCTCAGGCTCGTGCCCGAGTTGCGAGATATAGGATCTCCAACGAGATTCTTTGCCTGCAAGATGAAAGAGAATAGCTCAATCGTTGAGCATGTGCTCAGACTGTCTGGGTACTACAATCGCTTGAATCGAGTGGGAGTTGATCTTCCAGATAAGATAGTGATTGATGTAGTTCTCCAAGTCACTGTCACTGAGCTACTAGAACTTGGTGATGAACTATAAAATGCCAGGGAAAGAAATGTTGATCCCTGAGCTGTTCGCGATGTTTGACACCGCGAAGGTAGAAATCAAGAAGGAGCGCCAAGTGTTGATGGTTAGTCAAACCACTAGTTTCGAGAAGGGCAAGAGCAAGGAGGGAAACTTCATGGATAGCAAGTCAGTTGCTGCTCCAGTGAAGCAACCCAAAGTTGAACTCAAACCCGAGACTAAGTGCTTCTGTTATGAGGTGAGCGGTCGCTGAAGCGGAAAAACCCTAGATACTTGGTAGATAAGAAGGCTGGCAACATTGATAGAAGTATATTTGATATACGAGTTATTAATGTGTACCTTGCTAGTACTCTTAGTAGCACCTGGGTATTGGATACCGGTTCGGTTGCTAAATGTTAGTAACTCGAAATAAAAGCTACGGAATAAACGGAGAACTAGCTAAGGGTGAGGTGACGATATGTGTTGGAAGTGTTTCCAAGGTTGATGTGATCAACATCGCACGCTCTCTCTACCTTCAGGATTAGTGACGAACCTAAATAAATGTTATTTGGTGTTTTGCGTTGAGCATGAACATGATTAGATCATGTTTATTGCAATACAGTTATTCATTTAAGTTAGAGAATAATGGTTATTCTGTTTACATGAATAACACCTTCAATGGTCATGCACCCAGTGAGAATGGTTTGTTGAAATCTTGATCGTAGTAGTACACATGTTCATAACATTGATGTCAAAAGATACAAAGTTAATAATGATAGTACCACATACTTGTGGCACTGCCGCTAAATGTCATATTGGTATAAAGTGCATGTAGAAACTCCATGCTGATGGATATTTGGACTCATTCGATTTCGAATCGGTTGAGACATGCGAACCATGCCTCTTGGGCAAGATGACTAAAGGACCCCGTTGGAAGGAGTGGGCAAGTGATTCATTGGAAATGATACATGTTGATGTATGCAATCTAGTGAGTCTTGTAGCGTGCAGTGGATATCGTTATTTTCTTACCTTCACCGATGATTTGAGTAGATATAGTGTATATTTACTTAATGAAAAACAAGTCTGAATAGTTTGAAAGGTTCAAGCAAATTCGGAGTGAAGTTTAAAGATCATCGTGACAAGAAGATAAAAATGACCGCGATATGATCGTGGAGGTGAATATCTGAGTTACGAGTTTGGCATACAACTTAAGACAACGTGAAATTTGTTTCACAACTAACGCCACCTGGAACACCATGGTGTGATGGTGTGTCCGAACATCATAGTCATGCTCTATTGATATAGTGCATACTGTGATCTCTCTTATCGTTTTACTACTATAATTTTTGGGGTTATGCATTAGAGACAACTACATTCACTTTAAATAGGGCATCATCTAAATCCGTTGAGATGACATCGTGTGAATTATGGTTTGATAGAAACCTAAGCTATCATTTCTTAATATTTGGGGCTGTGACACTTGTGTGGAAAATGTTTTCACCTAATGAGGTCGAACCCAAGGCGGACAAATGCATCTTCATAGAATACCCTAAGATCAGTTGGGTGAACCTTCAATCTCAGATCCTAGTGCAAAGTGTTTGTTGCTTAAACGGATCCTTTCTCGAGGAAATGTTTCTCTCGAAAGAATTGAGTGGGAGGAAGATAGAACTTGATGAGGTTGTTAAACCTTTGTTCAACCAGAGAGTAGCGCAGCCAGAAAGATGTTTCTGTGAAGCCTGCGTTAGTTGAAGACGGATCGTGATGAGTTCGCGGGACGGATCATGATGTGTTCGCGGGACAGATCGTGATTGTATCATGTGACGGATCGTGATGAGATCGCGGGACGCTCGGCGATTTGGATCGCGAAGATGTTCGACTACACCAACCGCGTTTCTTAACGCTTCCCGCTTAGCGATCTACAAGGGTACGTAGATCCACTCTCCCTCTCATAGATGCTCATCACCATGGATAGGTTTGCGTATGCGTAGGAAATTTTTTGTTTCCCATGCGACGTTCCCCAACACTATTGATCAACGAGCTAGCCAACTAGATGCTCACTAGGGACACGTTGTGGTCTATGTATTCACACATGCATTATGGTTTTCGGTTAACTCAATTATAGCATGAACAATAGACAATTATCATGAACAAGGGAATACAATAATAACCATTTTATTATTGCCTCTAGGGCATATTTCCAATAGTCTCCCACTTGCACTAGAGTCAACAATCTAGTTACATTGTGATGAATCGAACACCCATAGCATTCTGGTGTTGATCATGTTTCGCTCGTGAGAGAGGTTTAGTCAACGGATCTTCAACATTCAGATCCGTATGTACTTTACAAATATCTATATCTCCCTCCTGAATGTAATCACGGATGGAGTTGAAGCGGCTCTTGATGTGTCTTGTCTTCTTGTGAAACCTGGGCTCCTTGGCAAGGGCAATAGCTCCAGTGTTGTCACAGAATAGAGTCATCGGGCCCGATGCATTGGGAATTACTCCTAGGTCGGTAATGAACTCCTTCATCCAGACTCCTTCCTTTGCTGCTTCCGAAGCAGCTATGTACTCCGCTTCACATGTAGATGCCGCCATGACGCTTTGCTTGCTGCTGCACCAGCTGACTACCCCTCCGTTCAAAATATACACCTATCCGGTTTGCGACATGGAGTCGTTCGGATCCGTGTCGAAGCTAGCATCGACGTAACCTGTTACGACGAGCTCTTTGGCACCTCCATATACGAGAAACATGTCCTTTGTCCTTTTTAGGTACTTCACGATATTCTTGACCGCTGTCCAGTGTTCCGCTCCAGGATCACTTTGGTACCTCCCTATCAAACTTATGGCAAGGTTCACATCAGGTCTAGTACACAGCATGGCATACATAATAGAGCCTATGACCGAGGCATAGGGGATGACACTCATCTCTTCTCTATCCTTTGCCGTGGTCGGGCATTGAGTCGTACTCAATCTCACACCCTGCAACACAGGCAAGAACCCCTTCTTGGACTGATCCATATTGAACTTCTTCAATATCTTTTCAAGGTATGTGCTTTGTGAAAGACCTATGAGGCGTCTCGATCTATCTCTATAGATATTAATACCTAATATGTAAGCAGCTTCTCCAAGGTCCTTCATTGAATTTTTTTGTTCAAGTAGGCCTTTGCACTCTCCAAAAGTTCTATATCATTTCCCATTATCAATATGTCATCCACATATAATATGAGAAATGCTATAGAGCTCCCACTCACTTTCTTGTAAATACAGGGTTCTCCATAAACCTGTACAAACCCAAACACTTTAATCACCTCATTAAAGCGAATGTTCCAACTCCGAGATTCTTGCACCAGCCCATAGATGGAGCGCTGGAGCTTGCATACTTTGTTAGCAACTTTAGGATCGACAAAACCTTCCGGCTGCATCATATACAGATCTTCCTTAAGGAAGCCATTAAGGAATGCCGTTTTGACGTCCATTTGCCAGATCTCATAATCATAAAATGCGGCAATTTCTAACATGATTCGGACGGACTTCAGCATCGCTATGGGTGAGAAAGTCTCATCATAGTCAACTCCTTGAACTTGTCGATAAACCTTAGCGACAAGCCGAGCCTTATAGACAGTCACATTACCATCCGCGTCAGTCTTCTTCTTAAAGATCCATTTATTTTCAATGGCTCGCTTATCATCAGGCAAGTCCACCAAAGTCCATACTTTGTTCTCATACATGGATCCTATCTCGGATTTCATGGCCTCAAGCCATTTGTTGGAATCCGGGCCCACCATTGCTTCTTCATAGTTCGAAGGTTCACCGTTGTCCAACAACATGATCTCCAGGACAGGGTTGCCGTACCACTCTGGTGCGGAATGTGTCCTAGTGGACCTTCGACGTTCAATAGTAACTTCATCTGAAGTTTCATGATCATCATCATTAACTTCCTCTCCAGCCGGTGTAGGCTCGACGGAAACAACTTCTCGTGCTGCGCTACTCTCCGGTTCGAGTGGAGGTACGTGTTGGGGAACGTCGCATGGGAAACAAAAAATTTCCTACGCACACGCAAACCTATCCATGGTGATGGGCATCTACGAGAGGGAGAGTGGATCTACGTACCCTTGTAGATCGCTAAGCGGGAAGCGTTAAGAAACGCGGTTGGTGTAGTCGAACATCTTCGCGATCCAAATCGCCGAGCGTCCCGCGATCCAATCACGAACCGTCCCGTGAACACATCATGATCCATCCCGCGAACTCATCACGATCCGTCTCACGATCTTGATCATGATCTGTCCCGCGAACTCATCACGATCCGTTCCGTGATCACATCACGAACCGTCTCGCGATCTCAATCACGGTCCTTCCGATCTAGCGCCGAACGGACGACACCTCCGCGTTCAGCACACGTGCAGCTTGATGACGATCTCCACCGTATCGATCCAGCAAGAGGAGGTGGAGAGGAGAGAGAGTTCACAGGCAGCGTGACGGCGCTCCGGTGATGGTGGTGGAGCAATTCCGGTAGGGCTTCGCCTAAGCGCTGCAGAAAACCGATCTAGAGGAGAAACTATGCACCGGTGGAAATGGTAGCACGTGGCTAGAAATTCTGTCCAAAAACCACCCAATCCACTAGTATATATAGGAGGAGAGTAGAGGATAGGAAGCCAAGGACTTTGGGTCGGCCGAAATAGGAGGTGGGAAGCAATCCTACTTCACCTCCAATCCTAGTTGGAGTAGGATTGCCTCCTATTGGCTGATTTTCCACTTTTTGCTTTAGGACTTTCTCTCCTGCGCCATGGGCCATTGTGGCTGTTTTCCCAGCCCACTAAGGGCTGGTTATTATTCTCCCACAGCCCATGGACCTCTTGGGGTCGAAATACCCCTCCCGGTACACTACCGGCACTCCCGGTACACTACCGATGAGCCCGAAACTTTTCCGGAAACCAAACTGGGACTTCCTATATATGAATCTTTACCTTCGGACCATTACGGAGTTCCTCATGACGTCCGGGATCTCATCTGGGACTCCGAACAAACTTCGGTCACCACCATACATAACTCTACACTACCGAAACGTCACCGAACCTTAAGTGTGCAGATCCTCCGGGTTCGAGAACTATGTAGACATGACCGAGACACCTCTACGGTCAATAACCAATGGCGGGACCTGGACATCCACATTGGTTCCTACATATTCTACGAAGATCTGTATCGGTCAAACCTCTATGTCAAGGATTCAGTTAATCCCGTATAACGTTCCCTTTGTTCTTCGGTATGTTACTTGCCCGAGATTCGATCGTCGGTATCTCCATACCTAGTTCAACCTCGTTACCGGCAAGTCTCTTTACTCGTTCCGTAATACAAGATCCCGCAACTAACAATTAGTCACATTGCTTGCAAGGCTTATTGTGATGTTGCATTACCGAGTGGGCCCCGAGATACCTCTCCTTCACACGGAGTAACAAATCCCAGTCTCGATCCATGCCAACTCAACAGACACCATCAGAGATACCTGTAGAGCACCTTTATAGTCACCCAGTTACATTGCGACGTTTGATACACACAAGGCACTCCTCCGATATCTGTGAGTTGCATGATCTCATGGTCATAGGAACACATACTTGACATGCGGAAAACAGTAGCAATAAACTGACACGATCATATGCTACGTTTGCAGTTTGGGTCTTGTCCATCACATCATTCTCCTAATGATGTGACCCCGTTATCAAATGACATCTCATGTCCATGGCTAGGAAACCTTAACCATCTTTTGATCAACGAGCTAGTCTATTAGAGGCATACTAGGGACATGGTTTTGTCTATGTATCCACACATGCATCTAAGTCTCCGATCAATACAATTATAGCATGGATAATAAACGATTATCATGCACAAGGAAATATGATAATAACTAATTTATTATTGCCTCTAGGGCATATTTCCAACAGTCTCCCACTTGCACTAGAGTCAATAATCTAGTTCACATCACCATGTGATTCGCATTGTTATGAATCTAACACCCAACGAGTTCTGGGGCTCGATCATGCTTTGCATGTGAGAGAGGTCTTATAGTCAATGGGTCTGTAACATTCAGATCCGTGTGCACTTTGCAAATACCTATGTCAAACTGTAAACACTGCTACCACACTCCGCTCGGTACCATTCCAAATGGCTGCTCCACTATACGTATCCAGATTGCTACTGCGAGTCATCCGGATTAGTGTTAAATCTTGTATCGACGTAACTCCTTACGACGAACTCTTTGTCACCTCCATAATCGAGAAACATCTCCTCAGTCTCTTAGTTACTGAGGATAATCTTAACCGCTGTCCAGTGATCCACTCCTGGTTCACTTTGTACCCCCTGATGGACTCATGGCAAGGCACACACAGGTGCGGTACACAGCATGGCATAATATAGAGCCTATGGCTAAGGCATAGGGGACGACGTTCATCATTTCTCTTTCTTCTGCCGTTGTCGAGCTTTGAGGCCCACTCAATTTTCACACCTTACAAATCAGGCGAGAACTCTTTCTCTGGCTGATCCATTTTGAACTCTTTCAAAATCTTGTCAAGGTATGCACTCATTGGAAGTCTCATCGAGCATCTTGATCTATCTCCATAGATTTTGATGCTCAACAATTATGTAGCTTCATCCAGGTCTTCCTTTGAAAATCACTTTCCAAATGACCGTTTTATGCTTTCCAGAAACTCTACATTATTTCTGATCAACAATATGTCATCCACATATACTTATCAGAAATTCTATAGTGCTCCCACTCACTTTATTGCAAATACAAGTTTCTCGTAAACTTTGTATAAACATCAAAACTTTGATCACCTCATCAAAGCGTATATTCCAACTCCGAGATGCTTGCTTCAGTCCATGGAAGGATCACCGAAGCTTGCACACCTTTTAGCATCCTTAGGCCTGACAAAACCTTCTGGTTGTATCACATACAACCTTTCCTCAAGTAAACCGTTAAGGAAACGATGTTTTGACATCCATCTGCCAGATTTCATAATTGAAAACACAGCAACTGCTAACATAATTCCAACAGACTTTAGCACCACTACGAGTGAGAAAGTCTCATCGTAGTCAACTCCTTGAACTTGTCACAAACATCTTTGCAACAAGTCGAGCTTTACAAATAGTAACATTCACCATCAGTGTCTGTCTTCATTTTAAAGATCCATTTGTACTCAACGACCTGCCGTCCAACGAGCAAGTCTACCAAAGTCTACACTTGGTTTTCATACATGGATCCTATCTCGGATTTCATGGCCTCCAACCATTTGTCGGAATCCGGGCCCATCATCGCTTCCCCATAGCTCGTAGGTTCATCGTTTGTCAACAACATGACCTCCAAGACAGAGTTGCCGTACCACATAGGAGCAGTACACATCCTTGTCGACCTACGAAGTTCGATAGTAACTTGATCCTGAAGCTTCATGATCATCATCATTAACTTCCTCTTCAACTAACGTAGGCTTCACAGAAACATCTTTATGCGCTGCGCTACTCTCCAGTTGAACAAAGGTTTAACAACCTCATCAAGTTCTATCTTCCTCCCACTCAATTCTTTCGCGAGAAACATTTCCTCGAGAAAGGATCCGTTTAAGCAACAAACACTTTGCACTAGGATCTGAGATTGAAGGTTCACCCAACTGATCTTAGGGTATTCTATGAAGATGCAATTGTCCGCCTTGGGTTCGACCTCATTAGGTGAAAACATTTTCCACACAAGTGTCACAGCCCCAAATATTAAGAAATGACAGCTTAGGTTTCTATCAAACCATAATTCACACGGTGTCATCTCAACGGATTTAGATGATGCCCTATTTAAAGTGAATGTAGTTGTCTCTAATGCATAACCCCAAAAATTATAGTAGTAAAACGATAAGAGACATCACAGTATGCACTATATCAATAGGGCATGACTATGATGTTCGGACACACCATCACACTATGGTGTTCCATGTGGCGTTAGTTGTGAAACAAATTTCACATTGTCTTAAGTTGTATGCCAAACTCGCAACTCAGATATTCACCTCCACGATCATATCGCGGTCACTTTTATCTTCTTGTCACGATGATCTTTAAACTTCACTCTGAATTTGCTTGAACCTTTCAAACGATTCAGACTTGTGTTTCATTAAGTAAATATACACTATATCTACTCAAATCATCAGTGAAGGTAAGAAAATAACGATATCCACTGCATGCTACAAGACTCACTAGATTGGATACATCAACATGTATCATTTCCAATAAATCACTTGCCCGCTCCATCCTACGGGGTCCTTTAGTCATCTTGCCCGAGTGGCATGGTTCGCACGTCTCAACCGATTCGAAATCGAATGAGTCCAAATGTCCATCAGCATGGAGTTTCTTCATGCGCTTTATACCAATATGACATTTAGCGGCAGTGCCACAAGTATGTGGTACTATCATTATTAACTTTGTATCTTTTGACATCAATGTTATGAACATGTGTACTACTACGATCAAGATTTCAACAAACCATTCTCACTGGGTGCATGACCATTGAAAGTATTATTCATGTAAACAGAATAACCATTATTCTCTAACTTAAATGAATAACCGTATTGCAATAAACATGATCTAATCATGTTCATGCTCAACGCAAAACACCAAATAACATTTATTTAGGTTCGTCACTAATCCTGAAGGTAGAGAGAGCGTGCCATGTTGATCACATCAACCTTGGAAACACTTCCAACACATATCGTCACCTCACCCTTAGCTAGTTCTCCGTTTATTCCGTAGCTTATATTTCGAGTTACTAACATTTAGCAACCGAACCGGTATCCAATACCCAGGTGCTACTAAGAGTACTAGCAAGGTACACATTAATAACTCGTATATCAAATATACTTCTATCAATGTTGCCAGCCTTCTTATCTACCAAGTATCTAGGGTTGTTCCGCTTTAGCGACTGCTCACCTCATAACAGAAGCACCGAGTCTCGGGTTTGAGTTCAACTTTGGGTTGCTTCACTAGAGCAGCAACTGACTTGCTATCCATGAAGTTTCCCTCCTTACTCTTTCCCTTCTCAAAACTAATGGTTTGATTAACCATCAACACTTGATGCTCCTTCTTGATTTCTACCTCCGCGGTGTCAAACATCGCGAACAGCTCAGGAATCATTATTTCTATCCCTGGCAACTTATAGTTCATCACCAAGTTCTAGTAGCTTAGTGACAGTGACTTGGAGAACTATATCAATCACTATCTTATCTGGAAGATCAACTCCCACTTGATTCAAGCGATTGTAGTACCCAGACAATCTGAATACATGCTCAATGATTGAGCTATTCTCCTTCATCTTACAGGCAAAGAATCTTGTTGGAGATCTCATATCTCGCAACACGGGCACGAGCCTGAGATCACAATCTTAGCTCCTAGAACATCTCATATGTTCCATGACGTTCAAAAAGTTTCGGAGCCTCAATTCTAAGCTGTAATGCATGATGCACTAAACTATCAAGTAGTCATCGAAACGTGTCTGTCAGATATTCACAACATCTACAGACGACGCTAGAAGGGGTGGTGCACCGAGCGGTGCATTAAGGACATAAGCCTTCTATGCAGCAAAGAGGACAATCCTCAAATCACAGACCCAGTCCGCAATATTGCTACCATCATCTTTCAGTACTATTTCTCTAGGAACATATAAAACTACAAGGGAGCCATAGCGTGAGCTAGTAATCTACAACATAATTTGCAAAGACACTTTGACTATGTTCATGATAATGAGTTCAATTAATCATATTACCTAAGAACTCCCACTCAAATTGACATCCCTCCGATCATTCGAGTGATACATGATCCAAATTCACCAACTCAAGTCCGATCATCACGTGAGTTGAGGTGGCTGCAATGGTGAACATCATTATGTTGATCATATCTACTATATGACTCATGTTTGACCTTTCGGTCTCTTGTGTTCCGAGGCCATGTCTGTACATGCTAGGCTCATCAAGTTTAACCCGAGTGTTCTGCGCGTGCAAATCTGGCTTGCACCCGTTGTATGTGAACGTAGAGTCTATCACACCCGATCATCACGTGGTGTCTCAACACGAGGAACTTTCGCAACGGTGCACACTCGGGGAGAACACAGTTCATCTTGAAATTCAAGTGAGGGATCACCTTATAATGCTACCGTCGACCTAAGCAAAACAAGGTGCATAAAAAGGATTAACATCACATGCAAATCATAAGTGACATGATATGGCCATGAACTTGTGCTTTTGATCTCCATCTAGAAAGCACCGGCATGATCTCCATCGTCACCGGCATGACACCATGATCTCCATCATCTTGATCTCCATCAACGTGTCGCCATCGGGGTTGTCACGACCTGCATGCTTCTACTACTATTGCTACCGTCTAGAGATAAAGTAAAGCATTACATAGCGCTTAATGATTGACACGCAGGTCATACAACAATTAAAGACAACCCTATGGCTCCTGCCGGTTGCCGTATTCATCGACATGCAAGTAGTGATAATCTATACATCACATGATCATCTCATACATCACATATATCACATCATGTAATTGGCCATATCATATCACAACATACCCTGCAAAAACAAGTTAGACGTCCTCTAATTGTTGTTGCATGTTTTACGTGGCTGCTACGGGTATCTAGCAAGAACAATTCTCACCTACGCAAAAACCACAACGGTGATACACTAGTTGCTTTTCAACCTTCTCAAGGACCGCCTTTGTCAAATCCGATCCAACTAAAGTGAGAGAAACTGTCACCCACAAGACATCTAGGCAACAAGTTGCGTCAAGGGAACCGGTCTCTCGTAAGCGTACGAGTAATGTTGGTCTGGGACGCTTCATCTCACAATCCCGCTGAACCAAAATATGACCAAGGGAGGAAGCAATCTAAGCATCAACGCCCACAAACCTTTTGTGTTCTACTCGAGATCTCATCGAACCATCAACCTAGCTCATGATGCCACTGTTGGGGAACGTCGCATGGGAAACAAAAAATTTCCTACGCACACACAAACCTATCCATGGTGATGGGCATCTACAAGAGGGAGAGTGGATCTACGTACCCTTGTAGATCGCTAAGCGGGAAGCGTTAAGAAACGCGGTTGGTGTAGTCGAACATCTTCGCGATCCAAATCGCCGAGCGTCCCGCCATCCAATCACGAACCGTCCCGCGAACACATCATGATCCGTCCCGCGAAATCATCACGATCCGTCTCACGATCTTGATCACGATCTGTCCCGCGAACTCATCATGATCCGTTCCGTGATCACATCACGAACCGTCTCGCGATCTCAATCACGGTCCTTCCGATCTAGCGCCGAATGGACGACACCTCCGCGTTCAGCACACGTGCAGCTTGATGATGATCTCCACCGTATCGATCTAGCAAGAAGAGGTGGAGAGGAGAGAGAGTTCACCGGCAGCGTGACGGCGCTCCGGTGATGGTGGTGGAGAAATTCCGGTAGGGCTTCGCCTAAGCGCTGCAGAAAACCGATCTAGAGGAGAAACTATGCACCGGTGGAACGGGTAGCACGTGGCCGGAAATTCTGTCCAAAAACCACCCAATCCACTAGTATATATAGGAGGAGAGGATAGGAGAGGCAGCCAAGGCCTTTGGGTTGGCCGAAATAGGAGGTGGGAAGCAATCCTACTTCACCTCCAATCCTAGTTGGAGTAGGATTGCCTCCCATTGGCTGATTTTCCACTTTTTGCTTTAGGACTTTCTCTCCTGTGCCATGGGCCTTTGTGGCTGTTTCCCCAGCCCACTAAGGGCTGGTTATTATTCTCCCACAGCCCATGGACCTCTTGGGGTCGAAATACCCCTCCCGGAGGCCTCCCGGTACACTACCGGCACTCCAGGTACACTACCGATGAGCCCGAAACTTTTCCGGAAACCAAACTGGGACTTACTATATATGAATATTTACCTCCGGACCATTCCGGAGCACCTCGTGACGTCCGGGATCTCATCCGGGACTCCGAAAAAACTTCGGTCACCACCATACATAACTCTACACTACCGAAACGTCACCGAACCTTAAGTGTGTAGACCCTGCGGGTTCGAGAACTATGTAGACATGACCAAGACACCTCTACGGTCAATAACCAATGGCGGGACCTGGACGTCCACATTGGTTCCTACATATTCTATGAAGATCTGTATCGGTCGAACCTCTATGTCAAGGATTAAATTAATCCCGTATAACGTTCCCTTTGTTCTTCGGTATGTTACTTGCCCGAGATTCGATTGTCGATATCTCCATACCTAGTTCAACCTCGTTACCGGCAAGTCTCTTTACTCGTTCCGTAATACAAGATCCCACAACTAACAATTAGTCACATTGCTTGCAAAGCTTATTATGATGTTGCATTACCGAGTGGCCCCGAGATACCTCTCCGTCACACGGAGTAACAAATCCCAGTCTCGATCCATGCCAACTCAACAGACACCATCGGAGATACCTATAGAGCACCTTTATAGTCACCCAGTTACGTTGCGATGTTTGATACACACAAGGCACTCCTCTGATATCTGTGAGTTGCATGATCTCATGGTCATAGGAACACATACTTGACATGCGGAAAACAGTAGCAATAAACTGACACGATCATATGCTACGTTTGCAGTTTGGGTCTTGTCCATCACATCATTCTCCTAATGATGTGACCCACGTTATCAAATGACATCTCATGTCCATGGCTAGGAAACCATAACCATCTTTTGATCAGCGAGCTAGTCTATTAGAGGCATACTAGGGACATGGTTTTGTCTATGTATCCACACATGCATCTAAGTCTCCGATCAATATAATTATAGCATGGATAATAAACAATTATCATGAACAAGGAAATATGATAATAACTAATTTATTATTGCCTCTAGGGCATATTTCCAACAGTATGATTACCTCATCAAGTTCTATTTTCCTCCCACTTCGTTCTTTCGAGAGAAACTCTTTCTCGAGAAAGGATCCATTCTTGGCAACAAAGACTTTGCCTTTGGATCTGAGGTAGAAGGTATACCCAATAATCTCTTTGGGATATCCTATGAAGACGCACTTTTCCACTTTGGGTTCGAGCTTCTTAGGTTGAAGTTTCTTCACATAAGCATCACATCCCCAAACTTTTAGAAACGACAGCTTAGGTTTCTTTCCAAACCATAATTCATACGTTGTCGTCTCAACGGACTTTGACGGTGCCCTATTTAAAGTGAATGCGACAGTCTCTAATGCATATCCCCAAAGTGATAGCGGTGAGTCGGTAAGAGACATCATAGATCGCACCATATCCAATAGAGTGCGATTACGACATTCAGACACACCATTTCGCTGAGGTGTGCCAGGCGGCATGAGTTGTGAAACAATTACACATTTCCTTAGGTGCGTGCCAAACTCGTGACTTAAATATTCTCTGCCACGATCAGATCATAGGCACTTTATTTTCCTATCACGTTGATTCTCTACCTCACTCTGAAATTCCTTTAACCTTTCAAAGGTTTTAGACTTGTGTTTCATTAAGTAGACATACCCATATATGCTCAAGTCATCGGTGAGGGTGAGAACATAACGGTAGCCACCGCAAGCCTCGACGCTCATTGGACCGCATACATCGGTATGTATTATCTCCAACAAGTCAGTTGCTCGCTCCATTGTTCCGGAGAACGGAGTCTTGGTCATCTTGCCCATGAGGCATGGTTCACACGTGTCAAATGATTCGAAATCAAGAGACTCCAAAAGTCCATCAGCATGGAGCTTCTTCATGCATTTGACACCAATATGACCAAGGCGGCAGTGCCACATGTAAGTGGGACTAGCGTTATCAACCTTACACTTTTTGGTACTCACACTATGGACATGTGTAACATCACGTTCGAGATTCATAAAAAAAAACCATTGACCAGCGGGGCATGACCATAAAACATTTCTCTCATATAAATAGAACAACCATTATTCTCAGATTTAAATGAGTAGCCATCTTGCATCAAACGAGATCCAGATATAATGTTCATGCTCAAAGCTGGTACTAAATAACAATTATTGAGGTTTAACACTAATCCCGAAGGTAGATGTAGAGGTAGCGTGCCGATGGCGATCACATCGACCTTGGAACCATTCCCGACGCACATCGTCACCTCGTCCTCTGCCAGTCTCCGCTTATTCCGCAGCTCCTGCTTGGAGTTACAAATGTGAGCAACTGCACCGGTATCAAATACCCAGGAGCTACTACGAGCACTGGTTAGGTACACATCAATAACAAGTATATCACATATAACTTTAACATTGTCGGCCTTCTTATCTGCTAAGTACTTGGGGTAGTTCCGCTTCCAGTGACCAGTACCCTTGCAATAAAAGCACTCAGTCTCAGGCTTGGGTCCATTCTTGTTCTTCTTCCTGCCAACTTGCTTACCGGGCGCGGCTACAGATTTGCCGTCCTTCTTGAAGTTCTTATTACCCTTGCCTTTCTTGAAACTAGTGGTCTTATTCACCATCAACACTTGATGCTCCTTTTTTATCTCGACCTCCGCTGATTTCAGCATCGAGTACAACTCAGGAATGGACTTCTCCATACCATGCATGTTGTAGTTCATCACAAAGCTCTTTTATCTAGGTGGGAGCGACTGGAGGATTCTGTCAATAACTGAGTCATCCGAGAGATTAACTCCTAGCGGAGTTAAGCGGTTGTGCAACCCAGACATTTTGAGTATGTGCTCACTGACAGAACTATTCTCATCCATCTTACAACTGAAGAACTTTTCGGAGATGTCATATCTCTCGACCCGGGCATAAGATCGGAAAACCATTTTCCACTCTTGGAACATCTCAGATGCTCTGTGTTGCTCAAAATGCTTTTGGAGCCCCGGTTCTAAACTGTAAAGCATGCCGCACTGAACAAGGGAGTAATCATCACAGCGCGACTGCCAAGCGTTCATAACGTCTTGGTCCGCTAAGAAAATGGGTGCGTCACCTAGCGGTGCATCAAGGACATACAATCTTTTGGAAGCTATGAGGATAATCCTCAAGCCACAGACCCAGTCCGCATAGTTGCTTCCATCATCTTTCAGCTTGGTTTTCTCTAGGAACGCATTGAAGTTGAGGGTGACATTAGCGTTGGCCATTGGATCTATAATATAGATTGTAAAGACAATTTTAGACTAAGTTCATGATAACTAAGTTCACATTATCAAATTATTTAATGAACTCCCACTTAGATAGACATCTCTGTAGTCATCTAAGTGACACATGATCCATGTCAACTAGCCCGTGTCCGATCATCACGTGAGACGGACTAGTCATCCATGGTGAACACCTCCATGTTGATCATATCTTCTATACGACTCATGTTCAACCTTTAGGTCTACCGTGTTCCGGGGCCATGTCTGTACATGCTAGGCTCGTCAAGTCAACCTAAGTGTTTCACGTGTGTAAATCTGGCTTACACCCGTTGTATGCGAACGTTAGAACCTATTACACCCGATCATCACGTGGTGCTTCGGAACAACGATCTTTAGCAACGGTGCATAGTTAGGGTGAACACCTTTCTTGAAATTTTATTGAGAGATCATCTTATTTACTACCGTCGTTCTAAGCAAATAAGATGTAAACATGATAAACATCACATGCAATCAATATAGTGACATGATATGGCCAATATCATCTTGCTCCTTTGATCTCCATCTTTGGGGCACCATGATCATCACTGTCACCGGCACGACACCATGATCTCCATCATCATGATCTCCATCATCGTGTCTTCATGAAGTTGTCTCGCCAACTATTACTTCTACTACTATGGCTAACGTTTAGCAATAAAGTAAAGTAATTACATGTCGGTTATGATTGACACGCAGGTCATACAATAAAATAAGACAACTTCTATGGCTCCTGTCGGTTGTCATACTCATCGACATGCAAATCGTGAATCCTATTACAAGAATATGATCAATCTCATACATCACAATGCATCACATCACATCCTTTGGCCATATCACATCACAAGGCATATGCTGCAAAACAAGTTAGACCTCCTCTAATTTGTAGTTGCAAGTTTTTATGTGGCTGCTATAGGTTTCTAGCAAGAACGTTTCTTACCTACGCCAAAACCACAACGTGATATGCCAATTGCTATTTACCCTTCATAAGGACCCTTTTCATCAAATCCAATCCGACTAAGGTGGGAGAGACAGACACCCGCTAGCCACCTTATGCAACAAGTGCATGTGAGGCGGTGGAACCGGTCTCACGTAAGCGTACGTGTAAAGTTGATCCGGGCCGCTTCATCCCACAATACCGCCGAATCAAGATAATACTAGTAGTGGTAAGCAAATTAACAAGATCGACGCCCACAACAACTTTGTGTTCTACTCGTGCATAGATTCTACGCATAAACTTGACTCTGATACCATTGTTGGGAGACATAGTAGTAAATATAAATTTTCTACGCGTTCACGAAGATCTATCTATGGAGAAACCAGCAACGAGAGGGAAGAGATTGTATCTTCATACCTTTGAAGATCGCTAAGCATAAGCGTGACAAGAACGCGGTTGGTGGAGTCATACTCGTAGCAATTCAGATCGCGGTGGCCTCCGATCTTAGCGCCGAACAACGGCGCCTCCGCGTTCAACACACGTGCAGCCCGGTGACGTCTCCTACGCCTTGATCCAGAAAGGAGGGAGGAGAGGTTGAGGGAGCGCTCCGGCAACATGACGGCGTGGTGACGGTGGAGCAGCGTGGTCTCCGGCAGGGCTTCGCCAAGCACCGCAGAGAACGAGGAAGAGGAGGGGCAGGGCTGTGTCAAGAGAGGAAGAAACCGTGTGTCCGGCAGCCCCCAAACCATCCACTATATATAGGAGGAGGGGGAGGGAGGGAGCATCCCTAGGGTTCCCACCCTAGGAATTGCGGCCGGCCCTAGATGGCCTTTGGCCGACGGCCAAGAGGGGAGAGGGGGAGGGCGCAGCCCTAGTGGTTTCCCCTCCCTCCCACCTTTCCTATGCCTTGGGCCAGGGTGGAGGGCGCACCAGCCCACTCTGGGGCTGGTACCTTCCACTCTCGGCCCACGGAGCCCTCTGTGGCTAGTGGCCCCACTTGGTGGACCCCCGAAACCCTTTCGGTTGTCCCGGTACGTTACCGGTAATTCCCAACACACTTCCGGTGGCCAAATCCTCACTTCCTATATATATCAATCTTTGTCTCCAGACCATTACGGAACTCCTCGTGACGTCCAGGATCTCATCCGGGACTCCGAACAACCTTCGGTAACCACGTAGACTATTTCCCTATAACCCTAGCGTCATCGAACCTTAAGTGTGTAGACCCTACGGGTTCGGGAGACACGTAGACATGACCGAGACACCTCTTCGGTCAATAACCAACAGTGGGATCTGGATACCCATGTTGGCTCCTACATGCTCCATGATGATCTCATCGGATGAACCACGATGCCGGGGATTCAATCAATCCCGCATACAATTCCCTTCGTCTATCGGTATGATACTTGCCCGAGATTCGATCGTCGGTATCCCTATACCTTGTTCAATCACGTTACCGGCAAGTCTCTTTACTCATTCCGTAATACATCATCCCGTGGCTAACTCCTCAGTCACATTGAGCTCATTATGATGATGTCTTACCGAGTGGGCCTAGAGATACCTCTCCGTCATACGGAGTGAAAAATCCTAGTCTCGATTCGTGCCAACCCAACAGGCACTTTCGGAGATACCCGTAGTGCACCTTTATAGACACCCAGTTACGTTGTGACGTTTGGCACACCCAAAGCATTCCTATGGTATCCGGGAGTTGCACAATCTCATTGTCTAAGGAAACGATACTTGACATTGGAAAAGCTTTAGCAGACGAACTACACGATCTTGTGCTATGCTTAGGATTGTGTCTTGTCCATCACATCATTCTCCTAATGATGTGATCCCGTTATCAACGACATCCAATGTCCATGGTCATGAAACCGTGACCATCTATTGATCAACGAGCTAGCCAACTAGAGGCTCACTAGGGACACGTTGTGGTCTATGTATTCACACATGCATTATGGTTTCCGGTTAACACAATTATAGCATGAACAAAATAGACAATTATTATGAACAAGGAAATACAATAATAACCATTTTATTTTTGCCTCTAGGGCAAAATTCCAACAAAATATATCTAACAAACTAAAGTATTTTTGTTCAAAAACTAACGCGGAACAAAAATAAAAATCGTATCCCGAAATATGGCGCCTTCATCGAGCAATGAAATGTGTATCATGAATCACCAAGATAGTCCTTCTCACACACATTTGGGATATATCAGTTGATGCAATCAACGTACAAGTATTCTATTTCTTGGATCAAGTATAGTCGACATTAGTATGAACAAATGTATCTCTAACTTCTCTAGTTAATATGATCAAAGAGTGTCATTATAGTTTACATTTTCGTTTGAGGAATAGTGTATCAGTTTACACAGATGTGGCAAAAAGGAGCTGCCTATAGCCCAACAATAGAGAGGGGTATGCTCACCTCATCTATGAATACTACACAATAAACAGAATACTTCGGTGTAGTTCAATTTAGTTAACTGAATAGCATGGTGTAAAATCTGGTTTCACTAAACCCATTGCCATTGCGCTGCACACAAGCATCGAGGAGAACATGAAGAATGAAAAAAATAACAGTGTGGGAGAACTAATTTGACATGAAGCTTTTACCGAATCGAACTAAGGTGATCCCTTTTCCAAGAGAATTAGTCGAATCCAAGGTTACATTCCCCAAGCAGATCAAAAGAAACCCACGTGTGTAGGAGGACACAGGAGAGTGGGGATGGACCTCGCCACCCCCTCTCTTCCCTCTCCTTTTCCTCCTTTCCCTCCCTCTGCCTAACTCCCTGTCGGCCTCTCCTTCTTCGTAGATCCGCCATGGGTGCCCGAGCTCCATCGCGGGCCGCCTCGGCCCTTGCCGCCGCCTGGAACGGACGGATCCGGGCAGCCCCAGCCCAGATCCGCCCTCGCCGTGCCTCCCCGCCACCTGCTGCCGGCCGGCATCGCGGCAACCATCGGCCGCCGCCATGGCCATGACCTCTAGCAGGCAGGAGGACGACGCCCTCGCCCGCGCTCGCGTGCGACGCCTGTGCGTGGGCCACGCCTCCTCCAAGGCCCAGCTAAGCAGGTCCAGCTCCGCAGCCCCACCGACCGGCCCACGGGCCCATGGTGAGCCAACCTATCCCCCGCCCAGTGTGCACTTTAGCTATCCTGTGCCCAGTGCTCAGTTCGGGCCTATCCGGATTCGGCCCTTAGTGTATTTTTTGCCCGCTAGCAAATTTTCTAATTATTCCTGAATATTAAAATTTATAGAAAAGACCCTAATGATCATGCATTTAATAACTCCATAACCGTGCATCGGTTTTAAAAACTTTATATATGAAACTAGACTAGAATTTTACTTAGATTCACAATATCCAAATTTCACATGTGATAAAAATGTTTAAACTTGATGTTTGCATTGATTCACGTAAATGCCATGCTAAAATGATTTATTTCATAACTACTAAACCGTAGCTCCAATAAAAATGTTCCACATATGTAACTTGACTAGAAAAACGTGTAGAATCTCTTGCCACACTTTATCTCCATGTTTAATAAATATAAAATTGTGTTAGGACAGATCTGGACCAAATTCATAACATGCATATTACTGGGCATTGAGTCTTACTCAACTTCACACCTTGTAACACAGGCAAGAACCCCTTCTTGGCCTGATCCATTTTGAACTTCTTCAAAACTTTATCAAGGTATGTGCTCTATGAAAGTGCTATCAAGCGTCTCGATCTATCTCTATTGATCTTAATGCCTAATATGAAAGCAGCTTCTCCTATGTGCTTCTCTTAGTGGGCTGGTGGAAACTCCCACAGAAGGCCCATGTGGCTGGAGAAGAAAACCCAATAAGAAAAAGGTGGAAAAAGGAAAAAAAAGGAGCAATCCTAGTCCTAATAGGATTGGAGCAGGATTCCTCCTCTCCTAGTAGGTTCGGCCAAAGCCCTTGGCTTGGGAAGCCAAGGCTGCCTCCTCTCCTCCTATATATACTGGTGGTTTTAGGGTTTTTGCACTAGTTTTTTCAGCCACGTGCTACCCTTCCTCTGGTGCATAGTTTCTCCTCTAGATCGGTTTTCTGCAGCGCTTAAGCGAAGCCCTGCCGGAATAGCTCCACCACCATCGCCGGAGCGCCATCACGCTGCCGAAGAACTCTTCCTCCTCTTCGCTCCCTCTTGATGGATCAAGACGGTGGAGATCGTCATCAAGCTGTACGTGTGCTGAACGTGGAGGTGCCATCCGTTCGGTACTAGATCGGAAGGATTGTGATCAAGTTCGTGAGACGGATCGTGATCAAGTTCGTGGGACGGATCGTGATCAAGTTTGCGGGACGGATCGTGATTGGATCGCGGGACGGATCGTGATTGGATTGCGGGACGCTCGGCGATTTGGATCGCGAAGACGTTCGACTACACCAATCGCGTTTCTTAACGCTTCCCGCTTAGCGATCTACAAGGGTACGTAGATCCACTCTCCCTCTCGTAGATGCTCATCACCATGGATAGATCTGCATGTGTGTAGGAAATTTTTTGTTTCCCATGTAACGTTCCCCAACAACTCTTTCTCTAGAAAGGATCCATTCTTCGCAACAAAGACTTTGCCTTCGGATCTGAGGTAGAAGGTATACTCAACAGTTTCTTTGGGTTATCCTATGAAGACACACTTTTTCGCTTTGGGTTCGAGCTTCTCAGGTTGAAGTTTCTTCACATAAGCATCACATCCCCAAACTTTCAGAAACGACAGCTTAGGTTTCTTTACAAACCATAATTCATACGGTGTCGTCTCAACGGACATAGACGGTGCCCTATTTAAAGTGAATGTGGCAGTCTCTAATGCATATCCCCAAAATGATAGCGGTAAGTCGGTAAGAGACATCATAGATAGCACCATATCCAATAGTGTGCGATTACGACGTTCAGACACACCATTTCGCTGAGGTGTGCCAGGCGGCGTGAGTTGTGAAACCATTCCACATTTCCTTAGGTGCGTGCCAAAGTCGTGACTTAAATATTCTCCACCACGATCAGATCGTAGGCACTTTATTTTCCTGTCACGTTGATTCTCTACCTCACTCTAAAATTCCTTGAACCTTTCAAAGGTTTTAGACTTGTGTTTCATTAAGTAGACATACCCACATCTGCTTAAGTCATCAGTGAGGGTGAGAACATAACGGTAGCCACCGCGAGCCTCAACGCTCATTGGACCGCATACATCGGTATGTATTATCTCCAACAAGTCAGTTGCTCGCTCCATTGTTTCGGAGAACGGAGTCTTGTTCATCTTGCCCATGAGGCATGGTTCACACGTGTCAAATGATTCAAAATCAAGAGACTCCAAAAGTCCATCAGCATGGAGTTTCTTCATGTGTTTGACACCAATGTGACCAAGGCGGCACTGCCACATGTAAGTGGGACTATCATTATCAACCTTACATCTTTTGGTACTCACACTATGAACATGTGTAACATCACGTTTGAGATTCATCAAAAATAAACCATTGACCAGCAGGGCATGACCATAAAACATTTCTCTCATATAAATAGAACAACCATTATTCTCAGATTTAAATGAGTTTCCATCTCGCATCAAACAAGATCCAGATACAATGTTCATGCTCAAAGCTGGTACTATTTAACAATTATTAAGGTTTAAAACTAATCCCGAAGGTAGATGTAGAGGTAGCATGCCGACTACGATCACATCGACCTTGGAACCATTCCTGACGCGCATCGTCACCTCGTCCTTCGCCAGTCTCTGCTTATTCCGCAGCTCCTGCTTGCAGTTACAAATGTGAGCAACTGCACCGGTATCAAATACCCATGAGCTATTAAGAGCGCTGGTAAGATACACATCAATAACAAGTATATCACATATACCTTTAACGCCGCCGACCTTCTTATCCGCTAAGTACTTGGGGCAGTTCTGCTTCCAGTGACCGGTACCCTTGCAATAAAAGCACCCAGTCTCAGGCTTGGGTCCATTCTTGTTCTTCTTCCCGGCAACTTGCTTACCGGGCGTAGCAACTGCTTTGCCATCCTTCTTGGAGTTCTTCTTACCCTTGCCTTTTTTGAAACTAGTGGTCTTATTGACCATCAACACTTGATGCTCCTTTTTGATCTCGACCTCCGCTGATTTCAGCATCGAGTACAACTCGGGAATGGACTTCTCCATCCCCTGCATGTTGTAGTTCATCACAAAGCTCTTGTAGCTAGGTGGGAGCGACTAGAGGATTATGTCAATAACCGAGTCATCCGGAAGATTAACTCCCAGCTGAGACAAGCGGTTGTGCAACCCAGACATTTTGAGTATGTGCTTGCTGACAGAACTATTCTCCACCATCTTACAACTGAAGAACTTGTCAGAGACATGATATCTCTTGACCTGAGCATGAGCTTGGAAAACCATTCTAAACTCTTGGAACATCTCATATGCTCTGTGTTGCTCAAAACGCTTTTGGAACCCCGGTTCTAAACTGTAAAGCATGCCGCACTGAACTTGGGAGTAATCATCACAACGCGACTGCCAAACGTTCATAACGTCTTGAGTTGCTGGGAAAATGGGTGCGCCACCTAGCGGTGCATCAAGGACATATAATTTCTTGGAAGCTATGAGGATGATCCTCAAGCTATGGAACCAGTACGTATAGTTGCTTCCATCGTCTTTTAGCTTGGTTTTCTCTAGGAACGCATTGAAGTTGAGGTCAACATTAGCGTGGGCCATTGGATCTACAATATAGATTGTAAAGACAATTTTAGACTAAGTTCATGATACTCAAGTTCACATAATCAAATTATTTAATGAACTCCCACTTAGATAGACATCTCTCTAGTCATCCAAGTGACACATGATCCACGTTAACTTGCCCATGTCCGCTCATCACGTGAGACGGACTAGTCATCAATGGTGAACATCTCCATGTTGATCGTATCTTCTATACGACTCATGTTCGACCTTTCGCTCTCCCGTGTTCCAAGGCCATGTCTGTACAAGCTAGGCTTGTCAAGTCAACCTAAGTGTATTGCGTGTGTAAATCTGGCTTACACCCGTTGTATGCGAATGTTAGAGCCTATCACACCCGATCATCATGTGGTGCTTCGGAAGAACGAACCTTAGCAACGGTGCACAGTTAGGGGGAACACTTTTCTTGAAATTTTAGTGAGATATCATCTTATTTAAGCTTCGTTCTAAGCAAATAATATGTAAAACATGATAAACATCACATGCAATCACATAGTGACATGATATGGCCAATATCATCTTGCTCCTTTGATCTCCGTCTTTGAGGCACCATGATCATCATTGTCACTGGCACGACACCATGATCTCCATCATTGTGACTTCATGAAGTTGTCTCGCCAACTATTACTTCTACTACTATGGCTAACGTTTAGCAATAAAGTAAAGTAATTACATGGCGGTTATGATTGACACGTAGGTCATACAATAAAATAAGGCAACTCCTATGGCTCCAGCAGGTTGTCATACTCATCGACATGCAAGTCGTGAATCCTATTACAAGAACATGATCAATCTCATAGATCACAATGCATCACATCACATCCTTTGGCCATATCACATCACAAGGCATATGCTGCAAAAACAAGTTAGACGTCCTCTAATTTGTAGTTGCAAGTTTTTACGTGGCTGCTATAGGTTTCTAGCAAGAACGTTTCTTACCTACGCCAAAACCACAACGTGATATGCCAATTTCTATTTACCCTTCATAAGGACCCTTTTCATCGAATTCGATCCTACTAGAGTGGGAGAGACAGACACCCGCTAGCCACCTTATGCAACAAGTGCATGTCAGGCGGTGGAACCAGTCTCACGTATGCGTACGTGTAAAGTCGGTCCGGGCCGCTTCATCCCACAATACCGCCAAAGCAAGATAAGACTAGTAACGGCAAGCAAATTGACAAAATCGACACCCACAACGACTTGTGTTCTACTCGTGCATAGATTCTACGCATAGACCTAGCTCTGATACTACTGTTGGGAGATGTAGTAGTAAATCAAAAAAAATTCTACGTGTCACCAAGATCTATCTATGGAGAAACCAGCAATGAGCAAGGGGGAGTGCATCTTCCTACCTTTGAAGATCGCAAAGCGGAAGCATTACAAGAACGCGGTTGGTGGATCCGTACTCACAGCAATTCAGATCGCGATGGAATCCGATCTAAGCACCGAACAACGGTGCCTCCGCGTTCAACACACGTGCAGCCCGATGACGTCTCCTACACCTTGATCCAGAAAGTAGGAAGGAGAGGTTGAGGGAGAGCTCCGACAGCATGACGGCGTTGTGACGGTGGAGCTACGTGGTACTCCGGCAGGGCTTCGCCAAGCGCTACGGAGGACGAGAAGGTGGAGAGGTAGGGCTGCACTGAGAGAGAGATGCGTGTCTTTGGTAGCTCCAAACCCTCCACTATATATAGGAGGAGGAGGAGGTAGGGCGCAGCCCCTAGGGTTCCCACCCTAGGGCTGCGGCCGGCCCTAGATGGACCTTGGGGCGGCGGCCACGAGAGGGGCGAGGAGGGGCGGAGCCCTAGGTGGGCCTAGGGCCCATCTGACCCTAGGGTTTGCCCCCCTCCCACCTTGCTGCATCTTGGGCCCTTGTGGGAGGCGCACGAGCCCACCTAAGGGCTGGTTCCCTCCCACCTTCGGCCCACGCAGCCCTCTGGTGCCGGTGGCCCCACATGATGGACCCCCGAAACCCTTTCGGTGGTCCCGGTACGTTACCGGTGATGCCCGAAACACTTCCGATGACCAAAACCTCACTTCCTATATATGAATCTTTACCTCCAGACCATTTCAGAACTCCTCGTGACGTCCAGGATCTCATCCGGGACTCCGAACAACCTTAGGTAACCACGTACACTATTTCCCTATAACCCTAGCGTCATCAAACCTTAAGTGTGTAGACGCTACGGGTTCGGGAGGCATGTAGACATGACCGAGACACCTCTCCGGTCAATAACCAACAGCGGGATCTGGATACCCATGTTGTCTCCCACATGCTCCATGATGATCTCATCGGATGAACCACGAGGTCGGGGATTCAATCAATCCCGTATACAATTCCCTTTGTCTACCGGTATGATACTTTCTCGAGATTCGATCGTCGGTATCCCTATACCTTGTTGAATCTCGTTACCGGCAAGTCACTTTACTCGTTCCGTAACACATCATCCCGTGGCTAACTCCTTAGTCACAATGAGCTCATTATGATCATGTCTTACCAAGTGGGCCCAAAGATACCTCTCCGTCACACGGAGTGACAAATCCCAGTCTGATTCGTGCCAACCCAACAGATACTTTTGACGATACCCGTAGCATACCTTTATAGCCACCCAGTTACGTTGTGACGTTTGACACACCCAAAGTATTACTACGGTATCCGGGAGTTGCACAATCTCATGGTCTAAGAAAACGATAATTGACATTAGAAAAGATTTAGCAGACGAACTACACGATCTTGTGCTATGCTTAGGATTGGGTCTTGTCCATCACATTATTCTCCTAATGATGTGATCCCGTTATCAACGACATCCAATGTCCATGGTCATGAAACCGTGACCATCTATTGATCAACGAGCTAGCCAACTAGAGGCTCACTAGGGACATGTTGTGGTCTATGTATTCACACATGCATTACGGTTTCCGGTTAATACAATTATAGCATGAACAATAGACAATTATCATGAACAAGAAAATATAATAATAACCATTTTATTATTGCCTCTAGGGCATATTTCCAACAATTCTCTCTCTTCTAACTGTTGATCTTCAAGACGATGCTCTTTGCCTTCTGCATTTTTGTAATTCTCAGGTTCGCTTCCTTCGTCATCCATGTCACTGTTCATATGTTATTGTGTTCATAGATGTATATGGGAAATCCAATTCGGCTCCCGGGAGCACGTGCTCCTGCGCACGGAAAATAATTTTTCAAATATTAAAAAAATCCTAACAATTTTTTTGTGTATTTGTAGTCACATTCAAATGTCACCTGCAAAGTTTTAGGTAAAAAGGTTAAACATTGTGGCCTATGCAAAAAATAACAAATTTGAACGCCAAATGTTACCCCAAAATGTCACCCGAATTTGTTTTTGTCACCGACAAAATACTACTGCTCGGTTTCGTATGAAAATTGTCAAGCATGTTTGCTACACTGACACAAACATCCGCAAAAAAATTCAGAATTTTTCGAAAAAATAAATTATAACATATTTCACGGCACTGTTCATCCGAGAGCATATGCTCTCGGGAGCCAAAACGCCCCTCCCGATGTATATGATACATTAGTGTTGAAAAACAAGCTAGGAAAGAGCGGTATGGTAAAGTATGACATAGAAGAAACTAAAGTCATGCCACTAGCTAGAAGAGAATTTCTACTAATAGTCAGTAATTCAGCATATCATGCCCCCTGGCACACAAAAATCTGAACAACAAAAAGTACATGCAACAGTATACACAAGACAATCTCTGAGACCGAACATGAGAGCATTTCAAAAAATAAAAAGACCTGAACAAAAATAAACAATCTGAATATATACACAACTGTTAGTTATGGTCTCTATTATGTAGAACATCCAGGCCAACACACACACAGGATGAGCAATCTGACAGTCCAGGATTTTGGTAGTCGATTTTCACTAATGATTTGAGGTCCGTTATCTTAGGTGGGGCATTACCAATCCTACAAAAAATCTGACTCCGGAAACAGGGGCACCATCGGTGTCATTTATCGTAAAAAAAAAAACTGAAACGGGAACAAGCTCAAACATGTCAGCCAAAAAAATGTTGGATTTCAAGGTAACTGATAAAAAAAATTGAACTTGAATCTGCAACTAAAAAAACAAAATCTCAGAAACTTCACATAAAAGTTTAACGACAAAAATCAAATATAAATGAACTTAGGTATTTGATGTGTTTAAGTACATATCCATGACCCTCATATATTCATGAGAGAGTGATGTGATCCACTGAATTTAACTGACTGTTCCGAGCACTATTTCAGAAATACACAACTTTAGAGATTGCCATACATGCGTGATCACTTTGATAAAAAAAGCAAAAGCACGCGCGCACACACACACAAAGAAAACATTCCATTGCACCCACGAGCCAAAATGTTAACAAATTGTCACGGAGCCATTGAAATCCAAAAATCAAAAACTACTTGTCGATGAACTTGACCACACCTACTTTGACTAAAGCTACTTTGCTCTTTCTCAACACTCGTGTATTAGGTTGCACAAGGGGGAGGGAGGAGGCAATAACCTGATAAACTACTCTACACTATCAGGTGCAATAAAAATCAGTCATGGAGCCATTCAAAATCCAAAATCATGTCTACATGCATCAGGTTTGGGATGGATTTGCAGCAGGCACATTTTCAAAATCAAAATGCGGCTATGACAAACATGGGCAAATTACAGCTGTAAAAAACATCATGGCTGTGAAAAAAAACATGCACACATGATTTCAGCAGGATGGTTTCGTTTTAAAGAAAAACACAAGATGCGGAGTGACGAGGACACACGGGCAGCACCTCTTCTCATATGCAAGCTGTGGATATCTACGATATGCCCGCACCCGTGATGCGACCTTCTTCCTCATCCTTTCTCTCTCTTTCTCTACTCGTGTGTGAATTCAAACACTACCGTGGGGAGACCTCTAGAAGATGTTGAGCCTAGGATCACATTCCGGAGACTTGAGGAAAGAGAAAAAGAAAAATACGAAATAACTGATTTTACTTCTGATTTTTTAGAAAATAAAGCTTTAAATACAAAAAGTAAAAGAAAAATATCTTTGTACTTTGTATCTTATTTAAAAGATAAAAAAGCAAACAAAATGTGTTCAAAACTAGCCCCTCCCACTCCTCTCCTACCGCCCTCTGGCAAAAACACAAAGTTAGTTGTGAGATCGGCTGCTCGATTTGCGTTCATGGACATGACATCGGGTTTGTTCTGGTGCTCGTACGATGCATTGCGAGGCGAGCGGAGCGAAGAGGCAAGGGGCGAGGTATCTTACCTGCTCTGTCAATTATCGAAAATGTAGGGCGACACCTGTAGTCGCAAGCCTAGTTTTGCACATGCAACTCCCATCCTCCAACAAAACAAAGAACTAGTTGCAATCATAATAGAAGACATGCAATTGCAGTCGAGGGTGACAATTGTAGGTTGCATGCCTAGTACTAGACGTGCAACTGCATTCCCTCTCCCGTCGCCCTCACAAAACACATTAAGTTAGTTGTAGTCAGGGTGTAGACAGGCAATTGCAGTTAAGGACAACACTTGCAGTTGCAAGCCTACTATTGGCGATGCAACTGCTCCCTCCCCCTCCCTGGCCAAGAAATGTAAGGCTAGTTGCATCAGTGGGTGTAGGCATGCAGTTGCAGTCAAGAGTGACTCAATGTTGACAAAAAAATGCAAGGCTAGTTGCGCCCCTCCTTTGCCGCCCACTTACAAATCCCGCCTCCCCTTACAACAACAAAAATGTCTAGTTGCAACTGAGTGTGTAGGCATGCAGTTGCGGTTGAGGGAAACACTTGCAATTGCAAGCCTACTATTGGACATGCAACTGCCACCTCCCCTTCTATGACAAAAAACGCAATGCCAGTTGCAATGAGGGAGGAGACATGCAGTTCGATCAAGAGCAACACTTTCAGTTGCAAGTCTAGTATCAGACATGCAACTCGTACCCCTCTCTCGCCACCCCTTATAAAAATGTTAGTTGCAATCATGTGTGTGGGCATGCGGTTGCGGTCGAGGGTGGCACTTGTAGTTGCAAGCCTACTATCGGACATGAAAGTGCCCCCTCCACCTCTCTAACAAAAAATGCAAGGCTAGTTGCAACCAGGAGGGAGACTTGCAGTTCCAATCAAGGGCGACACTTGTAATTGCAAAGCCTACTATCACACATGCAACTCGCACCCCGCTCTTCCGTCGCCACTTACAAAACAAATGTTAGATGTAATCGGGTGTGTAGGCATGTAGTTTCAGCCGTGTGTGTAGGTATGTAGTTGCAGTTGAGGGTGACACTTGTAGTTGCAAGCCTACTATTGGACATCAACTGCCCCCTCCCCCTCTTCAACAAAAAACGCAAGGCTAGTTGCAGTTTGGGAGGAGAAATGCAGTTGCGGTCAAGGGCGACATTTGTAGTTGCAAGTCTAGTATCGGAGATGCAACTTGAACCCCTCTAATGTCGCCCGCTTACAAAAACTAAAAATGTCAGTTGCAACTGGGTGTGTGGGCATGTAGTTGCGGTTAAGGGCAACGCTTCCCCCCCCCCCCCCCCCGCTCCAACAAAAGCCAGAAGGCCAGTTGCAGTTGGGGACGAGACATGCAGTTGCGGTCGAGGGCCACACTTGAAGTTGCAATTCTTGTATCAGAAATGCAACTGTGGCACCCCTCTTCCGTCGCCCACTTACAAATCCTGCCCCCCTTACGAAAACAAAAATATTCAGTTGCAACTGGGTGTGTGTAGGCATGCAGTTACGATTGAGGGTGTCTATTAGACATGCAACTTCCCCCTTCCCCTCTCTGACAAAAAACACAAGACTATTTGCAGTCAAGGAGGAGACATGTAGTTGCAGTTGACGGCTACACTTGCAGTTGCAAGTCTAGTATCGAACATGCAACTCACACCCCTATCATGTCGCCTCCTTATGAAAATAAAAATGCCAGATGTAACTAGGTGTGTCATGTCGTTCAAAACAAAATATCAAAACTACATATACGAGTGTTTTGTCAATTATCACTTTCTTTAGTATTTGCATCATATCAAAACAACATTGCAGGAGAAACTAAATAAAACAAGTTAAACATTTTCAGATTTTTACTTGAAGCATAGAAGAACACATAAATAGAAAAAGTAGAACAAGGAAAAACATGTACATCCATGCTTTAAAAATCCAGTTCAGAGTTACAAACTAGAAAAACTACCAAATGCTTATAGTTTTACTCACTTATGTTAATTTAGTTCAGATTCATGTTAGGAGTGGATGTTCATGACAAAAGAACAAAACAAAAAGGATAAAAAAGATATAAAAATAGTAGCCAGAGTTACCCCTCCGTTTTTCAAGACCTCCCAGACACACATGCTGAAACCGCTCCCTTGCTTTCGTAGTCGCAATGGTTCAAACAAACTCCGCAAACCACCTCATGTGTACAAAAAAGCCAATAAATTGATAAATAATGGGTATCTTGTTAACAACACACATACAAAAAAAAGAGTGAAAAACGAAAATGGATTCAAAAAAGCATAACTAAAAAAAGTAATGATTTCAAAACATCTACATTTCAGCATGTATTCCTGCAGCTTTATGACTATGTGATCCCAAAACCTGCTTAACTGGTGCTAAACCACATTCATTTACAAAACATAAAGAGTGCTATTGCTGCCCCTAATTAATCTACTAAGGGCATGTGCCACGAAATCTCCCAGAAGAACAGCATCAGTGTTAGCACTCACCAGATAAAAAACTATCCAAAAAAAAGAATGACTAGCAGAGATTATATCCTAACAAAAAGAATGTCAACTTAGGAAGCCTAAAACACACTCTATTGTCACCTACTGATGTGCAGAGGGTGTACAAATGCACTCTACTGTCTCTCTTTATGCCCGGCTCAAATACTATAGCAGATCCTTCACACTAAGAAACCTAAGAAAAACTTCTCTAAAGTACCTACAAGTATAAAAAATGGTGTTGATAGGTTGATAGTACTACTTCCATTACAACCCAAAGCAGAAACACCTCATCTCAGTCTCGTAGGGGCTACTAGATTTTTGGTACTACTAGTTGTAAAAAATATTTACTGGATATAGCTTGAAACAGAGTAGAAGCAAATCTGAATGGGGGTGCCACATAAAACAGAGCTTTATTTATCCGAGGTACATGAACCTAGCTACAAGCAAAGAAACCAGTTTCATCCTCAATCCACCACGACGACATCGTCGATCGACATGCTTGAGAGAAAGACACTAGTATGCATGAACGCACAAAAAGTCAAAACTAAAAATAAAAAAGGTCTAAACTCCGGTGGCAATTCTCTGCTTAAAACTAAAAATCAAATACTTGATACAAACAAATAAACATGCGGGCAGGAAAGTATGGCCAGAAAAAATCCTATCTACTCTACTGGATACATGGGCAGAGTGACAACTCCAAACAGTGCAGCAGACATGTACTTAGCATCGTGCCATCCCAGGATGGGACCTCATGTCGCTGAGTCACACCAAGCCTTGCACTAAAATTTTCAGACTAAGAAGTAAGAACTGAACTAACGGGAGCTAACTGAAATTAAAGACTAAAGTCGATTTGGAGTTCTTCTTTCTCTTCTTCTTCCTCGACGATCATAGGACGTATTCCAGGTCGGAGCCTGGGAATAGTAGGGTGGACGTCGTTTTCTTTCGTTTGTTTTCGTCCGTAATCGGATCCCGCTCTTTTGTATGATGATTTTTTTGTATTGATGTACTGAGATTTTCATGTTGTAGCTTGTGGAGAGTGTAAGCCTTTATTTTGTATTTTTTTTTCTTCATTACATGTATTGGTGATGATATCCTCCTTGTTAAAGTGTCTTCGATATGCTCTTTTATCCGTGTTGAGATTTTTAAATTTTCATGAGGATAGAACCGTATATTGAACGCCACACTAAATAAATGGCATCGTGTGAGATGCTTCTACCGAGTTCCTTTTCTTTTTTAAACACTTTACCAATACGTGGTATGCCTTAGCAAGCTTGTTCAGATCAGAGGCTTTGGTTGAGTTTTTCCTTATTAAACATCAGTGTTTTTCTCAGTTATGTGAACAAAGCTTTTGAGTTGCAGAAACGGGCAGTTTTGATATATAAGCTAAGGTGCAGTGCCATTGTTTCACTCTACTGCATCTCATGTAACTCTCGCTCGGCAGTCTCACGGGTTGAAGATAATTCATGCTTAACTCTTGTAGCCATTTAACTATGGGGATCCAACTAGGTGAACAATGGCAATGAATGATCTATTACTTTGTTAATCATATTTATGACCTGCACTTTTGTGCCTCCAACAGGCTTTTATGTCATTTTATGTATAAAGCAATCACGGAACAAATTGCATGGCCGAAATAAAATACACGACCGAACGATATAAGAATAAGAAGTAACCCTCAACATCAATCTCAAAATATTCGGATCACGTAAGACGCACACGACTATCTAGGAAAATAGAAAACATGAAGAATTGAGTACAACACCAAGGTATGCTCTAAAACACCTCCATAGCAATAACTTCAAGAAGAAAAACGGCGCTAAGCGTCACCGTTGCCAGTCCAAGAGAACAAAGGTTTTCATCTGGAATCCAAACACAAAGAGAAGCCCTATAATAACGTCTTCAAGAAGTAATAATCAAGTCAGTCGATTGAGATTTAGCACGACTGTTTGCACATAGTGTATGGATTCTGTTGACCGGCCAAATTTACAACATGAACCTCCTAGCGTCATCACGCGGCAGACGCGTATATCAGTAGAAACTCCGCCACAAAATCCTCTCTCTGCCCCGCGTATGTGTGCTTTTCGCGTGAGAGTTTCCGCCGGCCGATCGATAAAAGCTAGCTACTCGGTGATTGTTACTGGTACGAGCCGGACACACCGTTGTGGTTAGTTCCAACAAATTCCCATTGTCAGCATGTGAAGAGTTTTAGCCTGGTTGATTTTCTTTCTTTTCTAATTTCTCATTTGTTTTTCTTGCCCATTGCATCCTCTTCGGATTCATCCTCAACCGTAACAAAATTTTGCTCCTCCGAGCAGCAAAGAACAGCAGGTGGCAATGGGGGAGGTTGGTGCAGACATGATCTACACCCAAGATGGCACCGTGGACATCAAGGGCAACCAGGCCGTCAAGAGCAACACCGGCAACTGGCGCGCCTGCCCCTACATCCTCGGTACGTCCATGCAAACGACTCCATTGTTGCCCCTGCTCTTTGAGCCATGGCGTTGATCGATGAATTGCGTTGCAGCTAACGAATGTTGCGAGCGGCTGGCGTACTACGGCATGAGCGCCAACCTGAGCAACTTCATGGTTGAAAACATGGGCATGAACAAAACAACCGCCGCCAACAGCGTCACCAACTGGACGGGAACCTGCTATGCCGCCCCCCTCATCGGCGCCTTCCTCGCCGACGCCTACCTTGGCCGCTTCAGAACCATCGCCTCCTTCGTAATCATCTACATCATCGGCCTGGGGCTCCTGACGGTTGCGGCGTCCGTGAAAGTGCTGGTGCCGACGTGCGCGGCGAAGGGGGTGTGCGACCCGACGGCGGGGCAGATGGCGGCGGTGTTCGTGGGTCTGTACCTCGTCGCTCTGGGCACGGGCGGGATCAAGCCCTGCGTGTCCTCCTTCGGAGCCGACCAGTTCGACGAGCACGACGACAGCGAGCGGCGGAGCAAGAGTTCCTTCTTCAACTGGTTCTACCTGTCCATCAACATCGGCGCGCTGGTAGCGTCATCCGTGGTGGTAAATGTGCAGGACCACTACGGCTGGGGCTGGGGCTTCGGCATCCCCGCCGTTGCCATGGCCATCGCTGTCGGCAGCTTCTTTGGCGGCACGCCGCTCTACCGCCACCAGCGCCCCGGCGGCAGCCCGCTCACCCGCATCGCGCAGGTGCTCGTCGCGGCCACGCGCAAGCTGAGCGTCGCCGTCGACGGGTCGGCGCTGTACGAGACAATGGACAGGGAGTCCGGCATCGAGGGGAGCCGCAAGCTGGAGCACACCGAGCAGTTCAGGTTCCTCGACAAGGCGGCCGTGGAGACGCCGGCGGACAGGACAGTGACCACGCCATCGGCGTGGAGGCTCTGCACGGTGACACAGGTGGAGGAGCTCAAGAGCGTGGTGAGGCTGCTGCCCATCTGGGCGAGCGGCATCGTCTTCGCGGCGGTGTACGGGCAGATGAATACCATGTTCGTGTTCCAGGGAGACACCCTCGACAAGCGCATGAGCGCCCACTTCTCCATCCCCTCTGCCTCGCTCTCTACTTTCGACACCCTCAGCGTCATTTTCTGGGTGCCCGTGTACGACCGCCTCCTCGTCCCGGCCGTCCGCTCCGTCACCGGCCACCCCCGCGGCTTCACACAGCTCCAGCGCATGGGTGTCGGTCTTGTCGTCTCAATCTTCTCCATGGTCGCCGCTGGCGTGCTCGAGCTCGTCCGCCTCCGCACGATCGCGCGGCACGGGCTGTACGGAGAGGACGACATCGTGCCCATCTCCATCTTCTGGCAGGTACCCCAGTACTTCATCGTCGGCGCGGCCGAGGTGTTCGTCTTCGTGGGGCAGCTGGAGTTCTTCTACGACCAGGCGCCGGACGCCATGAGGAGCATGTGCATGGCGCTGTCGCTGACGGCGGTATCACTTGGAAGCTACGTGAGCACGCTGCTAGTGACGGTGGTGAAGAAGGTGACGACGAGGGGTGGAAAGGAAGGGTGGATCCCGGACAAGAACCTCAACGTCGGTCACCTCGACTATTTCTTCTGGCTAATGACCGTGCTCAGCGTTGTCAACTTTGCTATCTACCTGCCCATCGCCAACTGGTACGCCTACAAGAGGACCGCCGAAGATGGAGACAGACCGGACGGCAATGAAGAAGGTGATGATCCACATGACCAGTGAGTGATCGATCTGAATGTTGAATGTGTGTGCTTGAACCAGGAGACAGAACAAAATAGACTTTTCAAAGCAAACATCAAGTTCAGGTATTTGCAGCAGGGTGATTTAAGTTCCCTCCCAATGCTTCATCTTGTACATGTGTTAAGATTATCAACTATGTAAAAAATCTAATGTGGTATTGCTAATTAAGAAGAAAGAGGGTAGTATGATGACATCATGAAGAAATTATGCTAACCACGTGTACCTAGATGGAAACACAAATTTGAATCTATACCTAATTGAATGAAAGAAGCTTAGCAACTACTTCCTCTGTTTCATAATATAAGATGTTTTTGTCACTACACTAGTGGAAGCCTTACATTATAGGATAGATGGAGTAAAAGTTAAGCACCTATGCATTGAAAAGTTTAGTTGCTAAGCCTTTTAATGCACTTAGCACCTCATCTAATCACTCATACATTGGAAAAGATCTAAGGAAGAAGATTGTGTCATTTCTGACTTAAGAATGTTTGTGATGTTTGTTAAATACCATAGTGCCCCCAAAAAAGTAATCCCTCCATTTTTATACACAATGCCATTATCAAAATTATAATTTACATCTACATAAGGTTGGTCGTAATGGGAGTATCATATACCAGTATCATGCATATGATATTAGTGTATGATACTATCTCTCTAATGCATAGTATCATATATTAGTATCATATTGTACTTATTTATTGTCATGCATGACACATTGTAGCGTAACATTTATTATGATACAGTATCATGATATGATACTCAACCTCATGTTTCTTCATTTAATTCTATGACATCTCATCAAGATTGCCTAGTTGGCATGCATGATACTAGCTATGGTACTCCCATTACGACCAGCCTAAGACTATTCACAATGGGGAGTAACATAGAGTAGTAACATGCATATGTTACGAGTCTAAGTTATTACCTCCACAATGGATAGTAACATATGAATAATAACATTAAGCCTTTCATTTATTAGCTTATAGACTCATTTTGAATTGGTATGCGTTATGTTACTCATAGGGATAGTAACATGCTAAGTTACTCAATTTCTCTTTCTTCTCGTTAATTAGATACCATATCATACTTTTTGCTTAGGTGACATCTATGTTACTATCTATGTCACTCCCATTGTGAGTAGTTTAAGGCCACTAATACTAATCAAGACAAAGTTGATTTAGTTTGTCTCGTAGTACTAGCAAAAGAGTACATTAATTATCCATGCATGCATGTGAAGTGAGAAGGTTGGTTTGGCGTTAATCAACCCAAGAGGAGTGAGAGCATTAAACTATCCATAATAGAGAGTAACATAGATTAATAACATGCATATGTTGCTAGTCTAAGTTACTACCTCTATAGTGAGATATAACATATGTATGTGATGTCATGGAACATTTTATTTATTACGTTGTAAACTCTTCTTGTCTTGATTGTGTGATGTTACTCATACAATGAGTAACTAGCTATCTTACTCCATTCATCTCTCTGCTCATTAATTCATTACCACATAAGCAAAGTTGGACTCTATGTTACTAATGAAGTTATTCCCACCGTGGGTAATCTTAGAGCATCTTTAGCAAAACCCTTAAATTGAGGAACTGAAAACGTGATTTTCAGTTCGCGGAAAACACATTTTAAGGTTCGATTTGAGCTGCGGCCGAACAGACCCCTCAAACTTAAACTGTAAAACCGAATATTCATCTATATTTTTCTTCACGCCTTCTTCTTCCTCTTGCTCGTGTCCACGATCAGCCAGAGATGCTCTAGACTCGCATACGTACATCAACAAATTGAACGCATGCGCACGATGGGTACGTACGTTCACCCGCCCAGCACTGGGTGTTGGCGGCATCCCGTGCTTTGGTGGTGCCCATAGCGTCCCCAGCGTCATCCCCAACTCTGTGTTCGACGAAGGCCGACGCTAGCGAGCGTGGCCAGCAGGAAGAGGCCATAGAGGCCCAGCGCAACGCCGAGCGGAACGAGGAGCGCGGGGATGCGTGGGTCACTGCGGAGCGTGGACCCCAGGCTGCCAGGATGGGCGGGGCAAGGCGAAGGTTAGGACAGACAGGGCGACAGCGGCGGCCAGGACGGGCAAGGCGGTGGCGGCCCGGATGAGTGGTGGCTTCCCTGATGAGCAGAGCGGCAGCCGGGGACGGACAGGCGACGACTCGGACGGGTGGGGCAGCTTTCCCGGATGAGTAGGGCGGCGGTCAGGGATGTATGGGCGGCAGTCGGGGACGGATGGGGCGGCAGCCGGGAGCGAGCCATGAAGGTTTCGATGGCAGTTGGACTCCGGTCTTTCGAATATACAGGACACGCTCGGGTTGGCTCTGAAATCCTTATTTTCACAGGTTTGGTGGGGATGTTTATCGTTCCCCTTAAAAAAAATACAGATCGAAGTCGTTTATGAGTTCTATTCGGATCACTTTTTCCGCCTAAAAACTATAAACTCGTGGTTATTTTAACAGATTCATGTGTTTTAAGGAATCTGCTAGAGATGCTCTTAGCACTATGCCCGGGATAAGAAATGCATATTAATTAACACGACAAACAAGGAGACAAGTTGATTTACAACATTGACTTAAGACCATGGCCGGTTAAATAGTATAGCCAACAAAAAGCTATATGAAGTTGCCACATCACCTAGAGCCAGCCTAAGACTACCTATAGTGGAAGTAATTTCAGAGTAACATAAGATCCAACTCAGCAAATTTGCTTATGTGGCGGCGATTTGATGAGAAGAGAGATGAATTGAGTAACATAGCTAATTAATCTCACTATAATAAACATCACACATACCAACACAAGATGAGTTTATAAGCTAATAAATAAAGTGTGACATGACATCACATATATGTTACTCCCCACTATGAAGATAGTAACGTAGAGTAGCATATATACGTTACTAGTCGAAGTTACTTCCCACTATGAGTAGTCTAATAAGTGCTAGTAGTCCTATAATAGTTACACTGTATCATTTTAATTGTGACCCACCTTTTGTCTCATAAAGTATGTTGGAACTCGTGTTACAGCCGACTACAAGTTTACAACCCGCTTCTTTTCTTTCTACTCTTCTCTCTTCTCCAACTAAGCATAAATGTTATATTTAAAATTCGAGTTATCATGCTTACGTCATCTTATTATATTTGCTCCAAGGAAATATTAACTTTCGGCTTGATACATGTAATATGGTTTTAAGGCCTTGTATATAAAAATAAAGAGAGTACCATCTCAGGTGGGCAACATTGAAATACATTTTGCCTGGGAAATGCTTGCGAACAGTCGGCTGGTAACTCGACGCTCGTTGACCGTCTTTGCGGCCGTCGAATCAAAAAATTTATGAGACGACCTTATAGCTATAGCCAGCTGCTGGCTATAAGCCGTTGTCAAGTCATATATAGCCCACCTTATAGCTAACATGTATAATAGTTGATTAAAAAAGTGTACTACTTTTTTATTATGTGACTCACTTTTTTACTCTCCTCACAAAGTGCCTAGAAGTACATGCTAGAGCTGGCTCTTCACGAAGAGCCCGCTTACCTTCTCTCTCCTCTTCTCTTTTCTCCAACTAAGCAAAAATATATTATTTTATTTTTTATAGCCCGCTGACTCAGCTCAGTTATACTTGCTCTAAAGAAATTTAAAATTTCCAACAATATAAGTTATGATTGTTATTTAATACACTTTTCTTTCTCCACTGGTCTAGCCGGGTTTCCATTCCTAATTACTTCCACCTATTTTTACTCCTTTGCATGCTAGGAGTTCGGCCAGTGAAGTACGTGGGAGAGAGAAAATTCTGCGGGTAGCCTAACCATCAGAACAGTATATTTGACTACGTTTCTAAAGAAAGATTGACATGGTGATTGGCTTCTTCTATGGTTCAATTTCTTTGATGCGTCCAATATAAGCACAACTAGATCGTGGTGCCTATCCTCAGGCGCCCAATACACCTGGACAGAGGGAGCTTTACAATTTGCTATGCATGCCTTGCTTCTTTTTCCTATTTCTCACTTCAAATATTTTGAAATTTTCAATAATTTTCCTACAGGTTTTGGGTTTTGAACGCTTAATACTTTTTAAATAATTTTTCCTTGTCATTTACTTTTCTTGATCTTTTCTATGAAATTCTTGTGTTGGTTGGCTTTCATGTGTCCCCTTAATCAACCCAAGAAAAGTGAGAGCATCAAAATACCAACAGAGGGGAACATGCACCTCTTTTCCTCCACTAGTGTCGTGGATTTGTCATGGCAGATGTCCGGGTCAATGGACTTAGGTTCGGAGCGAAGACGCAACTACATGGCGGCTTGGAGGGGTTGATCGGAATCGAGAGACACGGAGTTTTACCCAGGTTCGCCCCCTCCGATGGAGGTAAAAGCCTACATCCTGCTTGTCTGGTATTGATGATGATGAAGATCTCTCGGTTACAAGGGTGCTGTTTGCTACCTCTAATCACGAAAGCTTCTAATCTGTTTATCTCTAATCTCTTGTATTGTCTAAACTTGTGGACTTGTGAATCTTGTCCCTCTAGGGGTGCTCTATCCCTCCTTATATAAGTGGAGAGGGTAGGTTTACAAATAGAGTCCTACTAGGAGTAGGACTAGGAATAGTCTCTCTAGAATCCTATTTCGGGTCTTGTTTTCTTTGGTAGGGAGTCTTTCTCTCTTTAGGCCTTCTCTTGTGAGCCTCCTGGCATCGGCTCACACGCCGGGTCTTAGTCTTGGTCGTCCTGCGACCCGTCTACCGGGTCATCAATAAAACGTCATGTCTTTGCCGGGTCTCCTGTGAGTCGCCAGGCCGGGTCATACCGCGGGGTTTATCCCCGACATTAGCCCCAGGTTAGCTTGAATTTATTCATGGTAAGCTCCTGAAATAAGAGTAACAAATATGTTAAGTGGCTGGCTTGCTCCTTTGGCCGGCTTATAAAATGGCTCCTCAGAAATTCGGGTCTTTTCTGCATATGAACGGATCATCTTGATAATCATCTTGCTTGTCAATGTCCTTTGACAAATATTGAGAATAGACCACCCATATGCCATTGACTCGGCTTCCAATGCTCTTGGCGGGTTATCTCCGCCGGGTCATAATTATTGATGATGTCGGGTCACTAACGTTGGTGACGCCAGGCCAAATAACTAGAATCCAGCTGACTTGATAAAAATATTGGGATGAAAATCCATCTGATGTAAAACCGGACTTTCATTGTTGTGAAGCAGTGCGGCTTACATAAAATCTGGTGGGTTACGCTCTTTTGATAATGCCGGGTCTAATAAGTGAACTCCATAATTAACATCTTAGAAATTCTCCTCAAAGTTTTTGATATATCCATATTACCTGTAGCCCCCAAGCTCCGAGATTATCCATGATAACTTGGTGCTTTGTAATAATATTTTGGACTGTGTAGCCCCCAAGTGTCGGGTTGTCCTGCTTGCAGCAACCTGAGACTTATAACTATCTTATACCTTATGAAACTTCAGCAGGTGTAGCCCCCAAGGACCGGCTCATCAGAATGTGATGTGTCGGGTCTTCAATTTGAACCTCATAATTTGCTTGAATAGTTGAATACTGTAGCCCCCAAGTGTCGGGTCGCACGCCTGCGGCGACTTGGGACTTTATAAATTTTGATCTGAGCGGCGTAGCCCCCAAGTGCCGGGTCAGTAAGAATTACTGGGCTGGGATTTCGAAAAATATAGAAAGGCCGGCTCATCCCCTTGAGATAATAGGGTCTTGCTGACAATGCAATGATTTGAAAACCGGCTTGCATTAGCCCCCAAGTGTCGTGGTGCGTGCTTGCAGCGACATGGGACCTGCATATTTGATATAAACTGGACTTGAATAGTGTAGCCCCCAAGTGCCGGGTTGTTTGCCTGCGGCGACTCGGGACTATATGAGAATAATATGACTCACCACAATTTGTTGAATGAATCCTTGACCGTGGTTGTAATATAACCCGGAATGAATATCCTGAAATAATTCCTTTGTCTTTGATATGAAATCCCTGCTCGTGGTTGCAATGCAACCCGGCAAATATATATTGGAGAAATCCATGGGTGTTGTAGATTACTACAGAGCACAATTGAAGAAATCCGAGAACCGACCAATTAGATGACACGACATTATTCTGACAGGGCGGCTCTTGAAAAATAATAAATTCTCTGAACTGGCTTGAAAACCCCAATCATTTATTACTGGCTATGATAAACCATGAAGATCCAGCCAAGTTGGCTATTAAAGATCCATTTGCTCCTTGTAGAAGTTTTTCATTTAACAGCGGCTCATCTTAAGAGATAAGACCTACAAAAACAAAACGGAATGTACTCTGCATTGTTATGAGGGCGGCTTGAGTAAGCACAATCCAGAGATGTTATATCATTGCTCCTTCTTTCATAATCATGTTCTGACCCGGCTTGATAAGCTGACATGACATGTGAATATGATGCAATGTATGATGCTATGTATGATGCAAAGTATGGTGCAATATTAACTTGTCAACATTTTTGGCGCGAACGCCGGCTGTTTTTAGGGTTAGATAAGCTACACCCGGAGGTGGGAAGCCCCCTTTGACAACCGCGACTAATCGTGTTAGCCGGAGATGGCATAAAGCCGGCAGATAAGGCATTAGAAGCTATATCCGAAGGTAAAATACAACGTAAATGCTGGCGGATAGGCGTTAGAGGTTGTACCCGAAGGTAAGAAGCCGCCCTCGCCGCGGCTAATTTTTCTTAGCTGGTTTTACATGGCATGAAGCCGGCTAATGGGCATTATAAGATGTACCCGAAGGTAAGAAGCCGCCATTCGCGGGTTATGAGGCATTAGCTACCCGTCGGTAAAAAAACCTCACAACCGCGACTAAACGTGTTAGCCGGAAATTTGGCATAAAGCCGGCCGATAGGGTGTTAGAAGCGATACCCATCGGTAAGAAGCCCCCTTCAGCAGTACGGCGTACGATGCCTGCGGATAGGCGTTAGAAGCTGTACCCAAAGATAAGAAGCCGCACTCGCCACGACTCATTTTCCTGAGCCGGTTTTACGGCGTACGACGCCGACGCATAGGCGTTAGAAGCTGTATCCAAAGGTAAGAAGCCGCCCTCGCCACGACTCATTTTCCTGAGCCGGTTTTACGGCGTACGACGCCGGCGGATAGGTGTTAGAAGCTGTACCCAAAAGTAAGAAGACGCCCTTGCCACGACTCATTTTCCTGAGCCGATTTTACAGCGTACGACGCCGGCGGATAGGCGTTAGAAGTGTTGGGAGACATAGTAGTAAATCAAAATTTTCCTACGTGTCACCAAGATCTATCTATGGAGAAACCAGCAAACGAGCGGGGAGAGATTGGATCTTCATACCTTTGAAGATCGCTAAGCGGAAGCGTTGCTAGAACGCGGTTGATGGAGTCGTACTCGCAGCGATTCAGATCGCGGTAGATCCGATCAAGTGCCGAACGGACGACACCTCCGCGTTCAACACACGTGCAGCCCGATGACGTCTCCTACGCCTTGATCCAGCAAGGAGGGAGGAGAGGTTGAGGGAGAGCTCCGGCAACACGACGGCGTGGTGGCGGTGGAGCTGCGTGGTACTCCGACAGAGCTTCGCTAAGCACTACGGAGAACGAGGAGAGGGAGGAGTAGGGCTGCACCAGGGAGGAGATGAACTCGTGTGTTGTGCAGCCCCAAATACCTCCACTATATATAGGAGGAGGGGAAGAGAGGTGCTGCGCCCTAGGGTTCCACCCTAGGGGTGGCGACAGCCTCCAGAAACCCATCTGGCCGGCGGCCAGGGCAAGGAGAGGTGGAGGCGCCCTAGGGTGGGCCTTAAGGCCCATCTAAGCCTAGGGTTTGCCCCCTCCACCCTTGCTGCGCCTTGGGCTAGGGTGGGAGGCGCACCAGCTCACCTAGGGGCTGGCTCCCTCCCACTCTTGGCCCATGGAACCTTCCGGGGCAGGTGGGCCCACTTGGTGGACCCCCGGAACCCTTCCGGTGGTCCCGGTACACTACCGTAGACACCCGGAACACTTCCGGTAACCAAAACCTCACTTCCTATATATCAATCTTCGTCTCCGGACCATTCCGGGACTCCTCGTGACGTCCGGGATCTCATCCGGGACTCCGAACAACCTTCGGTAACCACGTACACTATTTCCCTATAACCCTAGCGTCATCGAACCTTAAGTGTGTAGACCCTACGGGTTCGGAAGATACGTAGACATGACCGAGACACCTCTCCGGCCAATAACCAACAGCGGGATCTGGATACCCATGTTGGCTCCCACGTACTCCATGATGATATCATCGGATGAACCACGATGTCAAGGATTCAATCAATCCCGTATACAATTCCCTTTGTCTATCGGTATGGTACTTGCCCGAGATTCGATCGTCGGTATCCCCATACCTTGTTCAATCTCGTTACCGGCAAGTCTCTTTACTCGTTCCGTAATACATCATCCCGTGACTAACTCCTTAGTCACATTGAGCTCATAGTGATGATGTCTTACCGAGTGGGCCCAGAGATACCTCTCCGTCACACGGAGTGACAAATCCCAGTCTCGATTCGTGTCAACCCAACAGACACTTTCGGAGATACCCATAGCGTACCTTTATAGCCACCCAGTTATGTTGTGACGTTTGGCACACCCAAAGCATTCCTACGGTATCCGGGAGTTACACAATCTCATGGTCTAAGGAAACGATACTTGACATTGAAAAGCTTTAGCAAACGAACTACACGATCTTGTGCTATGCTTAGGATTGGGTCTTGTCCATCACATCATTCTCCTAATGATGTGATCCCTTTATCAACGACATCCAATGTCCATGGTCATGAAACCGTGACCATCTATTGATCAACGAGCTAGCCAACTAGAGGCTCACTAGGGACACGTTGTGGTCTATGTATTCACACATGTATTACGGTTTCCTGTTAACACAATTATAGCATGAATAAAAGACAATTATCATGAACTAGGAAATACAATAATAACCATTTTATTATTGCCTCTAGGGCATATTTCCAACAGTCTCCCACTTGCACTAGAGTCAATAATCTAGTTACATTGTGATGAATCGAACACCCATAGCATTCTGGTGTTGATCATGTTTTGCTCGTGAGAGAGGTTTAGTCAACGGATCTGCGACATTCAGATCTGTATGCACTTTACAAATATCTATGTATCCCTCCTGAATGTAATCACATATGGAGTTGAAACGGCGCTTGATGTGTCTTGTCTTCTTGTGAAACCTGGGCTCCTTCGCAAGGGCAATAGCTCCAGTGTTGTCACAGAGTAGAGTCATCGGGCCCGACGCATTCGGAATCACTCCTAGGTCATTGATGAACTCCTTCATCCAGACTCCCTCCTGTGCTGCTTCCGAAGCAGCTATGTGCTCCGCTTCACATGTAGATGCTGCCACGACGCTTTGCTTGCTGCTGCTCCAGCTCACTGCCCCTCCATTCAAAATATACACGTATCCGGTTTGCGACTTGGAGTCGTCCGGATCTGTGTCGAAGCTAGCATCGACGCAACCCTTTACGACGAGCTCTTCGGCACCTCCATAAACGAGAAACATGTCCTTTGTCCTTTTCAGGTACTTCAGGATATTCTTGACCGCTGTCCAGTGTTCCGCTCCGGGATCACTTTGGTACCTCCCTACCAAACTTATGGCAAGGTTCACATCAGGCCTGGTACACAACATGGCATACATGATAGAGCCTATGGCTGAAGCATAGGGGATGACACTCATCTCTTCTCTATCCTTTGCCGTGGTCGGGCATTGAGTCGTACTCAATCTCACACCTTGCAACACAGGCAAGAACCCCTTCTTGGACTGATCCATATTGAACTTCTTCAATATCTTTTCAAGGTATGTGCTTTGTGAAAGACCAATGAGGCGTTTCGATCTATCTCTATAGATCTTAATACCTAATATGTAAGCAGCTTCTCCAAGGTCCTTCATTGAAAAACACTTATTCAAGTAGGCCTTTATACTTTCCAAGAGTTCTATATTATTTCCGATTATCAGCATGTCATCCACATACAGTATAAGAAATGCTATAGAGCTCCCACTCACTTTCTTGTAAATACAGGGTTCTCCATAAACCTGTACAAACCCAAACGCTTTAATCACCTCATTAAAGCGAATGTTCCAACTCCGAGATGCTTGCACCAGCCCATAGATGGAGCGCTGGAGCTTGCATACCTTGTTAGCATCTTTAGGACCCACAAAACCTTCCGGCTGCATCATATACAGTTCTTCCTTGAGGAAGCCATTAAGGAATGCCGTTTTGACGTCCATTTGCCAGATCTCATAATCATAAAATGCGGCAACTGCTAACATGATTCGAACTGACTTTAGCATCGCTACGGGTGAGAAAGTCTCATCATAGTCAACTCCTTGAACTTGTCGATAACCTTTAGCGACAAGCCGAGCTTTATAGGCGGTCACATTACTGTCTGCGTCAGTCTTCTTCTTAAAGATCCATTTGTTTTCAATGGCTCGCTTATCATCAAACAAGTCCACCAAAGTCCATACTTTGTTCTCATACATGGATCCTATCTCGGATTTCATGGCCTCAAGCCATTTGTTGGAATCCGGGCCCGCCATTGCTTCTTCATAGTTCGAAGGTTCACCGTTGTCCAACAACATGATCTCTAGGACAGGATTGCCGTACCACTTTGGTGCGGAACGTGTCCTAGTGGACCTTCGAGTAGCAACTTGATCTGAAGCTTCATGATCATCATCATTAACTTCCTCTCTAGCCGGTGTAGGCTCCACAGAAATAACTTCCTGTGCTGCGCTACTCTCCGGTTCGAGTGGAGGTACAATTACCTCATCAAGTTCTATTTTCCTCCCACTTACTTCTTTCGAGAGAAACTCTTTCTCGAGAAAGGATCCATTCTTGGCAACAAAGAATTTGCCCTCGGATCGTAGGTAGAAGGTATACCCAATAGTCTCTTTAGGATATCCTATGAAGACGCACTTTTCCGCTTTGGGTTCGAGCTTCTCAGGTTGAAGTTTCTTCACATAAGCATCGCATCCCCAAACTTTTAGAAACGACAACTTAGGTTTCTTTCCAAACCATAATTCATACGGTGTCGTCTCAACGGATTTAGACGGTGCCCTATTTAAAGTGAATGCAGCAGTCTCTAATGCATATCCCCAAAATGATAGCGGTAAGTCGGTAAGAGACATCATAGATCTCACCATATCCAATAGAGTGCGATTACGACGTTCAGACACACCATTTCGCTGAGGTGTGCCGGGCGGCGTGAGCTGTGAAACAATTCCACATTTCCTAAGGTGTGTGCCAAACTCGTGACTTAAATATTCTCCGCCACGATCAGATCGTAGGCATTTTATTTTCCTGTCACGTTGATTCTCGACCTCACTCTGAAATTCCTTGAACCTTTCAAAGGTTTCAGACTTGTTTCATTAAGTAGACATACCCATATCTGCTCAAGTCATCAGTGAGGGTGAGAACATAACGGTAGCCGCCGCGAACCTCGACACTCATTGGACCGCATACATCGGTATGTATTATCTCCAACAAGTTAGTTGCTCGCTCCATTGTTCCGGAGAACGGAGTCTTGGTCATCTTGCCCATGAGGCATGGTTCGCATGTGTCAAATGATTCGAAATCAAGTGACTCCAAAAGTCCATCAGCATGGAGCTTCTTCATGCGTTTGACACCAATATGGCCAAGACGGCAGTGCTACATGTAAGTGGGACTATCGTTATCAACTTTACACTTTTTGGTACTCACACTATGGATATGTGTAACATCACGTTCGAGATTCATCAAAAATAAACCATTGACCAGCGGGGCATGAGCATAAAACACTTCTCTCATATAAATAGAACAACCATTATTCTTGGATTTAAATGAGTAGCCATCTCGCATCAAGCGAGATCCAGGTACAATGTTCATGCTCAAAGCTGGTACTAAATAACAATTATTAAGGTTTAAAACTAATCCCGAAGGTAGATGTAGAGGTAGCGTGCCGACGGCGATCACATCGACCTTGGAACCATTCCCGACGCGCATCGTCACCTCGTCCTTGGCCAGCCTCCGCTTATTCCGCAGCTCCTGCTTGGAGTTACAAAAGTGAGCAACTGCACCGGTATCAAATACCCAGGAGCTACTCCGAGCGCTGGTCAAGTACACATCAATAACAAGTATATCACATATACCTTTAATGTTGCCGTCCTTCTTATCCGCTAAGTACTTGGGGCAGTTCCGCTTCCAGTGACCGGTACCCTTACAATAGAAACACTCAGTCTCAGGCTTGGGTCCATTCTTGTTCTTCTTCTTCCCGGCAACTTGCTTACCGGGCGCGGCAACAGCTTTGCCATCCTTCTTGAAGTTCTTCTTACCCTTGCCTTTCTTGAAACTAGTGGTCTTGTTTACCATCAACACTTGATGCTCCTTTCTGATCTCGACCTCTGCTGATTTCAGCATCGAGTACAACTCACGAATGGACTTCTCCATCCCCTGCATGTTGTAGTTCATCACAAAGCTCTTGTAGCTAGGTGGAGGCGACTGGAGGATTCTGTCAATGACCGAGTCATCCGGGATGTTAACTCCCAGCTGAGTCAAGCGGTTGTGAAGCCTAGACATCTTGAGGATGTGCTCACTGACAGAACTGTTCTCCTCCATCTTACAACTAAAGAACTTGTCGGAGACTTCATATCTCTCGACCCGGGCATGAGCTTGAAAGACCAGTTTCAGCTCTTGGAACATCTCATATGCTCCGTGTTGCTCAAAACGCTTTTGGAGCCCCGGTTCTAAATTGTAAAGCATGCCGCACTGAACAAGGGAGTAATCATCGCAGCGAGAATGCCAAGCGTTTGCAACGTGTTGTTCTACTGGGAGAAGGGGTGGGTCGCCTAGCGGTGCATCAAGGACATACAGTTTCTTGGAAGCTATGAGGATGATCCTCAAGCCACGGACCCAGTCCGCATAGTTGCTTCCATCATCTTTCAGCTTGGTTTTCTCTAGGAACGCGTTGAAATTGAGGTTGACATTTGCGTTGGCCATTGGATCTACAATATAGATATTAAAGGCAATTTTAGACTAAGTTCATGATAATTAAGTTCACATAGTCATATTATTCAATGAACTCCCACTTAGATAGACATCTCTCTAGTCATCCAAGTTATACATGATCCATGTCAACTAGCCCGTGTCCGATCATCACGTGAGACGGACTAGTCATCCATGGTGAACATCTTCATGTTGATCGTATCTTCTATACGACTCATGTTTGACCTTTCGGTCTTCCGTGTTCCGAGGCCATGTCTGTACATGCTAGGCTCGTCAAGTCAACCTAAGTGTTTTGCGTGTGTAAATCTGGCTTACACCCGTTGTATGCGAACGTTAGAACCTATCACACCCGATCATCACGTGGTGCTTCGGAACAACGATCCTTAGCAACGGTGCACAGTTAGGGTGAACACTTCTCTTGAAATTTTATTGAGAGATCATCTTATTTACTATCGTTGTTCTAAGAAAATAAGATGTAAACATGATAAACATCACATGCAATCAATATAGTGACATGATATGGCCAATATCATCTTGCTCCTATGATCTCCATCTTCGGGGCACGATGATCATCATTGTCACCGGCACAACACCATGATCTCCATCATCATGATCTCCATCATTGTGTCTTCATGAAGTTGTCTCGCCAACTATTACTTCTACTACTATGGCTAACGCTTAGCAATAAAGTAAAGTAATTACATGGCGTTTATGATTGACACGCAGGTCATACAATAATATAAGACAACTCCTATGGCTCCTGCCGGTTGTCATAGTCATCGACATGCAAGTCGTGAACCCTATTACAAGAACATGATCAATCTCATACATCACAATGCATCACATCACATCCTTCTGGCCATATCACATCACAAGGCATATGCTGCAAAAACAAGTTAGACGTCCTCTAATTTGTAATTGCAAGTTTTTACGTGGTTGCTATAGGATTCTAGCAAGAACGTTTCTTACCTACGCCAAAACCACAACGTGATATGCCAATTGCTATTTACCCTTCATAAGGACCCTTTTCATCGAATCCAATCCGACTAAGGTGAGAGAGACAGACACCCGCTAGCCACCTTATGCAACTAGTGCATGTCAGGCGGTGGAACCGGTCTCACGTAAGCGTACGTGTAAGGTTGGTCCGGGCCGCTTCATCCCACAATACCGTCGAATCAAGATAAGACTAGTAACGGCAAGCATATTAACAAAATCGACGCCCACAACTGCTTTGTGTTCTACTCGTGCATTGATTCTACGCATAGACCTAGCTCATGATGCCACTGTTGGGAGACGTAGTAGTAAATCAAAATTTTCCTACGTGTCACCAAGATCTATCTATGGAGAAACCAGCAAACGAGCGGGGAGAGATTGGATCTTCATACCTTTGAAGATCGCTAAGCGGAAGCGTTGCTAGAACGCGGTTGATGGAGTCGTACTCGCAGCGATTCAGATCGCGGTAGATCCGATCAAGTGCCGAACGGACGGCACCTCCGCGTTCAACACACGTGCAGCCCGATGACGTCTCCTACGCCTTGATCCATCAAGGAGGGAGGAGAGGTTGAGGGAGAGCTCTCGCAACACGACGGCGTGGTGGCGGTGGAGCTGCGTGGTACTCCGACAGAGCTTCGCTAAGCACTATGGAGAACGAGGAGAGGGAGGAGTAGGGCTGCACCAGGGAGGAGATGAACTCGTGTGTTGTGCAGCCCCAAATACCTCCACTATATATAGGAGGAGGGGAAGAGAGGGGCTGCGCCCTAGGGTTCCACCCTAGGGATGGCGGCAGCCTCCAGAAACCCATCTGGCCGGCGGCCAGGGCAAGGAGAGGTGGAGGCGCCCTAGGGTGGGCCTTAAGGCCCATCTAAGCCTAGGGTTTGCCCCCTCCACCCTTGCTGCGCCTTGGGCTGGGGTGGGAGGCGCACCAGCCCACCTAGGGGCTGGCTCCCTCCCACTCTTGGCCCATGGAACCTTCCGGGGCAGGTGGTCCCACTTGGTGGACCCCCGGAACCCTTCCGGTGGTCCCGGTACACTACCATAGACACCCGGAACACTTCCGGTAACCAAAACCTCACTTCCTATATATCAATCTTCATCTCCGGACCATTCCGGGACTCCTCGTGACGTCCGGGATCTCATCCGAGACTCTGAACAGCCTTCGGTAACCACGTACACTATTTCCCTATAACCCTAGCGTCATCGAACCTTAAGTGTGTAGACCCTACGGGTTCGGGAGACACGTAGACATGACCGAGACACCTCTCCGGCCAATAACCAACAGCGGGATCTGGATACCCATGTTGGCTCCCACGTACTCCACGATGATATCATCGGATGAACCGCAATGTCAAGGATTCAATCAATCCCGTATACAATTCCCTTTGTCTATCGGTATGGTACTTGCCCGAGATTCGATCGTCGGTATCCCCATACCTTGTTCAATCTCGTTACCGGCAAGTCTCTTTACTCATTCCGTAATACATCATCCCGTGACTAACTCCTTAGTCACATTGAGCTCATAATGATGATGTCTTACCGAGTGGGCCCAGAGATACCTCTCCGTCACACGGAGTGACAAATCCCAGTCTCGATTCGTGTCAACCCAACAAACACTTTCGGAGATACCCGTAGCGTACCTTTATAGCCACCCAGTTACGTTGTGACGTTTGGCACACCCAAAGCATTCCTACGGTATCCGGGAGTTACACAATCTCATGGTCTAAGGAAACGATACTTGACATTGAAAAGCTTTAGCAAACGAACTACACGATCTTGTGCTATGCTTATGATTGGGTCTTGTCCATCACATCATTCTCCTAATGATGTGATCCCGTTATCAACGACATCCAATGTCCATGGTCATGAAACCGTGACCATCTATTGATCAACGAGCTAGCCAACTAGAGGCTCACTAGGGACACGTTGTGGTCTATGTATTCACACATGTATTACGGTTTCCGGTTAACACAATTATAGCATGAATAATAGACAATTATCATGAAATAGGAAATACAATAATAACCATTTTATTATTGCCTCTAGGGCATATTTCCAACAAGAAGCTGTACCCAAAGGTAAGAAGTCGCCCTCTCCACGACTCATTTTCCTGAGCCGGTTTTATGGCGTACGACGTCGGCGGATAGGCGTTAGAAGCTGTACCCAAAGATAAGAAGCCGCCCTCGCCACGACTCATTTTCCTGAGCCGGTTTTTTTGTGGCATAATGCCTGGTGCCACGACTCATTTTCTTGAGCCGGGATTTTGTGGTATAACGCCTGGTGCCACGACTCATTTTCCTGAGCCAGGCTTTTGTGCACCATCTTGTAAGCCGCCATCTTGTATGAAGAAACGACAGAAGATCCAAGTGACTTGATGATGATCCAATAAATCCGGGCACCCATGTTTTAACGATGCATCACGGCTATTCGTTCTCTTGGGCAACTTTTAATCTTCCACCAAAGATGTAGTAACCCCCAGGACCGGGTTAATTTTGCCATGACCCGGGGTTCTGGTTGGAAACGACCAAATGAGTCTTGTCCTTTCTGTAGCCCCCGAGTCTTAAGTTGACTTGAAGAGGTGGCTTGAGAATCTCCACCAAAATTTGAGGTTGGCCGTGGCGGGTTATAGATGATCCCGTACGAATTGCTTCAATGATCCGGTCGATGGTTCGTTCCGACTGTTTGTTGAAGTGAACCAAACTGTAGTGGCGGCGACTTGTGCGCCTGCTCGTCAGGCGGCTTATACCGGCGAGCACTACATTGATATGTCAATGTTGATTGGACCGCGGGGCAGCGATTCAGAACCGTCAGTTGGGCGACTTGTACTGTTGTAAGCAGCCACTGATGTGTTGATGTAGACGTAGAAACTAGCTACGATATTGTAAGTCGGTGCTGTTGTCAAAGACGCCACGGCATTGTAAGCCGGCGCGGATGGCGAAAGACGGCCACGGCGTCATAAGCCGAAGCGGTGGCGAGAGACAGCCACGGTGTTGTAAGCCAGTGCGGTCGTGAGAAATGGCCGACGCATTGTAAGCCGGTGCGGTCGCGAGAGACGGCCGCGGCATTGTAAGCCAGTGCGGTCGTGAGAAACGGGCGACACATTGTAAGCCGGTGCGGTCGCGAGAGACGGCCGCGGCATTGTAAGCTAGTGCGGTCATGAGAAACAGCCGTGGCATTGTAAGCCAGTGCGGTCGTGAGAAACGGCCGACGCATTTTAAGCCGGTGCGGTCGCGAGAGACGGACGCGGCATTGTAAGCCGGTGCGGTTGCGAGAGACGGCCACGACATTGTAAGCCGGTGCGGTTGCGAGAGATGGCCACGGCGTTCGTAAGCCGGAGCAGTGGCGAGAGACAGCTACGGCGTTGTAAGCCAGTGCGGTCGTGAGAAACGGCCGACGCATTGTAAGCCGGTGCGATCGCGAGAGATAGCCACGACGTTGCAAGCCGATGCGGTTGCGAGAGACGGCCACAGCGTTCGTAAGCCGGAGCGGTGGCGAGAGACAGCCACGGCATTGTAAGCCAGTCCGGTCGTGAGAAACGGCCGACGCATTGTAAGCCGGTGCGGTCGCGAGAGATGTCCGCGGCATTGTAAGACGGTGCGATTGCGAGAGACGGCCACGGCGTTCGTAAGCCTGAGCGGTGGTGAGAGACAGCCACGGCGTTGTAAGCCAGTGCGGTCATGAGAAACGGCCGACGCATTGTAAGCCGGTGCGTTCGCGAGAGACGGCCGCGGCATTGTAAGCCACTGCGGTCGTGAGAAACGGCTGACGCATTGTAAGCCGGTGCGGTCGTGAGAGACGGTCGCGGCATTGTAAGCCGGTGCGGTTGCGAGAGACGGCCACGACATTCGTAAGTTAGAGCGGTTGCGAGAGACAGCCACGGCGTTGTAAGCCAGTGCGATCGTGAGAAACGGCCGACGCATTGTAAGCCAGTGCGGTCGCGAGAGACGGCCGCGGCATTGTAAGCCGGTGCGGTTGCGAGAGACGGCCACGGCGTTAGTAAGCCGGAGCGGTAGCGAGAGATAGCCACGGCGTTGTAAGCCAGTGCGGTCATGAGAAACGGCCAACGCATTGTAAGCCGGCGCGGTCGCGAGAGACGGCCATGGCATTGTAAGCCGGTGCGGTTGCGAGAGACGGCCACAGCGTTCGTAAGCCGGAGCAGTGGCGAGAGACAGCCACGGCGTTGTAAGCCAGTGCGATCGTGAGAAACGGCCGACGCATTGTAAGCCGGTGCATTCGCGAGAGACGGCCGCGGCATTGTAAGCCAGTGCGGTCGTGATAAATGACCGACGCATTATAAGCCGGTGCGGTCGCGAGAGACGGTCGCGGCATTGTAAGCCGGTGCGGTTGCGAGAGACGGCCACGGCGTTCGTAAGCCGGCGCGGTAGCACGTTGGATGAGTAATCCTCCTCTGCTTTTTAATGCCAATTATCCTTTGTACAAACATTGCAGGAAAAAGTAATTGTATCTTGAAGAAAATCAATATATATATACATACTGATAAAAACAGAATAGATAGCACCAGATGTTTTTCCTTTTCGGTAGCTGGCTGACTTGCTTCGAGCGTGTCCTGCGAGCGGAGCGGCACGTGCGCATCCCGCCTCCTACACCGGAAGAAAGAGGGGCCCTCCCAGAGCTTCTGCAGAGAGTTCGCCGATGGAGGGAACATCGCGCCGCCGCTGGCGGATGCCACCGCCATCGATCACGGAGGCCGTGCGAATAGATCGTCGAGAAGGAGGACCGACGAGAGGAGGTTGGGATCTGAACCACGGAGGGCCGGCGGCTCGTCGCTCGCCTCCGTGGAGGGAGTTACTGGCGAGTGGTGGCCGGGGAGTGAGGAGGAGATGCGTACAATGGCGGCTGGCTTGGTGATCCGGCTAGGCGGATCAGAGTGGAACCACAGTGTTGTGGCAGGTGTAGCAGGGTGCCGACGCGGTGAAGGCGAGCCGGAGCTGGCTGGGCGCAGGCATGCGCGAGGCAGAGCCATGGTGGAGGCATGGCCCGGAGGGACGAGGTTGACTCGGACCGAGGCGCATACACAGAGGGTCGAGGCTGACTCGGACCGAGGCGCAGGCCGGCAGGCGCAGGAGGAGGTGACGCCAAGGCCTTCACAGCATGGCCGACGGGCGTGTCCGAGGCGAAGCCAAGGCGGCCACAACGCGGTTGGCAGGGCGCACGGCGTCCATGGCGCAGCGGCGGGGAGCCGGCGGCCAACGGGTGCTCAGTGACGATGCGTACCGTTAGGAGCACGGCGGCAGTTGTGGCAGCGACGGTCAGCTCGGCCCAGCAGGGCGAGGTGGAGGTGTGCTGGCGGGAACGAGCCATGGCCGCGGAGACGCATCAGTCGAGTCCGAGTCGTGGCCATATCTGCTTTCAGGCTGTGCCTCCTTTTTTCTTTTGGAAATCTCTGTAACACGGGAATCTTCATGGTACGGATTGCTCTGTGTAGTGAACACTGAATTTTCAACCTACGCGAGGATCCTTGTCGTTGCTACATAATCTGTGCAATTCTTGGCGGCGGAGTCCGGATCAAATCGATAGCTAAACGTCATACGGGCCGCTCCCAGCTTTTCTTCTCCGGCGGAAAAAATCATTGTCGCAGCAATCATCCATGGTGCGCTCGTCCCATGGTTTTGTTTCGTCGGGTTGTCGGCGACATTTAGTCCGTACCGATTCTTCTTGATCTGACCAGTCGTCAGCTTCTCGATCCCTAGAAAAGATCCCTTCAAGAACGCAACACCACCGTGCGTAGGCTTCACGGTGGGCGCCAACTGTCGTGGATTTGTCACGGCAGATGTCCGGGTCAACGGACTTAGGTTCGGGGCGAAGACGCAACTACATGGCGGCTTGGAGGGGTTGATCGGAATCGAGAGACACAGAGTTTTACCCAGGTTTGGCCCCTCCGATGAAGGTAAAAGCCTACGTCCTGCTTGTTTGGTATTGATGATGATGAAGATCTCTCGGTTACAAGGGTGTTGTTTGCTACCTCTAATCACGAAAGCCTCTAATCCGTTTATCTCTAATCTCTTGTATTGTCTAAACTTGTGGACTTGTGAATCTTGTCCCTCTAGGGGTGCTCTACCCCTCCTTATATAAGTGGATAGGGTAGGTTTATAAATAGAGTCCTACTAGGAGTAGGACTAGGAATAGTCTCTCTAGAATCCTATTCCGGGTCTTGTTTCCTTTGGTAGGAAGTCTTTCTCTCTTTGGGCCTTCTCTTGTGAGCCGCCTGGCGCCGGCTCACACGCCGGGTCTTAGGCTTGGTCGTCCTGCGACCCGTCTGCCGGGTCATCAATGAAACGTTATATCTTTGCCGTGTCTCCTGTGAGTCACCAGGCCGGGTCATACCGCGGGGTATATCCCCGACAACTAGTCTAGCCGAGTTCCCATTTCTAAGGTTGCCCGTAAGGGAATATCACATGTAGTATCATACATGTCAACTACTCAATTTTGATGAAATGACATATAATTAAATAAAGAAATAGAAGGTTGAGTATCATATCATGATACCGTATTATATACATTGATGTGCTATAGTACCATGTGTCATGCATGACAATAAATAAGGTCTTCTATGATTTCAACCTATGGTACTATACACTATGAATGTAATATCATACACTAATATAAGTTCATGATACACATGATACTAGTATATGATACTTTCTACTATAAACATCCTAATTACTCCTTTGCATGCTAGTGAAGGACGTGGGAGAGAGAAAATTCTGCAGGGATAGCCTAACCATCAGAACATTACATGCGATGATTAACTGCTATATTTGACTGTGTTTTCAAGGAAAGATTGACATGGTGATTGGCTTCTTCCACGGTTCAAATCGTTTGCTGCCTCCAATGTAAGTACGCCTAGATTGTGATGTCCATCCTTAAGGCTATTCATAGTGGGACTATCATATCCTAGTATCATACATATGATACTAGTGTATGATACTATCTTTATAGTGTATAGTATCATAGAGTAGTATCATGTATGATCATATTTATTATCATGCATGACACAAAATAGTATAACATTTAACATGATACGGTATCTATCTATGTTACTCAAACCTTTTCTTTTTTCTTTAATTCTCAACCACATCAACATATTTGCTATTTCCAAGTGTATGATACCACCTAAGTTAGCCCCACTATGGCTGGTCTAAGCGTGCAATATACCTGGACGGAGGAGCTTTATAATTTGCCATGCATGTCTTGCTTCTTTTTCCTATTTCCCACTTAAAATATTCTGAAAATTTCAATAATTTTCTTAGGTTTTGGGTTTTGAACGTTAATACTTTCGGTTTGGCTGAAAGTTTGAAGTTTGGCATCATTCACGAAATCAGCCGTTGGATGCTTTTTGGTGTCATGATTCGTATAGTTACTGGAGCGCTCGGTTAGCTTGTGTATCGATCCCTCCTTCTGTCGTTCAGCACGTTTCTATTTTTCTGTTTTCACGGTTGTGCAGGTATGGGCCTGAGTGGTGGAGTACATGTCCCTTTTTTTTCCTTGTCCGAATCCTCCTTTCAACTCACAAGGGGTGGCCGATCACACTATTGCTAATGTTTGCCTAGTCCATTACGGGAGGGAACAACTGGAACAAAGTTAAGGAAAGATCCTTAATCTAATTTTGAGAAGGTTCTGGAACCTTCCTACCAGTTTGGGAAGGTTCAGAACGTTTTCTATTTTTCTTTGTATATTTTTCGTCGTGTTTTCTGGTTTTCTTTCCGGGCTTTTTCCATCTTTTCTTTTTTCGGTTTCATTTTTTTTCAATTTGTGAACATTTTTTATTTATGAATATGCTTTTTAAATTCGAGAACAATTTAATTTCCAGGATATTTTGTGGAATTCATGAACACTTTTAAATTTCATAATAGGGGAGTTGTTGGATGTGATTTTTCTGTAGCATATTTGTCTTAAAAGGACCAGGGGGAGGGGGCTAACTTATCTGTGTTTGATGCGATTTTTCCGTAGCATGGCTGCGTGTTAAGAACATTTTTGTTTTCTTAATATATATGCATGTCTGTCAAACTCGAAAAGAAGATTTAACTATTTTTTTTACGGTTTTTAAGTGAAGAGTAATTTTAATGGTAAGTACTCCCTCCGTCCCAAAATAAGTGTCTCAATTTTGTACTAGCTTTAGTATAAAGTTGTACTAAGCTTGAGACATTTATTTTGATACGGAGGGAGTATTTGTTAGTATAGTTTACTGTATAGATATGCTATTTTGTTTTGTCACGGTTCATTTTTGATACACGGGTTCAAAATTGGACGAGGGTTGTTGCTAGTTTGTGTGTGTGATGATATACAAATCAGATTTTTTCTGAGAACTTTTTTTGCATGTTTAATTCAATATAATTTTTAGCTCTCATTTTTTCTCTCTTTTTTTGTAGATTAAAGTCACATTTTTAGTTTTGTTTTGAACATTTTGATACATGCACCACTTCAAAATGTTCTCCCCTTAAATCACAGTTTCTCCACTATCCTAGTTGCGCACTTTTTTTTACTTTAGTTTCAGTAAAATGGCTCGATTTACTTTTTTTGTTGCTTCTTGTTTTTCATTTTTTGGAGTCTTTCTGTGTGTTTGGAGATATACGCTATTGTATACATAATTTTAGTTTTTTAAAGGGGTAGTTGCAATTCCAAGTTTTCAAAAGTAGTTGATAGTCACAACTTCAAGTTTTATAAAAGGTAGTCGCAATTGCAAGTTCTTATAACTAGAGAGTCGCCACTACATGTTTTTTAGGGGTAGTCGCAACTGTTGTGTATCTATAGGTAGCCATAACTACAAGTTGAAAACGGAGGAGGATTTTTAGAACCACAAATTTTTCCATTGTACTCGCAAAGTATTCAAGACTTAGAATTGCACGTTTTCCAATATGAGTCGTAACTTCAAGTTATTTAACAGAGGGTCGCAATTGTACGCATCTCTGGGATGGGGGGGCAATCGTAACTGCATGTCTTTTGAAGAAGGATCGCGATTGCAAGCTTTCCATGGTCAGGTACAATTGTAACTTTTTCAAGGCCGGTTGCAACTGTAAGTTTTCTCTAGGGTAGTCATTATTATAAGTTTTTTGATGGCCGGTCGCAACTGCAAGTTATTTTAAGGCAGTTGCATTTGCAAGTATTTTGAACGCCGCTCCAACTACTAGTTTCTCTAGGGTAGCAATTTTTTTAAGGTTGGACGCAACTGCAAGTTTCTCGAGGGGTAGTCGTAATTGCATCTTTTTGAAGCTCTCTAGGGTAGATGCAATCGCAATTTTTTTAAGGCAGGTCGTAACTGCAAGTATCTCGAGGGGTTGTCGCAATTGCAACTTTTTGTAGCCTGGTTGAAACCATAAGTTTCTCTAGGATAGTCGCAATTGCAATTTTTTTAAGGCCGGTCGCAACTGCAAGTTTCTCGAGGGGTAGTCATAATTGCAACTTTTTGAAGCCTCATGAAAACTACAAGTTTCTCTAGGGTTGTCGCAATGGCAATTTTTTTAAGGCAGACCGCAACTGTAAGTTTCTCGAGGGTTAGTCGTAATTGCAACTTTTTGTAGATTGGTCGAAACTACTAGTTTCTCTAGGGTAGTCACAATTGCAATTTTTTTATGACAGGTCGCAACTGCAAGTTTCTCGAGGGGTAGTCGCAATTGTAACTTTTAAAGCCTGATCGAAACTACATGTTTCTCTAGGGTACTCGTAATTGCAAGTTTTTTGAATGTTGGTTGCAACTACAAGTTTCTCTAGGATAGTCGCAATTGCAATCTCGCGAAAGCCGGTCGCAACTGCAAATTTATCTAGGGTAGTCGCAATTGCACGTCCGCTCTTTTTTCTCTTTCTTTTTCTATTTCATTTTTCTTTCCTCTTACATTTTTTTATTTTTCAAGTTTTTTTAAATGTTCATGATTTTCATAAATATTGGTAATTTTCAATAAATGTTTGTGCTTTTTATAAATTATAACGAACATAAGAAAACGTTCCTGTTTTTAAAATTATTTTCATGAAATAAATGTCTGCAAATTTAAAAAATGCTCGCTCTTTTAAAAAAATAGATTTTTTAAAATGTTCCTGTTTCCAAAAGTTTTTCGCGTTTTTCATTTTGACCACAAAGTTCCCTTATTACTCAAAATCTGTTCACAAATTGGAAAAAATGATCAGTTTTGAATTTTGTACGTAAACTCAAGAAATGTCGAGGGTATTTCAAAATATGTTTGCAAGTCTTAAGAAAAGTAACAATTTTAAGAAATGTCTGCAAAATGATAAATCTGTTCGATCTGTCACGGTAAATGTTCTTTAGAGTTCCGTGGTGTTCATGAATCACCAAGTCCCTTCGGCTGTAGTGGTTGGCAAGACGCATTAATCGGTGATTGATCGTTAATTCGAGATACCATATTTTTTTACTACTTTTTATGACCCACTTGATACAGTGTCGAGTTGGGCTGGCTATTTTTAAACGCCAAATGACTTGTGACCTGGCCGAAAATCCCAAGTCGGCTGTGCGGGAATAAAAAAAATTTGACAACCCAATACACGACATCATGGGTCGCGCTGGTTCGAGTGAAAAACAAATGGGTCGGGAGAATAGAAATCGGGATTGAACAAGTAATACATGACATCAGCTTACATCATGTGAATGAGACCATACAATAACTCAGCTAGATGAGTTCTAGGCATTCCCTAATACTTTTAAAATAATTTTCCCTTGTCCTTTACTTTTCTTGATCTTTTGTATGAAATTCTTGTGTTGATTGAATTTGCTCTCATGCCAAAGCACTGTCTTGTGTTGATTGAATTGACTATAATGGACTTTTTCAATCGATTTATTCCATTGACTAATAGTTGAGTACTCATAGAACATAGCAAGATCCAGCATCCAAATCATTTGATGTCCACATGGCAAGAACGACATTGCCACATTAGACTCTGCAGTAGACTATAGTAATACTCCACCAAAACAGCAACCATAGATCGAGATGATGGTGAGAAGCTACCACTATACCGTTGGCAGGCAAGGGCATGCAGGCGGGCTACTCGTCGGGCGACCGAGCAGCAAGCAGGCGCTTATTAGAAGGTCTCCTATTTTATACCACGTTCGACGGCGGGAACCACAAGGTCCTCCGTGACGATCTCCATCACCACGGTGATATCGCACCTCACGCTGAAACAGTCATCCTTCAGGTAAGGTAGACTCTCCAATTCTGCCTTACTGATGAGGCGCTTGGCTATCGGTGGAACTCGCTTTCCGTAGAATGTGAAGCATGTTTTGCTTTCCCAGACGTGGCGTGGCACTGGGTGGCCTTCTTTGTCGAGCAAGGTGATCTTGAACTCTGCCCTGACTTCACCGGCCTCGCTGGGATCAAGGCAGAGTACGACCGATATCCAGCCGGGTTCGTTCCATATGTCGAGACCGTCGGGGTAGTATCGCAGGCACCAGTGGTGGCCTCCGACTTGGAACGACCTCGACGGGATGTATTTGCCGCACCCGAGCCCCTTGGTGCGGGAGTAGCCGTCGATCTTGAGGACGTGCGACCCGGACGCGGCCTTGGCGACGATGGAGGACGCGGACATGGACGGCGTTATGACCACGCCGCCGCTGGCACCGCGGGAGGACGCGCGCGAGTTGGACATGGAGTGTGTATCAGGTGACAGCCCTGGGAGATAGAGAGGGGCAGACCACTGTGCGCTGGTGAGGTTCTTATACACGATGATGGCCGCTGCTGCCTTTACTCGATCACACGAGCGTCCGGCGATCGAGGAGTACATTAATTTTGTGTGGCCGGCGCATTCATGCTTAGCACACGAACCGCCAGCGACGAGGAGGCGAAGCCAAAAGGTTCTTTTTAAATGAGCGCGGCGCCTCTTCAGTTTTCTTCTGCAGTTGGTGCTTCGTTTTGCTCTCGCCGGCGACTCTGACCGACAGAAAAATGACATAACTTCGATACTAATAATTCTCACTCAGATGTTTTTTGCCGGAACTGCTAATTCTCAGTCACCTGAGAATTTCTCAGTTTCTCAAACGGCTCGAAACGTTTTCGTGACAGGGGCTCCAGGCGGCCGACTAAACCCTAGCCGTCACTCCATCACCTCCCACTCTCGCCGCTGCCAGGGTAGGCTGCTGATAGTGGGGGCTGCTATGGAGGGTTCGGTGGACCGCCGTGGGTCAGCGAGAAGATGTGTGGCCAAGTTGCGGTCTTCAGCAGGCAATGCTCGACGGCAGCGTTGGTGTTGCAGCACGGCAATCTTCATGTTTGGTCATCAGAGAAGAGAGCGTCGGTGCATGGTCCTGGACGGCGGCAATTTCGACATCGATCTCGGACCTGGCATGCAGTAACATGGGTGATTTTTTTTCTTGAGTCATCTTGTTTAGTTTGGGCCAGCAAGACGATGGCTTTGCCCTAGGGTAGAAATAAGGGAAATAATGTTCCCCCGCCCTTTCACGGTTATGTTGGTGTGTTAATCACGGACGAAGAGCGTGCGGAGTCGTGATCCGGTCGGTTTAGATTTTCGGTGGATCCATGTGAATCCGGCCGGCTTTCGTGGTCTTTGAAGTTTCTACTCTTCTCGTCATTTTTTTCTAGGGCAGAGATTTGCTTCACACATTGTAGCAGGCGGAGTCTTCTGGTCTACATCGACGACTTCACGGTCATTGCTTCTACAGGTTTCTAGATTTAGAAAATTTTGACCTATCGAGGCAAAGGTCCAGAGGCAATTGCATTGCATATGATATACTCTAAGATATAATGCATTGGGAGTACCCAAATTTTGTAGGTCCTCAAACAATTGTAAAGCAAACTTGGAAAACAACAAAAGATTTCTCAACATCCTTTCTGTTTGTCTTTTGTAATTTTACAAAAAAAGTGAATGTCCTCATGTGTATTGGTAATTGTCTTCAGAAATAGTGGACCAAGAAGTATCACTTATAGAAAACTGGGCTTTCGTCACAGCTCGATCTACACATTAGTCCCGGTTGCCTTACGAACCGGGACTAATGTGAGCATTAGTCCCGGTTCGAGCGGCTAGGGCGCCGGTCGGGCATTAGTCCCGGTTCGAGCGGGATCTTTAGTCTTGGTTGGAGACACGAACTAGGACTAAAGGGGTTGGGGCTTTGGTCCCGGTTCGTATCTCCAACCGGGACTAAAGGACTAAAGGCTAGACCTTTAGTCCCGGATGGAGCCTTTAGTCCCGGTTGGAGATACCAACCGGTACTAAAGGGTTTTGAAGGTTTTTTTTTTTGTTTTTTCTATTTGTTTTCTGTTTTTAGTTTCTGTTTTAAATTGCTTATATCTTTTAGGATATTTGATGTTTTTGAGTGATTCTTTTTGCATTAGATTCAAAATTTTGTCTAGTTTGTGTTTGTGCTATTAGTTTTCAAATTTGAATGGTTTAAATTTGAATTTTTTCAAATTTTCTTCAAACCCTAGATTGTGAATAACTTGAGTTTAAAAATAGTTTTTAATTTAATTCTTTTTGCTCCTAGGCACATGTTAGATGGTGCATGTTGAACGCACAAAAAGTATGGAGTTGAAATAAGTTTTAAAAAATGAAATGCCTTTTGTAACAGATCATTTTTCGTTCAAAACCCTGATACTTCGAAAGGGATTGTCCAGTCTGTACACGAAGTGCATCTAGTTTTTACCGTAATCCTCTCAACTTTTTAGCACATGCTATGTGGGTGAAATAATGATACCATGCCAAGTTTCAACCTTTTCAGAGTTCATTTGTAGTGTTTTTCAATTTCAGGGTCATTTAGCTTAAAAAATTTAATAAATACATGAAAAATAGCGAATGAAGTGGGAAATGGCTGAAAATTGATGATGTGGCTTTGAATGGTGCATGTTGAACGCACAAAAACTCTGGAGTTTAAATAAGTTTTAAAAAACAAAATGCCTTTGTAACAGATGAGTTTTCGTCCAAAACCCTGATACTTCGAAAGGGATTGTCCAGTTTGTACACGAAGTGCATCTAGTTTTCATCGTAAGCCTCTTAACTTTTTAGCACATGCTATGTGGGTGAAATAATGATACCATGCCAAGTTTCAACCTTTTCAGAGTTCATTTGTAGTGCTTTTCAATTTCAGGGTCATTTAGCTCAAAAAATTCATTAAATGCATGAAAAATAGAAAATGAAGTTAGAAATGGGTTAACTCTGGCTTGGTTAACCTTAGTTGTAACTCTGGCTGGGACGATGCTAGCATATGTGGTCGACGGTACGATTGGATGGACACCAACCCGGACTAAAGGGGTTCTGGAATTTTCAAACTCTACCCCCCCCTTGTGGACCGTCTTTTTGAGTTTTCCAGAAAATAAACAGAAATGATAAAATCTTCAAAAAATAAAATCCTTTGAGATGTAGTTAGGTTTTAGTGTCTAGTTGGTATAGAAATTTTGAAATATGAATTTTGACCGTTTCTGCAAAAAAATGAAAAACAAATGTAAAACGGCCATAACTTTTGCATACGACGTCGAAAAAAAGTTTAATATATCAAAAAAAACTAGAGAAAAATTGGGACTTGATTTCACGAGGGTTTACCTGGTGAAGTTTTCTCAGATTCTCGAAATTCCAAAAGTAAAAAAAGTTATTTCAAAAAGAAGATTTTTTCCTACAAAATCAAAATAAATATTTAAAAATAAATAAATGATGTCATATCTGGATTCCTCACATTTTCTGATAATAATGGATCTATTATTTGTTGAATTTAGATTTACAGATTTAAAGATGTAAATTATGCCATATGAATTGAATATATGGCAAAAAAATATTACTTATTTTATTTTCATAGAACTTCAATATTATTATTACTTATTTTTTTATTTTAATAATTGTTTGGAATTCAAAATATTAAATAATGTTACATCAAGACCTAAGGGTTAATAGGATTGATATCTTACTATTGTTAAGAAAACAACAAGTGCAGACTTGGAAACAAAGGGTGATAGAACTCGAAAGTTAAGGATGCTTGGGTTAGAGCAGTGAGAGGATGGGTAACCGGCTCGGAAGTTAGATGATTTGGAATGAGTGGTGATTAGAGATTAAATTGTTAAATAATTCAAAAGCAGTGAGAAGAGGTGATTAGAGATTAAATTGTCTGATAGTTCACAAATTTGAAAATCAGATTTTTTTTTTGGAAAAACAGAAATAAAAAAATTATTAAAAAAAATATCTTTAGTCCCGGTTTGTAACGCTAACCGGGACTAAAGGTCCCGCTCCAGAAAGCTGCCACGTGGAGGGCCTTTAGTCCCGGTTAGTAACACAACCGAGACTAAAGGGTGGAGGCTTTAGTCCTGACCCTTTAGTCCTGACCCCAGAACCGGGACTAAAGGCCCTCTGGAACCGGGACTAAATACCAGTTTTCTACTAGTGTATGTATGACATCGAGAAGGTAGTATCCCATGGTGTACATGTGATCATCTGTATGTTGCACACGATTCATTTTAAAACTTAATTGGATTTTTCCTTGTTATTTGATGAATTATTTTCAATTTTGAGGACTAGCCTACTATTATACTAGAAAACTGTATTTTTTGTGAAATACACTCCATAAACTTTCTAAAAGGAAAAAAAATTCAAGGTCGCCTTAAATCACGAGGTTTTGCATAAGGAGGAGCCCTAGGAAGGGCACCAGGTTCGACACACCTTACCACCTAGGGTGCACGTGGTCCTGACAAGGTGCATGGCGAGGATATGCCACCCAGTTGCTACCGGCCAGGACAGAGATGACCACATCAGTTCCAAGTGCGCCGAGTCACCCACTCTGGCACTCTCCCCTCCGAACAAGTTTGTCGTCACTCGACGGTGCTAACGCTCTCAGAACAACGATACTTGACGCGTTTGGGTAGGGGTGATGTGTACGGATCTGGTTGACTAGATCGGGATGGCTTCATCACCTTTCAAGTTCAACGTCTTTGTGTCGGCTCGCATTAAGGCTCTTTGCGCTTCGTCATCAATATGGAAGGGGAATCTAGTCCTCGTTGTCTCCTTCCCCAAGGGATAGGCCTACCGCTTGGAGTGCAACTATTTTGTCGCCAACCACTATAGTACACCTCTACGACGAACATTTGACAAACGTTCCAGGCTTGGCACCCGTCCCGTCGCCAATGGCGAGTCTCGGGAGATGAGCCCACTCAGCGACATGACACCCAACATCTCAACCGAGAGCCAAGGCTCGCTAGGCCCGACGACAGCACGAACCCGTGTGGTGGCGCCCCCTCAAAGAGAAGTGTCAATTGAGGTATGCTTCCTTCACGATCCGCAACGCTGACACATCACGAGCAAATGTCGCCTCCTTAACGAGCGTTCCATTGGGAGCACCCCCACGGAGATTCAGGTAATTGGGGATGATGATGACCCGGATATACCTCCAAGGAAAGCATGCACAAGGCCATGTAGTGGCTACCTGGTCCATGGCGGCTTCATCAGCCATGAAGACTAAGGGAGTCCTAGATTAGGGGGTCCTCGGATAGCCGACCTATTGTTGTGGGCCGGACTATGAGCGCTACTTACCGAACACCGAAGGATTTGAAGGCCCAGTCTCCAGGATGGAAGCTTCAGGAAGCACGGCTTGCGCTCCACATCAGATGTATTAGTTAGGCATGTTTATCTCTTTGGTGTGTAACCGACCATTTGTAAACCCTAGGCATCTTCAACATCTATATAAGTTGGAGGGTTTTAGGGTATAGGGGAGAACAACTCATCTAGGGTTAGCTATACGATCTCGAGGTAGATCAACTCTGTAACCCCTTACACCATCAATATAACTAAGCAGGACGTAGGGTATTACCTCCATTGGAGGGCCCGAACCTGGGTAAACTCGTGTCCCCTTACCTGTTACCGTCGACTCCAGTCTCACAGTTCGGGACCCCCTACCCGAGATCCGCCGGTTTTGACACCGACATTGGTGCTTTCATTGAGAGTTCCTCTGTGACCAAGATGGAATCGAGACCTCGCCTAGTCATCAACGAAGAGGTCCGCAACATGGACGTTTTCGTCCCCGGGAAGATCTTTGCCTTCGGCAGCATTGTGCTGCATGTTTATTCCGCCGGCAATCTAGGTCGCATTGAGAGTTTCGCCCCTGATCAAGAGGTCAGATTCGGAAACTTAGAGTTCTCCGTCGACTCTCGAAGCGACTTGTCACTAATCGGGCTCACGGCTTTGCCTGTAGCTCCTGAGGACTCTGAGGCTTTAACCTCGAGCCCCTTCTTCGGACATGCCAATGGGGTCACCCATGGCGGCAAGCCGATCTCTCATCCCGGTACGACCATCAAGCCATATGACCAGACACGTGTTCCTTCCGAACACTCCCCATGGGTGGACTTCATGGGGGTTAACTCCATGGGTTCCGAACAGCTGGATCTGATCGGACCCTCAGCGGTCGATGAGGCCTTGGAGCAATTCTCGTCAATGATGATAACCGACGATCAAGCACCGATCTACGCCTGGCCCGGTTACAGCGCGGGCAGGGACGGATTTTTCGACCCACCCACCATCCACTTGATAGTCACCGTCGAAGATTTAACCGACGTGCTAGACTACGCCTCCGAGGAGGCAGAATACATGGATGAAGAGGACCGTGCTCCCACTCCCGTTAACATCAGGAATTGGACCGCCACTTCTACCTATGACGTCTACATGGTGGATACTCCTGCCACCAACGACGACAACATGCCTCACAACAACGGTTACAAATCGGGCGATGCGCCATCAAGGCACCAAAAATCGCATAAGCGGTCCAAAAGCAAAAAAGGGAAGAAAAACTATTATTAGCAACGGGGACGGTAATACCCCCGCCGATCATGGCAATTCTGATATCCCCGAGCACCCGTTTGAGGGTTCGGAAGAGCCTGAGGACCAAAACGACCCTGATACCGTCAATGACCCCGAAGGCATAAACTACCTTCCCCTTGTCGAGGAGGAAGATATACTGGAGGACGATGAATTGTACATCCCTAATAACCTCGAGGATCAGGAAGAAATCAGGGAACAGCTCATAGCAACGGCTCACAGCCTAAAGGCCAAGGAACGACAACTCAAAGCTGAACAGGCCGACCTCAATGATTTATGGATGAAAGTCCTCTTAGCCGAGGAAGTGTACGACACTGGTCTGTCAAACCAGCCCAAAAGCTACCCTCGGAGAAGGTTGCTACCGCAATTCGATGACAAAATTACTGATACTCCATCTCCAAACCGTACTCCGTACGACAAGCCAGACCGCCCCCCTCATGGTCGAGACAGGACGGCCGACGATGCTGGTTACATACCGGCAGCGCCCCGAAGACAGGGCAAGGAGCCATTAGAGCCCAATGATAGGTTTGACCTGCGAGATGACCTGTATCATAGAGCAGACCGCACTAGATCCATCTATGGATCTAGAGAGTACACGCCCGATAGACGCGACGAATACAGACCATGGTTCGACCAAAACAACAGAGTTCGGGAATGCAACCGGCCCCATACAAACACCGAATACAAGCGCGACATAGAACTGGGCATAGGCGCCGCTCACCCTCTATGCTTCATAGATGAGGTAATGCGGCATCAGTTCCCCGAAGGGTTCAAACCCGTGAATATAGAACAATATGATGGGACCACTGACCCAACTGTATGGATCGAGGACTTCCTCCTCCATATCCACATGGCGCAAGGAGACGATCTCCATGCCATCAAATACCTCCCTCTTAAGCTTAAGGGGCCAGCTCAGCACTGGTTAAACAACCTCCCCGAAAACTCCATTGGATGTTGGGAATACCTAGAAGACGAGTTCTGCTCTAACTTCCAGGGGACCTATGTCCGCCCGTCGGACTCTTCCGATCTCAGCAACGTCGTCCAAAAGCCCGGCGAGTCCGCTCGGCAGTTCTGGAATCGGTTCTTGACTAAGAAGAACCAAATCATCGACTGTCCGAATCTTGAGGTCATAGCCTCCTTCTGGCACAATATTCGGGACGAATGGCTAGCCCGTCAGCTAGGCCAGGACAAGCCTCGAACTATGTCCGCCCTTACCTCCCTTATGATCCGCTTTTGCGCGGGCGAAGATAACTAGCTGGCAAGACGCAACCACAATGCTGAAGATCCCGTGGCACCTGAAGCCCAGGATGGCAACTCAAATCCAAGAATAATCGTCATCACAATAGTAGTGATGCCGATGAAACGGCTGTTAATGTCGGATTCCGCAACTCCTGACCTGGGCAGCGGAACAAGCCACCTAAAGGCAATTGTGACGGACCCACTCAGCTCGAGAAGATCATGGAAAGGCCTTGCCAAATACATGGGACTTCAAAAAAGCCCACCAACCACACACACACCAACTGCTGGGTGTTTAAATAGGCCGGCAAGATACCACCCGAAGACCAAGGCAAAAGCTCGCGCATCAAGGACGAAGATGAGCCTCGGGGTCCAATTGGTGGCGGACAGAAGAAGTTCCCTCCCAAAGTAAAAACGGTGAACATGATATACACCACCCACATACAGAAGAAGGAGAGGAAGAGCGCCCTCCGGGAAGTCTACACGGTGGAATCCATAGCCCCGAAGTACAACCCATGGTCGGCATACCCGATCACCTTTGATCGGTGTGATCATCCGACCAGTATCCGTCATGAGAGTTCGGCGGCCCTCGTCCTAGACCCCATTATAGATGGGTATCACCTCACAAAGGTCATAATGGACGGAGGAAGTAGCCTTAGCCTGATTTACTCAGATACGGTGAAAAAGATGGGCATTGATCCGTCAAGGATCAAACCCAGTAGCACTACCTTTAAAGGAGTTGAAAGGATCGATATGGTTGACTAGAGGGGGGACTGAATAGGCAAGTAACACTTTTTAACTTTTCCTTCACAATTTAGGCTTAGCATCAAATAAGTTGGCTAGATGTGCAACTAGATGAATAACCTATATGATGCTAAACACAACAAGTACATAAGCAAGCAAGGGATACAACACAATAAAAGCTTGCAAGAAGTAAAGGTACGAGATAACCAAAAGTGGAGCCGGTGGAGACGAGGATGTGTTACCGGAGTTCCTTCCCTTGTGAGGAAGTACGTCTCTGTTGGAGTGGTGTGGAGGCACAATGCTCCCCAAGAAGCCACTAGGGCCATCGTATTCTCCTCACGCCCTCACACAATGCGAGATGTCGTGATTCCACTATTGGTGCCCTTGAAGGCGGCGACCGAACCTTTATAAACAAGGTTGGGACAATCTCCACAACTGAATTGGAGGCTCCCAACGACACCACAAAGCTTCACCACAATGGAATGTGGCTCCGAGGTGACCTCAACCGTCTAGGGTGCTCAAACACCCAAGAGTAACAAGATCCGCAAGGTATCGGTGGGGGGAATCAAATTTCTCTTGGTGGAAGTGTAGATCGAGGCCTTCTCAACCAATCCTTAGAAAATCAACAAGTTTGATTGGCTAGGGAGAGAGATCGGGCTAAAATGGAGCTTTGAGCAACAATGGAGTTTTGGGAAGGAAGAGGTAATCTTCTTGTGGAAGAAGACCTCCCTTTTATAGTGGGGGAAAAGATCCAACCGTTATCCCCACCCTCAGCCTCGCACGTTGCGGTACTACTGCAGCAGACCATGGTACTACTGCAAGTGCTTGCGGTACTACCGCCGCGACCTATGGTACTACCGCTCGCACGGGAGTATCAATCTCAGGCCGATTGCACTAGGCAGTTAGCGGTAGAACCGCCGGAGCGGTACTACCGCAAGCCCATGCGGTACTACCGCATGGTTGGTAGAGACAGGCACTTGGAGGTGCACGGAAGTAATAAATTATTTCCGTGCCTACCTTCGGTGAGGATGAAATTGCAAAAAAGTCCGACACGGTAGTACCAGAACTGCATCATGGTAGTACCGCATTAGGGAGGATGTAAAAAATTACATCCGCGCCTAGTACCGCAGGCGTATGTATTAGGGCAGGGGTCAGCAGTACTACCACTCCCCTGAGCGGTACTACTGCGGGCTCCTGCGGTACTACCGCTCCCTTGAGCGGTACTACTGCTGGACACTGAACACAAGTACCCCGCAGGCTACACTTTGCACAGACGAGGAAAACAACTAGTGCTCCATCGAAGTAAAGAAAAGGTGGTGCAAACAAGATAGATGTGTACGTGTTGATTCCTCCCAAACCTTTCCGAAGCGGACCCCCTCTTAATAGTACGGCTTTCCTACGACTCAAATCCACCAAAAGAAACATAGAGAACAACCGTCTTCACTAAGCTCCGAGGGGAACCGAATCGTCTTGTGCTTAGACATGAGATATCTGAAATGCTCAAGCACACGATTAGTCCGCAAAGGCATTGTCATCAATCACCAAAACCACTTAAGGAGAAATATGCCCTTACAATCTCCCCCTTTTTGGTGGGTTGATGACAATACTGGATTTGCACAAAAAGATATAAAATGAGCTTATGCAAACCCAAGATCTATAAAATATAGATAGGCTCCCCCTAGATGTGTGGATTCTATAGATATGCTTTGGACTGCAAGGCACACACACTAGGATAAACACTCCCCCTATATTTTATAAACAATGCAATCCGTGTAATAGAATGAATAATACTAAGTACGGAAACAAGGCATAGCATGTGAGCATCACTACAGGAATCAGGCACTTTGCCGTCAGCCATCCCGGACGGCAAAGGCTTTGCCGTTCGCAAGCAACGGTAAAGGGCGCTTTGCCGTCTACTGGCAGACGGCAAAGACCTTTGCATCTTTGCCGTCTGCTAGCGGACGACAAAGGGCATGGATGGCACACATGGCAACTTAGGTCCGTTAAGAGCTTAACGGCGTGCTTTGCCGTCCGTTGGCAGATGGCAAAGACTTTAGTTCTTTGCCGTCTGCCAGCGGACGGCAAAGCACCTGTTTCTTTGCCGGCCTAGGTGGGTTCTTTGTCGTCCACTGGCAGACGGCAAAGAATCTTAGGTCTTTGCCGTCTACCAGCGGACGGCAAAGAACCCACCTAGGCCAGCCTAGTGCTACCCCAGGTTGCACAGGTAGCTGCCACGTGGTAGCTTTGCCGTCTGCTAGCTGACGGCAAAGTGGCTATATAGCCCCTGTTTTTTCTTAAAATCATTCGATTTGACAGAATTTCACATATATATCCAACATATCAACAATACAAGTTTCCAACAAGCATACCAACAATAAGTTTCAACAAGCCTACCAACAATAAGTTCCAACAACATATCCAACATACAAGTTTCCAACAACATATCCAACATACAATGGTTTCCAACAACATATCCATACATGCATATCCAAAACAAGTTTCCATAAACAAAAAGGAAGCACAAGTAGAAGAGTACACTCCATCAATGCAAGCTTCCTCATCTATAGCAAATCTGCAAATTAGGAAAGATGAAAGTTAGAAGAAGAAGAAGAAGAAGAAGACTAGCTAGAAGAAAAAGAAGAAAAAGAAGAAGAAGAAGAATTTATCTTCTCTTTCTTTTTCTCCTCTCCTCTCCTCTTCTCCAAGGTAGTAATGCCATTTTCTAGCTAACTAAGCATATCAAGTCATTTTGGAGGAAAAAATGCTAAGTATAGCTCATTTTATAGCTATCCTAGGTAGAATATATCATTTTGGAGGCAAGTAAGGTTATTATGTCATTTTTGAGGAAAATAAGCTAAGTATAGGTCATTTTGGAGCTAAACCAAGGTTATTATGTCATTTTTACCTAAGTGAGCTAATTATGTCATAAATGAACTAGCTAAGCTAATTATAGATCATTATTGAGCTATCCTAGGTAGTTATGCCATTGTGTACCTAAGTGAGCTAATTATGTCATAAATGAACTAGCTAAGCTAGCTATAAATCATTATTGAGCTATCCTAGGTAGTTATGCCATTTTCTAGCTAACTAAGCACATCAAGTCATTTTGGAGGAAAAAATGCTAAGTATAGGTCATTTTATAGCTATCCTAGGTAGAATATATCATTTTGGAGGTAAGTAAGGTTATTATGTCATTTTTGAGGAAAATAAGCTAAGTATAGGTCATTTTGGAGCTAAGTAGGTCATTTCTTAAGCTAAGTATGCATTTGTTAATGAAAACACTTGGGAAAACTTACCATCATCACGGAGGTGAAGGACCGATAAGGTTCACACCAGGGTGAGACGTAGAAGGACCGGTCAGGGTTGCGGCAGCCGCAGAAAGATCGATCGATGCTTGTCGGGAGGCATGCCGCACCAAAGATCATTTGCAATGTCTCCTTAGCATGATGCAACTCAAATGTGAATACTAGTAACTAATGACCATTCAAATGAAACTCACCGTGGGTGCTATAGCGATATGGGGCATCAACGGAGGGGTCTGACCATTATTCTGGCACACGGTCTGCACATTTTGTTTTCACGAGTCATTCATATTAGTTAGTGATGAAACGAACATTACGTGCATGATTTGGCTAATATGCAGGAGAAACTTCTTCTTCTTCTTCTTCCTCTTTTTCTAATTATTCTTATTTTCTTCTTCTTTTTCACAACTAAACCTAAAACTCCTCCTCCTCTTCTTCCTCTTCTTCCTCTTCTTCCTCTTCTTCTTCTTCTTCCTCATTTTCTAATTATTCTTATTTTCTTCTTCTTTTTTCAGAACTAAACCTAAACCTAAAACTAAAATAAACTAAACGTAAACCTAAACCTAAAACTAAAACTAAATCTAAACTAAGCATAAACCTAAAACTAAAAAAACAAAAAAAATAAGATGAGGAGGAGGAGCTCACCGCAGGGTAGGGGGCTAGTGGTGGAGGAGGGGGAGGTCTGCCGTAGGGGAGGGGCGGGGCCATGGCCTTCCTCACAGTAGTGCTTGGGCGGCCGCCGCAAGGGAGGGGCGTCGTGGCCGGGGAGGCGGGGCGCGGTGGGGGTCGAGAGCAGGGCGACGGGGCGGCTGGTCGGGGCGGCGGGGGCGCGACGGAGGTCGGGGGTGGAGCGGCGGCGGGCGCGACGGGAGCCAGGTGCGGGGCAGCAGGGGCGCGATGGGGGTCGGGGGTGGGGTGGCAGGGGGTCAGCGGCGACGGGAGCACAGGGAGGGTTGGGGACTAGGTGGTGGTCGTCGGCGGCGGGCGTGCGGTTGAGTCGGGGATGAGATGAGAGAGAGAGAAGAGAGAGGCGTGGGGGTGTGCCGTTAGTAGCGGTTAGGTATTAACCTCTTTGTCGTTGGCTAGTGGACGACAAAGATTCTTTGCAGTCAGCTAGCAGACGGCAAAGAGGTGGGGTGGTGGGACCGTTACGGTAGTGCCGTCGACTAGACCCCACCCACCTCTTTGCCGTCCGCTAGCTGATGACAAAGAATCTATGCCGTCTGCTAGCAGACGGCAAAGAGCTGGCTGATGGCAAAGCCACCCTTTGCCGTCTGTTTTCTGCTAGCTAATGGCAAAGCTACTCTTTGTCGTCAGCTAGCAGATGACAAAGATGCGGCAGATGGCAAATCTTCTGATTCCAGTAGTGCATGAAGATAAGGGTACATATGAGACATACTCACAAGCTACGAATCATACTGAACAATAATAAGATAGGAGTGATAGCATATGTCTCACACCATATGATAGAGGAAGTTTCCTGGTCTCACACACAAATGACATAAACCAAAGTTCAACGAAAGCAAAGAGACGACAAAAAAACAATGCAAATACTCGCAAATCCTACACTCTCTCCCCCTTTGGCATCGAGACGCCAAAAAGGCAGAGAAGACACCTAACACATAGGTGGTAGCTCCCATGCAGAAAGATTAGTCATCTGACTCCTCCTCTAATGCGTCTGGGATGGACTCCGCATCTGAATCAGCCCACTGGAACTGCTGCTTCGCCATCCAAGTAGCCTCTGGAGTGATGTCCTTCTGAGACCCACTCGAGATGGCCTCGCCAAGCTTCCTCAGAATCCGCTTGTCACGCTGGCGACTCTCCTTCTGAGCAACGTGAGCCTGATACTGTCCCTTGGCATGCATGCAGAACAAGGTCTTCATCTTGTGAGAGAGCTTCTTGGCCCAAGATGGCTCAGAAGACGGTGGCACATACGACTCAGAACTGTCATCTTCCTCCTCTTCGATCTCATCCTCATCAACCTCCATACAAGCAGGAGCTGGCTTAGTGGTGGTGTTGGCCCACTTGTCCTTCATACATAGACGAATGGGTTCATGAAGAAACAAGTGCTCCTGAAAGTTCTCATCTGGAAGGTTCTTCTCCCAAGTAGTACGAATCGGGAGGAATAAGTAGGGCCCATAAATGGGGACCTTACGATGAAACACAGCTGTCAGGGGGGTTACCCTCGGGTAGGCTCAAGGAGACGACTCAACATTTTAAAACATCAGGGGACCCACCCCCGGTATGCGAAGCCCCACGAATCAACAAGACAAACGAAGAAGTGAGCTGATGACACTGTAGCTGACGACACTGTAGCTATCCGGCTGCTCCTGTCCGGCTCCCCCTGTCCGGCTCCTCCTGTTTGGCTCCTCCTGTCCGGCTCCCCCTGTCCGGCTCCTCCTATCCGGCTCCTCCTGTCTGGCTCCCCTGTCCGGCTCCTCTTGTCCGGTTCCCCCTGTCCGGCTCCTCCTGTCCGGCTCCCCTTGTCCGGCTCCTCCTGTCCGTCTCCTCCCATCCGGCTCCCCTTGTCCGGCTCCTCCTATCCGGCTCCTCCTGTCCGGCTCCTCCTGTCCGGCTCCTCCGGTCCGGCTCCTGCGGTCCGTCTCCTCTTGTCCGGCTCCCCCTGCACGGCTCCTCCCATCCGGCTCCTCTAGTCCGGCTCCTCCTGTCCGACTACGGCCTGACGAAGTCAGCTCCCGATGTCCCATCGGATATGCGCGGACCAGACGGCCCTATCTCATGGTGGTGCATTATTGGCGAGCAGGAGCACACTGTACACGCGTCATGTAGTACTCTCTGCAGTGTAACCTGCCCCCTGGACACTGATTTATAAAGTGCACCAGGGAACAGATATAGCTTAGTGCACAAGCTACATGTGGCTTGACATGTAAGCTACCCATGGTAGCTTACACCTAAAGCTGCTTAGGATGTAAGCTACCCACTATAGCTTACATCCCAGGCTACCCATCCATGCCTATATAAAGGCCCCCTCTCACTCTCTCAAGGGGGTTGGCTTCCCTCACATTCTCTCATCCCCACTCTCACACACACGTATGAGGCAAGAAGCCTCATGGCTCTCCTCTCCCAAACAGCTCCAGGAGCAACCATGTACCAAATGTACCTCAGTTATACAGATATGCAGGAGTAGGGGTATTGTCTCTTCGGAGAGCCCCGAACCTGGGTAAACCACTGCATGCTATTCGCATACCCATCCTGGATCATCCATAGCAGCCTTGCCCTCACCTCGATAAGCCACTCCATGGCATCTACCGTCTCGCGCGACCCCCTATGAAAAAACGACGCCCACCGTGGGGCCCACTTCTGTTGGTACCGCGGTCCAGGCAGGACCCTCTTCATCATCGCCGCCGCGGCGTCGCCGCTATCTTTCCGGGGGCTTGAGTTTAACACGCCCCAGGGCAAATGCGTGCAACACCACGTCCTCGTTGTCGGTCTTGTCACCGCCGTCGCGGTGTCTCCTCTATCTTTCCGGGGGCTCGACTTCAACACGCCCCCGGGGCAAATGCGTGCGACGCCGCGTCCTCGCTGCTGGTCTCGTCACCGCCGTCGAGATGTCGCTGCTATCTTTCCGAGGGCTCGACGTCAATACGCCCCCGGGGCGAATGCGTGCGACGCTGCATCCTCGCTGCCAGTCTCGTCACCGCCGTCGCGGTGTCGCCGCTATCTTTCCGGGGGCTCAACTTCAACACGCCCCCGAGGCGAATGCGCGCGACGGCGCGTCCTCGCCACAGGTCTGGTCATCACCAACCGCTCCTCCAACCCCGCACGCCGCCTTACGTGGCTCCCGGCCACGGCAGGTCACCGCTGGCTCCTCCTTGTGTCGGCAATGTTCCCGGTCGTTGCGCTCGCGCCGGTGACATCCACATCCCGCCAGTCGGGCCGCCTATGTCACCGTCGCCGTCCGCGTCCCGCCATCCGGGCCGCCTGTGTCACTGTCGTCACGTCGTCCGTGCGTCGGCACCGGCGCACCTCCGCCAAGCACGGCCGCCCGTGCTTACCTGGCTGTGCCTCCTGGCCGTCCTCCTCCCGCGCTCAGCCGTGTCCCGCGTGCTGCCCCGACCCAGCGTCGCTCGTCCTCGCACGTCCTCCGCGACCACTCCCACGCGCAGGTCGGCTTTCCCCCGCCGAGTCTGCCAGCTCCCACGCCGGCCTCTCCCCGCTCCGGCTGCCACCCGTGGCCGCGCGCTCGGGACATCCACCGCCATGTCACCCTCCCCTCTGCTTTGTGCTGGCTCTAGACCCGTCCCCAAGCGCTCGCTGGCTCGCTTGTCGCGGTTGCCGTTCGCGTGCGCCTGCTCACCCGTGCCGGGTCGCCTAATGCTGCCGTCTTGACACCAAAACCGGGGCCACTTTCCGTGACTCTCCTCCCTCGTGTGCGCCTGCCACCTCCCGCCACGCCGCTGCCATGCAGCCTGGCGCTCTATCGCCGCTGCTGTCGCCGCCCCGCATGCTCAGCCGCCGCTGCACGTATCGGCTCCACTTCCGCACTACCTCTGCCCCCCCTACGCATCCTCCTGCGCTCCCGTGGCCGCATCTGCGCTTGCTGGCTCCCGCCTGACTCGCCAGCTCCCGCCTCCTCTACGTCGCATCACCGCCGCCTGACCGGCTCCGCGCGCTCGCTGTGTTGGCTGCTCTGCTCGTCCGCTCGGCTGCGCCGATGGCCGCCCCTCGGCCACGCTCGGCTTCGGCGCGCACGGCCGCCCGCCCATCCGGCTCCGCCCATGCTGGCCTCTCACGACGTCGGTCTCTCGCGTCTGCTCTGCACAGCTCGACGCCGGGTTCGGCTCCGTTCGCTGGCTGCCTCGGCTGGGCTTGCCAGCCGGCCCTTCGGGTCCCGGCCACCGGCTCCCCCGGCCATCTCGCCCCTGCCTCCGGCTCCTCTCACAAGGCTGACCCCTCGCCCCTTGCGCCGCCTCCGCGGCTGCCGTTCCACACTACCGGCTCGCCGTCCCACGTCGGCTCCGCCTGCCACCTCCTTCGCCTCCCGGTCGGCCTCCGTGCCGCGGCTACCCGCGCCGGCTCGCCGCTGCCGCACACACCAGCTCCGCCGGCCGGCCTCCTGCGCCGCGTCGGCTACCCTCACGTCCTACCCGCCGGCTGGACAGCCGGCTACCGGCTCGCCTATGCTCCCACGCCTGCTTGAGGACTGAAAAGTAGTGGGGGTCAGTTAGTAAAAAAATGAGGCACGGAGGCTCAAAAAAAGATGTTTGCCTGCTCGTCCGCCTACTTCGCCATTCACACGACCAGACGCGACCCGGCCTACACGCCCATTTAACACCGGGTCGAATCGAGGGCCCGTCCGACTGCCGTCCGCCTTGATGCCTGATCGGTCAGGTCCGACCGACTGGGACACCCTTAGAGCACCCAGAGGCTCGTAGGGTAAACCCAACGGGTGTGCCCGCTCGCTCCGCAAGCGCCAAGCCACGCTGGCTATCGTAAACAACAACCGTCTCGCCTACAAGAAAACCAAACGAACCTCCGCGCCTCCGAAGCACGGAGGCTACTTCTGGCAGTGCCTTGCGCTTATCAGCCGATGGACCCCGCGTCCGCCCTCGGTAATGCTTCGCGCACACCAGCCGACGGACCCCGCGTCCGCCTTCGATAGAGCCTCATGCTTATCAGCCGGCGGACCCCGTGTCCGCCCTCGGCAGGGCTCCGCGCCCATCAGCAGGCGAACTCCGCGTCCGTGCCTGGCAGCGCCTCGCGCTCATGAGCCGGCAGACCCCGTGCCCGCCCTCGGCAGCGCCTCGCGCACAAGAGCTGGCGGACTTCGCATCCGTGCCCGGTAGCACCTCGCGCTCATCACCCGACGCACCCCGCAACCGTGCCCGGTAGGGCACCGCACCCATCAGCTGGCGGACTCCGCATCCGCGCCCGACAGCGCCTCACGCTCATCAGACGGCGGACCCCGTGTCCGCGCCCGGCAGGGCTCCGTGCCCATCAACCGGCCGACTCCGCGTCTGCGCTCGGCAGAGCCCCACACTCGACAGCTGGCAGACCCCGCGTCCGAGCCCGGCAGCGCCTCGCGCTCGATAGCCGGCGGACCCCACGTCCGTGCCCGGCAGTGCCTCGCGCTCGACAGCCGGCAAACCCCGCATCCGCGCTCGGCAGCGCCTCGCGCTCGTCAGTAGGACCATGTCGGCTACAAACCGCGTTGACTGACATTGACAAAACCGCCTCATCGGCACCCAAAAGCAATGTGAGATCTCCACGTGCATACCCTTGCACCATACAGACAAAACAAATAACCCCGAGCGACCCTCGGGGCCATCTCCGCATTTATTCTACTGCCCTACTGTTCACCTCGGCGCCAGCTAGTCTTAGCCCAGCGCTGACCGCTTGGCCCGATACGTTTGTTCCCACAAGATGGCTTAGTAGCGTGCGCGGGACCGAGGGCCTACTCTTTGGCTTAGCTACAGACCGCACCGCGGCTGTCCGGCTAGCAAGAGCAAATGCTTGAGGTCACCACACGCGAAAAGCGTCCAGGGAGAAAACGTCCATCTGCGGCAGGGCTCCACGGCCATCGGCCGGTGGACCCCACGTCCGCCTTTGGCAGGGCTCCACGCCTATCAGCCGGCGGACCCTCTGTCCACGCCCGGCAGAGCCTTGCACTCGAGAGTCGGTAGACCCTCCGTCCCCTCCCGGCAGCGCCTCGCGCTCGACAACCGGCAGACCTCGCGTCCACCTTCGATAGGGCTCCACGTCCACCATCCAACGGACCCTCCGTCCGCACCCGGCAGTGCCTCGCGCTCGACAGCCGGCGGACCCCGCGTCCGCCTTTGGCAGGGTTCCACGCCCACCATCCAGCGGACCCTCCGTCCGCACCCGGCAGCGCCTCACGCTCGACAGTCGGTGGGCCCCGCGTCCGCCTTCAGCAGGGCTCCATGCCCACCAGCTAGCGGACCCTCCATCCGCGCCTGGCAGCGCCTCGCGCTCAATAGCCGGCGGACCCCGCGTCCGCCTTCGGCAGGGCTCCACGCCCACCAGCAAGCGGACCCTCTGTCCGTGCCCGGCAGCGCATCGCGCTCAACAGCCGGCGGACCTCACGTCCTCCTTCGGCAGGGCTTCGTGCCCACCAGCCGGCGGACCCTTTGTCCGCGCCCGGCAGTGCCTCGCGCTCGATAGCTGGCGGACCCCACGTCCGCCTTCGACGGGGCTCCGCGCCCACCAACCGGTGGACCCTCCATCCGCGCTCAGCAGCGCCTCGTGCTCGATAGTCGGCGGACCTCGCGTCCATCCTCGGCAGGGCTCCATGCCCGTCGGCCGGCAGACCCCACGTCCGCCTTTACCAGCGCCTCGCGCCCTTTAGTCAGCGGACCTCGCGTCTACACCTGACATCTTTGACACCACCACCTGCTTCAGCAATAGCAAAGACCCTCCGCCCGACTCCTTGAGTCGCCCGGAGGCTCGGAGGCTACACTCAGCGGGTGCGTTGGCGTGCCCCCGCTGGAAACCGCTAGTCGGTTGACTCCGCATTCGCCCTCTGCAGCGCCTCACGCCCTTCGGTCGACAGAATCCGCGTCCGCGCCCGTCATCCTCGACGCTGCCATCTACTTTAGCAACAGCAAAGACCCTCCGCCCGACTCATCGAGTCGCCCGAAGGCTCGGAGGTTACACCCGGCGGGTGCGCTGGCGCGTCCCCTCTGGAAGCAAGCCGTGTCGTTCCCAACCCGCGATCGACCGTCATCGACAACTTTTGCACCAACGACTCCATGAGCATAAACCCTCCCCCGACTCTCCTAGTTGCCCGGAGGCTCGGAGGCTCCTGGGGGGGGGGGATTACCCCCAATAGGCTCAAGGAGACAACTCAACATTTTAAAAAATTGGGGGACCCACCCCCGGTATGCTAAGCCCCACGAATCAACAAGACAAACGAAGAAGTGAGGTGATGACACTGTAGCTAACGACACTGTAGCTGTCCGGCTCCTCCTGACCGTCTCCTCCTGTCCGGCTCCTCCTGACTGGCTCCCCTTATCCGGATCCTCCTGTTCGGCTCCTCCTGTCCGGCTCCCCCTGTCTAGCTCCGCCTGTCCGGCTCCTCCTGTGCGGCTCCTCCTGTCCGGCTCCTCCTGTCCGGCTCCCCCTATCTGGCTCCTCTTGTCTGGCTCCTCCTTTTCGGCTCCTCCTGTCCGGCTCCTCCTGTCTAGCTCTCCCTGTCCGACTCCTCCTGTTCGGCTCCTCCTGTTCGGCTCCCCCTGTCTGGCTCCTCCTATCTGGCTCCTCCTATCCGTCTCCTCCTGTCCGGCTCCTCCTATCCGGCTCCTCCTGTTCGTCTCCTCCTATCCGGCTCCCCCTGCCCGGCTCCTCCAGTCCGGCTCCTCCCATCTGGCTCCTCATGTCTGGCTATGGCCCGACGAAGTCAGCTCCCGACGTCCCATCGGACAAGCGCGGACCAGACGACCCTATCTCATGGCGATGCATTATTGGCGAGCAGGAGCACATTGTACACGCATCATCTAGTAGTCTCTATAGTGTAACCTGCCCCCTGGACACTGATTTATAAAGTGCATCAGGGAACAGACATAGCTTAGTCCACAAGCTACATGTGGCTTGACATGTAAGCTACCCATGGTAGCTTACACCTCAAGCTGCTTGGGATGTAAGCTACCCACTATGTCTTACATCCCAAGCTACCCATCCATGCCTATATAAAGGCCCCCTCTCACTCTCTCAAGGGGGTTGGCTTCCCTCACATTCTCTCATCCCCACTCTCACACACACGTATGAGGCAACAAGCCTCATGGCTCTCCTCTCCCAAACAGCTCCAGGAGCAACCATGTACCAAATGTACCTCAGTTATACAGATATGCAGGAGTAGGGGTATTATCTCTCCGGAGAGCCCCGAACCTAGGTAAACCACTACGTGTTATTCGCATACCCGTCTTGGATCATCCACAACAGCCTTTCCCTCACCTCGATAAGCCACCCCATGGCATCTACCGTCTTGCGCGACCCCCCGTGAGAAAACAATGATGACAGCAGTGCGAAGCTCAGTCCACATAATGTGAGACACATCAATGGGGTCAAGTTCTTCATTTCTTCCATTCTCACATAGTAGAAACATATCCACCAGATAGGAGTGCACCTTGTCCTTGTCTCCCATGCGAGGAAACAGAGTGTTGCGGAAGATCCGGTGCATGACATCAAGGAATGGGTTGAGCACAGAAACTTGCTCACCAGAGGGTAAAGTCTTCAGAATATAGTATGGCACGAGCTGCTCCTTACGTGTTGGGTGGGGCTTGCCATGAGGGCGCAGTCCAACGGGCACCTCAAGCCCCGCATCAGGAACATGCAACAGATCCATGAACTCCTTCCAGGTGGCAGACAGCCTCTCTCCATTGGTCATCCAAGTCATGGTCCGCTGCTCATCAGTCTATAAGTGGACAGGGGCAAAGAACTGATCCACAATCTCGGGGTCAAAGTCAAGGTGGAATGAGATGATGTCCTCGATAGCAAACTGCTCCACCAAACTCAGAGCCTCACCAAAGTATGTCGGGTGCTTCCTCATATGAGTCATCTCAATCCATTGGACAGGAACATATAGATTATTCTTGCCCTTGATCACATCAATGTGGATGAGAAACTGCCACTTGGTCCAAAACAACTCATTGGCCCTGGAATGTTCCCTTGGTTTGACATAGGGGTCGATCAACCATCGAGACAGAAACTCAGCTTGAGGCATGTCCTCATAGTTGCCAACTGGCTCCTTTAGCTTGGATGCGGTCCTCTTGAAATGGCGTGGTGGGGCATTGGATCCCTCAGGAGCATCTGGATTGCGAAGACGCTTTGAGCTAGTGTCACGAGAGGGATTTGAGAGTCTTGGACCGGAGCCGAAACCAGAGCCACCACCTATGACACACAACGCAAACACAAGAGACAAACAAAAAAGGTAAGGCAAAGACAAAAGTAAACATTAAAACCATGTAGAGGTGAGAATGAACAGGACAAAATGAGGTAGCTTTCGATCGAGCAGTAGTACCAGTGGTTCACGCGAAAGTAACAAAATTGTACCGCTCCGGACGCGGTAATACCGCAGTGAGCGGTAGTACCGTGGCGGGAGCGGAAGTAAAACTTTACTGCCGCCCAATGAGCAGAAGTAAAAAATTACTACCGCTCCAGACGCGGTAGTACCGCGGCGAGCGGTAGTACCATGGCAGGAGCGGAAGTAAAATTTTACTTCCGCCCGACGAGCGATAGTACCGCACCAGATGCGGTAGTATCGCACGGGGCAGATTCCGCATGAACACAGATCAAAGACCAGATCGGTACTACCGTAGATCGAAAGTTATCCCGTTGTATCCTATCAATATGCACTTCTACTGCACTAACACACTCAAAACATCCCCTCATGCACAGATTGGATCAAAGAACACTAGACCAACTCATATTTCCCCTAAACCTAGATTCAAAAATAGAGAAGCAAAATGATAAGAGTTCAGGGAAATACCGAGGTCCATGGCAAGAGGACGAGGTTGGGAACGATCCCACCGGAGGGAATGAGAGGAGGGTGGCCGGAGAAGGAGATCCGCCGAGGTGCTCTGGTGCCGGTTGTGAGGAGGAGAGAGAGAGAAACATGAGGGGAAGAGATAATGGGTATGGGGGAGTTTGAACCCCCCCTATCGGCTCTTAACAACCACGCCCACTTGACAACATGGTAGTACCACGGTCATCGCGGTAGTACCGCTCAACGAGCGGAAGTAGTTTTTTACTTCCGCGTGATAAGCGGTAGTACCGCTCCGGGAGCGGAAGTAATTTTTTACTTCCGTGTTTTGGTGCAGTAGTACCGTGTCGGGAGCACACCTGTGTAAGCACAGGGGCAGTCCAATTAAAGCGGTAGTACAGTGGATTGCCACAGTAGTACCATGCTGCCCACAAAGTGCAAGTTTTCAGAGAGAAAAGAGAAGAAGAGAAACAAAGGTTTTCTTTTCGCAAAAAAACGAGAGACACGATAAGACAAAGATGCAAGTCAAAACAAGAGCATGGTCCAACAGAGTAGAAAGATAAATTAGGACCAAACAGTGAGCCACTATTTTGCATGAAGAGAGGGCGGTGGCCCTAGAGCCACCTATGTTTGAGTCAAATGGTATGGCACCGCGAAGAATTATCCTTGGGCCCATGACCAAGACTCGTCTTTTGAAGCACAGTAACGATCAAAAATGGCGAATGTGAAAGACTTTGATTAGTTTATGCATAATAAGAGGAGGGATAGTTCATTGAGAGAACTAGACACCCCCTAAATCCATGCCTACACCTATACAAGACATAATGATGAGTTTGGTGAGGTGTGCACTAAGTCAATCCACATTGCTCGAATCAATGATATTTAGCTCATGCCTTAACTCGCGAAATCTTGCTTCATCCAATGGCTTCGTAAATATATCTTCAAGTTGTTCGTTAGTGCTCAGATGGATAAGATTGATGTCTCCTCGCTTGACCTGTTCCCAAAGGAAGTGATGACGAATATCAATATGCTTCGTCTTGCAATGTTGAACTAGGTTGCTCGAGATCATAATGGCATTTTATTATCATAATAAAGATGCACTTTGTCACAATTGACACCATAATCCTTTAAAGTTTGCCTCATCTAAAGAATCTGTGCACATCAACTGGCAGCAACTACATACTTGGCCTCGATGGACGAGAGAGAAACACAGTTTTGTTTCTTTGAAGACCAACTTACCAAAGACCGATCAAGAAATTGGCAGCCTCTAGAAGTGGACTTTCTATCCACACGGTCTCTCTCCCAATCCGAGTCAGTATATCCAACGAGATCAAACGAAGCCCCCTTGGGATACCATAAGCCAAAGTTTGGGGTATGAGCCAAATATCAAAAGATTCGCTTGACAGTCACATGGTGATGCTCCTTAGGTGCGGATTGAAATCGTGCACAAATACCCACACTTAACATGATATCTGGTCTAGATGCACAAAGGTAAAGCAATGATCCAATCATGGAACAATATACCTTTTGATCCACCGCTTTACCATTGGGATCACTGTCAAGATGGCATTTGAGTGGCATGGCAGTGTTGGCCTTGGGAGGATTGAGCTCATCCATCTTGAACCTCTTGAGCATGTCTTGAGTGTATTTAGCTTGATTGATGAAGGTACCTTGACTTTGTCGCTTGACTTAGAAACCAAGGAAGAACTTCAACTCTCCCATCATGGACATCTCAAAAAAAATTGTCGTCAAAGTGGCAAATTCTTCATTGAAAACTTTGTTAGGAGAACCAAAAATAATATCATCAACATATAGTTGGCATATGAACAAGTTCCGCTTGACCCTCTTTGTAAAAAGAGTGGGATCGATTTTCCCAATTTCAAACCCACGGTCTTGCAACATCTCGGTAAGGTGCTCATACCACATGTGTGGGGCTTGCTTAAGGCCATAGAGAGCCTTATCGAGGACTTATACATGATTGGGGAACTTGGGATCCTCGAACCCCGGGGGTTGCTTGACATATACCAACTCCTTAAGAGGACCATAAAGAAAAGCACTCTTGACATCCATTTGATATAATTTAGAGTTATGATGAGAGGCATATGCAAGCAACATGCGAATAGATTCAAGGTGAGCAACAGGTGCAAAAGTTTCACCGTAGTCGATACCCTCGACTTGGGAGTATCCTTGTGCCACCAATCTTTCCTTGTTGCGAATGATGATACCATTCGCTTCTTGCTTGTTTTTGAAGATCCATTTAGTTCCAATAACATTGTGGTTCTCCTTAGGTCTTGGCACCAATCTCCACACTTGGTTGCACTCGAAGTTGTTGAGTTCATCGTGCATAGCTTCAACCCACTCCATATCCTCGAGCGCGTCTTGAACCTTAAGGGGCTCAATGCAAGAAACAAACGCATGATGTTCACAAAAGTTTCATAATTGTTTACGAGTGGTTACCCCTTTTGCAAGTCATCGTAGATGTCCTCCAATAGATGTTGTCTAAGTTTGAGCTTGGCAACATTCTTGGTGGCTCGTCTCTCTAAGATTTCCTCCATGGAAGGTTGAGGGACAACAATCTGAGAGTCGTCATCTTGATGATCTTGAGCACCTTCGTGAGCTTGCTCTTGATCTTAAAGAAGATCTTGAGCTTGATCTTTCTCGGAGACGGGAACTTGATCTTGGGCATCACTTGGTGAAACACCATCATCAGTTGATTGATCTTTCCCTTAATCTTGTCCATGTGGTACAGTACCTTCATTTTGTTCTTCGGAAGCGTGTGGGTCTTGCGTCGGTGATGGTTCCACTTGAGTGGAACATTGTCCTTCTCCTTCGGCCACAAGGGGTTACGGGTAGGAAGTATCCCACACCCATTCTTCTTATGGCTTGGGGAGGAATTTCATCACCTACATCACAAAGACCACTTTGCTCCACTTGGGAGACATTATTTTCATCAAACTCTATGTTACTCGTCTCCTCAATGAGTCATGTTGACTTGTTGAGGACATGGTAAGCATGAGAGTTTGCAGCAAAACCAACAAATATGCCCTCATGGGATCTAGATTCAAATTTAGACAAACGAGCATCTTTCTTGAGAATGAAACACTTACAACCGAAAGCCCAGAAGTATTTGAGGTTGGGCTTGTTCCTAGTAAGAATCTCATAAGGAGTCTTGTTCAAGCCTTTTTGGAGATAGAGCCAATTTGATGCATGACATGCTGTGTTGATTGCTTCGGCCCAAAAGTTGTATGGAGATTTAAACTCCACCATCATGGTTCTTGCCGCATCCATCAACGTCCGGTTCTTCCTCTCTGCAACACCGTTTTGTTGAGGGGTGTAAGGTGTGGCATATTGGTGCTTTATCCCTTCATCACTAAGAAACTCATTTAGGGTGTAGTTCTTGAACTCGGTGTCGCTGTCACTTCTAATCATCAGAATCTTTGCATCATGTTGACGTTGGACTTCATTTGCAAAGTTGATGACGGTCTGTTGGGTCTCACTCTTCCTCTTGAATAAATATACCCAAGTATATCTTGAGTAATCATCCACAATCACCAAGCAATATCTTCTTCCACCAAGACTGTCAAAAGATGGAGGCCCGAAGAGATCCATGTGAAGGAGCTCTAAGGTCCTCTTTGAGTAGATTGTAGTAGTTGGACGATGAGCCTTTTCATGTAGTTTTCCTTCGATACAAGCACTGCAAGCACGATCTTTGGCAAAACTCATGTTTGTTAGTCCAACAATGTGATCCCCTTTGAGGAGGCTTTGCAAAGACCTCATATTAACATGGGCTAGTCGGCGATGCGAAAGCCATCCCACATCAACTTTAGCCATTAAGCAAGTCGCGGGTCTTAGTGGGTCACTCCGAGAAGTTCACCACATAGAGACCGTTCTCGACATGCCCAACAAAAGCTACTTTAAGAGTCTTGCTCCACAAAAGGGTCATAGAGTCAATACCAGAGAAGGTATTAAAACCCATGGTTGCGAGTTGATGAACAGAAAGTAAATTGTATGCGAGGGTCTCAACAAGCATAACATTCTCTATGGAGAGTTCCGGAGAGATTATCACCTTGCCAAGACCCAATACCTTTGAAATTGCATCATCACCAAATGAGACTTGGGTGGCCACAGATGTGTCAGGCTGAACGTCCACCACCAAGTCCTTGCTTCCGGTCATATGATTTGTTGCTCCACTATCGAGCAACCATGACGTTCCTCCGGAAGCAAACCCCTGAAAGAGATCAATGTTTGGTTTTAGGTACCCATTCTTTAATGGGTACTTTCATGTTAGCAACAAGGGTCTTAGAAACCCAAATAAACCATTCAATGTACTCATAAGAAGAACCAACATATTTGGCATAAACATGCCCATCACTAGCACGACACAAAACATAAGAGGGGTTAAAGTCGCCGGTCTTGTTGGGGTGGGTGTTCTTGTTCTTGCCCTTCTTGGCATTCCCAACTATAACTTTGTCTTTCTTCTTCTCATGAGGACCTTCTCCTGCTCTTACAAAGGTTTGCTTGAGCGGTGGAGCTTCCTTGGTGTTCACCTTCTTCTTCTTATTATTTTTGGGTGTAAACCCCACTCCTTCTTTTGCCACAACTTCCTTCTGATTACTCAGAAGGTCATTGAGCGTCTTCTCACCTTGGATACACGTCACCAAGCCCTTTTCAAGCTGCTCTTTTAGCTTAGCATTTCCCCCCACAAGATGTGCATGCTCACAACACGGTTAGTAGCAGATGCATTATCAATTAGAACAAAAGGAGGACACGTGGCAATCTCCTTAGTGAGTTTCACTTGGAGTTGATCATGCGACTCCTTAAGAGAGACATGAGCACACTTCAACGCCTTGTGAGCATTGTCAAGTGTGTCAAGCTCATCCTTGAGTCAATCATGGTCCACCCCAAGTGCAACCTTTTCAGACTTGAGCACACAGTTAAGAACAATAGCATGATCATAATCTTTACATAACTTAGCAAGGTCATCATTTTGTGACTCCTCAAGAGTCATACGAAGACCTCGCTCTTCCTCAAGAGCAACAGACAGATCCGCTATCTCGTCGGCATAATCACAACTATGGCCTCTCAATTCCTCAAGAAATTCTTCTTGAGACTCAATAGTGTCATGGGCCTCACCAAGTTGTGCCTAAAGAGCAACGAAGTGCTTCTTGGACTCTCCCTTTAGTTTACACATGAATTTGTCAAACTCATTTTTATCCTCTTTTGCCTCCTCATGTTCATCCACACATTCTAGAGACGGAGTGGAAGAAATAGAAGTCTTAATGTTTGAGGTTTTGGTGTTGGAGGTTACCTTGGTGATACCTTTAGCCATGGGGCACCTCGCGACGATGTTCTCATTGGGGGCGTTGAAGACTGACACCTTTGTTGGGGTAGAGGAAGCAATTGCCACGAATGCCATTGCCATTCCTTCACCCCTTGTGTCTTCGTCATAAACATCATCATCCGAGGCATGCTCTTCTTGAGCCACCAATACTTTGTGAGGAGCCTTCTTGATGAAGTTGGTTTTGTTGGGGAAGGACTTAGCCTTATCTTTGCAAATGAGCTTGCCACCATTGTCTTCCCTCTTCTCATATGGGCAATCCACCACAAAGTGACTCACATTACCACAGTTGTAGCATGTTCTCACACGTTGCTTGCCCTTTGACCCATTTGAGTTGTTCTTGGAGAAGTTGGGCCTTGTGTTTCTCTTGTTGCCCCAAAATTGTCTGGACGCAAGAGCCATGTGCTCATGATAAGCATATTTGGTGTCCTCGGGGCAACCCTCTTCTTATTCTTCTTCCTCTTGACTGACCTTGTCCTTCAAACGAAGATTGGGAGAGGATTTCTTTGACCGTTGAACGCGAGCGAGAGCATTGTCAATTGTCGTGTTCAGGATGTTCATTGCAATAAATCCATCCAACACATCACCAGAAGACAAGGTGTGAAAGTCCGGCCTTTGATGGATGACAGTGGACATGGCCTTGTTGTAGGGCATGATGGCCTTCAGAAACTTACGCTTGATCCAAGTATCATCCACATCCTTGCTTCCACGATCCTTGAGGGAAATAGCGAGAGCGGTCACCCTTCTATAGAGCTCACGCGGTTCCTCATCCTCTATCATCACAAACTCATCTGATTGATCAAGGAAACTTCATAGTTTGACCGTTGAATGCTTGAACTGCCCTTGTACATGGAGATGATGTGTTCCCAACACTCTTTAGCAACAGTGAAGGGCCACAGGTGAGGTAGGTCTTCAGTAGGAATAACAGCTTGGAGTATGAACAAGGCGGAAGAATTTAGCTGTTTATCCGCTTGCTCTCTTGGAGTAAGATTGTGTGGATCATGAGGATAGTAGCCTTCTTCAATGACTCTCATGAGATGAATTGAGATATGATCTAAATGAGACTTGATACTGAAAACCCACTTAGCAAAATCAGTCTTAACAAGTTTAGGAGGAGGACCAAGATTAACTATATGAGGTGGGTGCACCGGTCTTCCATAGACCACGGGAGGGGGAACTAAGGCAAAGCTCCCCGACCCATTAACTCTTTGAGGATGATTATCCTTGTCAGCACTAGCCCCCTTCTTAACGAAGTTGACATCCGATATCGAGTTAGTGGGTTTGACCACTTGCACCACATCGGTAGACACTTTAAGAGTATTAAGGAAATCTTTGAACATGGATTGAACCTCGGTCGCCATGGAGGATTAGAGTAAGGACAAGGCCTCATTCAAATCCTCACGTGACACCGTGTTCACTCCCACGGCCTCGGGAAGTTCTTCCACATGCTCCTCTTCGCTAGCCATACTCTTCGGGAGGTGAAACCCTTAATAAAGAGACGTGGCTCTGATACCAATTGAAAGGATCGATATGGTTGACTAGAGGGGGTGAATAGGCAACTAACACTTTTTTAACTTTTCCTTCACAATTTAGGCTTAGCATCAAATAAGTTGGCTAGATGTGCAACTAGATGAATAACCTATATGATGCTAAACACAACAAGTACACACGCAAGCAAGGGATACAACACAATAATAGCTTGCAAGAAGTAAAGGTACGAGATAACCAAAAGTGGAGCCGGTGGAGACGAGGATGTGTTACCGGAGTTCGTTCCCTTGTGAGGAAGTACGTCTCCGTTAGAGCGGTGTGGAGGCACAATGCTCCCCAAGAAGCCACTAGGACCACCGTATTCTCCTCACGCCCTCACACAATGCGAGATGCTGTGATTCCACTATTGGTGCCCTTGAAAGCGGTGACTGAACCTTTACAAACGAGGTTGGGGCAATCTCCACAACTGAATTGGAGGCTCCCAACGACACCATGAAGCTTCACCACACTGGAATGTGGGTCCAACATGACCTCAACCGTCTAGGGTGCTCAAACACCCAAGAGTAACAAGATCCGCAAGGATTAGTGGGGGAAATCAAATTTCTCTTGGTGGAAGTGTAGATCGAGGCCTTCTCAACCAATCCCTAGAAAATCAACAAGTTTGATTGGCTAGGGAGAGAGATCGAGCTAAAATGGAGCTTTGAGCAATAATGGAGTTTTGGGAAGGAAGAGGTAATCTTCTTGAGGAAGAAGACCTCCCTTTTATAGTGGGGGAAAAGATCGAACCGTTATCCCCACCCTCAGCCACGAGCGTCGTGGTACTACCGCAGTAGACCATGGTACTACCGCACATGCTTGCGGTACTAGCGCTGTGGCCTGCGGTACTACCGCTCGCACGGGAGTATCAATCTCACGCTGACTGCACTAGCTAGCTAGCGGTAGAACCGCCGGAGCGGTACTACCGCGAGCCCATGCGGTACTACCGCATGGTCGGTAGAGACAGGCACTTGGGGGTTGAGGACGAAACTGTGAAAAAGTCCAGCATGGTAGTACCAGAATTGCATCACGGTACTACTGCACTAGGGCGAATGTAAAAAAATTACATCCGCGCCTAGTACCACAAGCATACGTATTAGGGCAGGGGTCAGCGGTACTACCGCTCCCCTGAGCGGTACTACCACGGGCTCCTGCAGTACTACCGTGGGCTCCTGCGGTACTACCGCTGGCCACTAAACACAAGTACCCCGCAGGCTACACTTTGCACAGACAAGGAAAACAGCTAGTGCTCCATCGAAGTAAAGGAAAGGTGGTGCAAACAGGATAGATGCGTACATGTTGATTCCTCCCAAACCTTTTCGAAGTGGACCCCCTCTTAATAGTACAGCTTTCCTACGACTCAAATCCACCGAAAGGAAACATAGAGAACAACTGTCTTCAATAAGCTCCGAGGGGCACCGAATCGTCTTGTGCTTAGACATGAGATATTTGAAATGCTCAATGCACACGATTAGTCTGCAAAGGCATTCTCATCAATCACCAAAACCACTTAAGGAGAAATATGCCCTTACAGGAGTGATCTCGGGCGTTGAGGCCCGATGCACGGGCTCGGTAACTCTGGAGGTCGTGTTTGGCTCACCCGATAACTTCGTAGTGAAGACTTGATCTTCGACATCGTGCCCTTCCGCAACGGCTATCACGCGCTGCTTGGTCGAACGGCGTTCGCTTGTTTAAATGTGGTCCCACACTACGCATACCTCAATATCAAGATGTCGGGCCCCAAGGGGGTCATTACTGTTAACGGCAACACCGAGCGCTCCCTTAGAACTGAGGAACATGCACTCGCCCTAGCGGCCGAATTCAGCTATAAAGAAGATCGGCAAGTTCCAACATCCGCCATAAAGGCACATAAGGCTAGGAAGCGAGTTCGACTTTAGAACGAAAACGTAGATCCTTCCTCTTCCCCTCTATAGGGACTTGCCCCCCACCGCGCAATTTTAGGACCAGCAAAGCATGTGCCGAGGAGGCACAACTTTGCACTTAAGATTCCATGGGAAGCGGTGGGGAAATAAAGGTGGATGTTCGGCTGGCCCAACCTACTACCACCAATATGTCTTCGGACAAAATGCAGGTGCTCCTAAAAAAGCCTTCCTACGGTGTAAAGCTCACCCACAATTCGGTGGCCTCTCAAGATTTTGTTAGCAACATCTACCCGCCAAACACTGACACCCATCAAGGTGCATCCAAGAGCAGGAGTCAACTAGCAAGGGGGCATATCGAGGACGTCAGGTCACCAATTGAAAACCCCTGGTACAACAACTCCTGTACGATTTTATTTCTTATTTTCTTTCGCATACCTGTAAACAGTTGGTTCTGCAATCTGAGTTTTAAGAGTTGTTGAGAACATGCAAAATTGCGTGGCGCAAGTACGCCTCATCTATCCTGTTTTTAGCGCATACTTTTTCTCCTTTCTCCCTCTTCTCATGAACTTGTTCGGTATGATGCGAGGTAACCGGCTAACAGACCGGGGGCTCGATTTAAAACAACAAATCTCCTTAACTATAGTGTGTTCGGCGTCTTGGCGTTCGCTTTATATGCGTCGGTTTCGAACTATGTCTTTGGTCATTAAGTTGGGTTGCCCGGATCCTATGCTTGCCCCTTTATGTTCCGCTTGCTCGGCTAAAGGGGAAAAGGGAGCACCCCTGCGATTGTGTTTCCGAATAGTCTGGTCAAGCACCTGAGGGGAGAAAGCCGAAAACGGACTATCATAGTATGCGTGATCCGATCTGTGAACCCCAAGCTTGAAGTATTATACTTCTAACCTCGTAAGCGGTTATTCTGTGTTATACGAGGAACTTGCCCTTTGCGCAAACATTATGATGACGGCTTTGGCCACGGTTCGTCCGAACATCACAATACTCCGGTGGCTAATCATACGCTTCCCGTAGTCCTTTTCACGCCCCTTCGGTTAAGTGAAAGAAATAAGGCACTATAGTCTGATTGCCTAGTCTACCGCACTACACCGCCTTCGGGTTTCGATAATACGGCTAAGGGACACAGTGCATTGGCATAGACACCCTACGTAGCATCTACGTGGGGGCTGAAGCCGACGACTCGCATCTTTCAGTATTAAACAGCCACATAGGAGTTATAAAGGAATGTAAAACCATATCAGATTGGATACTAATATCATTAAAAGTTATCACGAGTTTTCAAACACGTTACAAGCTCATTCAAATAATTTTTCACCAGAACATTGCGACGCTATCACCCGAGCACTCTCCATCACTCCATCAAAGTATAGCTCGGGGCGTCGGTGCTCCTTCCCGGGTGGCGGCGGGTCGGTGGTGACCTTCATCGGATTTAGCCCCGACCAGTGCACTTTGGCCTTGGCTAGAGCCATCCGAACTCCTTCGATACAGGAGGAGCGCTTGACAGTGTCGAGGCAGGGCGTGGCAGTGATCAGTTTCTGCACCAGGACGAAGTAGCTGCCCGGTAGCGGCTCATCGGACCACAAGCGGATGCAGAGGTCCTTCATGGCCGGCTCCGCCATCTGGTGCAGCTCCATCAGTTGTTTCAGCTGCTCCACCAGAAGAGGAGGACGCTCGGGGGATCCGAACTGTGCCCAGAACATCCGATTTTCATCGTCCTCTCCCCACGAGGCGAACAGCTGATTGGCGTCCGCCATGCTCTTCTGGAGATCGGCAGACATGCCTGAGGATCGCCACACTCGGGTAAGCAACTCGAACCTGCTATCCCCAAATACGCACTTTAATGAGTATGGCTTAACATCGGCTATTTCCTTGGCCTGGCGCACTTGCTCCTCGTAGAACCGTCTGTCCATCCGCTCCTTCTGGAGGTCGCCTTTCATGGTGGATAGTTCAGCCAAGCTTGTTTTATTCTTCTGCTCCAAGGCCTCTCATCTCTCACTGGCATCCTTGAGCTCCTGTTGGACCTCTGCCACGCGAGCTTCATGCTTGTCACTAGTGGCCCGCATGGCGGAAAGGGCGGTAGCCATTTCCTTTGCTGCCGCCCTCTCGGCATCCGTCTCGTCCTTTGCGTGCTGGAGCTCGGCCTTGAACCTCTCCACCTCCTTCGCTGAGGCTGGGCGTGCAGTACACATAGATAAAGAATCTGCATTGACAGTATTCGGACAATAAAACCCAAACGAAGGTATTCGGATTCTGTTTCGACATATCTTGAGCCTCGTCGAGCCTTTGGCTAAGGGCCTTAGCTTCATCTTCGGCGCTCTTCAACTTCCGATTTAGCTCCTCCAGTTCGGCTCCATTTATGGCCGCCGCCGATGATGAAGCCTGCATCACACACGATTAATACATTACATGAGCTCTCAATTCCCACATTATATAAATCTGATCATACGTTAGGTTATTCCAATATGCTGGACACTTAAAGTGCTTCCAGGTTGGTATCAGATTAAGATGTGACCCTAGGTAAGCTTTTTCACCTCACCTAGGTCTCGGGGGCTGCCATGCATACAATATGAATAAATAAAAATCTTTGTAAATATTGGGTGACTTACTTGAAAGCTCGCAAGGAGACCTTTGAAGGCCTCCTTCGGTCCGTTGTCAACGGACTGAACGCTTTGTAGTACCGCACCCATAAGGGTGAGGTGATCCTCGGGGACGGAGGCACTCGATAGAGCCTCCTCCATGGCCGACCACCTGTTGGCTGGCGATGCCAGGGATGATCGGATTTCCCTATCACCCACCGGGGTTGGACCGGTGCCTTCGGAGGCATAGTGCACTCCTAAGATGTTCTCAGAGGGGACTGAGCGTCCGCTCGCTGATGACCCATAAGTATAGGGGATCTATCGTAGTCCTTTTCGATAAATAAGAGTGCCAAAACCAACAAGGAGCAGAAGGAAATGACAAGCGGTTTTCAGTAAGGTATTCTCTACAAGCACTGAAATTATCGGTAACAGATAGTTTTGTGATAAGATAATTCGTAATGGGTAGCAAGTAACAATTGTAACAAAGGTGCAGAAAGGTGGCCCAATCCAATTTATAGCAAAGGACAAGTCTGGGCAAACTTGTATATAAAGCAAGGCGCTCTCTAGGACACATGGGAATTTTTGTCAAGCTAGTTTTCATCAGGCATATATGATTCACGTTCGTTACTTTGATAATTTGATATGTGGGTGGACTGGTGCTTGGGTGCTGCCCTTACTTGGACAAGCCTCCCACTTATGATTAACCCCTCTCGCAAGCATCCGCAACTACGAAAGAAGAATTAAGATAAATCTACCCTTACAAAGCAACGCATAAACTAGGGTTTAAGCTTCTGTCACTCTAGCAACCCATCATCTACTTATTACTTCCCAATGCCTTCCTCTAGGCCCAAACAATGGTGAAGTGTCATGTAGTCAACGTTCACATGACACCACTAGAGGAGAGACAACATACATCTCATCAAAATATCGAACGAATACCAAATTCACATGATCACTTATAACAAGACGTATCCCATGTCCTCAGGAACAAATGTAACTACTCACAAAGCATATTAATGTTCATAATCAGGGGAGTATTAATGATGATCAAGGATCTGAACATATGATCTTCCACCCAGTAAACCAACTAGCATCAACTACAAGGAGTAATCAACACTACTAACAACCCAAAGGTACCAATCTGAGGTTTTGAGACAAAGATCGAATACAAGAGATGAACTAGGGTTTGGACAGGAGATGGTGTTGATGAAGATATTGATGGAGATTGATCCCCTCTTGATGAGAGGATCGTTGGTGATGATGATGGCTTCGATTTCCCCCTCCCGGAGGGACGTTTCCCCGGCAGAACAACCCTGCCGGAGCTCTAGATTGGTTCTGTCCAAGTTCCGCCTCGAGACGGCGGCGCTTCGTCCCGAAAGCTCGATTGTGATTTTTTCTAGGTAGAAACCCTCCATATAGCAGAAGATGGGCATCGGGGGGCTGCCAGGTGGGCCACAAGCCTTAGGGGTGCCCCCAGGGGGGTAGGGTGCGCCCCCAGGCTTGTGGCTGCCTGGTGGGCCCCCTGATGTATTTCTTTTGCCCGGTATTTTTTATATATTCCAAAATAATTCTCCGTAGATTTTCAGGACTTTTGGAGTTGTGCAGAATAGGTATCTCAGATTTGCTCCTTTTCCAGTCCAAAACTCCAGTTGACGGCATTCTCCCTCTTCATGTGAACCTTGTAAAATAAGAGGGAAAAGGCATAAGTATTGTACCAAAATGTGTAGTAATAGCACATAATGCAATAAATATCAATATAAAAGCATGATGCAAAATGGATGTATCAACTCCCCCAAGCTTAGACCATGCTTGTCCTCAATCGAAGCCGAAATCGATAAATATGCCCACATGTTTAGAGACAGAGGTGTCGATAAAATAAAATACGGACATGAAGGCATCATGATCGTACTTAGAATAGCAACATATATTGACATATAATTTCTTATGCTAAAGTAACAATTCATTCACAATGGTGAAGTACGAATCAAGAACTCTATTGAGAATCGACAAACTACGATCTTAGTCATTGAAGCAATTCCAATTTATCATAACGTAGGAAAGAATCAATATAAGAGCTTGTAAAGAAAATCCAAATACTCAATCATCTTTTAGTCTTTCACAATTGCTAACACTCACGGGGTACCAATGAGGTCAAAGCTTCAATCGGACACAGAGAATGATAGGGGCTTATAGTGTTGCCTCCCAACTATTTACCTCAGGGGTAATGTCAACAGTAATAACTCATGCTCGTCCACTTCCGAGTGGATATATGTGCCTAGATCATTCCCCAACATATGATGCTTGTCAGAAGATAAAGGCGAACTAGAGAAAGTGATGGAGATCACCACGACTCTTGCATAAAGGTAAGTACTAGAAAATAAAAGTAACAGATAGGCCCTTCGCAGAGGGAAGCAGAGGTTGTTATGCGCTTCTATAGTTGGAGGCACAATCCCTTAATGCAAAAGAACATCACTTTATATTGCCCCTTGTGATCGAGAACTTTATTATGCAGTCCGTCGCTTTTATTTGTTCCCTATCACAAGTTCGTATAAAGTTTATTTTCCTCACACTAATAGATCACATATATTTAGAGAGCAATTTTTTTATTGCCTACACCGATGACAACTTACTTGAAGGATCTTAATCAATCCGTAGGTAGGTATGGTGGACTCTCATGGCAAAACTGGGTTAAGGGTGTTTGGCTGCACAAGCAGTATCTCTACTTGGTGCGGAAGTTTTGGCTGATATGCGGTGGAAGCAAGCGAAACATGTTGAGGGATCTATAACAATATAACTTCTATTCAGAAATAAGAAAACATAAACCATTATGTTGTCTTCCTTGTCCAACATCAACTTCCTAACATATAATATTTTAGTGAGTGCTCACAATCATAGAAGATGTCCAAGATAGTATATTTATATGTGAACCTCTCTTTCTTTATTACTTCCTTTTAATTGCCCCCAATGACCAACAACTATGTTTGTCAACCCACAACAGGTTTCAATCAACATACTTATTATATGTGAAGTCATCACTCCCCATAAGATCATCATATATACTCTTTGCTTTTATTCTATACTTCTTTCTACTTCATCTTTCTCAAGATCAAGATCATACCAAATAAGCAAAACCCTCAACTCAAAAGTACTTTTTATTATATAACTCTCGGACTTGCTTACATAGGAGGAATCATAAAGCAAAAACTCAAAACTAGATCACAAGATAACTTTATTCTACTAGATCAAGATGTAACCAAAAGGATTGAACTAAGAAAAAGATGATGAAAATAAAAATAAAAATAATAATAAAAGATGTGATGGTGATACGATACCGGGGCACCTCCCCCAAGCTTGGCGCAAGCCAAGGGGAGTGCCCATACCCATGTGTTTAGTTGTCTTGCTTCGGAGGTGGTGATGTTGGAGTTGTTGATGAGGATGGAAGCTTGTCCTCCGTCTTCCAAGGCATATGATCACCATAGTAAAAGGATGAATGAGTCTTCGGGATCCTCAAATCTGCAGCCAAACTCATTTTCTTAAATCTGTATTCATACTCACAGTTTTGGTTCTATAGGTCATAGATCTAGGCTTGGAGCTGCTTGATTTTCTCGTAAAGCTTAAAGATATGCTCACTGATTTCCTTGGCGTCCAACTTGCGCTTGTTGGTAAACTCCGCGATCATCATGTGATTGGCATTGAGTCCTTGTTCCACCATCCCTTAGCACTTGAAGACCTGTTGCTCCATTGCTTCGAGCCTTGTCTCCATGCCCTTGGTCCTCTTTGGCCCCTCAACATCATGGATGTGCAGCACCCCCCACGCATCTCAATGGTTTGAGGGTGTTGCAACACCTCTGCAAGGTAGGGGTTGATGACCTTCTCGAAGAACTTGTCCTTCAAAGCACTTGGGGACGTCATGTTGATCTAAAACTGCTATAGAAACAGCTTAAAACAAAAACAGGAGATATTGTCGTGATACGAGAGTCAAAACCTTCGGGAGATTATATAATGAATTTTTACCGACCCAAAGGAGTAAACCACAAGAAAACGGAGTATGTAAGGTACACAAGGTGACCATAAGCCATAGGGGGCGCCTAGGGGGGTAGGGTGTGCCCCCCAGGCTTGTCGCCTCCTCGTGCACTATTTGGACTACTTTAAATTTTCCTAATTTTTTAAATATTCCAAAACAGATAAAAATTGCCATTGAAAAAGTTTTGGAGTCTATTTACTTACCGTACCACATACCTATTCCTTTTCGGAGTCTGAAACGTTCTGGTAAGTCTCCCTAATGTACTCCTCTAGAGTTATGGTATTGATGATATTGGTTTCAACATTTATGGGAGTACCTGAGATATAATGTTTTATTCTTTGACCGTTCACCACCTTCGGGTTTGTGCCTTCGGCGTTGTTAATCTTGATGGCACCGAAATGGCATATCTCCTCGATAACATAAGGACCTTCCCATTTAGAGAGAAATTTTCCTGCAAAAAATCTTAAACAAGAATTGTATAGCAATAATTGATCACCTACATTAAATTCACGCTTTTTTATCCTTCTATCATTCCATCTCTTAACCTTTTCTTTAAACAATTTGGCATTCTCATAGGCTTGGGTTCTCCATTCGTCAAGTGAGCTAATGTCAAATAACCTCTTCTCACCAGCAAGTTTGAAATCATAATTGAGCTCTTTGATTACCCAATAAGCTTTATGTTCTAGCTCTAGAGGTAAGTGACATGCTTTACCATAAACCATCTTATACGGATACATACCCATAGGGTTTTTGTAAGTAGTTCTATAAGCCCACAATGCATCATCAAGTTTCTTAGACCAATTCTTCCTAGATCTATTAACAGTCTTCTGCAAAATCAATTTAATTTCTCTATTGCTCAATTCTACTTGACCACTAGACTGAGGATGATAAGGAGATGCAATTCTATGATTAACATCGTATTTAGCGAGCAATTTACGAAAAGCACCATGAATAAAGTGTGAACCACCATCAATCATCAAATATGCAGGGACTCCAAATCTAAGGAACATAACTTCTTTAAGCATTTTAATAGAAGTGTTATGATCAGTGCTACTAGTTGGAATAGCTTCTACCCATTTAGTAACATAATCAATAGCAACTAGAATATGAGTATACCCGTTAGATTGTGGAAAAGGTCTCATATAATCAAAACCCCAAACATCAAATGGTTCAATAACAAGAGAATAATTCATAGACATTTCCTGACGTCTACTAATATTACCAATTCTTTGACATTCATCACAAGACAAGACAAACTTACGAGCATCCTTGAAGAGAGTAGGCCAATAAAACCCAGATTGTAGTACCTTATGTGCAGTTCTATCTCCAGCGTGGTGTCCTCCATAGGCTTCGGAGTGACACTTGCATAAGATCTGTTCCAGTTCATGCTTACACAATGTCTAATAATACCATCTATTCCTTCTTTATAAAGGTGTGGATCATCCCAAAAGTAATGTCTTAAATCATAGAAGAACTTTTTCTTTTGTTGGTATGTAAAAGTAGGCGGTATAAATTTAGCAACAATGTAATTGGCATAATCAACATACCATGGAGCATTGTGTGAAGCATTTACGACAGCCAATTGTTCATCAGGAAAGCTATCATCAATAGGTAATGGGTCATCAAGAACATTTTCTAACCTAGACAAGTTATCTGCCACAGGGTTATCAGCACCCTTTCTATCAATGACATGCAAATCAAATTCTTGTAGCAGAAGGACCCACCTAATAAGTCTAGGTTTAGCATCTTTCTTTTCCATAAGGTACTTAATAGCATCATGATTGGTCTGAACAATTACTTTGGAATCAACAATATAAGGTCTAAACTTATCACAAGCAAACACGACTGCTAAAAATTCCTTTTCAGTAGTAGCATAGTTTCTTTGAGCCTTGTCTAGAGTTTTACTAGCATAATGGATAAAATTTAATTTCTTATCGACTCTTTGTCCTAGAACAGCACCAACAGCATAATCACTAGCATCACATATAATTTCAAAGGGTAGGTTCCAGTCGGGTGGTTGAACAACATGTGCGGTAATCAAGGCATTCTTAAGAATTTCAAATGCTTCTATACAATCATCATCAAAAACAAACGGAACATATTTTTGCAAAAGATTTGTGAGAGGCCTAGAAATCTTAGAGAAATCTTTGATAAACCTCCTATAGAAACCAGCATGACCAAGGAAACTTCTTATACCTTTGATATCCGTAGGGCAAGGCATTTTTCCAATAGCATCAACTTTAGCTTTATAAACTTCAATACCTCTTTCGGAGATCTGGTGCCCCAAGACAATACCTTCATTAACCATAAACTGGCACTTTTCGCAATTCAAGACAAGATTAGTTTCTTCACATCTCTACAAAAGTCGGTCAAGGTTGCTCAAACAATCATCAAAGGAAGTTCCGTAAACAGAAAAATCATCCATGAAAACCTCAAGAATCTTTTCACAAAACTCAGATAATATAGCCATCATACATCTTTGAAAGGTAGCAGTTGCATTGCATAAACCAAAAGGCATACGTCTATAAGGAAAGGTACCGAAAGGGCAAGTAAAAGTGGTTTTTTCTTGATCCTCTCTTGATACAAGTATTTGAGAGAAACCAGAGTAACCATCTAGAAAGCAAAAATGTCTATTTGTGGATAGTCTTTCTAGCATTTGATCAATAAAAGGTAAAGGGTAATGTTCTTTCTTAGTAGCTTTATTTAGTTTCCTAAAATCAATTACCATTATATAACCTGTAACAATTCTTTGCGGAGTCAATTCATTTTTATCATTAGGAGCAACGGTGATACCTCCCTTATTAGGGATACAATGGATGGGACTAACCCATCTACTATCAGCAACAGGATAAATTATACCTGCCTCTAGAAGCTTTAGTATTTCTTTCCTTACCACTTCTTTCATCTTAGGGTTCAATAGTCGTTGGTGATCAATAACTGGTTTGGCATCAGGCTCCATATTAATTTTATGCTAACATAGAGTGGGACTAATACCCTTAAGATCATGAAGAGTATAACCAATAGCATCATGGTGCTTCCTCAGAGTTTTCAATAATCTCTTTTCTTCATGCTCTGAAAGGTTAGCACTAATAATAACAGGATATATCTCCTTTTCATCAAGATAAGCATATTTCAACATATCGGGTAATTGTTTGAGCTCAAACATGGGATCACCCTTGGGTGGAGGAGGATCCCCAAGAATTTCAACAGGTAAGTTGTGTTTCAAAATAGGCTGCTGATCAAAGAAAATTTTATCTATTTCATTCCTCTCATTCATATGCATATAATTATCATGGTCTAGCAAATATTGTTCTAAAGGATTAGTAGGAGGCACAGCAATGGAAGCAAGACCAAAAATTTCATCTTTACTAGGAAATTCTTTGTCATGGGGTTGTCTACGAAATTTAGAGAAATTTAACTCATGAGACACATCCCCAAAACTTACAGTAATTGTTTCTTTCTCACAATCAATCCTAGCATTAGCAGTATTCAAGAAGGGTCTGCCAAATATAATGGGACAAAAACCATCTTGGGGGGAACCAAGAACAAGAAAATCAGTAGGATATTTTATTTTCCCACACAAGACTTCAACATCTCTAACAATCCCCATCGGTGCAATAGTGTCTCTATTAGCAAGCTTAATAGTAACATCAATTTACTCTAGTTCAACTTGTGAAATATCATGCAGGATTTCTTTATATAAGGAAAAGGGAATTGCACTTATGCTAGCACCCATATCACACAAGCCATGATAACAATGATCTCCTATTTTAACAGAAACAACAGGCACGCCAGCAACTAGTCTATGTTTACTCTTAGTATCAGGTCTAGCAATTCTTGTGGCTTCATCACAGAAATGAATAACATGCCCATCAATATTATCAACCAAGAGATCTTTAACCATAGAAATACTTGGTTCAAATTTAATTTGTTCAGGGGTGTAGGTGTTCTAATACAACTCTTATGAACCATAGTTGAAGCTTTAGCATGTTCTTTTATCCTAACAGGGAAGGGTGGTTTCTCAATGTAAGTAGTAGGAATAACAGGATCAACATTATAAGTAATAGTTTCCTCTTCAACTTTAATAGGCTCAACTACTTTCACTTCAATGGGAGAATGATATTTAAACCACTTCTCCTTAAGGAGATCAACATGGGTAGCAAAAGATTCATAGAAAGAAGCTACTATCTCAGAGTCAAGTCCATATTTAGTGCTAAATTCACGAAAAGCATCAGTGTCTATAAAGGATTTAACACAATCAAACTTAAGGTTTATACCTGACTCCTTACCTTCATCGAGTTCCCAATCTTCAGAGTTGCATTTAATTCTTTCCAATAAGTCCCATTTGAATTCAATATCTTTCTTCATAAAAGAACCAGAGCAAGAAGTATCAAGCATGGATCGATCATTATGAGAAAGATGAGCATAAAAATTCTGAATAATAATTTATCTTGAGAGCTCATGGTTGGGGCATGAATATATCATTGAATTAAGCCTCCCCCAAGCTTGAGCGATTCTTTCTCCTTCACGAGGCCAAAAATGGTAAAAATAATTCCGATCACGATGAACCAGATGCATAGGATAAAACTTCTGATGAAATTCCAATTTCAATCGGTTGTAGTTCCATGATCCAATATCATCACATAGCCTATACCATGCCAATGCCTTCTCCTTCAAAGATAAAGGAAAGACCTTCTTCTTGACAACATCCTCGGGCAAACCTACAAGCTTAAATAATCCACAAACTTCATCCACATAAATTAGATGCAAATCAGGATGTAGTGTTCCATCTCCTGCATAAGGATTAGCTAGCAGCTTCTCTATCATAACCGAAGGAATTTCATAATAAATATTTCCAGTAGGAGCAACAGGTTGAGGAGCGACTCTCTGTGCTTCCGGTCGAGGTGAAGATACCCAGAACAAGCCCCTCAAAGGATTATTTTCCATAGTAACAAGTGGCCGTAAATTTCAGTACACTATATAAATTTTTCCTTACCAAGTTCCACTCACCAAAGGCGCTTCACTCCCCGGAAGAGATGCCACAAAAGAGTCTTTATGACCCACAAGTATAGGGGATCTATCGTAGTCCTTTCAATAAGTAAGAGTGTCGAACGCAACGAGGAGCAGAAGGAAATGACAAGCGGTTTTCAGTAAGGTATTCTCTGCAAGCACTAAAATTATCGGTAACAGATAGTTTTGTGATAAGATAATTCGTAACGGGTAGCAAGTAACAATTGTAACAAAGGTGCAGCAAGGTGGCCCAATCCTTTTTATAGCAAAGGACAAGCCTGGACAAACTCTTATATAAAGCAAGGCGCTCCCGAGGACACATGGGAATTTCTGTCAAGCTAGTTTTCATCATGCATATATGATTCACGTTCTTATGGTGTTGACCTTACTTGGACAAGCCTCCCACTTATGATTAACCCCTATCACAAGCATCCGCAACTATGAAAGAAGAATTAAGATAAATCTAACCATAGCATGAAACATGTGGATCCAAATCAGCCCCTTACGAAGCAACACATAAACTAGGGTTTAAACTTCTGTCACTCTAGCAACCCATCATCTACTTATTACTTCCCAATGCCTTCCTCTAGGCCCAAACAATGGTGAAGTGTCATGTAGTCAACGTTCACATGACACCACTAGAGGAGAGACAACATACATCTCATCAAAATATCAAACGAATACCAAATTCACATGATCACTTATAACAAGACTTATCTCATGTCCTCAGGAACAAAAGTAACTACTCACAAAGCATATTAATGTTCATAATCAGAGAGTATTAATGATGATCAAGGATCTGAACATATGATCTTCCACCCAGTAAACCAACTAGCATTAACTACAAGGAGTAATCAACACTACTAGCAACCCACAGGTACCAATCTAAGGTTTTGAGACAAAGATCGGATACAAGAGATGAACTAGGGTTTGGAGAGGAGATGGTGCTGATGAAGATGTTGATGGATATTGAACCCCTCTTGATGACAGGATTATTGGTGATGATGATGGCTTCGATTTCCCCCTCCCGGAGAGAAGTTTCCCTGGCAAAACAGCCCTGTCGAAGCTCTAGATTGGTTCTGTCCAAGTTCTGCCTCGAGACGGCAGCGCTTCGTCTCGAAAGCTCTGTTACAATTTTTTCCAGGTCGAAACCCTCCATATAGCAGAAGATGGGCATCGGAGGGCTGCCAGGTGGGCCACAAGCCTCAGGGGCGCCCCAAGGGGGTAGAGCGCGCCCCCCATGCTTGTGGCTACCTGGTGGGCCCCATGATGTATTTCTTTCGCCTAGTATTTTTATATATTCCAAAATAATTCTCTGTAGATTTTCAGGACTTTTGGGAGTTGTGCAGAATAGGTATCTCATATTTGCTCCTTTTCCAGTCCAGAACTCCAGCTGCCGGCATTCTCCCTCTTCATGTAAACCTTGTAAATAAGAGGGAAAAGGCATAAGTATTGTACCAAAATGTGTAGTAACAGCCCATAATGCAATAAATATCAATATAAAAGCATGATGCAAAATGGACGTATCACTCGCCCAGCCTCCTTGGTGTCTGGGTGGGGTGGTGCCCCCCGGTCTTCCGTGGCCGAAGCATTAGCCTCGGCTACGATACGATCTCCCTTGCTCCCTATGTCCGCCTCCGTTGGGGTAGGCTGGGACAACACCTCCACGGCGTCCTCCGTGGTGCCTGGAGTGGTGGGGTGCGAGGCGTCTCCGCTCTCCGCTAGTTCGGCGGGTGGGGTCTCCCCGTCTGATACTACCTCGGTGGGAATAAAGCGCGGGGGGCTGCAAGGCCAATAACCTACGTGTCAGCAAACTATAAATCTACTCATGATGAATAAGAGGGTCATCGGATGTTGGGAGACGTAGTAGTAAATCAAAATTTTCCTACATGTTCACCAAGATCAATCTATGGAGAAACCAGCAACGAGTAAGGAGAGAGTGCATCTTCATACCTTTGAAGATTGCAAAGCGGAAGCGTTACTAGAACACGGTTGGTGGAGTCGTATTTTCAGCGATTCAGATCACGGTGGAATCCGTTCTAAGCGTCGAACAATGGCGCCTCCGCGTTCAACACACGTGCAGCCCGGCGACGTCTCCTACGCTTGATCCAGCAAGGAGGATGGAGAGTTTGAGGGAGAGCTCCGGCAGCACGACGGCATGGTGACGGTGGAGCTACGTGGTACTCTGGCAGGGCTTCGCCAAGCGCTACGGAGAACGAGGAAGAGGAAGGGTAGGGCTGCGCCGAGGGAGGAAGAAACTTGTGTGTTGGCAGCCCCCAAAACCCCCACTATATATAGGAGGAGGGAAGGAGGGTGCACAGCCCCTAGGGTACCCACCCTAGGGTGGTGCGCCATCCCTAGATGGCATCTTGGCCGGCGGCGAAGAGGGGAGAGGGGAGGGCGGCGCCCTAGGTGGGCCTTAGGCCCATCTGCGCCTAGGGTTCCCCCCTTCCCACCTTGCTGCACTTTGGGCCAGGGTGGTGGGCGCACCAGCCCACTCTGGGGCTGGTCCCTTCCCACTCTAGGCCCATGCAGCCTTCCGGGGCTGGTGGCCCCTCCCGGTGGAGCCCCCGGAACCCTTCCGGTGGTCCCGGTATGTTATCGGTGATGCCCGGAACACTTCCGGTAACCAAATCCTCACTTCCTATATATCATTCTTTACCTCCGGACCATTTAGGAGCTCCTCGTGACGTCCGGGATCTCATCCAGGACTCCAAACAACCTTCGTAACCATGTACACTATTTCCCTATAACCCTAGTGTCATCGAACCTTAAGTGTGTAGACCCTACGGGTTCGGGAGGCACGTAGATATAACCGAGACACCTCTCTGGTCAATAACCAATAGCGGGATTTGGATACCCATGTTGGCTCCCACATGCTCCATGATGATCTCATCGGGTGAACCACGATGTCGGGGATTCAATCAATCATGTATACAATTCCTTTTGTCTACCGGTATGATACTTGCCCGAGATTCGATCGTCGGTATCCCTATACCTTGTTCAATCTCGTTACCAGCAAGTCTCTTTACTCATTACATAACACATCATCCCGTGGCTAACTCCTTAGTCACATTGAGCTCATTATGATGATGTCTTACCGAGTGGGCCCAGAGATACCTCTCCGTCACACGGAGTGACAAATCCTAGTCTCGATTCGTGCCAACCCAACAGACACTTTCAGAGATACCCGTAGTGTACCTTTATAGCCACTCAGTTACGTTGTGACGTTTGGCACACCCAAAGTATCCGGGAGTTGCACAATCTCATGGTCTAAGGAAGCGATACTTGACATTAGAAAAGCTTTAGCAGACGAACTACACGATCTTGTGCTATGCTTAGGATTGGTTCTTGTCCATCACATCATTCTCCTAATGATGTGATCCCGTTACCAACGACATCCAATGTCCATGGTCATGAAATAGTGACCATATATTGATCAACGAGCTAGCCAACTAGAGGCTCACTAGGGACATGTTGTTGTCTATGTATTCACACATGTATTAGGGTTTCCGGTTAACACAATTATAGCATTAACAATAGACAATTATCATGAACAAGGAAATAAAATAATAACCATTTTATTATTGCCTCTAGGGCATATTTCCAACATCGGATCCTAACCTTTTTGGAGGGGGCTTGACCCTTAGGCTCCTTCGTGGAACCTCCTCGCATTCGTCGGATGCGGAGCTCGAGTCCGAGATGTCGTCAGACAGAACCACCCGCGTCTGTCGCGCCCTCTTCGGGGCAGGAGAAGCGACCTACCTCGGGGCGTCCGAACAAGCCGCTCTCTTCTTGGCGTAGGGGGAATTGCTTCCCCCCTCGCTCTCGACTTCAGCCTCCTCATCCTCTTCTTCCTCCTCCTTAGCCTCCGCCTGATTTGAGGAGGCGGGGGTATCTTCGTATGCGGCATCAGGCTGGTCCCTGATGTGAAGGCCAGTGTGGCCTGGTTTCTTCTTCTTCTCTTTCTTTGTGGGAGCCTCGTAAGGCTTATCCATGAGCATCTTGGCTAACAGTCCGGTCCTCTCGTCTTCGGGCTGAGGAGTCGGACTGTTGATGTTGATGGCTTTCTTCAGCCATCTCTGTTCGAACAGATCGGATAAGAGGTTATAGGAATTGTCTGCATAATGAAGCCAACCAAGATGGGGTGTATCATACCTCGGAATCGGGCTTGGCGGCGTGCAGACCCTTGTCCTGCTCCTCGAATGGCCAGCTCTTCATTGATTTGAAGAGCGCCTTCCACAACTTCTCCTGCGTAGTGCGGAAGAGATTCCGGACTGTGGGCTCGGCTTCGAGTTATTGAGCCCACAGGAGTGTCCCGATGCTGGCAGGGGAGGATGCATCTTTGGAGCGTCACTTGGACCACATTGGCTAGCTTGGTGTCCTCCTCGACCAAGGAGCAGATGCGCTTCTGCAGATCGGTCACCTTCTTGCCTGATCCCCAGACCAGGCCCTTTTTGGGCCATGGAGCTAGTCTGGTGGGGGACCGGATCTGATTCTGGCTGTGGGGAGCTGTCCCTCTTCTTGTGGTTCAGTGACATAGAACCACTCCTTTTGCCACCCCTTGATAGTGTCGATGAAGGTGCCCGACGGCCACCCGACACAGGCGAGCATGCCGATGACTGCCCCGCCGTAGTCCGCATGCTTGCTGCCGACGCACTTGGGCTTGATGTTGAAGACCTGCAGCCAGAGCCTGAAGTGCGGCTCGACGCGCAGGAAGGCCTCGCAAACAAGGATGAACGTCGAGATGTGCATGATGGAGTTCGGCGGGAAGTCATGGAAGTCGAGGCCATAGAAGAACATTAGCCCCCTGACGAAGGGGTGGAGTGAGAAGCTCAACCCCCTGATGAAGTGGGGGATGAACACCACCCTCTCACCTGGCCTGGGGGTGGGGGTCACTTGGCCCTCCTCCGCTGCACGGTGAGGGATGTTGGCGGGGAGGTAACCAGCCTTCTTGAGGTCGAGTATGTCCTTGTATGTGACCGTGGAAGCTTCCCATTGGCCATTAGAACCCACCATTGCTGAGCTCGAAGGTGGGTTTAGAGAGACCTAGATCTGTGCTCTGGAGGTGCAAGGGAATGGGAGGCGGAGAAGTCAAATGGAGAGCGTAAAAAAGCCTTTGGGGTTTTCCTTCTCTTTTTATGAGATTTATCGATGTGGACCCCCCTCGCTGCATCGTGAATCCCTCCACTTCTCGAGACGCGCAAGCCGTTGCGTGTGTGTGATTAAGTATATCCCGTATAAAACAGGACACGATCAGTATATTGATAGATTGTGGTGATTAAAATGGCATCGAACCGCGAACCGAGTCTATGCAACTGGCCTGGCGGTCGTGGTGGGCCGTAGCCTTTCATCAGAAAAGGTAGTCAGAGGGTCGTTGTTTATCCCTTGACGTTTGGGCTTCAAAGCTAATCAATTTACAGTATTCGGACGTGCCACTATGCGGGAGACTACTTGTCATTGGAGGCTGAACTATGGTTCGGCAGGAAGGAACTCACCTCACAAGCCGAAGACTCTGTTCGCAAATCTGTTGGAGCTGAAGACCCTTGGCGTTGGAGGCAAGTTCGGGGGCTACTGAGGGAGTCCTGGATTAGGGGGTCCTCGGATAGCCGACCTATTGTTGTGGGCTGGACTATGAGGGCTACTTACTGAACACCAAAGGATTTGAAAGCCCAGTCTCCGGGATGGAAGCTTCGGGAAGCACGGCTTGCGCTCCACGTCAGATGTATTAGTTAGGCATGTTTATCTCTTCGGCGTGTAACCGACTATGTGTAAACCCTAGGCCTCTTCGGCATCTATATAAGCCGGAGGGTTTTAGGGTATAGGGGGAGAACAACTCATCTAGTGTTAGCTATACGATCTCGAGGTAGATCAACTCTGTAACCCCTTACACCATCAATACAACCAAGCAGGATGTAGGGTATTACCTCCATTGGAGAGCCCGAACCTGGGTAAACTCGTGTCCCCTTAGTCTCATGTTACCGTCGACTCCAGTCTCATAGTTTGGGACCCCCTACCCGAGATCCGCCGGTTTTGACACCGACAAAGACTGACACCACACCAAGCTCACGACATGTGAGGTTTGTGTGGGGAAGCCAAATGCGCCTCAGATCCTAAAGTAGACCAAGTCTCGGCAACTTTCGGGTCAGCCGATCACCTGAGGCACATTCCCTAGTCAGGCAAGTTTCCATTGTTCCTTGACCCCCTCGTCATTGGAGTTCGGTTGACCAAGCCTCTAATGGATAGGGGAAGCAGGTTTAACATCCTCAATGTCGACACCCTCGATGGGATGGTGCTCCCTCGCTCCCGATTTAGGCCAACCAGGACCCTTTTATGGGATTATACTTGGACACCATGCCCTGTCACTCGAGCATATTGACCTAGTTGTCACTTTTAGCACCCTCAATACCTAAAAGAATGAGACCCTTGTTTCATGGTCATCGATTTGTCAGGCTCCTTCCCTGTCTTCCTAGGATTCCCTTGCTACAACAAGTTCATGGCAATGCCCACTACGCGTACCTCCAGCTCATGATGACATGCCCTAGCAAAGTCATCACAGTGTAGGGTGACATTTAGCATGCTAGCCGGTGCGATCAAGAAAACATCCAACATGCCGATGTGTTGGTTGTGGTGGCAAAATTTGAAGCCATCGAAGAAGAAGTCACCCAACAAGCACCACTATCAAAGAAGGCATGAGCTCGTCGTCCTTCCAAGCTATGCGGGGCCTAAGGAGACCAGGGTCGGTTTGGAGGATCCTACCGAGGTCGTGCACATCAGCCCCAAACTTCGCCCCAAGCAGGAAGAAATGCTCATCCTTTTTCCTTTGGGGAAATCGAGACATGTTCACATGGATGGCCTTTGATATGCCGGGTCCCTAGAGACATCATGGAGCACTCCTTACAAGCAACACATGTGTTGCTTCGCTGAAGACCGGGAGAAGGCTGCTGACGAGGAGATAACATGCTTTTGGTAGCAGGCCTCATCATGGAAGTTTAGCACCCCAAATGACTAGGTAACCCGGTCCTCATCCTCAAGAAGAGAAACATAGGAAGTGGAAAATGTGCACCGACTACACTAGTATGAACACAAGGCCTGCTCGAAATACCCCTTTGCGCATTGATCAGGTGATCGACTCGGTCAGAGGATGTATGACATTATATCTTTTGGATGCCTATTAAGACTACCACTGGATCAAGATGAAGGGAAAAGACGGGATCAATACGTCATCATCCCTTTCGGCGCCTTCTACACATCCATGCCTTTCGGCTTGTAAACACAGACGTTACGTACCATCGATGCATTTAAAAGGCAAATCAACACAAATTTGCAGGTCTATGTCGATGATGTGCTAATCAGGACCCCGAAAAGTGAGAATATGTCGGCACTGACGAAGACGTTCACCCAGAAAATTGAGCATGAAGTCTAACCCTAAGTAGTAGTAGTACGTCTTCAGTGTTTAAGTCAAAAATCTATTCGGTTACATAGCCTCAGGAAGTGCATCATGGTTGGATGCACCATGGGAGAACGCCGGAAACTCCCAAGTCCCAAGCTACGAAGCACCGATACTTCAGAAATCTGTGTATCGCCGTTCAGTACTTCGCCGATACTTCGATACGCCAGATACGACTCTGATATGGGTATCCCCAAGTATTGACTTTTTAAATATAAAAATAAAAGAAAAAAATATCGATACTGGTATCTCTGAAGTATTGCCGTTCAATACTACTCCTGCCTTGAAGTATCGTTGATCCGCTCATGTATGTAGTGGATGTGTAATGTACTAATGTATAACAGTTGGATAAAAATGATTGCTAAGGATGCTGCTTGTTGGATAAAATTACTTGTTGATGTGGTTGGCGTGCTGCTTTTTGATCTTTATGACGTAAAATTACTTGTTGATGTTGTTGTTGTCTCCTATTGCTAGGAAACAAGATACAAGTATACACCATGGCATCTTATAGCTTTTTTATCATCATTTGAGCATTATTCATGTGTATTGCTTGTTGATTTTAATTATCGACATGTTCATAGATGAGAGTTCCTATCTATAGTTATGAGAAAAAGAAGCTCAATGAAGATTGTGCTCTCGATATCATTATTAAGAAAAAACTTGTAAACCGTTGGGAGAAGAGTAGTGAGGCAATATTTTGATCTCTAAATTATTACCAATAAAAGAATTAGGTTGGGTTAGTCTGTAGCCGTGTTACCCCTTGATGATAGTGAGATTTTCAAAATGAGAAACAACGAGACATGGAATCAATTAGGTAACACGTTATTTTGATCTCATCTCACACATTTTATTATATTAGTTCTAATTGCATGTCATTCTATTATTTTTTATATATGTTTACCGTATCGTTGTATTGCTGTTTTTAGAAATTGTTGTATCCCGTATCACCGTACCGTATCGCCGTACCGGTGTGGCCGTATCGGTGCTTCGTAGGTCCCAGGTGGAAGTGGCTTTGCTGTTTCGCTGGTAACGGTGTCAGACGAGCAGCGGCCAGCCTTCTCTTCCCAGAAGAAGAGTCAAAGCCATCCTTCCTCTTCCCGCTGGGAGTGGGACCCACGAACCCGACGTAGCCCACCCGTCCCGTGCGCGCGCCTTTGTTGTCTCTTCGTAGTGACCCCCCACTAAAAATCAGACAGCTCTCTCCATCACCAAGCAAGACTGAAGCCTCCCCCACCCACACAACAACCCAACTTATCCATGACAATGTGGACCCACCATCCAACGGTCCCACACTACGGAAGCACACCAGCGCGCAACGGAGCCATTAACAATGGTTACTAAGACCACCGAGAGACAGGAGAGCGTGGTACTTAGGGGCTGTTTGGATTGTGACTACCTTTGCCACATATTGCCACAATATTTTTGCCATACTTGCCACATTTGTTTTAGTTGAGTTGTTCAAATTGTTAGCCACATTTTGGCTTGCCTAAGGAAATCTTGTCACACTTTTTGTGTCTATGCATGTGGGGTTTACTACTCATTAAAAAATTCTTGCCTTAGGTGTGGATAGAACCAAACACCCACCTAACTTGGTCAAATTTGCCTAAGGTGATGTGTGACAAAGTGTGGCAAGGTGCGGCTGGAAACCAAATAGCCCCTTAGTCTCCTACTTCTCGACGCTAACAACGCTTTCCCTTCCCCTCCCCTCCCCGAGCCCGAGCCCAAGCAAAATCGAACCGAAGCCGACCAAATTCTGGCTCCGCATGGGCTTCCCCAGGCGCTGATCCGGCGGGCGGACGCCAATGCGGCGCCGCTAGCTAGAGGGATCTGCAGCGCCCGCGGGGTTCGCATGGCGGCGCAGGATGATGGCGGCGGCGGGGGCGGCGCGGCCGCGGTCCTCAACATGTACGACCTGACGCCCATAAACGACTACCTCTACTGGTTTGGCCTCGGCACCTTCCATTCCGGGATCGAAGGTTTTGACTCTCTCTGCTCCCCCTCTCTTGCTGCTCGCTGGAGCTTGATTTGGCTCGTAGCTTCGTGCTGGGATGCTATACGTATACTAGTGGTAGTTGCTTTGTTGAGCTTGTATAAGGGTTGTACTGGGATACTTGCTACCATAAGAAGTCCGTAAGAAGTTGCGGGTGGTTACAGATTTGAGGGGTGATGGACTGATCGTGGTCTGAATTTCTGATGACCAGTAAGTACGTAGTAAACAGGCAACTTAAACTGGCTGTCAGGGCAACGTGTATGAGGAAGCTAGAGAAAAATAGGAAGTGGAAAATGTGCACCAACTAAGGCCTGCTCGAAATACCCTTTTCTGCATTGATCAGGTGATCGACTCGGTCATAGGATGTGGAATTTTTTTCAAAACTAGCACCAAAAATACATCAAATTCGGATAAAGTATACCCATTTTCAAAAATATCAGATTTAGCACCCGGCGACCAGCACGAGGCCGAAGAGGGGCCTGTCGGCCAGCACCAGGCCGAAGAGCCCCCTGTCGGCCAATCCTAGGCCGAAGAGCCCCCTGTCGGCCAATCAGAAGCCGGGGAGAGGCATGTCAGCCTGAGGGGGCCCGAAGAGCCACCTGTCAGCCTGTGGGAGGCTGATGGGCCCCTGGATAAGGCCCAAGACTTCTTTCTTCCTCCTCTGACCACTCGTTTCACCCTCCCAGTCCAGTAGCCTGCCCATCTCCACCTCTCACTCCCGTTGCTCTCCGGTGCTTCCACCGTCTCGCCGATCTCTTTGCTCGACCATCCATTTTGTTATCCAACCTGCGTAAACAATAGATCAGGACGCTCTCCACCGGCCTACGGTATTTTTTCTGGCTTCCAACTCGATCGAATGAGAACTTTCAACTCGGTAGTGGATTTAGTTCTTATTGGTCACCGTTCGTCTGCAGGTAAATGGCTTGCCCATTTTGCTGAGCTCCAGGTGGCCCTTGTGCTGCCGTTGATTCCGGTGCGTCTGTATTTACTGTGGTGCTGTATCGTCGATGTTCAAGACGTGTTGTAAGATTCTATGTCTTGTTTATCTGACCGTGGCATATTCGAATGCGTTTGTTTATATGGTTATGATGTTTGCTTCCATTCTTGTTGTAATATGTTCCGTGCAGTTTTCGGTACATTGAGGAGTGCAGAGCTTTAGCTATTAAGAGAGATGACACAGATATTGATCTTGCTCTGCACAATAGTGAGGGTAACTTATACCATGTTATATTTAGACATGGTAGGATGAGTAGTAAATTCCATGGTCCTTCATGGGAGGAACTTGTGAATGATTATGGTCTCCGCCATAGTGACATGATGACTGTTATGCTTGAGCACTATGGAACTTATATTAGTGTCAAATTTCATCGGGATGGTGTTATGTTGTGTCCTTTACCTTGTGTTGGTAAGTTATTTGTTTGACTGATTTTCAGTTTTGTTTCAGCTTATACGTTTTGTTGTTCATCTCAGTTTGTGAAATCATTTTTTTTGTAGCTCTTGAGGATCCGAGTGAAACTCAGGGGGAACTTGTTGACAACTATTTTTTATAGTCATGGTGTCACTCTGAATTATCATCAAATGTATGTCATGTCGCGGCAGCTGTTTGATGACAACTACATACTGTGTACTCCTTTTGTTAATAGGATGGATCGCATGAATTCTCAACATATGGTAAGCTTTGTTTTCTGGTTTTTATTATTTATTTGTTCTTTGTTGGTTCATAGGATGGATCATATAACTTGCTTGTTTTTGTCAGGTTATTCCTACCATGGCTGTGAGGAGTTTGAAGGAATTTGTGTCTATTCCTAGGACTGGTTCTTTAACTCTTGAAATTACTTTGGATTGAGAAGATGATGATATATTTGTGAGCATTTCTTGTTCCTACTTCATTGGCTTGGGTGATCAAATGGTGTTGAAGAAGGAAGGTTTCGGTAATTTTCTGCTGGCATCGTCTATTGAAGTCAACAATTTGGTGCTCATAACCTTCAAACGGCATGAACATGAACTAGTTGTTGTTTTCAGCTATCTGCCACAGTTATCGTATTGTCTTGCCCTACTATTCCCGTTTTTATTTTCCCGCCCAATTATCCCGTCATTTTCTCCCGCCACTTTCCTTCCCGCCATTCTCTCCCGCCATTATCTTTCCCGCTTTTATCTCCCGCCATTCTTTCCCGCCTTTCTCTCCTGCCATTCTCTCCCGCCATTATCTTTCCTGCCTTTCTCTCCCACCATTCTCTCTTGCCATTTTTTCCCGTCATTGTCTTTCTCGCCTTTCTCTCTCGCCAATTTCTTTCCTGCCTATATAACCACATTCGCAGTTAGGAGGGTGAGCAGGCCCTTCCTTTCCTTTTGCTCCGCCATCCTTCCGCTCTCGCCATCCTTTCGTGGAGATGTCTCATCCTCCTCATCCTCACTATCCTTTTGATCGTAGTTTTCACATTGGTATGTCTGATCGTCTTCTTCGTCTAGCTGCCAATTTCAAGATGAATGATAGAGTAGTTCCATGGGAGGAACTCATTAGTAGTGACTTCATAATGAATGAGTTGGCTCACTCATTAGCTAGGAGTGGGTGGCCTCCCAGGACTTTTGAGGAGATGCGGAAAGAACTTCTGAGGTTGCACGCCAGATGGCAAAAGCAACTGCATAATGGTGAAGCTTACCTCAGGATTGTTGTGGATAATTCAGGTTTATGGTCAGCAGAAAGTGAGAACGAGGACGACCTCTTCATACCGAGCACCAAGGTGAAGAGTTCTGCATCGACGAAGGGGAGTTCTGCATCGATGAAGGGAAAGAGTTCTGCATCGACAGAGGACGAAGATGACATCTTCATGCCGAGTACCAAGGTGAAGACGACCGCATCGTCGAAGGGCAAGAGTTCTGCATCGACAAAGGGCAAGAGATCTGCATCGACGGAGGATGATGATGATGCATTCATGTAGTACGTTTTTCATGTAGTACTGTTTTCTGTAGTGGTGTTTTCTGTAGTGTTGTTTAATTAAGTTGTAACGTTTAATTCAGTTGTACTGTTTAATTCAGTTGTAGCGTTTAATTCAGTCGTAACGATTAATTCAGTTGTACTGTCTAATTCATTTGGACACATTTGGTTTGCGTTACTAGTGTTCTCTCTCTAAACCAAATAAGCCAACACATGTGAGCAAGGCAGGTGCAATAACTGCGGTTTGTTGCATGTACACTCACAAGTTGAATAAAATTCTGCTCCAATTTTAACCTCATGCGTCTTCACCTCATTTGCAGAACCAAAACCATCAGTAGGAAGCTGAATCTCATACCTCCTTTCCTGATTATCTATGAATGTGGCAATGTGCTTTTTTGCTTTCTTTATCTTCTCAGCCATGTACTCCATGATACGGCTACAATAAGCAGTGTTCTGATTATCTACAATATGCTTCTTTGCTAACTCGTGCCTTTCACTGAAATATCTCACAGTGCCATGGAATACACCCTCCACAATAACTGTCAGTGGCAATGCTCTATTCCCTCTGAGTATAAAGTTATAGATCTCTTCAAGATTGGTTATCATATGGCCATACCTAGCTCCATGGGTGTCATGCAGCAAAGACCAATTCATTGGAGGTTCTTTCTCTATCCACTCAGAAAAATTCTTTATTGCCCTGTCCTTCTTTCTCTTCGTATTAGGAGGGCTAATTGCTGGCAAGTCACAAAGACCAACTGGCTCCTCAAGCTCCGCGATGAGTGTTGTTAATTTAACCTGGTCTTTTTCCATTTTCTTCCTAGCAAGGACCTGCTTCTTAGTGAACTCATCTTGTTTTGACCAAATAAAATCGTATTTGCGTTGCTGGTTCTGCTTGCATAACTTTTTGAACAAGTTCATCAACCGTTTGTACTTGAACCATGAGGAAAAAAATTGCACTCAGATGGCGCATGCACCACCGACTTTGCAAGTCCTTCCAAGGTGTTGGCTCGTCAGCAGTTGGATTTCTCAGTGTCTTCACGTCCTTCAATATACCGGGATGTCTGTCATGAATGAGACACACATTTGATCGGTCCTTCACAATCGCAATTTTAACTTGCTAGAAGAACCATACCCAGCTCGAAAAGTTCTCACCCTCCACAAATGCCATGGCTAGTGGGATGATTTGGTTGTTTCCGTCCACACCAATAGCAGTCAGTATTTGCCCTTTGTACTGACCAGTCAGGAATGTACCATCCACAAACATCATAGGAGGACAATAACTGAAAGCTTCGATGCACATACTGAAAGAGAAGAATACTCATTTCAACACCTTGTAATCTGGTATACTATCCAACCTCGTGTGTTGAATGTTAACATAAGTGTCAGGATTCCTCTCCTTCAGTATGTCAAGGAGATGGACAACATTATCATATGAGTCGAAGAACGTCCCAAACATTTCCTCCATAGCCTTCTTTTTAGCCCTCCAAGCCTTCCCATATGGAATGTCATAATTCTATCTGACCTTCACTGCTGTCTGGATGTGTTTTGCTTCCATATCTTTCTTCTTCACTATCTCAGTATACATGAGTTGCGTTATGGGAGTTGAAGTAAGGTTTGGATGACAAACCAACATGTTTTTCCTCACACAATTATGCGGGACAACATTTGTCACAACCCAGTGGATGTTATACTTTGGCACGTGGTCGTGCACCTTCGCAGGACAACCTGATTCAACACACTTCACGGTATATTTCGTTGGACTAGATATGTGTGTCCGGAAAACCCTCTACGTAGACATAGCCCACTTTATCATCACATACTTCATTTTCTTTTTTGTGTCAAACATAGCCCCGATCTGGACTTGGTTCAGATTATATTGACATGGAGTCTCATGGCCATCGTTAACAGTAAAGCCGGCGGATATGTCCTGCTCCCATGCAGCAGGAATTGGTACCTCCTCCTCATCCTCGGAATTTTTTGAATCAAGTTCCTCTACAATCCCATCCTCGTCCTCTTCCTCCATCACCCTCTGCATTTCATCGCCTTCCTCATCCCCATCAGCAACACCAGAGGCAGCTAATACTATCGACTGAATACTCTGCCCAGCAACATGACCACTAACATTGTGTGGCACATAATCTGACTCTTTCTCGGCTTGGCTAGCATTCACATCCGATGGCCTGCTTCATACCCCACGTTGGGGGGTACGATATTCTCCTCCTTCGCCACTGGTTGCACTAGGGCATACGGATGGATTCTTCGGTCTCTGGAACGACTTAACACAAACAACCAATGCTGGCTCCTATCTATCGGAATCAACTCCCACTTGACATTTTTACAGGATTTGGTCCACAATGCATGAATACCGACGGAACAAACTTCAGGATCCAGGCCAAAACTAGTAGTCAACAAATAAATCTACACCAAAATAAACGTACACTAAAATATACCTACGTATACTAAATAAACCTACACTAAAATAAACTTCACTAAAATAAACCTACACTAAAATATACTCACGTACACTAAATAAACCTACACTTAAATATACTCACGTACACTAAATAAACCTATACTAATATGACTACACTAACTAAACCTACACTCGGAAAACAGACACTAAAATCACTACACTAATAAAAGTAACCTAAACTAATTTTACGTACATTAACAAAACTAATAGAAAACTAACCTAAACTAACAAAAAAATGTATACTTTGGACGCGTGAGTGCTCTTCTTCTTTCTCTCCACCACTCCACCTTCTCACCATTCACACCACCACCACCACACCATGTCTCCTCCAAACGAACAACACACTACCACATTGCAAAAAATGAAACCGTAGGGCGGGAAAGACGAAGACGATCTATTGTTTCAATGGATTGAAACAGAAAATGGGTGGATGTAGAAGGAGATCGAGGAGGGGGCATTTTCGGTCAAGAACAAGCAACATGAGAGGAAGGAACGAGGCAGGAGGAGGAAGAAGAGGGAGTCGGCCGCGTCGGGCCTTATCCAGGGGCTCTTCGGCCTCCTGGCGGCCGACGGGACCTCTTCGGCCTGGCATGGGCCGACGGCCCGCTCTTCGGCCTGGCGTAGGCCGATGGGCCCTCTTCGGTCTAGACATAGCCGACCAGTCCCCGGTCGGCCCAGCTCAGGCCGACGGGGTGCTATTTTTTTTAAATGGACGTACTTTTTTCAAATTTGGTATAATTTCGGTACTACTTTAGAAAAAAAATCCAGGATGTGAGACATTATATCTTTTGGATGCCTATTAAGACTACCACTGGATCAAGATGACGGGAAAAGACGGGATCAAGACGTCATCATCCCTTTCGACGCCTTCTACACATTTATGCCCTTCGACTTGTAAACACGAACGTTAAATACGGACGTTACGTACCATCAATGCGTTTAAAAGGCAAATCAACACGAATTTGCAGGTCTACGTCGATGATGTGCTAATCAGGACCCCGAAAAATGAGAATATGTCGGCACTGACGAAGACGTTCGCTCAGAAAATTGAACATGAAGCCTAACCCTAAGTAGTAGTATGTCTTCAGAGTTTTAGTTGAAAAGCTATTTAAGTCCCGTTTGATAGCAAAGTATTATCAAAGTATTGTGATAATACTATGGATTTTTTAATACTAAAGTTTTAATTACTGTAAGGTGTTTAGTTATCCATAAAAACTGCAGTATTAATACTACAGTATTCTTGAAACCGTAGTATTTTCTCTGTTTAATAAAATGAGCCCGAACCTCTCTTTTCTTAAACTGAGCATGGAAAGAAACGTCAAAGCTAGCTAAAACCAGTTTTACATCGCTGCATATGGTACTACCAAACATGTCACTGTATTATCAATCTCTAAAATAGTTTGATATGTCAAAACTGTGGTATCTTACACCAACCGGCTAAAGTACTGCAGTTTTTTAATACTCTGTTTTTGACATTACTTTGCTACCAAACACAGCCTTAGTTACATAGCCTCAGGACGTGCATCATGGTTAGATGCACCATGGGAGAACGCTGGAAACTCCCAAGTCCCAGGTGGAAGTGGAACCAGCTTTGTGTCTCTGCTGGTAACGTTGTCGAGCAGCGGCCAGCCTTCTCTTCCCAGAAGAGCCAAAGCCATCCTTCCTCTTCCCGCTGGGAGTGGGACCCACGAACCCGACGTAGCCCGCCCGTCCCGTGCGCGCGCCTTTGTTGTCTCTGCGTAGTGACCCCCCACTAAAAATCAGACAGCTCTCTCCATCACCGAACAAGACTGAAGCCTCCCCCACCCACAGAACAACCCAGTTCTCCATGACATTCCGGACCCACTCTCCTATTGGCCCACACTACGGACGCACACCAGCGTTAGCAGGCGCCTAACGACGCCATTAACAATGGTTAAGACCATCGAGAGACAGGAGGGCGTGGTACTAGTCTCCTACAGTAGATAATCCTCGACGCTAACCACGCTTTCCCTTCCCCTCTCCGCGCCCGAACCCAAGCGAAATCGAACCGAAGCCGACCAAATTCCGGCTCCGCATGGGCTTCCCCAGGCGCTGATCCGGCGGGCGGACGCTAATGCGGCGCCGCTAGCTAGAGGGATCTGCAGCGCCCGCGGGGTTCGCATGGCGGCGCAGGACGGCGGCGGCGGCGGCGCGGCGGTGGTCCTCAACGTGTACGACCTGACGCCCATAAACGACTATCTCTACTGGTTCGGCCTCGGCGTCTTCCACTCCGGGATCGAAGGTTCTGACTCTCTGCTCCCCCTCTCTTGCTGCTCGCTGGAGCTTGATTTGGCTCGTAGCTTCGTGTTGGGATGCTGTACGTATACTAGTGGTAGTTGCTTTGTTGAGCTTGTATAAGGGTTGTACTGGTATACTTGCTACCATAAGAAGTCGAGAAGTTATGGGTGGTTACAGATTTGAGGGGTGATGGACTGATCGTGGTCTGAATTGATGACCAGTAAGTACGTACGTATACTAATATAAACAAGCAACTTAAACTGGCTGTCAGGGCAAAGTAGTCCTCAGTTGCATGAGGAAGCTATAGGATGCGGGAGAAAACTGAAAATTGAAGAACGGTGGTGAATTATAATGATGTATGGGTGTATCTATTGACAGGGTTGGCGGCAAACCCTCTGACAGAGTTTGTGTGTGATGTTGCAGTCATGTTCTTGTTCGATGAACATGTGGATATTGAGCATAGTTAAAAAAAATACGCGCGCCTAGGCTCTAGGCGGTAACAAAATACCTAGCGCTTAATGTGCGTATTAATTGTGCTTATGTGTGCGCTTCAGAAAAGCGCAAGGCGGATGGCAAAACACACAATTAATGCCTAGCGTTTTTAGAGCTAGCATGACTGAATGTTTTCAGCTGATGAAAATGGTAGAGTCCTAGTCATACATGATATGTTCATTGGTAGCAGTCTACATTTTATTGACTCGGGTTGCTAGTTATGCCAGAATATTTACTGTACATTGGGTTATTGGCTGATGCTTTTATGTGTAGTAGATTTTTTTCACCAGACATGCATTTTGTGGATTCTCTGTGCTAGAGGTGTGAGCTTTAACTCATTGTTTTGTTGTAACTGAAATCTACAGTTCATGGTTTGGAATATGCTTTTGGAGCCCATGATCTCTCAACAAGTGGTGTTTTTGAGGTTGAGCCAAAATGCTGCCCTGGCTATGTCTATAGAAGGTCTGTATGGATGGGTACAACTGAGATGTCTAGGGCAGAGTTCCGCTCGTTCATTGAAACTCTTGCAGGAAAGTACAATGGGAATACATATCATTTGATTTCAAAGAACTGCAACCATTTTACAGATGATGTCTGTAAGAACATAACCAAAAAACCAGCCCCTGGATGGGTAAATCGGCTAGCAAGAGTGGGTCAGTATTACTAGTTTTATGTCTTCTGTTTCTAACTTGCTCGGAATGATAGATGACTGATTTTATTTTGTGAGATTCTTAGGTTACTTTTTCAACCGCCTCCTACCAAAAAGCATCCAAGTCTCTACTCTTAGTAACGGAGCAACTCATCCTGCATTCTCTGGTGAGTCTGCTTCTAGTGCCTACATTTGACTTGTAATTTGTGAATATAGCTGCCTATCATAATTTGGAGTAAATTGTATGCAGTTGTTAGCTACAGCCTGTTGTGTATTTGTAGTTCACATTCTAAATGCCCTGTATGCTTCAAAATGTTAACAGCCATTGGAGTGTTATTATTTGTTGTATTTTTTTAATAACGCGTGCCTCAGAAATCTCTTACCAACAAATGGTAAGAGGACATTCCGGTCATGTGCAATGCCATCTCCACAATAAATCCATATGACTTTGGGCTGTACGTTGTATCATCCGCCCTCCAATTTTCCATAAAAAAATACCCCCTTGTCCATATGGTGGGCTTTATCCTTCATAGCATACTGATCATATTTACATATTCATTGTGAAAAGAGAATTTAGTCATGGTGTTTCTCTTGTTGGGGAAATTGGATAATGTGGAGGGAACAACATGAGCGATTCTTGATTTCTATGGATTCAGTACTATACTTCCTTTGAGCCACTTCACATTTTCACCGACCTCTGACATTTGTAAAGAAAGCAAGAGGGGTTAGACATTGTGTCACTTGTTCTAATTGCTAAAAAAAATGTTTTGAACACATGTATTAGCTAGTTACGTGTGTTCTTCCTCTCTTTTTTTAAAAAAAAAGTAACTACTGACTTAGCTGTTTTTGATTATCTACTAGATGATGATGTGGAGTCAACATGTTCATCCCTTAATGGGGACAGTGATGTGGATGACCTGGACCAGCACCTGCTACCAGCAGCAGGCATTGACCTCCAATCTATAAACGTGTCACCAAAGCTATCCAAAGATCTCGTTTGAATTATCCTGCCATCTGGGTTCCCTGCTGCAGTTTAACGGTTATACTTCTCCAGGCTGCGTGATATCCATGCATAGTTGAATGTATTTTTTGAACGACAAGCATAGTTGAATGTTGATTGTATTGATTCTTTCGGCTGAATTTTGCTGTCTGCGCACATATGAATTCTCCGGTGAAAAGGCCACTGTGTAAATCTTCGTTGTTTGCTAGTTGTAGCATAATTGTTCGGATATTAGTATCTTGTGTTCTTGTATGTTGCTATGTCCAGGCAAGTGATGCCATCCTTCGCTACAACGGCCTTGATTTGTTAAGACAGCCCGAATTGGCACCGAGCCGGTGTGGTCTTGGTAGCACAAATTTGAAACCTTGGCCTAGAACAGTGCTTGTATGGCCAGAGAATATGCTATAACCAAATAATACAGTGTAGCCTTAAATCAGTGTATTGTAATATAACAGATTGATTTTTCCTGTAATACACCAGTGGGATTGGCGGTTATATCACTTTCCTTGCTTGTAGAAGTTTATGTATAGATCCACTACTTTGTTCATATTACCTCATGCAGCGGATGTAAAGCATTCTTAGGAACTTTGTAATCAAAGTTCGTGAAGTCTTTCTTCTTACTAGAAGTGAACTTAATAATTGTTGCCTTATATGCCTCCGTACACCATAATTCCTTATTTGTGCTAAATTTGTGTGATAGCAAGAATCCAGTTTGCACCATCTTCAGTTATATGTAATAAAGAGGCATCTCAGAATGTTATCGTGTTAATCTTAATTTCAGTTATCTGTTAATTTGTGCTCTTGCAGCAATCTGCTGACAAATTCATATTTGTGGAAAGCTTGTATAGAACACTTGTCCCATTCTATATGAAAGTCATTCGCCATCGTTTCGAGGGCATATGGTAAATCAACTGATGAGCATTTAAAAATTACAATCACTATGACGGGGTTATTACCCCTAGGTGGGCCAAAGCAATGAGGTTCTCCCCCTTCCACTTCGAAGAAAAACTACGCGACCGGCTGCCCACGGCCAGCTGGGGGCTGGCCGGCTCGAGCTGCCGCCGGTTGGCGACACAGACGGCTGGTCGAGGAGCCGGCTGGGCGTGGCCGGCTGCCTCCGGGCCGTCTCCTTCGTTGACCCTGGGCCGGACATGCAACGTCCCGTCCTTCTACGCGCGGGTACGACGACACGACACGACCGCCATGATGGGCGACCCTGTGGCCATAGTAGCCGCTGACGCACGGGAGCGCATGGCTATAGTCCGGCCGTCCAGGCCGCTGAACCTGGCGAGCGCGACCGGGCGGGGGAACAGTGCCGGCACGCCCTCACCCACTCAATTACCTGCCCCGACGTGGCTACAGTGCAGCCGGTCGTACCAGAGACTTCGGCCGGCTGGCGCTAGACGACGCCTCCCGGGCAATCCGTGCCGCGGCAGGTGGGCGAGGGCCAATCACAGAGCCGGCTGGCGGGCCCCTCACGGGCGATGGGACCGCGCAGCCAGTGGACCCTACAAACGACGAGACGACATGAAGGGCGGGACCCCCTGGTCAGCCGGAGAGGCTGCCAGCCGGGTCCCCCCACCCCTGTACTTCAGAACATATTATAGAGCCGGGGGGTTGGCCTATAAAACCCCTCGAGCCCCCATGCAACGGGGACGGACGATCATTCGCATACACCCGCATAGAACTCCCCTCTCATACCATCTCTAGCAACGGGGGAAGACGAGCCGACGGCTCCTTCTTCCTCCTCTAGACACAGCTCTAGGAGCGTCCTTGTAAACACAATTATCCATCTAACTAGACCAAGCAGGACTAGGGGTGTTACCTCCCACGGAGGGCCGTGAACCTGGATACATCGTGTGTCACCACCGCTTGTGCCTAATTTCGCACCCGGAGCCCGTCGCGTCCTCCGGCCCCAACCACCTACGATAAGCCACCCATGGCATCTGTGTGAGAAAACGACGACAGTTGGCGCCCACCGTGAGGCTGTACGCGGTGCCGGCCGGATTCATGCTTCGGGCGGGACCCCTCGCCATTCCCCGCCGTCGCCGCACGTCTAGGAGAAACCGCGGGCTCGTGGGGCTTGCTCTGGCACACCCTGCGGGCGACTCCGTCGACCTCACGGTCGACATCGACACGCTTACCGAGCGCTTCGGCAGGCTCAACCTCGCCGAGGCTCCGGCCGCTGACGAGTACCCCGGGTAGGTGCTCGTCTGCGCCGATCCGCACACGGTTGTGGGCGCACTTGCTGCGACCCAGTCCAGCGGCTCCCACGATCGCGTGGGGGAAATGGCCATCATCTCCTCCACCTCCTCCAGACATGCGCGGGCCGGGGCTGACGCCGCCGCGGCCCGCGTCGGCACCTCCGACCCCCTCGGTGCGGCCCTCCGGGGCTTGAGCACCCTTATCGCCCCAATGGCAAACCCCGATGCCGCCGCGACTGACCTCGAGGCGGTTCGCCGTGTCCTGTTCAAGGACACCACCGCCCTCGCGGCCACGCGGCGCCACATGAAGGCTACCCAGCGGGAATACGCTTCTGCATACGGTCTCACCCCGACTGGCACCGAGCCTAGTCGGCGTGGGGCTGTGCGCGACCGCGGCCACGTGGTCGCCGAAATCCTAGACGGCAAGATGTCCGTCTACGACACCCCCGCAGCCAACTTGCGGGCCCTCAAGGTAGCCTACGAGGACTTGGCTACCTTGGAGGGCGAAGAACATGCCGCCCACGAGCGTCATATCAAGGAGCTCATTGACGCCGCTGACGCGCAGCAGCATCTTCTCGCGTCGGGTGGCGCCGGCTCTAGAGGCCCCCGGCTCGAGCGCGAGGGCACGGGGACTGCGGGCCGTCAGCCGGCTCAGCACTCCTGTTCCCCTCGCGTCTCCGGCCACCGGACCGAAACGAACAACCCCTGGCCCTCTCAGCTGCCGGGGAGCGAGCAGTCGACTGTTAATAGTCGACGCACCAACAACCCGCCTCGCAGCGCCCGCCACCACGAAGAGCCGGTAGCCGGCGCAGCCGTGGGCACACTCCGTCCCCGCGACGCGAGCCGGAACGGTCGGTTCCGCCCGTAATACGCCCCGAGCTCTTGGCCCGAATCGGGCCGCGTGTCCCTCGCAGTGAGAACGACGCCCGCAACTGCATCGACCACCTCGCACAGTCTGCCCTCCTCGAAGAGGAGGGCTCGATTGGCCTGGCCTATTTCGGCCCTCAGATCCGCAACAAGCCGTTCCCAACCGGCTTCACACTCCCCCAAGATACCCCGAAGTACAACGGGGCCGCCAAGCCCGAGGACTGGTCGATCGACTACACCACCGCGGTCGGCATCGCTAGGGGGAACAAGCGCGTAGCCATTCGCTATGCTCCCCTCATTCTGATCGGCTCGGCCCGCACCTGGCTCAACAGCCTGGCGGCCGGCAACATCAACACCTGGACGGACTTCAAAGAGGCCTTCGTCCGCAACTTCACCGGCACCTACAAGCGGCCTGGCCACCCCCGCAAACTCACTATGTGCGTTCAGGGGCCGGACGAGTCCCTCCACGACTACATCACACGGTGTACCGAGGTCCGCAACTCCTGCGAGGGGGTGCACGAGGTGCAAGCCGTACAATACTTCATCGAAGGCTGTCGAGATGGCACCCTCCTCAAGCACAAGCTTCTGTGCTTCGAGCCGGCCACGCTGGCCGAGCTCATGACCAAGGCGGACAAATACGCCACGGCTAATTCAGCCATCCGGGTCAAGACGACCCCACCCACCAAGGCAACGACAACACCGGCAATGTCGCGGCTGGCTACCGACAACCGGCAGCCGCAGAACAACAAACGCAAGAACGACCAGCCAGATCCCCTCTACGGGAGCAAGCGGGTTAACACCATTGAGGAGCCAGAGCCGGCTGCCCAGCCTTCCAGCCAGCGCCAGTGCACTGGCAAGGCTGCCTGGCAGCCGAAGCTCACCTTCGAGTAGATGCTCGACCTCTCCTGCAAGAACCACTCAGGGGCCAAACCCTCTACGCACATGCTCCGGTAGTGCAGCTTCTCATAGCGATTGGCCCGGGGGGGACAACCTTCCGTCTCCTCCCGTGCCGCCTGCCCGTGCGCCGGCCCCGACCCCAGCTGCCGCCCCGGTGCCGGCTCCAGCTCCGGCCCAGAATGACGGTCGTCTGATCGACCAGTTCCCTAACCAGGACAGTTGTTACGTCGTTTTCACTAGTGAAGAGACGAACAAACATGCTCAATGCCGGCTCCATCGTGAGGTGAACGCCACTATGCCGGCAACTCCCCAGTTCATGCACTGGTCGGAGAAGCCAGTCACCTGGAGCTGGGCGGATCACCCCGCTGTGATGCCGAATCCCGGCAGCTACGCCCTGGTCCTTGACCTCACCATCGCCATCGAGAAGCGCACCTGTCGCTTTTCACGGGTGCTGGTAGATGGTGGCAGCAGCATCAACATCCTGTACCTCGACACGATGCACAAGCTGGGGCTGAAGATAGAAGACCTACAGGCGAACCACACGGTCCTCCATGGCATCGTGCCTGGAAAGTCCTGCTCCCCTGTCGGCAAGATCACGCTCAACGTCCTCTTCGGCGGACCCAACCACTTTTGCCGCGAGCTAGTGTTGTTCGAGGTTGTGGACCTCGCAAGTCCCTACCACGCGCTCCTGGGCCGGCCAGCCCTTGTCAAATTCATGGCGGTCCCCCACTACGCCTACCTCAAGCTCAAGATGTTGGGCCCCAAGGGAATCATCACCATCACGGGCGACTACAAGATGTCAATCGAGTGCGCTCGAGATGGCAGCCGGTTGGCCAAGGCCCTGGAAATCGCCAAGGAGAAACGGCAGCTCGACCGGCTCGTGGCCCTTGCTGCCAGCCAGCCGGCCGTGCCAGCTCCCCCCTCGCAGTACGTCGGTGAGGCCTCCTTCCAGTCGTGCAAGGACACCAAGCAAATCCCGCTCGACCCGGCCAACCCGGCTCAGTGTGTCACCATCGGCTCCCGCCTTGACAACAAATAGGAAGGCGAGCTCGTTGACTTCCTCTGTGAGAATCAGGACATCTTCGCATGGTCCCCCAAGGACATGTCGGGTGTTCCGAGGAAGTTCGCCGAGCACAAACTACACGTCCGGCCGGACGTCAAGCTGGTCAAGCAACCCCTACGCCGTTTCTCCGAGGAGAAGCAGCGTACCATAGGAGAAGAGATCGCCCGGCTGCTCGTTGCCGGGTTCATCATGGAAGTGTTCCACCTGGACTGGCTGGCCAACCCAGACCTGGTGCTGAAGAAGAACAAGACCTGGCGCATGTGCATCGACTACACTAGACTGAACAAGGCGTGTCCCAAGGACCCATTCGCCTTGCCGCGGATTGATCAAGTCATTGACTCCACGGCCGGCTATGACTTGTTGTCCTTCCTGGACGCCTACTCTGGCTACCACCAGATCAAGCTGGACCTGGAAGACCGGCTCAAGACCTACTTCATCACGCCCTTTGGGGCCTATTGCTACATCACCATGTCCTTCGGCCCGAAGAACGCAGGCGCCACCTTCCAGCGGTGCATGCAGAAGTGCCTCCTGCCTCAGATAGGCAGGAACGTCCACGTCTACGTCGACGACATCATCGTCAAAACCAAGAATCACTTCGCCTCCTCGACGATCTCCGGGAGACCTTCGCGAACCTACGCGAGTACAAGATCAAGCTCAACCCAGAGAAGTGTGTCTTCGGCGTCCCAGCCGACCAACTCCTGGGTTTCTCCGTGTCCGCTCGCGGCATCGAAGCTAACCCCAAGAAGATCAGCGCGATCGAGCGCATGCCCAAGCCGACCCGGCTTCGCGACGTCCAAAAGTTCACCGGCTGTCTCACCTCGCTCAACCAGTTCATCAGCATGCTGGGGGAGAAGGCCCTACCCCTCTACGGGCTCCTTCGCAAGACGGCTCTAGTCGAGCCGGGTCACACCAAGAAGCCGAGCATGTTCGATTGGCCCAACGAGGCGGACGAGGCCTTCCGCAGCCACAAGAAGGCTCTCACCCGCACGCCCATCCTGGCCACGACGGCTGAGAAGGAACCTCTGCTCGCCTACATCGCGGTGACCACCCGCGTCATCACCGTCATCCTGGTGGTCGAGCGGCCAGAGGAGGGCAAGTCCCTGCCGGTCTAGTGCCCGGTCTACTACCTCAGCGAGGTCCTGTCCGCGTCCAAGCAAAACTACCCCCACTACCAAAAGATGTGCTACGTCATATACTTTGCTGCCAAGAAGGTCAAGCAATACTTCTAGGAGCATACCATCACCATGGTAAGCATGACCCCACTCAGCGAGATCATGAGCGGACGGGACTCCACCGGCCGGATCGCCAAGTGGGTCATCGCTCTTGCCGATCATGAGATTAGGTACGAGCCACGAACCGCCATCAAGTCACAGGCGTTGGCCGACTTCCTCGTCGACTGGGCAGAGACGGAGTTCGTTCCGCCTCCCCCGGACTCCACACATTGGCGCATACATTTCGACGGCTCGAAAATGAGGACCGGCCTGGGTGCCGGCATAGTCCTCTCCTCCCCGAAAGGTGACCAACTCAAGTACGCCCTCCAGATCCACTTCGCCGCCTCCAACAATGTGGCCGAGTATGAGGCCATCGTCCATGGCCTCCGGCTCGCCAAGGAGATCGGCATCAGGCACATCCTATGCTTCGGCGACTTCAACCTCGTGGTTCAGCAGGTCTCTAGCGAATGGGACGCCAGGGACGCCAACATGGCCATCTACCGCTTCCCATACAACAGCTCACTGGCTCCTTCGAGGGTTGTGAGTTCCATCACATCCCACGGGCGGACAACGAGGCGGCCGACGCGTTGGCAAAGATCGGCTCCACTGGGCAGGCCATCCCAGCCGGCGTCTCCCTCGAGCAGCTGCTCAAGCCGTCAATCAAGCCTTCCCCAGAATCGGAGTCAATCGTCGTGCCGGCAGACGCCACCGGCCCATTGGCGGTTCCGGCTGCCCCTCGGCATCTTCGCCACCGACTCCCACAACCTTGGCCGTCCTGCCGGCACCAGTTAAGCCAGCTGCGTCTGAGGCCGCCGACTCCAACGATGTGGTTGTCATGATGACAATCGACCAGCCGACCTCAGGGACTGGCGAGCCGGTCCCGGGGGCTGATCATCCAGGCTCGGGGGCTCCCGAGCCGACCCCCGTCTCAACTCCCTCATGGGCCCAGTCTATCTTGGCGTTCCTTCTACATGACGAGCTCCCCCCTAACAAGGCCTTGGTGAGGCAAATTCAACGCCGGGCCTCGGCATACAGCATCATTAACAACGAGCTCGTCCATCACAGCACAACCGGCGTCTTCTAGCGATGCATCGAGCCGGGAAAGGGTTTGGAGATCCTCCTCGACATCCACCAGGGTGTGTGCAGGCATCATGCCGCCTCCAGCACCCTGGTGGCCAAGGCCTTCTCCCACGGCTTCTACTAGCCCACTGCTCTCGAGGCGGCCAAGAAATTGGTTGACGAGTGCGAGGGCTGTCAGCGCTTTAGCATGCAGAGCCACCTGCCAGCATTAGCCCTCCAAACCACCCCCCTCTCGTGGCCCTTCGCTGTCTGGGGGCTGGACATGGTGGGACCCTTCAAAACCGCATGAGGCGGCAAGACACATTTGCTAGTGGTTGTCGACAAATTCACCAAGTGGATCGAGGCATGACCAATCAAGAAGCTGGACGGCCCCATGGTCGTCCGGTTCATCAACGACATCATGGTTCGCTACGGCGTCCCCCACAACATCATCACCAACAACGGCATGAACTTCGCCAAGGGCGCACTCACGCGTTTCTGCTCCAAGCAAGGAATCCGGCTCGACCTGGCCTCCGTCGCTCACCCACAGTCAAACGGCCAGGTCGAGAGGGCAAACGGCCTCATCCTGTCCGGCATCAAACCCCGGCTCGTAACGCCATTGGTAAGGTCAGCCGGCTGCTGGATCGACGAGTTGCCGGCCGTCCTTTGGAGTCTCAGGACCACCCCCAACCGATCAACCGGCTATACGCCCTTCTTCCTTATGTACGGGTCCAAGGCGATCATCCCCACCGACATCGAGTTCGACTCGCCTCGGGCTGCCCTATACACGGAGAAGGACGCAAAGGAGGCAACAGAAGACGGCGTTGACCTACTCGAGGAAGCTCGCGAACTGACCTTGAGCCGAAAAACAATCTACCAGCAGAAGCTCTGGCACTACCACAACAAGCGGATCCGGCCGCTCTCCTTCCGTGAAGGGGACCTGGTCCTCAGGCGGATCCAGCGGACAACCGGACAACACAAGTTGTCCTCCCCATGGGAGGGCCCGTTCATCATCAACAAGGCATTGCACAATAATGCATACTACCTAATAGACGCCCACAAGCCACAGAAGCGCAAAAGAGACGCCTCCGGCGAGGAGACGGAGCGCCCATGGAACGCGGCGCTCCTCCGTCCGTTTTACTGTTGAAAAGACCAGTGTATGTATGTATCCCTCCCTCTTGGGCTTATGAATGCAATGGGTGCCCTAGGACGGCTCTTGGGGCACGCCCTGTTCCGTTTCCCTCAAAGGTTTCCTCGCTCACCGTCTCCCCGGCCCGGCTCCCGTGCCCAGGGGCTCGCCGGCTGGTCCTAGGTCGCCTCTTTCAAAAATTGGCTAAGTAATGTGAGCCGACCAAGCCCTCCCACCCCTCCCAGCTATAGATCCGGCTCCCGGCTGTCCGGCTGATGGGGCCTCGGGGCGGCAAAGCTTAGCTCACATGAAAGATCAATTGAAAGGAGATACAGGCTAGGTCTAGCCAGACCACCACCTCGCCTCTGCCACTCTACTTATCCCGAAAGGCTCTCGCGGTTCCTAAGTTCCGAACCGGCTCCCTCGAGGTGGACATTTCGACCCAGCTACAAACCGGTTCCTGGCTGGCGGGCTGGCGGGGCTAAAACCAAAGGGGAAAAGGGAGGAATGGAAGGAACCAAAAGGTCGAAAAAGGATAAGGACAAGCAAGCACGCACAATAAGGCAAACACATTAAATACTCACAGTATGAGTTTTAAAGACAAAAGAGGCCCACGGCCACTGTTGGGGAACGTTGCATGGGAAACAAAAAATTTCCTACGCACACGCAAACCTATCCATGGTGATGAGTATCTACGAGAGGGAGAGTGGATCTACGTACCCTTGTAGATCGCTAAGCGGGAAGCATTAAGAAACACGGTTGGTGTAGTCGAACTTCTTCGCGATCCAAATCGCCGAGCGTCCCGCGATCTAATCACGAACCGTCCCACGAACCAATCACGAACCGTCCCGCGATCTCGTCACGATCCGTCCCGCGATCCAATCACGAACGTCCCATGGCCTTGATCACGATCCTTCCGATCTAGTACCGAACGGACGGCACCTCCGCGTTCAGCACACGTGAAGCTTGATGACGATCTCCACTATCTTGATCCAGCAAGAGGAGGTGGAGAGGAGGAAGAGTTCACCGGCAGCGTGACGGCGCTCCGGCGATGGTGGTGGAGTGATTCCGGCAGGGCTTCGCCTAAGCACTGCGGAAACCGATCTAGAGGAGCACCGGTGGAACGGGTAGCACGTGGCTGTAAATTCTGTGCAAAAACCCTCTATTCCACCAGTATATGTAGGAGGAGAGGAGAGGCAGCCTTGGCGCAAGGGCAAGGCCCTCTAGGATTCGGCCGGCCAAGGTGGAGGAGTCCTACTCCTCCTCCAATCCTAGTAGGAGTAGGATTCACCCTTTTTGCCTTTTTTTCACCTTTTTCTTTAGGCCTTTTTCCTCCTGGCGCCATGGGCCTTTTGTGGCTGTTCCACCAGCCCACTAAGGGCTGGTTATTATTCTCCCACAGCCCATGGACTCTCTAGGGTCGAAATACCCCTCCCGGAGGTCTCCCGGTACACTACCGGCACTCCCGGTACACTACCGATGAGCCCGAAACTTTTTCGGCGACCAAACTAGGACTTCCTATATATGAATCTTTACCTCTGGACCATTCCGGAGCTCCTTGTGACGTCCAAGATATCATCCGGGACTCCGAACAAACTTCGGTCACCACCATACATAACTCGATACTACCGAAACGTCACCAAACCTTAAGTGTGCAGACCCTGCGGGTTCGAGAACTATGTCGACATGACCGAGACACCTCTAAGGTCAATAACCAATGGCGGGATCTGGATGTCCACATTGGTTCCTACATATTCTACGAAGATCTTTATTGGTCGAACCTCTATGTCAAGGATTCAGTTAATCCCATATGATGTTCCCTTTGTTCTTCGGTATGTTACTTGCCCGAGATTCGATCGTTGGTATCTGCATACCTAGTTCAATCTTGTTACCGGCAAGTCTCTTTACTCGTTCCGTAATACAAGATCCCGCAACTAACAATTAGTCACATTGCTTGCAAGGCTCATTGTGATGTTGTATTACCGAGTGGGCCCTGAGATACCTCTCCGTCACACGGAGTAACAAATCCCAGTCTCGATCCATGTCAATTCAACAGACACCCTCAGAGACACCTATAGAGCACCTTTATAGTCACCCAGTTACGTTGTGACGTTTGATACACATAAGGTACTCCTCCGATATCTGTGAGTTGCATGATCTCATGGTCATAGGAACATATACTTGACATGTAGAAAATAGTAGCAATAAACTGACACGATCATAAGCTACGTTTGTAGTTTGGGTATTGTCCATCACATCATTCTCCTAATGATGTGATCCCTTTATCAAATGACATCTCATGTCCATGGCTAGGAAACCTTAACCATCTTTCAATCAACGAGCTAGTTCACTAGAGGTATACTAGGGAGATTGTGTTTGCCTATGTATCCACACATGTATCCATGTTTCCAATTAATACAATTATAGCATGGATAATAAACGATTATCATGAACAAGGAAATACAATAGTAAACACTTTATTTATTGCCTCTAGGGCATATTTCCAACAGTCTCCCACTTGCACTAGAGTCAATAATCTAGGTGACATCACTATGTGATTTACATTGTAATGAATCGAACACCCATGCAGTTCTGGTGTTGATCATGTTTAGCCCTCGGGAGAGGTTTAGACGACGGGTCTGCAACATTCAGATCCATGTGCACTTTGCAAATATTTATGTGTTTTTCCAAGATGTAATCGGGGATGGAGTTGAAGCGTCGCTTTATGTGTCTGGTCCTCTTGTGAAACCTTGGTTCCTTGGCCAGAGCAATGGCACCAGTGTTGTCACAGAATAGGTTCATTGGATTTAGTGCACTGGGCACTACTCCAAGATCTGTCATGAACTGCTTCATCCAGACACCTTCCTTTGCCGCCTCCGAGGCTGCGATGTATTCCGCTTCGCACGTAGAGTCAGCTACCACGCTTTGCTTGGAACTGCACCAGCTTACCGCTCCCCCGTTAAGAATAAATACGTATCCGGTTTGCGACTTAGAGTCGTCCGGATTAGTGTCAAAGCTTGCATCGACGTAATCCTTTATGACGAGCTCTTCATCACCTCCATAAACGAGAAACATTTCCTTAGTCCTTTTCAGGTACTTAAGGATATTCTTGACCGCTTGCCAGTGCTCCATTCCAGGATCACTTTGAAACCTTCCGGCCATACTTATGGCAAGGCTGACATCGGGTCTTGTGCACAGCATTGCATACATGATAGAGCCTATGGCTGAAGCATAGGGGATGACACTCATCTTTTCTCTATCTTCTGCAGTTACTGGGCATTGAGTTTTACTCAACTTCACACCTTGTAATACAGGCAAGAACCCCTTCTTGGACTGTTCCATTTTGAACTTCTTCAAAACTTTATCAAGCTATGTGCTCTGTGAAAGTGCTATTAAGCGTCTCGATCTATCTCTATATATCTTAATGCCTAATCTGAAAGCAGCTTCTCCTAGGTCCTTCATTGAAAAACTCTTGTTCAAATATTCCTTCACGCTTTCCAGCATTTCTATATTGTTTCCAATCAGCAATATGTCATCCACATATAATACTAGAAACGCTATAGAGCTCCCACTCACTTTCTTGTAAATACAAGCTTCTTCGTAAACTTGTATAAACTCAAACACTTTGATCACCTCATCAAAGCGCTTATTCCAACTCCGAAATGCTTGCACCAGTCCATAAATGGATCGCTGGAGTTTGCAAACTTTGTCAGCATTCTCTGGATCGACAAAACCTTCGGGTTGCATCATATACAACTCTTCCTCAAGAAAACCGTTGAGGAACGCTGTTTTTACATCCATCTGCCAAATTTCATAGTCAAAATAGGCAGCTATTGCTAACATGATTCTGACAGACTTAAGCATCGCTACGGGTGAGAAAGTCTCATCGTAGTCAACTCCTTGAACTTGTGAAAAACCCTTTGCCACAAGTCGAGCTTTATAGACGGTGACATTACCGTCCGCGTCTGCCTTCTTCTTAAAGATCCATTTGTTCTGAATGGCCTTTCGCCCTTCAGGTAATACTTCCAAAGTCCATACTTTGTTTTCATACATGGATCCCATCTCGGATTTCATGGCCTCTAACCATTTCTCGGAATCCGGGCCCATCACTGCTCCTCCATAGCTCGTAGGTTCATTGTTGTCCAACAACATGACCTCCAAGACAGGGTTGCCGTATCACTCAGGGGTAGCACGCGGCCTTGTCGACCTACGAGGTTCAATAGCTGCTTGATCCGAAGCTTCATGATCATCATCATTAACTTCCTCTTCTACCGTCGTAGGTTCCACAGAAACATCTTTCTGCGTTGTGCTACTTTCTGGTTGAAGTAAAGGTTCAATAACCTCATCAAGCTCTATTTTCCTCCCACTCAATTCTTTCGAGAGAAACTCTTTCTCAAGAAATGTTCCGTTTTTAGCGACAAACACTTTGCCTTCGGATCTGAGATAGAAGGTATACCCGACTCTCTCTTTCGGGTATCCTATGAAGACGCATTTGTCCGCTTTGGGTTCCAGCTTTTCAGGCTGAAGCTTTTTGACATAAGCATCACATCCCCAAACTTTAAGAAACGACAACTTTGGCTTGTTGCCAAACCACAGTTCATATGGCGTCGTCTCAATGGATTTTGATGGTGCCCTATTTAAAGTGAATGCAGCTGTCTCTAATGCATAACCCCAAAATGATAGTGGCAAATCAGCAAGAGACATCATAGAACGCACCATATCTAATAAGGTTCGATTACAACGTTCGGACACACCATTACGCTGTGGTGTTCCGGGCGATGTCAACTGTGAAACAATTCCACATTGTCTTAAGTGACTGCCAAACTCATAACTCAGATATTCACCTCCTCGATCAGATCGTAGGAACTTAATCTTTTTGTTACGATGATTCTCAACTTCACTCTGAAATTGCTTGAACTTTTCAAATGTTTCAGACTTGTGTTTCATTAAGTAAATATACCCATATCTACTTAAGTCATCAGTGAAGGTGAGAAAATAACGATATCCACCACGCGTCGTAACATTCATTGGACTGCACACATCAGTGTGTATGATTTCCAATAAGTCACTCGCCCGTTCCATTGTTCCAGAGAACGGCGTTTTAGTCATCTTGCCCATGAGGCATGGTTCACATGTGTCAAGTGATTCAAAATCAAGTGACTCCAAAAGTCCATCAGCATGGATCTTCCTCATGCGTTTTACACCAATATGACCTAAACGGCAGTGCCACATGAAAGTGGTACTATCATTATCAATTCTACATCTTTTGGCATCAATGTTATGAACATGTGTGTCATTACTATCAAGATTCAATATGAATAAACCCCTAACATTGGGTGCATGACCATAAAACATATTACTCATATAAATAGAACAACCTTTATTCTCTGATTTAAATGAGTAACCGTCTCGCAATAAACAAGATCCAGATATAATGTTCATGCTTAACGCAGGCACTAAATAACAATTATTTAGGTTCATCACTAATCCCGATGGTAATTGAAGAGAGAGTGTGCCGACGGCGATCACATCAACCTTGGAACCATTTCCCACGCGCATCGTCACTTCGTCCTTTGCCAGCCTTCGTTTATTCCGTAGTTCCTGCTTTGAGTTGCAAATGTGAGCAACCGAACCGGTATCAAATACCCAGGCACTACTACGAGAGCCAGTAAGGTACACATCAATAACATGTATATCATCTATACCTTGTTTGTCATTGGCCGCCTTGTTGTCAGCCAGGTACTTGGGGCAGTTCCGCTTCCAGTGACCAGTTCCTTTGCAATGAAAGCACTCAGTTTCTGGCTTGGGTCCATGCTTGGGCTTCTTTGCAGGAGTAGAAACTACTTTGCCATCCTTCTTGGTTTTACCCTTCTTGCCCTTGCCCTTGACTTTGCCATTTTTCTTGAAACTAGTGGTTTTATTGACCATCAACACTTGATGTTCTTTCTGGATTTCAGACTCAGCGACTTTTAGCATCGCAAACAGCTTGGCGACTGACTTGTTCATCCCGTGCATGTTATAGTTCATTATAAAGCTCTTGTAACTAGGTGACAGTGATTGAAGAACTTTGTCAGTGATCGCCTCTGGCGGAAGGGCAATTCCCAACTCCGCTAGACGAGTTGAATACCCAGACATTCGGAGTATATGTTCATTGATAGACCCGTTCTCCTCCATCTTGCAAGCATAGAACTTATCGGAGGTTTCATACCTCTCGATCCGGGCATTCTTCTAAAAGATAAACTTCAACTCCTGGAACATCTCATATGCTCCATGACGTTCAAAACGTCTTTGAAGTCCCGGTTCTAAGCCATACAATATTGCACACTAAACTATTGAGTAATCTCCAGTACGTGCCTCCCAAGCGTTCTTAACGTCTTCGGAGGTCATGTCTTCTGGTTGGTCACCAAGCGGTGCATCAAGGACATATGATTTCTGGGAAGCCGTGAGGATAATCCTCAGATTACGGGCCCAGTCAACAAAGTTACTTCCATCATCTTTCAGTTTAGCTTTCTCTAGGAACGCATTAAAATTTAGGGGTGCTACCGCGCGAGCCATTGATCTACAACATAAATATGCAAAGTTCATTTAGACTATTGTTCAAGATAATGAGTTTAGTTAATCAAATTACTAAAGCTCCCACTCAAATTGACATCCCTCAGGTCATCTGAGTGTCACATGATCCAAATCCACCAACTCAAGTCCGATCATCACGTGAGTTGAGGTGGCTTCAATGGTGAACATCATTATGTTGATCATATCTACTATATGACTCATGTTCGACCTTTCGGTCTCTTGTGTTCCGAGGCCATGTCTGTACATGCTAGGCTCGTCAAGTTTAACCCGAGTGTTCTGCGCGTGCAACACTGGCTTGCACCCGTTGTACGTGAACGTAGAGTCTATCACACCCGATCATCATGTGGTGTCTCAAAACGACGAACTTTCGCAACGGTGCACACTCGGGGAGAACACGATTTTATCTTGAAATTTAAGTGAGGGATCACCTTATAATGCTACCGCCGTACTAAGCATAACAAGGTTCATAAAAGGATTAACATCACATGCAATTCATAAGTGACATGATATGGCCATGAACTTGTGCTTTAGATCTCCATCTTGAAAGCACCGGCAAGATCTTCATCGTCACCGGCATGACACCATGATCTCCATCATCTTGATCTCCATCAACGTGTCGCCATCGAGGTTGTCACGCCCTTCATGCTTCTACTACTATTGCTACCGTTTAGCATTAAAGTAAAGCATTACATAGCGCTTAATGATTGACACGCAGGTCATACAATAAAAGACAACCCTATGGCTCCTGCCGGTTGCCGTACTCATCGACATGCAAGTCGTGAAATTCTATACATCACATGATCATCTCATACATAACATATATCACGTCATGTAATTGGCCATATCACATCACAACATACCCTGCAAGAACAAGTTAGACGTCCTCTAATTGTTGTTGCATGTTTTACGTGGCTGCTACGAGTTTCTAGCAAGAACGATTCTCACCTACGCATAAACCACAATGGTGATACATAATTTGCTTTTTAACCTTCTCAACGACCGCCTTTGTCGAATCCGATCCAACTAAAGTGAGAGAAACTGTCACCCGCAAGCCATCTAGGCAACAAGTTGCGTCGAGGGAACCGGTCTCTCGTAAGCGTACGAGTAATGTTGGTCCGGGCCGCTTAATCTCACAATACCGCTGAACCAAAATCCGACCAAGGAAGGAAGCAACCTAAGCATCAACGCCCACAAACCTTTTGTGTTCTACTCGAGATCTCATCGAACCATCAACCTAGCTCATGATGCCACTGTTGGGGAACGTTGCATGGGAAACAAAAAAATTCCTACGCACACGCAAACCTATCCATGGTGATGAGTATCTACGAGAGGGAGAGTGGATCTACGTACCCTTGTAGATCGCTAAGCGGGAAGCGTTAAGAAACGTGGTTGGTGTAGTCGAACTTCTTCGCGATCCAAATCGCCGAGCGTCCCGCAATCTAATCACGAACCGTCCCGCGAACCAATCACGAACCGTCCCGCGATCTCGTCATGATCCGTCCCGCGATCCAATCATGAACGTCCCGTGGCCTTGATCACGATCCTTGCGATCTAGTACCGAACGGACGGCACCTCCGCGTTCAGCACACGTGCAACTTGATGACGATCTCCACTGTCTTGATCCAGCAAGAGGAGGTGGAGAGGAGGAAGAGTTCACTGGCAGCGTGACGGCCCTCCGGCGATGGTGGTGGAGTGATTCCGGCAGGGCTTCGCCTAAGCACTGCGAAAACCGATCTAGAGGAGCACCGGTGGAACGGGTAGCACGTGGCCGTAAATTCTGTGCAAAAACCCTCTATTCCACCAGTATATATAGGAGGAGAGGAGAGGCAGCCTTGGCACAAGGGCAAGGCCCTCTAGGAGTCGGCCGGCCAAGGTGGAGGAGTCCTACTCCTCCTCCAATCCTAGTAGGAGTAGGATTCGCCCTTTTTGCCTTTTTCACCTTTTTCTTTAGGCCTTTTTCCTCCTGGCACCATGGGCCTTTTGTGGCTGTTCCACCAGCCCACTAAGGGCTGGTTATTATTCTCCCACAGCCCATGGACTTTCTAGGGTCGAAATACCCCTCCCGGAGGTCTCCCGGTACACTACCGGCACTCCCGGTACACTACCGATGAGCCCGAAACTTTTCCGGCGACCAAACTGGGACTTCCTATATATGAATCTTTATCTCCGGACCATTCTGGAGCTCCTCGTGACGTCCAAGATCTCATCCGGGACTCCGAACAAACTTTGGTCACCACCATACATAACTCGATACTACCGAAACGTCACCAAACCTTAAGTGTGCAGACCCTGCGGGTTCGAGAACTATGTGGACATGACCGAGACACCTCTAAGGTCAATAACCAATGGCAGGACCTGGATGTCCACATTGGTTCCTACATATTCTATGAAGATCTTTATCGGTCGAACCTCTATGTCAAGGATTCAGTTAATCCAGTATGATGTTCCCTTTGTTCTTTGGTATGTTACTTGCCCGAGATTCGATCGTTGGTATCTGCATACCTAGTTCAATCTCGTTACCGGCAAGTCTATTTACTCGTTCCGTAATACAAGATCCCGCAACTAACAATTCGTCACATTGCTTGCAAGGCTCATTGTGATGTTGTATTACCGAGTGGGCCCTGAGATACCTCTCCGTCACACGGAGTAAAAAATCCCAGTCTCGATCCATGTCAATTCAACAGACACCCTCGGAGACACCTGTAGAGCACCTTTATAGTCACCCAGTTACGTTGCGACGTTTGATACACACAAGGTACTCCTCCGATATCTGTGAGTTGCATGATCTCATGGTCATAGGAACATATACTTGACATGCAGAAAACAGTAGCAATAAACTGACACGATCATAAGCTACGTTTGTAGTTTGGGTCTTGTCCATCACATCATTCTCCTAATGATGTGATCCCGTTATCAAATGACATCTCATGTCCATGGCTAGGAAACCTTAACCATCTTTCAATCAACGAGCTAGTTCACTAGAGGTATACTAGGGACATTGTGTTTGCCTATGTATCCACACATGTATCCATGTTTCCAATTAATACAATTATATCATGGATAATAAAAGATTATAATGAACAAGGAAATACAATAATAAACACTTTATTTATTGCCTCTAGGGCATATTTCCAACAATTACATTACACCCCTAGTGGGTGGACTTAAAGCCTAACATGCAGGAAAAAGGAAAAAGATAAGACGCCCGGGGGCTCAGGCCATCGGCGCATCGCCAGCCAGCGTGCCTCCAGCCGGCACATCGCTGGACGGCTCGACTCCCGCCCCGGAGGTGGCCACGGCCTTCGGGTCGGCCTCCTTGGCCTTCAAAGCGACCTCCACGGTCCCAGCCGTCTCGCCACTCGAGTCGGTGCTCTCGTCGGCAACCTCCTCATCCGCTGGGCCTTGGGGGATGTCGAAGGAGTCTTCAGGCACTGGCTCGCCGTCCTCGCCAAGCACCGGCAGGAACTCATCCGCGTCGACATACGACGCGAGCTCGTTGGCCCGACGGACAAGGGCCGACTCATGGGCCTCTCGCTCCTCGGCCGGCTCGTCCCGCATGGTGGCTAGTTGGCCCGAGTCCACGACGTGACGAACCAGAGCGCCATCTGCGCACTGGCTCGGGCTGCTGACGCCTTCCAGGCCTCGAGCCGGGCCATGGCCTGCTCCAGCCACAAGGCCACGCGGTTCGCCGCAGCTCCCCTACGGCCCAGCCATAGAGCGGCGATGATCTCCTTTCCGGTCGTCTTCAGCCGCTCCACGCTCCACTCGAGATGGATCAGCCGGTTTTCAATGGCAAGCCCAAGCTCATCCACATCACACGCGGTGTCCTCCTCGATAGAGCGCCCGCGCTCCCGAAGGTATTCCCGGTGCTCCTCGACGGTGCGCTCAGCGTGACGCTGAGTTTCCGGGAAGCGCCCTAAGAGAAGAAAGAGAAGAAAGGGAAGAAGAGGAAAGAAGGGCAGATCAAACACAAGAACCAGCAAAGGAAAAAGCAACCGTCCGGAGAAAGGAAAAAGGGGCACCTACCTTTGATGACGTCGTCCACCTCGATGGCAAAATTGAGCGATGCTTTCCACTCCGCCACCACCGCTGCCTCCGATTCAGTGAGGGAGCCTTGACCTCCTCGAGCGACCTCTCGAGGCAGGTCACCTCGTCTTGGAGGGCGGCGGTCCGCCGGGCGGCGTCAGCCGCCTCCTTGACGACCGTCTCCTTGGCCGCCACCTCCTTCACCACGTCGGCCTTAAGGCAGTCCTGGGCCGCCTCCCCGTCCGCCAGCAGCGCCGCCAGCCGGTCCCTCTCCTGCGTGACCACCTAGAAGCCTGGCACCAGCCAGTCCCGCTCGGAGACAAGCCCGGTCTTCTCCGCCCGGAGGGCGGTCAGATCACCTGCAAGACAGGACTGGCGTCAACCGGCTCTCGGGGGCTACGTACCCCTCCCGCGAAACTCGACTTACCTTGCACCCTCGCCAGCTCCTCCTCCAGGCGGTAGAAGCCATGTTTGCCATGGTCGTGGATGGCGACCGCCTCCTCGAACAGCTTTTGTCGTTGGGAGTTCCCCTCCTGTCACACGAGGCTAAAGTCAAAAGATGCTCAAAGAGATCCGGCCCAGATGCCCATCAGCAGGTCAACCGTCCCGCATCTCGGGGGCTACAGCCAGTGGGTGCGCCTGCGCGCCCCCACTGAAATTTCTAAAACAAGGGCAACCGTGCTTACCTCCACACGCTGCATGGTGGCGTCTGCCGTCTCTACGAACCAGGACAGCTCCTAGCGGCACCAGTCCAGGACACTCCCCAACTCCCCGAACGAGGGGACCAGACCTCCTGCCGGGGGAGCTGGTAGGGTTGGGACGCGTGCCAGCACCTCCTGCATGGTCCACAGGGTCCTCCGGGCCCGGCCGCCATTGCCCCCCGGGCTCGCCATGGTGCCTGCCGCCGGAGGTGGATTGATGACGGCAAGAGCCCGGGAGTCCCCTTCTCCTCCCTCGCTCGGCACCGTCACCGCCTCTCCCTCCCACCGCTCTGCCGCGACGATCGCGACAGACGGTGCTTCCGTCTCAACGGCCGCCACCTCCGGCGCCGCCTCTAACGCTGCCTCCAGGGCCACCGGAGCCTCTAGCACGTCGGCCCGGGCCGGCTCGGCCGCGGGCGGTGTCACGACCGGCACCTCCGGCCGGGTCGCTTCGGGGGCCGGCTCCGCTGTCGTCGCCCTCGCTCGGGCCGCCTCCTCCGCGTACGGAGGCACAGGCGGCTCCATGGCCGCCCCTCACGGCTCGCTCGACGGGGGCCTCGACAGATGGGCCGATTCCGCCGCCGAGTCCAATGCCCGCACAGGGTTCGTGGACCTCCTCCGCCTCCCGCCGCTCGAAGTCCCGGAGTGTGAGGCACCGCCTTGCGTTCCAGACTTTGAGGCTTGTAGCTCCGCGAGCCTCCTCTTCTCCTCCTGTTGGGTGGTCGCATGCTCGCGGGCCAGCTGACTGGCGGCATCCATCAGATCCCCCGCCGGCTCCCCCTCGTGGAGCTCGATGGGGTCCCTGTCGCACACAAAGGTCGATCACCCACCGGCTCGTGACCCAGAAGAAAACACATGCAAAGCATGAAAGAGAAACTTACCCGATGACGAGGGGCAAGGCCCGCTTGGCGCGCGTCGGCGGCTTCCACACGGGCACCTTCACCCGCTTTGGGACTGGTGGCAGGGCCGCCAGCCCCTCCTGAGCCAGCCTCTTCGCCTGGCCGGCAGCTTCGGCCACCGGGGCTTGTGCCGGTCGCTCCTTGCTCCGCCGACCCTGTCGTGCTGAGGGAGGAGGCTTGTTCAGAATCATCACGTCATCATCATCGTCGTCCGTCCAGTCCCTGATCGTGGGGGCAAAAGGGAACTCACCAGCTCCGCTGGGCTCCCCGGCTGCGCCGGACCCTCCACCTCCGCTGGGGTCACCGGCTCGCGGGTCTGCCGGCTCGTCGACTCCTCCTGAGGAGTCCACCCCTCTTCCGGCGGGCCTCCCCGCTCGTAGTTTTCAGAGTCGGAGTGTTCGTGCTCCGCCTCGAAGATTTGGGGGTGCGGGCCGTCCGGTGTGTTCTGTCGCACCAATAACTGCGGCCAGCACGATGAAGTAAGGTCCGCTGCCGGCTGCCGACTGGAAAGAATCAAACAAAGAAAAAAGCCGTCTCATCGAAACTTACCATGGGGGACGGTTGATGCGGTCGTACGACTCCATGCCAAATGTCCATGACGCGGGCTTCAGCTTGAACGTCATGAGGGCATTCACCCGCGTCGCCACCTGAGCCGGCGTCAGGTCGACGGTGGACAGCCGGCAGGGGTCATGGCGGCTGGAATCGCGGATACGGTGCGGCCTCAACTTGAGAGGCATCACCCGACGCGAGATGAATGCCGCCACCAGATCAGCGGCGACCAACCCTTCGGCGCTCTTCAGCTGTGCGAGCCGGCCAAGCTTCGCCAGAGCTACGTTGCGCGGGGCGGACCCCAGCCAGTTCAACTGGGTGGACTGCGCGTCGACGAACGACGGCAGCCGGATGAAGTCCAAGTTCGGGTCGGCGTTCTTCACGTAGAAGAACATTCGGTGCCACCCCTTCAGACTCGATGAGAGGAAGGGCGGGAAGCGCACGGTGCCGCGGCAGCACACCGTCGTGCCCCCGTAGGCGCTACTCTTCAGCGTCTTGAGGTAGAAAAGGGCGTTGAAGAAATCGAGAAAAAGAAGGACCCCGAGGTATCCCTCGCACAGCATCACGAAGACGACAAGTTAAAGGATCGTGTTGGGGCCGAGGTGGTGCATCTGAAGGTCGAAGGTGTCCATGAGTAGGCGGAAGAAGTGGGTCACCGGGAGCCCGAAGCCGTGGGAGAAATGCCAAAGGAAAACGACATGCTCCCCCGGCTGCGACGCCAGCACCACCTCGTCGCCCGGCGCGCGAGCGACAACCCGCTCCGCCGGCGGCAACATGCACGCATGGCGGAGCTCCGCAATGTCCGCCTCGGTGACAATGGAACCGGCCCAGCTTCCTCCGTGTCCGTCAGCCATTGCGGTGGTAGGGCAGCGTGCGGGCGCGGTTGCGAGCTCGGGCGCGGCGTTGCGCGAGGGGAGCGAGGAAGACGAAGAAGGCAAGAAGGCGAGGCAGCAAGGGGGCGAATGGGATGCGGGTATCTCCGCCCCTGCCCTTCCTCCCCTTTTATAGGGGAGGCCACGACCGGGGGACGTGGGGATTAATTGTGCCCACTCCCCCGGAAACTCCGCGTGCGCGTGGGTGGCCCCGGCCGCTTTGAGGCGCAGAGGATCCTGGCCTGCGCCCCAAGGCCTACTGGGCTATGCCGGGGGCCTAGCGTGCTAGTCCCGGGCCGACGTCTCGTCTCCCCGCATGCGCGGGGCCCGCCACATCATTACTCGCCGCGTGTCATGCGGCGGGCGGGCTCGGGTCCTGGGGCGACACGTCGGAACCCGAGGCGTCGGGTCCAACGGCTGAGCCGGCTGGCCCTTCGGCTCCGCACCGGAGGCGGGTATCGCTAGGGGGAAGCTGTCGGCTCCCCTCCGTCTGCCGGACATGGGCCCCTGTCGACTTCAGGGACTACTGATGGGGTTATTACCCCTAGGTGGGTCAAAGCAATGGGGTTCTCCCCCTTCCACTTCGAAGAAAAACTACGCGACCGGCTGCCCACGGCCAGCTAGGGGACGGCCGGCTCGAGCTGCCGCCGGCTGGCGACACAGTCGGCTAGTCGAGGAGCCGGCTTGACCCCCGGCCGGCTGGGCACGGTCGGCTGCCTCCGGGCTGCCTCCTCCGTTGACCCTGGGGCGGACATGCAACGTCCCGTCCCTCTGCGCGCGGGTACGACGACACGGCACGACCGCCACGACAGGCGACCCTGTGGCCATAGTGGCCGCTGACGCACGGGAGCACATGGCTACAGTCCGGCCGTCCAGGTCGCTGAACCTGGCAAGCGTGACCGGGCGGGGGAACAATGTCGGCACGCCTTCACCTACTCAATTACCTGCCCCGACGTGGCTACAGTGCAGCCGACCGTACGAGAGACTTCGACCGGCTGGCGCTAGATGACACCTCCCGGGCGACCCGTGCCGCGGTAGGTGGGAGAGGGCCAATCACAGAGCCGGCTGGCGGGCCCCTCACGGGCGACGGGACCGCGCAGCCAGTGGACCCTACAGATGACGAGACAACACGAAGGGCGGGACCCCTGGTCAGCCGGAGAGGCTGCCAGCCGGGTCCCCCCACCCCTGTACTTCAGAACATATTAAAGAGCCGGGGGGTTGGCCTATAAAACCCCTCGAGCCCCCATGCAACGGGGACGGACGATCATTCACATACACCCGCATAGAACTCCCCTCTCATACCATCTCTAGCAACGGGGGAAGATGAGCCGACGGCTCCTTCCTCCTCTAGGCACAGCTCTAGGAGCGTCATTGTAAACGCAACTATCCATCCAACTAGACCAAGCAGGACTAGGGGTGTTACCTTCCACGGAGGGCCCTTAACCTGGGTACATCGTGTGTCACCACCGCTTGTGTCCAATCTCGCACCCGGAGCCCGTCGACGTCCTCCAGCCCCAACCACCTACGATAAGCCTACCCATGGCATCTGTCATGAGAAAACGACGACACACTACAAAAAAAATAGCTATAAAGCACTGAGACCTGTGATCCAATGAATATGTATTTCCCCCGCGGAATGCAGTGACAAGCATATCATGTACTTCCTTTGTTCCTGAATACAAGTCTTTTTAGAAATTTCATTACGGACTACATACAAATGTACATAGACATATTTTAAAGCACAGATTCACTCAATTTGCTCCATACATGGTTCGTAATGGAATCTCTAAAGAGACTTATATTTAGGAACGAAGGGAGTATTACTCAGCCCAGCCACATTATCACAGTAGATTAATGCCAACGTGGGCACCAATGCTATAAAATTCACCTGATAAAAACAGAAGGAAGGTTTTAAGGCGACTAATTTCATTCCTTTTTTTTCTAAAGAAAATTTCATTCCTCATTAAAAATTGTAGATCAGTGCACGCTTTACGTAGTATCTATTACCACCAATTGGGCATGCTTCACTTCTTTCGCTTGCAAAACTGCTCTTTTTATTGAAGCATGAAGCTGATACAAATAGATAAACCTTGCCAATGCAATATCACGATGACAAACCATCGAGGATGCATACACACACCAATACAAAAGAAAAGCCAAGAAGAAGAACGTACACAACATAAGCCTTCAAGAGAACTCCACCTAGCGCCTATTTGCTTCATGGCAATGCACACTCCGTAACCAACAGGTTCTTTGCTACCGACAAAGAGGCGAGGGTCCAAAAATCCGAAACGACCCCTCTATGACTGTCATATGAACCGTCAAAGCTGGCTCGAGAAGGAACAAGTGGAAGCACTACCAAGACCTCAAAATGACGCCTCCAAGAAGGTGAATGATTCACAGCCATCTTTTAATGCTCAACAAGTTCAGTAGACATCACAGGGTGCTGCATCCATCTTTAAATGCCCTAAATTTGAATACTGAATAGGTTGGTGTAAATTGTTTTCTGCAACAACTGTCCATTATACCAGACGGCGTTCTTAACAGTTGTAGTACGTCGAGAATCTTTATAAACCCCAACTAATGTTTCCCCGTGTTGAATCTTTTCTATTATGTCACTTGGCATTTCATAAAGCTCCAGGTTGTCGAGCTCTATGAGATTCTCGATGCCTTGGGGTATTTCAGTTAGCTCATCACAACGGCCTAGGATTAATACATTTAGATGTACAAGACTCCCTTTTTGAAACTCGACGTGAGAAAGGCTAGGCAACTCATGTAAGCTCAGCTTCTTAAGAACTGGAAAACTGCCTTCTGGAAAGGATAAGATCTTGTCGGTGTATGCATTCTTTAGGGTAAGATGTAACAGCCTGGGAAGTGATGAGAGCAATCCAATTGAATCTCCTCTGAGCTCAGATGAACACAACCGCAACTGCATGAGGTTATCAAGGTGCCCAAACCATGAAGGCAACTTACCTCTGGCTAACATCCCTGTCAATGAAAATCTCTGTAGCTTTAGTGGGGGTGGATAAAATGGCTCCAGGTCCAATATGACATTAGCGTCCCGACTGACAATCCCCAAGCACAAAAGGCCGCTCATTGTGGAGATGGATGAGGGCAAATGAATAAGATTACTCTCATGCACACCGGATAGCTCTAAGCTCTTCATATGCTTTAAGTTTTTTAAGGATTTGACCATCTTCTCATCAGCCTCGATGTACTTTAGAGTCTGCAGGCAGGTAAGATTTTGTAGCCCGTCTGGAAATTCAATTGCTGTACCAGGGAACGCAAACCTGAAGTCTGCAGATTGACGCCTAAACACTATCAGGTGGCGTAGGTTATTGAGCTTTCTTATACTAGGTGGTAGTCTCTGGACCCTGGACCATTTTGTATCTAAAGTTTGCAAGTTATGTAACTGTCCCAAATCCTGTGGAAGCTCTTCAATGAGAGTGGAACGGATGCCAAGATACCGCAGATTAAGAAGATTGCTCAGTGAGCTAGGCAGTTTATCTATCTGGACAAACCATAAGTTTAATACGGTCAATAACCTAAAGCCAGACAAGACTGAAGAATCTATATCTGACTTAAATGAGTTGAAGGAGCGAAGCAATGTCATCTTTAGAACTGGTCGATGATCACTTACCCATCGGTCAAGTATAAGATGACGGATTTTTTTGCTTGGCTCCAATGTTGGCTGACATTTCGAGAATACCGTAAACCCTTCCTTTATTGACCTTTGCAGAATCAAATCCCTGATCAGGTCATGAATGCAGAGCCGTTTTGCTCGTCCAAACTCATTCTTTAACGTGACCTGCAACAGGCTACGTTGCACTAGCTGGTGCAGGTAATCATCCGCAATCTCCTCCATTGTGCCCTGACCCTTTTCCTCAATATAGCCTTCTGCAATCCACAACCTGATCAGAATTTTCCTTTTGATCAAGAAATCTTCAGGGTATATACTGCAATACAGTAAACATCTCTTCAGGTGATAGGGCAGATCGTCAATGCTCAGATTCAGTATGCTTGACACTTGCCCAATTCCACGAACACTGCTTCCATCCCAGTCAAGGCTGTCATGGACATTCTTCCAAGCAAATTCCGTTCTACTCTTCAATGCAAGGAGGTTGCCAACTGATACAATTGCTAATGGTAGACCACAACATCTGTCCAGTATCTTGAAAGCCCACTGCTCCAGATGATGTGGGCACTCCTGGTTGGCATCTTCCCTGAATGTGGTGTTACAAAACAACAACCATGCTTCTTGCTTGGGGAGCGGTTCCAACATGATGATCCTGGTGGATGCTGCCAGAGAGGCAACATCTTGACTGCGTGTTGTGATGATTATCTTGCTCCCTTTTTCATCATCAACCAACGCATTGCGGATTTCATACCATGCATCGGCATCCCAGACATCGTCCAGCAATAACAAGTACCTCTTCTTGGCGAGATGCCCACGCAAAGCTTCCACCAGCGACCGGTAGTCCCTTTCGTCAATGTCCGGCATGCCCGCACGGACGTCCCGGTGCAGTTCTTTGGCAATTTTCCTTAGGAGGTCATCCGTCGTGAAGTTCTTGGAGACGGACACCCACGCAGCGCAGTCGAAGTGGCGGCTTGCGGCGGCTTCCTTGTACACGCTGGTGACCAGGGTGGTCTTGCCAACGCCGCCCATCCCGCACACGGCGACCAGCGACCTCCGGGAGTCGAGGTCCTCCGTGAGCCATTTCATCAGTGACCTTCTGTGCGCCGCAAAACCGACGATTTCCCCATCTTCCAAGAAATGCGCTGCTTCCGCTAGCTTCCGGCCAGCGAGGGGCCCAATGCCGCCGTCGAGAGCCGAGCTTGACGCGGAAGCCTCGGCCGGCCGGATGCCGTACCGCTCTTTGGCGTCCGATAGGTCGCGGAGCCTCACCCGCGCCTTGCCTAGCCGTCTGGCCAGAGCGAGCCACGCACTCAAGTTAGCGCAGGCGCGGACGAAACCGCCGCCGGAGAGGAAGGCGTACTCGTCCGCGACGTCCTCCAACTCGAATCCGACGTCCCGGATCTGGTCCACCCAGGCGGAGGCGAGCGCGTCCTCGCCGCGGCGGGAGTCGGCGAACCGGAGGAACGCGCGGAGGAGCTCCAGGTCCCGCGCCGCGCCGGCGATGCCCGAGCGGACGGCGACGAGAGAGGAGATGTCAACCGCCGCACTGCGAGACAACGTTGCGGCGACCTTCGCCGAGAGCGAGATCGCGATCATCTCCGCCATGACCTCGCCGTAGACGAGCTGCGTGGTGTGGTCCAGAAAGTCAGCGATTCTCTTTGACCGACGGCAACCATTCGAATCTTATCGGGTTTTTTTCTCTGTCTGTCTCATCTGGGAATAGTTTTGGCTTTTCGAGTTCTTTTTCTCTTTTTCAAGGAAAGCCTCATGACACTTTATTTAAAAATTATGGTGGTGTTGAGACCTGGCCAAACGGGTCGGCCCGTGCTAATCGTGCCTGGCACGTCACGGCCCGTCGTGGCACGTTTAATAGCCGGTTTCGTATGTTGTTTTTCGGTCCAGACACGGTTTGATTATTAAACGGGCTGGTCCGTGACACGTTTAGAACACTTGGTCACATATTTTTTAGCCTATTGAGCTGTAATTTATGTTATATATATATAAGTAAAAAAAGGGTCATGTCGTGTCGGCCCGCGTGTCCAGCCTCTAGGCCAAGGCACGGCCCAAGGCGTGCCGCATGTCGGACACGACCTGTTTAACCCGTGTCGTGTCTGGCCCATGGCGGGCCGTGTTCGTGGGCCAGCCTAATTGGCCCGACCCTTTTGACCAGCTATACTGGCGCTGCATTGTCGAGTACATCAGATACTCGGAGCAATATCTTTCTAAACAAAACTTGACTTAACATGTTGTTCAAAAAAAATTTGACTTAACATCAATACCTAGCCAGGCGAACCAACCTGTGGTTGGATGGTTAGAGAAACTGTGGTATCCCCAGCCTATCAGAGTTTAACCGGTGCTCGCATTTATTCCTAAATTTATTTCAGAATTTTCGGTGATGCGCATTCAGTGGGAGGAGGCGTTTTCGTCGGACAACGAGGCGCCTATGGTGACTTCGTAAGTCTCAAGTTGATATGTCGGCCTAGTCTCTTGAAAGTGCTCATAGGAATAGGGTATGGGTGTGTGCGTTCGTAGGGGTGAGTGTATGCACGTGTATATGAGCTCTCGTGTCTGTATTGTGTTAAAAAAAATACCTAGCTAGAAAATGTGCCAATCCATTTGCTTCCCTTGGACAATGCTTGAAACAAATTCCAGGAATTCCATGAGCAATATGAAAAGAGTCCGCAAGTATGGCTGCATTGGGACCGAGAATCTCGGTTTTTCCAATGCATGCTTCAATCAGTTCTAGACGATCTGATTTCACTGTCACCTTGGTGCACCCAATCTCTAAAAGAAGCTTCAATCCTCGTAACAAAGTCAAAGTTTCAGCAGTTTGGGCATTAAGAACATGGTCAATTAGTTCAAAAGTTCCTGCAATAGCTTCCCCTCAAGAGTTTCTAAGAACTGTGGCAACTAAACTTGTTCTATCGTCAAAGAAACTTGTGTCGATATTCAACTTATACGAACCTGGAAGAGGTTTCTCCCAAGTAAGCTCCTCGTTCTCTTGTATCAGTCGGGGGGCATGGTTAGCTGCAATGGCATTTGTAACTGTCACACCCCGTGTTTGTATCACCTTGTTATGTTTGGATTTATAAAATTTGGAGCCAACTAAAACTTTTTCAATGCTTGTGCTTGATTGAATTGTTGCTTGTTTGCTTGATTGATTGTGTTGTATGGCACTCTTAGGTTCTACCCCTCTTCATATTCATCTACCTTGACCCAAACCTCTTGCTCAATGATCATGTCATGTGAATAGTGCTCAAAACTATTTTTATTAAATTTTATCTTGGCCAAAAAGAATTTATCCAAATTAGGTTTTCAAAACCCCCTAAAATGAGGTTTGCACTGCAAGTCCTCAAATTGGGTGGATTCTTCTTCCCCAAAGGCTTTATTTCAAACCTACTATATATAATACTTTCCAAAACCACCAAATATTAATTTTAAAGATTATCCTTATATTTTATTTAAAGGCTTTTTCTTAAAACCAGAAATGGTTTCTCATAGGGAAAAATTATTTAAATCCTTTTAAAATATTTGAGAAAAATTAGGAAAATTCAGTGGACATATATTTTCCATATATATGAGTTTCAACACATGGAAATGTTCAAATCATGGGCAAAATCCCTCAAAACCCTTTCTATTCAAATCAAGCTTTTGAAATATTTATATGAGAAATATTCTCAATAAATTCCAGGAAAATTTCAGCAAGGAAACACTATGATAGGTGATGATCTTGCAAAGTTTCACCTCAATCCAAGTTGTTTTGATTCACCAAACCATCCCAAAACTCTTTCTGTCCAGATTCAAATTTGAGCAACTTTACATTGTGAAGTTTCTCCCCTTGACCCCAAACTTCGTGGGCATGCTCTAATGACCAAATAGTGATGCTACACTAAGTGGTGCATCCAGGGTAAAAGCCTAGCATCACTAGATCTACAAAAACCTGATTCTGTTAGTTTCTAGGGTTTACCAAGTTTCCATTGTCAACTTTTCCCACTTGAGCTCAAACTTGGTGAACCAGTCTATTTCTAACCACCTTTAGATCCTGTCAAATCTTAGGGCAAGCCAGGGCCATTTGCTTCTCCTAAACCCCATCAAACACCTTCTGGTCCATTCTAAAAATCATCATTTTCACCATCTCTTCTTTTCCCCTTGCCACATAACTTTTACCACAACCCCTCAGGGTTACCAGCCACCTCCAATAACTCTCCCTGGCCAAGTCTCAGCAGGTAAGTGGGGTAAAACCCCCATTTTTACCTTTGTTTCACCTTGGCAGAAGCTTCCTCCCTCCCCTTTCTTTTCTCCCTAGCTCTCCCAAGCCCCATAGCATCCAAGGGGCATCTCGAGACCCTCCAAGGGCTAGTGGACAAGGTGGGGCACCCTAGAACGCGCACGCAACGGCAATCTCGCACTGTAGCCGCCGCCCAATGGCCGCCCCCGACCGCCTTGGGCCTCCCCACGTGCCCCCCGAGACGCCCTCGGCATCCGTAACACGCTACACGGTCAGCCCCCTCCTCTCTCCTCCTCCTTCTCCCTCCTCCCGCGCATGCCGAGCGCCGCCCGGCTCGGCCAACCTACAACCTCTCACGCGCGATGCCCCTCGCCCCCCTCGGCTTGTCCACACCCCTCCAAAGCATCTCTTGTGGACCCCCAGCCCTGCCTATGCCCCCTCTATGGCTGTCGTAGCTCAATGGCGAGCGCCTGAGCTTTCCCGCGCTCGCCACCTCCCCTGTCTCTTCCCTCATCTATAAAAGGGCCCCGAGCTCCTCCTCTCTCCTCCTCTGCCCCCCTTCCACCCTCAATCCCTCCATTGAGCCCCTAGAGAGCTCCCGCATCTTTCCCCCTTCTTCCCCGACCGATTTGCTACAAGAAGCGATGCCGGCGACCCCCACCCGAAGCGGCTCCACCGCGACCTTCTCCCTGCCGGCGACTCCGGCCACCTCCGGTCGCCCTTCCACCTCCAGAAGACTGGCGGCTCGACGCTTAGCCCGTTCCCGCCTCCAGATTCCCTCGTCGTGCCTCCTTTCGCTGCCGGTGAGCTCTGCCAGCCCCTCACTCCCCTCCCGCCTCCCTTTCTCTCTCTAGCGCTTGGGCCCGCCTGTCGGTTTTGAACCCAGACGTCCCGCGCACCCCGGCTCGCCCAGGCCTGGCTCGACCGCAGGCCGGCCCAACTGGGTCTATTTTGGCCCAGTTGGCTCTGAGGCATTTTTCTTTTTCTTTTTCTATGGCTTTTTCTAAAAATCTCACGGGGTTAAAAATAAACTCAATGCCCAATATTTTTCCACCTAAATTCCTAGAATATTTCCTAGAATTTATTAGTGCCATTTGTAAAAATGTTTGAAAACATTTTATGTACTATTTTAAATTAAAAACCCTATTTGGAATTATCAGCACCTGTTTTAAATATTTTTGAAAATATTTCCAACTTCAAAATATTAAACTAACCTTTTTAATATAGTATTTAGTATTTATCAGAGTAGGGTGGCATTTTTAATAGTGGCTTGTGTACTCTGTTTTTGTGTGATGCTTATTTTTATCGCTATTTATCGTGACGATATATAGATTGCGCTGTTGACGAGGAAGTTGGACCCGAAGACTTCGAAGACCCCGGAGACTTTGTTGAGCCAGACAAGAAGCCCTTTGACCATGTTAAGAAACTCTTTCATGCATGACATATAGCACTTGTTGTATCGATGTTCGATCATGATGTGGTATCCCCCCCCTTCGGTGGGTTGCCTCCGATACTCTTACGTTTGACACTTGCATTGTGCATGACCCTACCACTTTATGAGGGTTATGCGGGTGGGTGTAGTTAGGATGCTAATAGATGCTACGCAAGTGGGTTGGGATTTATGCATGGTGATGGAAAGAAAAGTAATGATTTCAAAGCTTTTCGAAACCCCCGTCAGGTGCCACTAATGCCTGAGGGAGATGATGATGAGATGGGTGACCACTTGAGAAAGAAGTGGTGTGTTGGAACAAGTTGAGGATGTATTTTCAAAAACGGAGAGTTTAAGATTTGTTGACCGTCCCAACCTTACATGCGCAACCACAATACCCCTTATGGGACGGGGCTTTGTTGATTACTTTGGTGGGTACTGGCAAGGAGCCCGCATTACTAGTGGCGGGAGTGGCGTGGTCGTTCTGGATACGGGGTCATACCGGTATGTACGATCATGCGCTGTCTTCACAGGCACCGGGCACACCGTTGGTCCCCTCATGGATGGTACGATTTAGAGCGAGGCTCGTGTGATGTACATCATGAGTGCCGGGTACCAATCGAGTGGACTCTTTGTCTAGTATCGCTAAGGGAAAGGCATTGTTCGGGTGCTTACCTTGGGTATGTTTTATACCGCAAGTCGTGGATGACACGAAAGTTCCCCGAGTCTTGTGGGTAAAGTGTGCAACCTCTGCAGAGTGTAATACTATTCGAATAGCCGTGTCCACGGTCAAGGATAGTTGGGTGGTGCTGCTTATGCCATGTCCGATTGTTCTCGTAAAACTTGGTGTGAGTGTGGGTATGATGGTGACAAAGAGGTCACTTGAGTTAAGTCTGATGACTTACCATGGAAATTGAACTAAGTCCGATGACTTAGCATGATGAATGAACATGAGATGTTCAACCCCCTACTTATGATGATATTTGTAACTTGTTCATATGGATATCTGCCAATTGTTGATGCATGCTTACTAGTGACTTGATTATGTCATTGCATTCAAAATTAGCTTTCCACAAAATTACCTACTTAGTGCTATATCATGTATCATTGTTACCTTGTTCCACAACTTGGGTTGCTTGCGAGTACATTCAAAGTACTCATTGCCTTGCCACTGGTTATTTAATTAGCCAGGCATGGAAGAACAGGAGTATGTCAAAGAGTTCATTGGAGACAAACATGCGAACTAGGACGCTTCCTAGTGAGAATACGTGTAGGTTAAGGAAGATGGCATGGGTTCACGCTTTCGATCAAGATTTCCGTTGTTTGTTCTATTTGAGTGTTTGGCCCTTGTGTCCCTATCTATGTAAGACTAGACCTTCATGGTCTTTATTTGTGTAAGACGCTATATGTGGATGTAAGACTCTTGTTATTCAGCTTCTGTGTGTTTAGTGAGCATTGATCTCTGGGATCACTATACACGTGCATTCGGTGATCACGACTTATGAGTCAGGGTCCCCACAGAGCTGGTATCAGAGCCATCCTGACTGTAGGAAGCCCTTAGTTAGCATGGACGTTAGTCAGGATAAAACCATTTTTCAAAACTACACCTAGCACCTATGCTTAGGATTTCTGCACTATTTACCTCTTCTATTCTTCACACAACACTCTGTTGACTCTCCTCCTTCCAAACCTTTGTAGATGGCCGTCATACCCGAAGCCTTCCTAACATCCGGTTTTCCCTTACTCCTAGGGGATAGCCTGGAGAAGTGCCGGTTTCGCCAACCACCCATTTTCCTCTACCATGAGCACTGGGTCGATGCCGTCACGTAGGAGTACCACGTGGATGTGGTCGTGAAGGCAAACGACTCCCCGACCAGTTAGTTCTTTGAAGGACCACGGATGGAGACCATGATGCTCGTAGTTGAGTCAGCTGCACGCAAGGCACTTCTACACCTTCGAGATATCCTTCCAGAGATGGCTGACGAGCTGGCTACTCGCTACCTTCCTTTTAGAAAGGATGACCTTGGCGAGAGTTGGACGCTGGTTCCGACCCAGGAGGATGGCACACCCCTCAGGTTCCAGACCGACTTCAGCCTCTCCGCCGATAGTCCGGTTCATCACTTGATTAAGGGGCCCGTGAAGCTCCGTGAGGAACTTCACCACACCCGAGAGCTACTTTGGCAAGCCAAGACGAAGCCAGACAAGATCAAGAAGGATGGAGCCCCCGAGGGACGACCAACTGTCGCTTATCGAGGAGGAGTACCCCTAGCTAGAGATGCACCTACACGTCGTCATCGCATGAGTGCGAAGGAGTACCATGAGCTCTTCACCGCCCCGCTTGCAAAGCGTCGTCAGGATGGACCTCCTCGTTCCTCGACCCCTTCGACTAGGAATGATGCCCGTTCAGATGATGAACAGGAGGAAGACCCAGAGGAGTGTGACTACGAGACCGAGCACTCCACCACCTGAGTCCGAGAACCCCTAGGGTAGGATCAGTCATGTACCCCTCATGCGAAGTTGAGTCCGTGTAATGGTTCATATGAAACCATGTGTGCTTGTTGTGTTTTTGTTATTTGTGTTCCGATGCAAGTCACGCTTTTGCCTTAGGCAACATGTAAGCGACTCCATCGTCTATCTTAATATATGTTGGTCTTTCGACCTTTGTTTTAACACACTTGCACTCGGCCAAACCCCTTAGGCGTGCTTTTCCATTGTTGCTTTTCCTCTCGTCTATCCCAATTGTTTGACTTGGCTGCTCCAAACAGGATGGTGAATGCTACCCGCAACAGCTCCTTCACCAACCCTGAAGCCAGCACCTCAAGCCAGCAACAGGGAGCTGGTGGGGCTGCTCACGCCGGAGGACACCAGGAGCAGCCACAAGGTGACTTCCCCCGCCACCACCTCCATCGAAGAACATGACCATAGCTCAGTTTCTCCAAGTTCTCCGGTAGGAACACCAATCCAACAATGCTGCTATTTAGAAGATGGCTCAAGACCTTGTGAACAACCAGCAGCAAGGCAGGAACGGCAATGGCCGCTCCACACTGTTTGAGTTCATGAGGAATTCGCCCCCCAACCTTCATAGAGATTGTTGAACCATTGGATGCTGATGACTAGATCCGCACCATAGAGGACCTCCTTGCACTGGTCAATTGTAGTGAGGATCGTGAGAAGGTTCTTTATGCCTCTCACTGCCTCGGAGGTACCACCCGAGCTTGGTGGTATGGATTCAAGGTCATGCAAGGTGAGCGTGTGATCACTTGGAATGACTTCAAGGAACGATTCCGCACTGCCCACATTCCTTCTAGGATCATGGCTATTAAGAAGAGAGAATTCCGAGCGCTGAAGCAAGGAAGTGGCTCTGTCAAGGAGTACCTACAGAAGTTCAACCTGCTGTCAAGGTATGCACCTGAAGATGTCAACACAGAGACTGCCAAGAAGGAATGCTTCATGGAAGGACTCCAACAAACCCTGCAGTATCAACTCATCGTCTCTGACCGTCGTACCTTCTTCGATCTGGTGAACAAGGCCCTCATGATGGGAGACAAGCGTCATGCCATGGACGACACTCGCAAGCGCAAGATAATCAGCAAGGGTAGCTCCAGCAACCAGAAGCCTCGTCCCTGGCAGCCAGCCCTAGCCAAGCCAACCTATCAGCACAGCAGGCTAGACCTCCTGCGCCTCGTCCGAGCTACCAGCCTCAGCAGTATGCCAATCCCAGGCCAGCTTACAACAACAACCCAAATAACAACAATGGTGGCAGGAACTACAACAACAACCCTGGGCAAGTCGCTTGCTTTGGATGTGGTTAGCCAGGACACATGTTTAGGATGTGTCCCAACAAGAAGCCAGATGCCCCGCGCCGCAATGCGCCAACTCAAGGTCAAGCCCGTGGAGCACACCCAAGGAACCTCGCTCCCCGCAACCAGCCCAACAATGGCAAGGGTCGTGTGAATCACGTCATCGCAGAGGAAGCCTAGGAAGACCCGGACGTCATACTGGGTACGTTCCTCGTCAACTCAACCCGAGAAACAATATTGTGTGATTGTGGACCTTTGCATTCTTTTGTCACCCGAAGGTTTGCACTAGAGAGTGGCATGAAGCCTCCACCCCTGTGTAGTCGTATGTTGATACAAACCCCGGGATCAGTTATGAAGTGTGGGATAGGTTGTAAGGGAGTTGAGATTAACACCAACGGGTAGATTTCCTAGTAGACCTTATCATCCTGAAGTCAGAAGGCTTGGATGTGATCCTAGGCATGGATTGGTTAACCAAGCACCAAGGCTTGTTAGACTGTGCCAAGAGGATTGTCACCATGACCAATAGCCAAGGAGTGTAAGTCAAGCATATTCCCAACCCTGCCTCCACTCAAACCCCTCAGGCTAACTGTCTATCGAGAATTGAGTTGGATCAAGTACCAGTGGTATGTGAATACCCGGATGTGTTTCCTGATGAGCTGCCCGGAATGCCTCCTGACTACAACATTGAGTTCATCATTGAGCTTATGCCCGGATAAAGGCCCATCTATAAGAAGGCCTATAGGATGGGATCCGAAGAGTTGGCTGAACTGAAGAAGCAACTGGCGGAGCAGCTCAGAAAAGGATTTATTTGCCCTAGTGCCTCTCCTTGGGGATCGCCTGTTCTATTTGTGTCAAAGAGGGACGGAACTATCAGACTCTGTGTCGACTACCGTTCTCTCAATGAGGTCACAATAAAGAACAAGCACCCACTCCCCAAGATTGAAGACCTGTTTGATCAGTTGAATGGATCCAAGGTGTTTTCCAAGATCGACCTCAGGTCCAGGTACTATTAGCTGAAGATCAGACCCTAAGACATTCCGAAGACGGCATTTGTAACCCGGTATGGCCTGTATGAATACACGGTCATGTTGTTTGGGTAACCAATGCCCTTGCCTACTTCATGTACCTCATGAATAAGGTCTTCATGGAGTACTTGGACAAGTTCGTGGTCGTCTTCATTGATGACATACTCGTCTTCTCCAAGTCTGAAGAAGAACATGAGGAACACTTGAGATTGGTCCTAAAGAAGCTTCGAGAGCACCAGCTTTATGCCAAGTTCAGCAAGTGTGAATTTTGGCTGCACGAAGTTGGATTCCTGGGTCATGTGCTGACTATAGAAGGATTATCAGTAGATCCTGCCAAGATTGAAGCTGTGACTGAATGGCAAACCCCAAGCACCATGAAGGAAGTCAGGAGCTTCCTCAGACTCGTGGGTTATTACTGCAAGTTCGTGGAAGGGTTCTCAAGCATTGCCCGACCCATGACCTGGCTTTTGAAGAAGGAAAAGAAGTTCGAATGGACAACTAAGTGCGAAGAAAGCTTCCAGGAGCTCAAGAAGAGATTGACCACAACCCTAGTTTTGGCCACCCCTGATATTCACAAGGAGTTTGTGATATATTGTGATGCATCAAGAACCGGGGTTGGAGGTGTTATGATGCAAGAAGGTAGAGTTGAAGCATATCTATCCCAATAGCTACGACCTCATGAAGAGAACTACGCAACTCATGATCTCGAGTTGGCAACCGTGGTTCATGCCTTGAAGACATGGCGACATTATCTTTTGGGGAAGCGATGTGAGATATTCACAGACCACAAGAGTTTGAAATATATTTTCACTCAAAGGGAATTGAACATGAGATAGCGAAGATGGTTGGAATTGATCAAGGATTACGACCTCAGTGTTCAATACCACCCCGGGAAGGCCAACGTGGTGGCAGACGCCTTAAGCAGAAAGGCTTGTTCCTTGAATGCCATGATTAAGGAAAGGCTACCCGCCCTGTATGAAGAACTTGAGAGCTTCGGCTTGGAGCTGGTTAAACCCGGATTCCTCGCCAACCTCGAAGCAAGGCCTACCTTGATGGATGATATTAAGGAAGCTCAGAAGGGACATGAGAGCATTGAAGGCATCAAGAGGAAGATCAAGGCAAGCAAGGCCCCAGGGTTCTCAATGGATGAGCAAGGAGTAGTATGGTTCGGGAATCGCATCTGCGTGCCCAACAAAGAGGAGCTCAAGAACCTGATCTTGCAAGAAGCTCATGACACTCCATACTCCATCCATCCTGGAGGAACCAAGATGTATCAAGACCTCAAGGCAAGATTCTGGTGGCATGTCATGAAACGGGAGATAGGCATGTTCGTTGCCAAGTGTGACATATGCCAAAGAGTCAAGGCCGAGCATCAGCGACCCGTTGGACTATTGCAGCCTCTCAAAGTGCCTAAATGGAAGTGGGACAAGGCCGGGATGGATTTCATCACCAGTTTACCAAGGTCGAGTAAGGGACATGATTCCATTTGGGTCATCGTTGATCACCTGACCAAGGTAGCCCACTTCATTCCCGTCAGAACCACCTATGATGGAAGCCAGCTCGCGAACCTCTACATCAACTGCATAGTGAGTCTTCATGGAGTTCCAAAGGAGATTGTGTCGGATAGAGGAACCCAATTCACCTCAAGATTCTAGAAGAAGTTTCAAGAAGCTATGGGAACCAAGCTCTCCTTCAGCACCGCTTTTCATCCCTAGTCCGGTGGGAAAACAGAATGAGTAAATCAAATACTCGAAGATATGCTCCGCGCCTGTGTTTTGGCATATGGAGCCAAGTGGGAAGACTGCCTACCATTCGCCGAGTTCTCCTACAACAACAGCTACCAGGCAAGTCTTCAGATGGCACCATTTGAGGTGTTGTATGGACGCAAGTGTCATACTCCCCTCAATTGGTCAGAGACCGGAGAAGGATTAGTCTTTGGACCAGATTTCCTCCGCGAGGTAGAAGAGCAAGTTCAACTCGTCCGAGAACGTCTGGAGGCCGCTAAATCAAGAAAGAAGAGCCACGCTGACTCTCACCGCCGAGAAGTGAACTTCTGTGTCGGTGACCATGTATACCTCCGAGTCACGTCTCTCAAAGGGACCAAGCGTTTCCACGTCAAAGGAAAGCTTGCACCAAGATATATCGGCCCCTTCAAGATCACCGCAATGTGAGGAGAAGTTGCCTATTAGCTAGAGCTACCTTCCGAGCTATCAGATGTGCACAACGTCTTTCATGTGTCACATCTCCGAAAGTGTCTCCAAGTTCCGAACCGCCCCGACCTCTACAAGGACATCGACCATCAAGCCATCGATCTTCAGCCAAACCTCACTTATCGTGACAGGCCGGTTCACATTTTGGATGAGGCCGAGCGCTGCACCCGAAGCCGCACCATCAAGTACTTTAAGGTCCAGTGGAGCAACCATACTGAAGCTGAAGCAACCTAGGAGCGTGAAGACTATCTTAGATCTGAGTTCCCTTATCTTTTTAGCGCTTAGCCTAGTAATCTCGGGGACGAGATTCTTGTAAGGGGGTTAGGTCTGTCGCACCCTGTGTTTGTATCACCTTGTTATGTTTGGATTTATAAAATTTGGAGCCAACTCAAACTTTTTCAATGCTTGTGCTTGATTGAATTGTTGCTTGTTTGCTTGATTGATTGTGTTGTATGGCACTCTTAGGTTCTACCCCTCTTCATATTCATCTCCCTTGACTCAAACCTCTTTCCCAATGATCATGTCATGTGAATAGTGCCCAAAACTATTTTCATCAAATTTTATCTTGGCCAAAAAGGATTTATCCAAATTAGGTTTTCGAAACCCCCTAAAATGAGGTTTGAACTGCAAGTCCTCAAATTGGGTGGATTCTTCTTCCCCAAAGGCTTTATTTCAAACCTACTATATATAAGACTTTCCAAAACCACCAAATATTAATTTTAAAGATTATCCTTATATTTTATTTAAAGGCTTTTTCTTAAAACCAGAAATGTTTTCTCATAGGGAAAAATTATTTAAATGCTTTTAAAATATTTGAGAAAAATTAGGGAAACTTAGTGGACATATATTTTCCATATATATGAGTTTCAACACATGGACATGTTCAAATCATGGGAAAAATCCCTCAAACCCCTTTCTGTTCAATCAAGCTTTTGAAATATTTCTATGAGAAATATTCTCAATAAATTCCAGGAAAAATTCAGCAAGGCAACACTATCATAGGTGATGATCTTGCAAAGTTTCACCTCAATCCAAGTTGTTTTGATTCATCAAACCATCCCAAAACCCTTCCTGTCCAGATTCAAATTTGAGCAACTTTACATTGTGAAGTTTGTCCCCTTGACCCCAAACTTTGTGGGCATGCTCTAATGACCAAATAGCGATGCTACACTAAGTGGTGCATCAAGGGTAAAATCCTAGCATCACTAGATCTACAAAAACCTGATTCTGTTAGTTTCTAGGGTTTACCAAGTTTCCATTGTCAACTTTTCTCACTTGAGCTAAACTTGGTGAACCAGCCTATTTCTAACCACCTTTAGATCCTGTCAAATCTCAGGGAAACCTGGGCCATTTGCTTCTCCTAAACCCCATCAAACACCTTCTGGTCCATTCTAAAAATCATCATTTTCACCATCTCTTCTTTTCCCCATGCCATATAACTTTTACCACAACACCTCAGGGTTACCAGCCACCTCCAGTAACTCTCCCTGGCCAAGTCTCATCAGGTAAGTGGGGTAAAACCCCATTTTTACCTCTGTTTCACCTTGGTAGAAGCTTCCTACCTTCCCTTTCTTTTCTCCCTAGCTCTCCCTAGCCCCATAGCATCCAAGGGGCATCTCCAGACCCTCCAAGGGCTACTGGACAAGGTGGGGCACCCCAGAGCGCGCAAGCAACGGCAATGCCGACCATTTGCACGCTTTGGAGCGCGCTACAGTGCGCTCCCGCACTGTAGCCGCCGCCCAATGGTCGCCCCTGGCCGCCTTGGGCCTCCCTCGCGTGCCCCCCGAGATGCCCTTGGTGTCCGTGACACGCTACGCGGTCGGCCCCCTCCTCTCTCCTCCTCCTTCTCCCTCCTCCCGCGCGTGCTGAGCGTCGCTCGACTCGGCCAACCTGCAACCTCGCACGCGCGACGCCCCTCGCCCCCTCCTCTTGTCCGCACCCCTCCAGAGCATCTCCTGTGGACCCCTAGCCCCGCCTACGCCCCCTCCGTGGCTGTCGTGGCTCAACGGCGAGAGCCCGAGCTTTCCCACGCTCGCCACATCCCCTGTCTTTGCCCTCGTCTATAAAAATGGCCCCAAGCTCCTCCTCTCTCCTCCTATGGCCCCCTTCCACCCTCAATCCCTCCATTGAGCCCCCAGAGAGCTATGCATCTTCCCCCCTTCTTCCCCAACTGATTTGCTGCAAGAAGCGACGCCGGTGACCCCCACCCGAAGCGGCTCTGCCATGACCTTCTCCCCGCCGGCGACTCCGGCCACTTCCGGTCGCCCTTCCACCTCCAGAAGACCGGTGGCTCGACGCTTAGCCCGTTCCTGCCTCCAGATTCCCTCACCGCGCCTCCTTTTGCCGCCGCTGAGCTCCGCCAGCCCCTGGCCAGAGATAGACAACGACCTGCCAGTGGGGCCAGGTCGTCAGTCCCTCACTCCCCTCCCGCCTCCCTCTATCTCTCTGGCACCTAGGGCCCGCCTGTCGTGCTTGAACTCAGACGACACGTGCGCCCCGGCTCGCCCAGGCCTGGCTCGGTCGCAGGCCGGCCCAACCGGGTCTATTTTGGCCCAATTGGCTATGAGGCCTTTTACTTATTCTTTTTCTGTGGCTTTTTCTAAAAATCCCAATATTTTTCCAAATAAACTCAATGCCCAATATTTTTCCACCTAAATTCCTAGAATATTCCCTAGAATTTATTAGTGCCATTTGTAAAAATGTTTGAAAATATTTTATGTACTGTTTTAAATTAAAACCCCTATTTGGAATTATCAACACCTGTTTTAAATATTTTTGAAAATGTTTCCAACTTCAAAATATTAAACTAACCTTTTTAATATAGTATTTAATATTTATCAGAGTTGGGTGGCATTTTTAATAGTGGCTTGTGTACTCTGTTTTTGTGTGATGCTTATTTTTATCGCTATTTATCGTGACGATAGATTGCGCTGTTGACGAGGAAGTTGGACCCGAAGACTTCGAAGACCCCTGAGACTTTGTTGAGCCAAGCAAGCAGCCCTTTGACCATGTTAAGAAACTCTTTCATGCATGACATATAGCACTTGTTGTATCGATGTTTGATCATGATGTGGTATCCCCCCCTTCGGTGGGTTGCCTTCGATACTCTTACCTTTGACACTTGCATCGTGCATGACCCTACCACTTTATGAGGGTTATGCAGGTGGGTGTAGTTAGGATGCTAATAGATGCTACGCGAGTGGGTTGGGATTTATGCATGGTGATGGAAAGAAAAGTAATGATTTCAAAGACTTTTCGAAAACCCCGTCGGGTGCCACTAATGCCCGAGGGAGATGATGATGAGATGGGTGACGACTTGAGAAAGAAGTGGTATGTTGGAACAAGTTGAGGATGTATTTTCAAAAATGGAGAGTTTAAGATTTGTCGACCATCCCAACCTTACATGCGCAACCATGATACCCCTTATGGGACGAGGCTTTGTTGATTACTTTGGTGGGTACTGGCAAGGAGCCCGCATTACTAGTGGCCGGAGTGGCGTGGTCGTTCTCGATACGGGGTCATACCGGTATGTACGATCATGCGCTGTCTTCATAGGCACCGGGCACACCGTTGGTCCCCTCATGGATGGTACGATTTAGAGCGAGGCTCGTGTGATGTACATCATGAGTGCCGGGTACCAATCGAGTGGACTCTTTGTCTAGTATCGCTAAGGGAAAGGCATTGTTCGGGTGCTTACCTCGGGTATGTTATATACCATGAGTCGTGGATGACACAGAAGTTCCCTGAGTCTTGTGGATAAAGTGTGCAACCTCTGCAAAGTGTAAAACTATTCGAATATCCATGTCCACAGTCAAGGACAGTTGGGTGGTGCTTCTTATGCCACGTCCGGTTGTTCTCGTAAAACCTGGTGTGAGTGTGGGTATGATGGTGACAAAGAGGTCACTTGAGCTAAGTCCAATGACTTAGCATGGAAATTGAACTAAGTCCAATGACTTAGCATGATGAATGACCATGAGATGTTCAACCCCCTACTTTTGATGATATCTATAACTTGTTCATATGGATATCTACTAACTGTTGATGCATGCTTACTAGTGACTTGATCATGTCATTACATTCAAAATTAGCTTTCCGCAAAATTACCTACTTAGTGTTATATCATGCATCATTGCTACCTTGTTCCACCACTTCGGTTGCTTGCGAGTACATTCAAAGTACTCATTGGCTTGCCACTGGTTATTTAATTGGCCAGGCATGGAAGAACAGGAGTATGTCGAAGAGTTCGTTGGAGACGAACATGCGAACTAGGACGCTTCCCAGTAAGAATGCCTGTAGGTTAAGGCAGATGGCATGGATTCACGCTTTCGATCAAGATTTCCATTGTTTGTTCTATTTAAGTGTTTGGCCCTGGTGGCCCTATCTATGGAAGACTAGACCTTCATGGTCTTTATTTGTGTAAGACGCTATATGTGGATGTAAGACTCTTGTTATTCAGCTTCTGTGTGTTCAGTGAGCATTGATCTCTGGGATCACTGTACACATGCATTCGGTGATCACGACTTATGAGTCGGTGTCCCCACAGTAACAAAGGCTGAACTAGGTGCATTTTTAACTCTTTCTCCTTTCACTACTTCTTTGCGCTCCCACCATATATACCATGCACTGACAACAATTGTTTCTTGCACACCTAGGTAGCCTAAAACTGTGGATTCCTTGATGGGCTATGAGGTATATCTTCAAGCATCACTGACCCTAATCGATCACGCTTCAAAGCATTGGAAATTACCTCATTTAACCTCAAAGATTTCCACGCTTCCTTCGCTCGTTTACATGTAAAAACAGATTCTTAATATCCTCCGGGCCGACTTTACAGATTGGGCATTGTGGCGATACTTTTATGTGTCTGTTGCTCAAAATGCAGACTCCCGGAATAATTCCATGCATGCTCGCCAAACAAAAATCTTTATTTTGAGCGATATGTGAAGCTTTCGCAATATCTCCCATACCATATTTGAAAGGATCGATATGGTTGACTAGAGTGGGGGGGGGGGGGGTGAATAGGCAACTACCAGTTTTTATTTTTTATTTATTTATTTAGGCTTAGCAGCAAATAGATTGGCTAGATATGCAACTAGGTGAACAACCTATATGATGCTAAACACAACAACAACATAAGCAAGCAAGATAAAAAAATGCGTACCTTGCAGAAAGTAAAGGTAAAGAGTAACCATAAGAGGAACCGATGGAGACGAGGATGTGTTATCAAAGTTCCTTCCCGATGAAGGGAAGTACGTCTCCGTTGGAGCGGTGTGGAGGCACAATGCTCCCCAAGAAGCCACTAGGGCACCGTATTCTCCTCACGCCCTCACACAATGCGAGGTTTCGTGATTCCACTAGTGGTGCACTTGAAGGCGGCAGTCGGACCTTTACAAACAAGGTTGGGACAATCTCCACAACTAAATTGGAGGCTCCCAACGACACCACGAAGCTTCACCGCAATGGACTATGGCTTCAAAGTGACCTCTTCCGTCTAGGGTGCTCAAACTCCCAGGAGTAACAAGATTCATAAGGGATTAGTGGGGGGAATCAAATTTCTCTTGGTGGAAGTGTAGATCGGGGCCCTCTCAACCAAACCCTAGAGTATCATCAAGTTTTGTTGGCTAGGGACAGAGATCGGGCGAAAATGGAGCTTGGAGAAACAATGGAGCTTTAGGAAGGATAAGAGGTGGGTCTTCTTGGAGAAGAAGACCCTTTATATAATGGGTGGGGAATCTGCCTATTATCCACTAAACCAGCCCACAAGCAAGCGGTAGTACCACTGTAAGGGCGGTACTACCGCCCAACCGCGAACCAGAGCAGTAGGACATGGGTAGGCGGTAGTACCGCTTGGTACTACTGCCACTACTACCGCTACGACTCGAGGACTGGCATGGGACACCAGGCGCTCGCCATGAGTTGTTTGATGCCACGCGTGATCCCCCGAGCCCGGTACTACCGCTGGATGAAAGTGAAGCAGCAATGACAAAGCAGGAGCTCCAAGTTGCCAGGAAATGAAGGGGGTGCGAATGTGTTCGTGATGATTCCTCCAACCTTTCCAACTGCGGACCCCCTCTTGATAGTACGGATTTTCCTACGACTCAAGTCCACCGAGAATAAATCGTTGAAACGATACCGTCTTCTCTTTAACTTTGTGAGGGGTAAGATAATCGTCTGGTGCCACCTAATAATCTGTGACAACTTAATGCACCTGATTAGTCCGCAAAAGTATTGTCATCAATCACCAAAAACATCAAGGTATAAATATGCTCTTACAATCTCCCCCTTTTTGGTGGATTGATGACAACACGGGATTTGCACAGTGAATAGTATAAAGGTAATAGCAAACCCCAAAGCCTTAGAAAATATAGACGGGCTCCCCCTAGATGTGTGTGCTATCTTGGATATGCTTTTGGAATGCAAAGTGCACACACTAGGAACAACACTCCCCCTATATTTTATAGACAGACAACTACTCGCAATGAGAGATATAAGAGAGACATATGATTGCAAGATAGGTTACGTGAGTAAGGCAAAGAGCACAAGATAGGGATGACTCACATAATATTTAAGACATAAAGGATACTAGTAGGATAGCATATGTCTCACACCATATGACATGTTCTTAAAAGATCTCACAAGCATAAATCAAATCAAAGCAAATGATAAATGAGTGCATGAGTGAATAAACAGCAACAACTAAAACACACGCTCGTGACTCGGCAAATCCCCAACACTCTCCCCCTTTGGCAGCAAGACACCAAAAGGGAAGAGAGAAATAAATGTCCTGAGGTGGTAGCAGCTTGTAGAACCATCATCAATATTTGTCAAACCCAGGGGAGAAGGCGGTGGAGCCTGGGGGAGCAAACGAACCAGGCACAGGCACATCATCATCATCTGTAGCCCACTTACAATGGCGAGAAATCCAAACATCCTCATCTGTGATAGAGTCCTTAGATCCACTAGAAAATCGTCATTCCCACATGCCTGCCAAGCGCCTTGTGCCGACTGAGAGCCTTCTTCTCATTAGCATGAGCCACATATTGATTGTGAGCCTACAAACAAAAGAGCTTATTCATCTTTTCCTTTAGTTGCTTAGCCCAAGATGGCTCAACAGTAGGAGGTGCAAAATGAGGAGTAGCACCACCCTGAACCATGAAGTCCTCCTCATCCTCATCCTCATCCTCATCATCAGCCAAGTCAGCCTCGGGGGCAACATAGTTTGCCCAATTCTCATTCTGACGGAGCTGAATAACCTTATGAGAAACCACCTCACCATGCTCAAAGATAATGCCTGGATGGGTCTTAGCCCACGTGCTCTCAAGAAGAAGCATCGAGCGGGCCATAAATCAGGACCTTATGATCAAAAACAGCAGAGTGGAGTTCAGACCACATGATGTGAGTAATATCCAGAGCAGGCACCTCAGCAAAGTCCTTCATATGTTGACAAAGGAGCAACAGATCCACCAGATAGGAGTGCACCATGTCCAAGTTGCCAACACGAGGATCAGGGTGTTCCAGAATATGCGGTGCATAATATCAAGGAACGGCTGCAGAACATGAGTAGCTTTACCAGTACTGGAGGAAACCCAGAAGCACAAGGATACCCAGAGTCCTTAATTTTACACAAAGATGTTTTCCTTACCCAGAAGCACTTCATTGTAGATACGCAGTTTCTGCTTGGTCCAGAAGGGACAGTTGCGAACAACTTTTTCTTGAGGAGTGCCATATGGATCGAGAAGGCGAATGACCCAGTAATCTTGGAGACGGATCTTATCCAGGGATGACCCTGACTTCTTGGAAGCAGACCTATTTGTATGCTTCTTGGGAGGAGCATTGGGGTTGGCAAAGCTCTCCTCTTTTGAGATGCGATGGCGCTTGGATCCGGTGTCATGGCTGGGGTTCCTCCTACTACCACCTGGAAACGAAACTAGAACACCAAACGAGAGAAAAAGAGTGTAAACCAGTTTGCATAAGCCAAAAAATGAAGCAATTCTAAAGATTTAAAAAGAAAAACATGGGCAGTTGGCATCACCAGCAGTAGTACCGATGTCGATACTACCGCTTAGTACTATTGCTCCAATGGCCGGTAGTACCGCACGGGCAAAAACTGCAGCCGAACCTACAACCGCCGGTGAGGACCGGTATTACCGGGGATGTCAAATGCACATATTTGACTGCTAAACCGTGAGAAATACTTCCTAGCAAACTTGTATAGAAGAATCACTCCCGGATTTGATCGAAAATAGATGGAAACACCACGCATTGTCCAAGACCTAGATTCAAAAAGAGGAGAACCTAGGGAGAGAAAAGAGGGACAAAACTGACGTCCATGGCTAGAGGGGAGGATGGAGATCAACTCCTCCGGTCGGTTTTGCGAAAACTTGGCTGGATTTGGAGAGCCGGCAATGGCCTCCATGGCCTTGGAAGCGCCCTGGAGAGAGAGAGAGCCACGAGAGAGAGAGGGGTGAATGGTTATGGGGAAGTGGCAACTTCCCCTGCCCCGCCCCAAATCCCTTTGTGGAACCTCACGGGCGGTAGTACCGCTTAGTAGTACCGCTCAGGGTGAAATTGGGACAGAAAAACCAGCAAGCAAGGGGCTTATGCAAGAGTTTCGTTTGGAAAAAGGTTGGAGACATCAAATATTTGAGGAACCACCAGAAAAACATTTTGATGGAGCCAATCTTAATCAAAAACAAGTAGGTTAGAGAGACCTTGGAACCACAAAAACGAGCTTCTCAAAAAGCAAATGCCTCGCTAGGAGGGGCGGTGGCTGAGGCCACCTATGTTTGAGTTAATTGGTATGACACCGTGAAGATTTCAACCTTGGACCCATGAACAAAACTCGCCTTTGAAGCACAATAACCATAAAAAATGGCGGATGTGAAAGACTTTGATTAGTTTATGCATAATAGGAGGAGGGATAGTTCATTGAGAGAACTAGACTCCCCCTAAGTCCATGCCTACATCTAAACAAGAAATGATGATGAGTGTGGTGGGGTGTGAAATAAGTCAAGCCACATTGCTCGAATCAATGATATTTAGCTCATGCCTTAACTCGCGAAATATTGCATCATCCAATGGCTTCGTGAATATATATGCAAGATGTTCCTTGGTATAATGATGAATGAGATCAATTTCTCCACGCTTGATGTGGTCCCTGATGAAGTGATGACGAATCTCAATATGCTTCGTCTTGCAGTGTTGAACCGAGTTGTTGGAGATCTTGATCGTGCTTTCATTGTTGCAGTAAATAGGCACTTTGTCACAGTTGATGCCATAATCCTTTAGGGTTTGCCTCATCCAAAGAATCTAAGCGCAGCAGCTTGCGGCAGCTACATACTCGGCCTCGGTGGATGAGAGAGAAACACAGTTCTGTTTCTTTGGAGACCAACTTACCAAAGAGCGGACAAGAAATTGGTAGCCTCGGGAAGTGGAGTTCCTTTCCACATGGTCTCCCGCCCAATCGAAGTTAGTATATCCAATGAGATCAAATGAAGCACCCTTGGGATACCATAAGCCAATGTTTGGGGTATGAGCCAAATATCGAAAGAATCGCTTGACAAACACATAGTGACTCTCCTTAGGTGCGGATTGAAATCGTGCACAAATTCCCACACTCAACATGATATCCGGTCTAGATACACAAAGATAAAGCAAGGATCCAATCATGGAGTGATATACCTTTTGATCCACTACTTTACCATTGGGGTCATTGTCAAGTTGGCATTTGAGTTGTATAGGAATGTTGGCCTTGGGAGGATTGAGCTCATCCATCTTGAACCTCTTGAGCATGTCTTGAGTGTATTTAGCTTGGTTGATGAAGGTTCCTTGGCTTCGTTGCTTGACTTCGAATCCAGGGAAGAACTTCAACTCTCTCATCATAGACATATCAAACTCTTTGGTCATTAGTGTGGTGAACTCATCATTAAAAGCTTTGTTAGAAGAACAAAAGATAATATCATCTACATATAGTTGCATACGAACAAGTTCCCGTTAACCCTCTTAGTAAAAAGAGTGCAATCGATTTTCCCAATTTCAAACCCATGATCTTGCAACATCTTAGTAAGGTGCTCATACCACGCACATGGGGCTTGTTTTAAGTCCACAGAGTGCCTTATCGAGAGCGTATACATGATTGGGGAGCTTGGGATCCTCAAATCCTGAGGGTTGCTTGACATATACCAACTCCTTAAGTGGACCATTAAGAAAAGCACTCTTCACATCCATTTGATATAACTTGAAATCATGATGAGAGGCATAAGCAAGCAACATGCTAATTGATTCAAGGCTAGTAACAGGGGCAAAGGTTTCGCCATAGTCGATGCCCTCGACTTGGGAGTAGCCTTGAGACACCAGTCTTGCCTTCTTGTGAATAATGATACCATGTGCATCTTGCTTGTTCTTAAAGATCAATTTGGTTCCAATGACATTGTGCTTCTCCTTTGGCCTTGGTACCAATCGTCACACCTTGTTGCGCTCGAAGTTGTTGATTTCTTCATGCATGGCTTCAAGCCATTCCTCATCTTCGATTGCATCTTGTACCTTGAGGGGTTCAAAGCAAGAAACAACCGCATGATATCTGTGTTTTATCCCCTCATCACTAAGAAACTCATCTAGGGTGTAGTTCTTGAACTCAGTGCCGTTGTCACTTCTATTCATCAAGATCTTTGCTTCATGTTGACGTTGGACTTAATTTGCAAAGTTGATGACGGTCTGTTGGGTCTCACTCTTCTTCTTGAAGAAATATACCCATGTGCATCTTGAGTAATAATCCACAATCACCAAGCAATACTTTCTCCCTCCAAGACTATCAAAAGATGGAGGACCTAAGAGGTCCATGTGAAGGAGCTCTATGGTTCTTTTTGAGTATATCGTAGTGGTAGGACGTGTTGGAGAACGTGGTACTAATTCAAAAAAGTAACTACGTGTCACCAAGATCAATCTAGGAGATGCTAGCAATGAGAGAGAGGGAGTGCATCTTCATACCCTTGAAGATCGCTAAGCGGAAGCGTTGCAAAGAACGCGGTTGATGGAGTCGTACTCGTGACCATTCAAATCGTGGAAGATCTGACCGAAGCGCCAAACGGATGACACCTCCGCGTTCAACACAAGTACAGCCCGGGGACGTCTCATCCTTCTTGATCCAGCAAGGGGGGAGGAGAAGTTGAGGGAGAGCTCCGGCAGCACGACGACGTGGTGGCGGTGGAGCTCTTGGTTCTCCGGCAGAGCTTCGCTAAGCACTACGGAGGAGGAGGAGGTGTAGGAGGGGGAGGGCTGCACTAGGGGCAATGGTGAGGCTTCCCTCTCACCTCCCCTCTATTTATAGGCTGAAGGGGAGAGGGGGGGCATCCCCCTTAGATCCATCTAAAGGGGGGCGGCGGCCAAGGGGGGAGCTTGCCCCCAAGTTGGTGGGAGGCGCCCCACCTGTTAGGGTTCCCAACCCTAGGCTCCTTGGGCCCTTGGGGGGGGGGCACCAGCCCACTAGGAGACTGGTTCCCATCCATATTCAGCCCACGTGGTCCTCCGGGGCAGCTGGCCCCTCCCGATGGACCCCCATAACCCTTTTGGTGGTCCCGATACAATACCGATAAACCCTGAAAACCTTTTCGGTGACTGAAACTGGACTTCCCATGTATAAATCTTCACCTTCGGACTATTCCGAAACTCCTCGTGACGTCCGGGATCTCATTCGGGACTCCGAACAACTTTTGGTAACCACATACAATTCCCATTACAACTCTAGCATCACCGAACCTTAAGTGTGTAGACCCTACGGGTTCGGGAACTATGCAGGCATGACCGAGACACCTCTCCGACCAATAACCAATAGTGGGATCTCGACGCCCATATTTGCTCCAACATGTTCCACGATGATCTCATCAGATGAACCACGATGTCAGGGATTCTATTAATCCCGTATACAATTCCCTTTGTCCATTGGTATGTTACTTGCCCAAGATTCGATCGTCGGTATCCCTATACCTTATTCAATCTCGTTACCAGCAAGTCTCTTTACTCATTCCGTAACACATGATCACGTGACTAACTCCTTAGTCACATTGAGATCATTATGATGATGTATTACCGAGTGGGACTAGAGACACCTCTCCGTCACATGGAGTGACAAATCCCAGTCCCGATTCGTGCCAACCCAATAGACACTTTCGGAGACACGTGTAGTGCACCCTTATAGTCACCCAGTTACGTTGTGACGTTTGATACACCCAAAGCATTCCTACGATATCCGGGAGTTGCACAATCTCATGGTCTAAGGAAATAATACTTGACATTAGAAAATCTCTAGCAGACGAACTACACGATCTTGTGTTATGCTTAGGATTGGGTCTTGTCCATCACATCATTCTCCTAATGATGTGACCCTGTTATCAAGGACATCCAATGTCCATGGTGAGGAAACCATGACCATCTATTGATCAACGAGCTATTCAACTAGAGGCTCACTAGGGACATGGTGTGGTCTATGTATTCACACATGTATTACGGTTTCCAGTTAATACAATTATAGCATGAACAATAGACAATTATCATGAACAAGGAAATATAATAGTAACCATTTTATTATTGCCTCAAGGGCATATTTCCAATAGTCTCCGACTTGCACTAGAGTCAATAATCTAGTTACATTGTGATGAATCGAACACCAATAGAGTTCTGGTGCTGATCATGTTTCGCTCATGAAAGAGGTTTAGTCAATGGATCTGCGACATTCAAATCCGTATGTACTTTACAAATATCTATATCTCCATACTGAATGTAACCACAAATGGAGTTGAAGCAACGCTTGATGTGCTTGGTCTTCTTGTGAAACCTGGGCTCCTTGGCAATGGCAATAGCTCCAGTGTTGTCACAGAAGAGAGTCATCGGGCCCGACGCATTGGGAATAACTCCTAGGTCGGTGATGAACTCCTTCATCCAGACTCCTTCTCGTGCTGCTTCCGAAGCAGCTATGTACTCCGCTTCACATGTAGATGACGCCACGACGATTTGCTTGCAACTGCACCAGCTGACTACCCCACCATTCAAAATACACACGTATCTGGTTTGTGACTTGGAGCCATCCGGATCTATGTTGAATCTAGCATCGACGTAACCCTTTACGACTAGCTCTTTGGCACCTCCATAAATGATAAACATATCTTTAGTCCTTTTGGGGTACTTAAGGATATTCTTGACCGCTGTCCAGTGTTCCATTCCGGGATCACTTTGGTACCTCCCTACCAAACTTATCGCAAGGTTCACATCAGGTCTGGTACATCGCATAGCATACATAATAGAGCCTATGGCTGAGGCATAGGGGACGACACTCGTCTTTTCTTTATCTTCTGCCGAGGTCAAGCATTGAGCTGTGCTCAATATCACACCTTGCAATACAAGCAAGAACCCCTTCTTGGACTGATACATATTGAACTTCTTCAATATCTTGTCAAGGTATGTGCTTTGTGAAAAACCAATGAGGCGTCTCGATCTATCTCTATAGATCTTGATGCCTAATATGTAAGCAACTTCTCCAAGGTCCTTCATTGAAAAATACTCATTCAAGTAGGCCTTTATGATTTCCAAAAGTTCTATATCATTTCCCATCAACAATATGGCATCCACATATAAAATGAGAAATGCTACAGAGCTCCCACTCACTTTCTTGTAAATACAGGCTTCTCCATAAGTTGTTATAAACCCAAATGCTCTGATCACCTCATCAAAGCGAATGTTCCAACTCCGAGATGCTTGCACCAGCCCATAGATGGAGCGCTGGAGCTTGCATACCTTGTCAGCATTCTTAGGATCGACAAAACCGTCATATACAATTCTTCCTTAAGGAAACCGTCAAGGAATGCCGTTTTGACGTCCATTTGCCATATCACATAATCATAAAATGCGACAACTACTAACATGATTCGACCGGACTTCAGCATCGCAGCGGGTGAGAAAGTCTCATCGTACTCAACTCCTTGAACTTGTCGATAACCCTTAGCGACAAGCCGGGCCTTATAGACGGTCACATTACCATCCGCGTCAGTCTTCTTCTTAAAAATTCCATTTATTTTCTATGGCTTGCCGATCATCAGGCAAGTCCACCAAAGTCCATACTTTGTTCTCGTACATGGATCCTATCTCAGATTTCATGGCTTCAAGCCATTTGTTGGAATCCGGGCTCGCGATGGCTTCTTCATAGTTCGAAGGTTCACCGTTGTCTAACAACATGATTTCCAGGACAGGGGTGCTGTACCACTCTGGTGTGGAACATGTCCTCGTGGACCTACAAAGTTCAGTCGTAACTTGATCTGAAGTTTCATGATCATCATCATTAACTTCCTCTCTAGTCGGTGCAGGCACCATAGAAACATTTTCCTACGCTACGCTACTCTCTGGTTCGATAGGGGGTACAATTACCTCATCAAGTTCTACTTTCCTCCCACTTACTTCTTTCGAGAGAAACTCTTTCTCTAGAAAGGATCCATTCTTGGCAACAAAGATCTTGCCTTCGGATCTGAGATAGAAAGTATACCCAATAGTTTCCTTAGGGTATCCTATGAAGATGCACCTTTCCGATTTGGGTTCAAGATTTTCAGGTTGAAGTTTCTTGACATAAGTATCGCATCCCCAAACTTTCAGAAATGACAGCTTAGGTTTCTTCCCAAACCATAATTCAAACGGTGTTGTCTCAACGGATTTAGATGGTGCCCTATTTAAAGTGAATGTGGTAGTCTCTAATGCATATCCCCAAAATGATAGCGGTAAATCAGTAAGAGACATCATAGATCACATCACATCCAATAGAATGCGATTACGACGTTTAGACACACCATTACGCTGAGGTGTGCCAGGCAGCATGAGTTGTGAAACAATTCCACATTTCCTTAAGTGCACGCCAAACTTGTGACTCAAATATTCTCCTCCACGATCAGATCGTAAGAACTTTATTTTCTTGTCACATTGATTCTCTACATCACTCTGAAATTCCTTGAACTTTTCAAAGGTCTCAGACTTGTGTTTCATTAAGTAGACATACCCATATTTTCTTAAGTCATTAGTGAGGGTGAGAACATAACGATAGCCACCGCGAGCCTCAACGCTCATTGGACCGCATACATCGGTATGTACTATTTCCAACAAGTTGGTTGCTCACTCCATTGTTCCGGATAATGGGGCCTTAGTCATGTTGCCCATGAGGCATGGTTCACATGTGTCAAATGATTCATAATCAAGAGACTCCAAAAGTCCATCTGCATGGAGTTTCTTCATGCGTTTGACACCAATATCACCAAGGCGGCAGTACCACAAGTATGTTGGACTATCATTATCAACCTTACATAGTTTGGTATTCACACTATGAATATGTGTAACATCACGCTCGAGATTCAATAAAAATAAACCATTGACCAGCAGGGCATGACCATAAAACATATCTCTCATATAAATAGAACAACCATTATTCTCGGATTTAAATGAGTAGCCATCTCGCATCAAACGAGATCCAGATACAATGTTCATGCTGAAAGCTGGTACTAAATAACAATTATTGAGGTTTAAAACTAATCTCAAATGTAGATGTAGAGGTAGTGTGTCGACGGCGATCACATCGACCTTGGAACCATTCCCGATAGGCATCGTCACCTCGTCCTTCGCCAGTCTCCGCTTATTCCGCAGCTCTTGTTTTGAGTTACAAATGTGAGCAACCGCACCGGTATCAAATACCCAGGTGCTACTACGAGCGCTGGTAACGTACACATCAATAACATGTATATCATATATACCTTTGACGTTGTCGGCCTTCTTATCCGCTAAGTACTTGGGGCAGTTCCACTTCGAGTGACCGGTTCCCTTGCAATAAAAGCACTCAGTCTCAGGCTTGGGTCCATTCTTGGGCTTCAGCCCGGCAACTGATTTACCGGGTGCGGCAACTGCTTCGCCGTCCTTCTTGAAGTTCTTCTTACCCTTGCCTTTCTTGAAACTGGTGGTCTTATTCACCATCAACATTTCATGTTCCTTTTTGATCTCCACCTCCGCTGTTTTCATCATCGAATATAACTTAGGAATGGACTTCTCCATCCCTTGCATATTGAAGTTCATCACAAAGCTCTTGTAGCTAGGTGGAATTGACTGGAGGATTCTGTCAATAACCGAGTCATCCGAAAGATTAACTCCCAGCTGAGACAAGCGGTTGTGCAACCCAGACATTTTGAGTATGTGCTCGCTGACAGAACTATTTTCCTCCATCTTACAACTGAAGAACTTGTCAGAGTCTTCATATCTCTCGACCCAGGCATGAGCTTGGAAAACCATTCTCAGCTCTTGGAACATGTCATATGCTTTGTGTTGCTGAAAACACTTTTGGAGCCCCGGTTCTAAGCTGTAAAGCATGCCGCACTGAACCAGGGAGTAATCATCACTATGCGACTGCCAGGCGTTCATAACGTCTTGAGTTTTTGGGAAAATGGGTTTGTCACATAGCGGTGTATCAAGGACATACGCTTTCTTGGAAGCTATGAGGATGAGCCTCAAGTTACGGACCCAGTCGATATAGTTGCTTCCATCGTCTTTCAGCTTGGTTTTCTCTAGGAACGCGATGAAGTTGAGGGCAACATTAGCATGGGCCATTGGATCTACAAGATAGATTGTAAAGACAATTTTAGACTAAGTTCATGATAATTAAGTTCATCTAATCAAATTATTTAATGAACTCCCACTCAGATAGACATCGCTCTAGTCATCTAAGTGATACATGATCCATAGCGACTAGGCCATGTCTGATCATAACATGAGCGGACTAGTCATCAATGGTGAACATCTCCATGTTTATCGCATCTACTATACGACTCATGTTCGACCTTTTGGTCTCCCGTGTTCCGAGGCCATGTCTGTACATGCTAGGCTCGTCAAGTCAACCTAAGTGTTTCGCGTGTGTAAATCTGGATTACACCCGTTGTATGCGAATGTTAGAATCTATCACACCCGATCATCACGTGGTGCTTCAAAACAACGATCCTTCGCCACGGTGCACACTTAGGGGGACACATTTCTTGAAATTTTAGTGAGGGATCATCTTATTTATGCTACCATCATTCTAAACAAATAAGATGTAAAAACATGGTAAACATCACATGCAAATCATAAAGTGGCATGATATGGCCAATATCATCTTGCACCTTTGATCTCCATCTTCGGGGCGTGGCATGATCACCATCGTCACCGGCACGACACCATGATCTCCATCATCATGATCTCCATCATCGTGTCTTCAAGAAATTGTCTTGCCAATTATTACTTCTAGTACTACGGCTAATGGTTAGCAATAAAGTAAAGTAATTGCATGGCGTTTTTGATTCACACATAGGTCATACAATAAATTAAGACAACTACTATGTCTCCTGTCGGTTTTCATACTCATCGACATGCAAATCGTGATTCCTATTACAAGAACATGATCAATCTAATACATCACATATATTTCATCACATCCTTTTGGCCATATCACATCACATAGCATACCATGCAAAAACAAGTTAGACGTCCTCTAATTGTTGTTGCAAGTTTTATGTGGCTACTATGTGTTTCTAGCAAGAACGTTTCTTACCTAATCAAAAACCACAATGGTAATATGCCAATTGCTATTTACCCTTCATAAGGACCCTCTTCATCGAATCCGATCCGACTAAAGTGGGAGAGACAGACACCCTCTAGCCACCTTATGCAACAAGTGCATGTCAGGCGGTGGAACCTGTGTCACGTAAGCGTACGTGTAAATTCGGTCTGGGCCGCTTCATCCCACAATGCCGCCGAATCAAGATAGGACTAGTAACGGCAAAGAAATTGACCAAATCATCGCCCACAACTACTTGTGTTCTACTCATGCATAGAATCTACGCATAGACCTAGCTCATGATGCCACTGTTGGAGAACGTAGTAATAATTCAAAAAAATTCCTACGTGTCACCAAGATCAATCTAGGAGATGATAGAAACAAGAGAGAGGGAGTGCATCTTCATACCCTTGAAGTACACTAAGCGGAAGCATTGCAAAGAACGCGGTTGATGGAGTCGTACTCGCGGCGATTCAAATCGCAGAAGATCAGATCCAAGTGTCGAACAGACGACACCTCCGTGTTCAACACACGTACAGCCCAGGGACATCTCCTCCTTCTTCATCCAGCAAGGGGGAAGGAGAAGTTGAGGGAGAGCTCCGACAGCACGACGGCGTGGTGGCGGTGGAGCTCGTGCTTCTCCTACAGAGCTTCGCTAAGCACTATGGAGGGGAAGGAGGTGTAGGAGGGGGAGGGCTGTGCCAGGGGCAAGGGTGTGGCTGCCCTCCCACCTCCCCTCTATTTATAGGCTGAAGGAGAGAGGGGGCCGGGCCCCTTAGATCTATCTAGAGGGGGGCGGCGGCCAAGGGGGGAGCTTGCCCCCAAGTTGGTGGGAGGCGCCCCCACCCCTTAGGGTTCCCAACCCTAGGTGCCCTGGGCCCTTGGGGGACGCACCAGCCCACTAGGAGGCTGGTTCCCACGCATATTCAGCCCACGTGGTCCTCCGGGGTAGGTGGCCCCTCCCGATGGACCCCCGGAACCCTTTTGGTGATCCCGGTACAATACCGATAAACCCCTAAACCTTTCCGGTGACTGAAACAAGACTTCCCATGTATAAATCTTCACCTCCTGACTATTTCGGAACTCCTCGTCATGTCCGGGATCTCATCCGGGACTCCGAACAACTTTCGGTAACCACATACAATTCCCATTACAACTCTAGCGTCACCGAACCTTAAGTGTGTAGACCCTACGGGTTCGGGAACTATGCAGACATGACCAAGACACCTCTCTAGCCAATAACCAATAGTGGGATTTGGATACCCATATTGGCTCCCACATGTTCCACAATGATCTCATCAAATGAACCACAATGTCGGGGATTCAATTAATCCCGTATACAATTCCCTTTGTCCATCGGTATGTTACTTGCCCGAGATTCGATCGTCGATATCCCTATACCTTGTTCAATCTCGTTACCGGCAAGTCTCTTTACTCGTTCTGTAACACATGATACCATGACTAACTCCTTAGTCACATTGAGTTCATTATGATGATGTATTACCGAGTGGGCCCAGAGATACCTCTCCGTCACATGGAGTGACAAATCCCAGTCTCGATTCGTGCCAACCCAACAGACACTTTCGGAGACACCTGTAGTGCACCTTTATAGTCACCTAGTTATGTTTTGACTTTTGATACACCCAAAGAATTCCTACGGTATCCTGGAGTTGCACAATCTCATGGTCTAAGGAAATGATACTTGACATTAGAAAAGCTCTAGCAAATGAACTACATGATCTTGTGCTATGCTTACGATTGGGTCTTGTCCATCACATCATTATCCTAATGATGTGATCCCGTTATCAATGACATCCAATGTCCATGGTCAGGAAACCATGACCATCTATTGATCAACGAGCTAGTCAACTAGAGGCTCACTAGGGACATGGTGTAGTCTATGTATTCACACATGTATTACGGTTTCTGGTTAATACAATTATAGCATGAACAATAGACAATTATCATGAACAAGGAAATATAATAATAACCATTTTATTATTGCCTTTAGGGCATATTTTCAACAGGACGATGACCCTTTTCATGTAGCTTTCCTTCGATACAAGCACGATCTCTAACAAAACTCACATTTGTTAGTCCAAGAATGTGGTCCATGTCGATGTCAAAACCGGCGGATCTCGGGTACGGGGTCTCGAGCTATGAGACTAGAATCAATGGTAACAGGACACGAAGGAGACGATGTTTACCCAGGTTCGGGCACTCCTACGGAGGTAATACCTGTTGGAAATATGCCCTAGAGGCAATAATAAAATGGTTATATTTGTATTTCCTATTTCATGATAATTGTCTATTGTTCATGCTATAATTGTGTTAACCGGAAACCGTAATACATGCGTGAATACATAGACCACAACATGTCCCTAGTAAGCCTATAGTTGGCTAGCTCGTTGATCAATAGATGGTCACGGTTTCATGGCCATGGACATTGGATGTCGTTGATAACGGGATCACATCATTAGGAGAATGATGTGATGGACAAGACCCAATCCTAAGCATAGCACAAAATCGTGTAGTTCGTTTGCTAAAGTTTTTCAATGTCAAGTATCGTTTCCTTAGACCATGAGATTGTGCAACTCCCGGATACCGTAGGGATGCTTTGGTGTGCCAAATGTCACAATGTAACTGGGTGTCTATAAAGGTGCACTACAGGTATCTCCGAAAGTGTGTGTTGGGTTGGCACGAATTGAGACTGGGATTTGTCACTTCGTGTGACGGAGAGGTATCTCTAGGCCCACTCGGTAAGACATCATCATAATGAGCTCAATGTGAATAAGGAGTTAGCCATGGGATGATGTATTACGGAACGAGTAAAGAGACTTGCCGGTAACGAGATTGAACAAGGTATAGAGATACCGACGATCGAATCTCGGGCAAGTATCATACCGATAGACAAAGGGAATTGTATACGGGATTGATTGAATCCCCGACATCGTGGTTCATCCGATGAGATCATCGTGGAGCATGTGGGAGCCAACATGGGTATCCAGATCCCGCTGTTGGTTATTGACCGGAGAGGTGTCTCGGTCATGTCTACGTGTCTCCCAAACCCGTAGGGTCTACACACTTAAGGTTCGATGATGCTAGGGTTATAGGGAAATGGTATACGTGATTACCGAAGGTTGTTCGGAGTCCCAGATGAGATCCGGGACGTCACGAGGAGCTCCGGAATGGTTCAGAGGTAAAGATTGATATATAGGAAGTCCTGTTTTGGTCACCGGAAAGTTTTCGGGCTCATCGGTACTGTACCGGGAGTGCCGGGAGGGTGCCGGAGGACCCCCGGGAGGGGTGTGACGACCATAGAAATTTGTGGGCCCTTAGAGGAGGTGTGCCATCCCTTATTGGGCTGGCCAAGACCTTCTGGAAAGGCCCATGCGGCTGGGATCAAGAGATAAAGGGCAAAAGGGTTTTAAAAGAGGAGATCCACCTCCCTTGTGGGAGGTGGACTCTCCCCCTAGTTCGGCCGAACCTCTCCTCCTTGAAGGAGGGGGCCAAGGCAGCCCTCCCTCTCCCTCCTCCTATTTATATGCAAGGGTTTGGGCTGATTTGAGACACGACTTCTCTCTCTCGGCGTAGCCCTACCCTTCCTCTTCCTCGTTCTCCGTAGCGCTTGGCGAAGCCTTGCCGGAGTCCACGTAGCTCCACCGTCACCATGCCGTCGTGCTGCTGGAGCTCTCCCTCAACCTCTCCTTCCTCCTTGCTAGATCAAGGCGTAGGAGACGTCATTAGGCAGCACATGTGTTGAACACGGAGGCGCCGTTGTTCGGCGCTAAGATCGGAGTCCACCGCGATCTGAATCGCTACGAGTACGACTCCACCAACCGCGTTCTTGTAACGCTTCCGCTTAGCGATCTTCAAAGGTATGAAGATGCAGTCTCTCCCCACTCGTTGCTGGTTTCTCCATAGATAGATCTTGGTGATACGTAGGAATTTTTTTGATTTACTACTACGTCTCCCAACAATGGCATCATGAGCTAGGTCTATGCGTAGAATCTATGCACGAGTAGAACACAAGTTGTTGTGGCGTCGATTTTGTTAATATGCTTACCACTACTAGTCTTATCTTGATTCGGCGGTATTGTGGGATGAAGCGGCCCGAACCGACTTTACACGTACGCTTACGTGAGACTGGTTCCATCGCCTGACATGCACTTGTTGCATAAGGTGGCTAGCGGGTGTCTGTCTCTCCCACCTTAGTCGGATTGGATTCGATGAAAAGGGTCCTTATGAAGGGTAAATAGCAATTGGCATATCACGTTGTGGTTTTGGCATAGGTAAGAAACGTTCTTGCTTGAAACCTATAGCAGCCACGTAAAAACTTGCAACTACAAAGTAGAGGACGTCTAACTTGTTTTTGCAGCTTATGCCTTGTGATGTGATATGGCCAAAGAATGTGATGTGATGCATTATGATGTATGAGATTGATCATGTTCTTGTAATAGGATTCACGACTTGCATGTCGATGAGTATGACAACCGGCAGGAGCCATAGGAGTTGTCTTATTTTATTTTATGACCTGCGTGTCAATCATAAACGCCATGTAATTACTTTACTTTATTGCTAAATGTTAGCCAAAGTAGTAGAAGTAATATTTGGTGAGACAACTTCATGAAGACACAATGATGTAGATCATGATGATGGAGATCATGGTGTCGTGCCGGTGACAGTGACGATCATGGTGCCCCGAAGATGGAGATCAAAGGAGCAAGATGATATTGGCCATATCATGTCACTATATTGATTGGATGTGATGTTTATTATGTTTACATCTTATTTGCTTAGAACAACGGTAGTAAATAAGATGATCTCTCAATAAAATTTCAAGAGAAGTGTTCACCCTAACTGTGCATCGTTGCTAAGGATCGTCGTTCCGAAGCACCACGTGATGATCGGGTGTGATAGGTTCTAATGTTCGCATACAACGGGTGAAGCCAGATTTACACACGCGATACACTTAGGTTGACTTGACGAGCCTAGCATGTACAGACATGGCCTCGGAACACGGAAGACCGAAAGGTCGAACGTGAGTCGTATAGAAGATACAATCAACGTGGAGATGTTCACCATGGATGACTAGTCCGTCTCACGTGATGATTGGACACGGGCTAGTTGACATGGATCATGTGTCACTTGGATGACTAGAGAGATGTCTATCTAAGTGGGAGTTCATTAAATAATTTGATTATGTGAACTTAATTACCATGAACTTAGTCTAAAATTATCTTTACAATCTATATTGTAGATCCAATGGCCAACGCGAATGTCACCCTCAATTTCAACGCGTTCCTAGAGAAAACCAAGCTGAAAGATGATGGAAGCAACTATGCGGACTGGGTCCGTGGCTTAAGAATCATCCGCATAGCTTCCAAGAAATTGTATGTCCTTGATGCACCACTAGGTGACCCACCCCTTCTCCCAGCAGAGCAAGATGTTGCGAACGCTTGGCATTCTCGCTGCGATGATTACTCCCTTGTTCAGTGCGGCATGCTTTACAGTTTAGAACCGGGGCTCCAAAAGCGTTTTGAGCAACACGGAGCATATGAGATGTTCCAAGAGCTGAAATTGGTTCTCCAAGCTCATGCCCGGGTCAAGATATATGACGTCTCCGACAAGTTCTTCAGTTGTAAGATGGAGGAGAATAGTTTTGTCAGTGAGCACATCCTCAAGATGTCTGGGCTACACAACCGCTTGACTCAGCTGGGAGTTAATCTCCCGGATGACTCGGTCATTGACAGAATCCTCTAGTCACTTCCACCTAGCTACAAGAGCTTTGTGATGAACTACAACATGCAAGGGATGGAGAAGTCCATTCCTGAGTTGTACTCGATGCTAAAATCAGCGGAGGTCGAGATAAAAAAAGGAGCATCAAGTGTTGATGGTGAATAAGACCACTAGTTTCAAGAAAGGCAAGGGTAAGAAGAACTTCAAGAAGGATGGCAAAGCTGTAGTCGTGCCCGGTAAGCAAGTTGCCAGGAAGAAGAAGAACAAGAATGGACCCAAGCCTGAGACTGAGTGTTTTTATTGCAAGGGTACCGGTCACTTGAAGCGGAACTGCCCCAAGTACTTAGCGGATAAGAAGGACGACAACATTAAAGGTATATGTGATATACTTGTTATTGATGTGTACCTAACCAGCGCTCGTAGTAGCTCCTGGGTATTTGATACCGGTGCAGTTGCTCACATTTGTAACTCCAAGCAGGTGCTGCGGAATAAGCGGAGGATGGCAAAGGACGAGGTGATGATGCGCACCGGGAATGGTTCCAAGGTCGATGTGATCGCCGTCAGCATGCTACCTCTACATCTACCTTCAGGATTAGTGTTAAACCTTAATAATTGTTATTTAGTACCAGATTTGAGCATGAACATTGTATCTGGATCTCGCTTGATGCGAGATGGCTACTCATTTAAATCAAAGAATAATGGTTGTTCTATTTATATGAGATAAATGTTTTATGGTCATACCCCGCTGGTCAATGGTTTATTTTTGATGAATCTCGAACGTGATGTTACACATGTCCATAGTGTGAGTACCAAAAAGTGTAAGGTTGATAACGATAGTCCCACTTACATGTGGCACTGCCGCCTTGGTCATATTGGCGTCAAACGCATGAAGAAGCTCTATACTGATGGACTTTTGGAGTCTCTTGATTTCGAATCATTTGACACGTGCGAACCTTGCCTCATGGGCAAGATGACCAAGACTCCATTCTCCGGAACAATGGAGCGAGCAACTAACTTGTTGGAAATAATACATACCGATGTATGCGGTCCAATAAGTGTAGAGGCTCGTGGTGGCTACCGTTATGTTCTCACCCTCACCGATGACTTGAGTAGATATGGGTATGTCTACTTAATGAAACATAAGTCTGAAACTTTTGAAAGGTTCAAGGAATTTCAGAGTGAGGTAGAGAATCAACGTGACAGGAAAATAAAGTGCCTACGATCATATCATGGCGGAGAATATTTAAGTCACGAGTTTGGCACGCACCTTAGGAAATGTGTAATTGTCTCACAACTCATGCCGCATGGCACACCTCAGCGAAATGGTGTGTCTGAATGTCGTAATCGCACTCTATTAGATATGGTACGATCTATGATGTCTCTTACCGACTTACCGCTATCATTTTAGGGATTTGCATTAGAGACTGCCGCATTCACTTTAAATAGGGCACCGTCAAAATCCATTGAGACGACACCGTATGAATTATGGTTTGGAAAGAAACCTAAGCTATCGTTTCTAAAAGTTTGGGGATGCGATGCTTATGTGAAGAAACTTCAACCTGAGAAGCTCGAACCCAAAGCGGAAAAGTGCGTCTTCATAGGATATCCCGAAGAGACTATTGGGTATACCTTCTACCTATGATCCGAGGGCAAAGTCTTTGTTGCCAAGAATGTATCCTTTCTCGAGAAAGAGTTTCTCTCGAAAGAAGTAAGTGGGAGGAAAATAGAACTTGATGAGGTAATTGTACCTCCACTCGAACCGGAGAGTAGCACAACCCAGGAAGTTGTTTCTATGGAGCCTGCAACGGCTGGAGAGGAAGTTAATGATGATGATCATGAAACTTCAGACCAAGTTACTATTGAACATCGAAGGTCCACTAGGACACGTTCCGCACCAGAGTGGTACGGCAACCCTATCCTAGAGATCATGTTGTTAGACAACGGTGAACCTTCGAACTATGAAGAAGCGATGGCGGGCCCGGATTCCAACAAATGGCTTTAAGCCATGAAATCTGAGATAGGATCCATGTATGAGAACAAAGTGTGGACTTTGGTGGACTTGCCTGATGATAAGCGAGCCATTGAAAATAAATGGATCTTTAAGAAGAAGACTGACGCAAATGGTAATGTGACCGTCTATAAGGCTCGGCTTGTCGCTAAGGGTTATCGACAAGTTCAAGGAGTTGACTACGATGAGACTTTCTCACCGTAGCGATGCTGAAGTCTGTCCGAATCATGTTAGCAGTTGCCGCATTTTATGATTATGAGATCTGGCAAATGGACGTCAAGACAACATTCCTAAATGGCTTCCTCAAGGAAGAACTGTATATGATGCAGCCGAAAGGTTTTGTCGATCCTAAAGATGCTGACAAGGTATGCAAGCTCCAGCGCTCCATCTATGGGCTGGTGCAAGCATCTCGGAGTTGGAACATTCGCTTTAATGAAGTGATTAAAGCGTTTGGATTTGTAAAGGTTTATGGAGAACCCTGTATTTACAAGAAAGTGAGTGGGAGCTCTGTAGCATTTCTCATATTATATTTGGATGACATACTAATAATGGGAAATGATATAGAACTCTTGGAAAGTATAAAGTCCTACTTGAATAAGTGTTTTTCAATGAAGGACCTTGGAGAAGCTGCTTACATATTAGGTATTAACATCTATAGAGTTAGATCGAGACGCCTCATAGGTCTTTCACAAAGCACATACCTTGAAAAGATATTGAAGAAGTTCAATATGGATTAGTCCAAGAAGGGGTTCTTGCTTGTGTTATAGGGTGTGAGATTGAGTACGACTCAATGCCCGACCACGACAAAGGATAGAGAAGAGATGAGTGTCATCCCCTATGCTTCAGCCATAGGCTCTATTATGTATGCCATGCTGTGTACCAGACCTGATGTGAACCTTGCCATAAGTTTGGTAGGGAGGTACCAAAGTGATCCCGGAGCGGAACACTGGACAACGGTCAAGAATATCCTGAAGTACCTGAAAAGGACAAATGACATGTTTCTCGTATATGGAGGTGCCGAAGAGCTCGTCGTAAAGGGTTACGTCGATGCTAGCTTCGACACAGATCCGGACGACTCAAAGTCGCAAATCGGATACATGTATATTTTGAACGGAGGGGCAGTCAGCTGGTGCAGCAGCAAGCAAAGCGTCATGGCGGCATCTACATGTGAAGCGGAGTACATAGCTGCTTCGGAAGCAGCAAAGGAAGGAGTCTGGATGAAGGAGTTCATCACCGACCTAGGAGTAATTCCAAGCGCGTCGGGCCCGATGACTCTATTCTGTGACAACACTGGAGCTATTGCCCTTGCGAAGGAGCCCAGGTTTCACAAGAAGACAAGACACATCAAGCGCCGCTTCAACTCCATCCGTGATTACATTCACGAGGGAGATATAGATATTTGTAAAGTGCATACGGATCTGAATGTCACAGATCCGTTGACTAAACCTCTCTCATGAGCAAAACATGATCAACACCAAATTTCTATGGGTGTGCGATTCATCACAATGTAACTAGATTATTGACTCTAGCGCAAGTGGGAGACTGTTGGAAATATGCCCTAGAGGCAATAATAAAATGGTTATTATTGTATTTCCTATTTCATGATAATTGTCTATTATTCATGCTATAATTTTGTTAACCGGAAACTGTAATACATGTGTGAATACATAGACCACAACATGTCCCTAGTAAGCCTCTAGTTGGCTAGCTCATTGATCAATAGATGGTCACGTTTCATGGCCATGGACATTGGATGTCGTTGATAATGGGATCACATCATTAGGAGACTGATGTGATGGACAAGACCGAATCCTAAGCATAGCACAAGATCGTGTAGTTCGTTTGCTAAAGTTTTTCAATGTCAAGTATCGTTTCGTTAGACCATGAGATTGTGCAACTCCCGGATACCGTAGGGATGCTTTGGGTGTGCCAAACGTCACAACGTAACTGGGTGGCTATAAAGGTGCACTACCGGTATCTCCGAAAGTGTCTGTTGGGTTGGCACGAATCAAGACTGGGATTTGTCACTCCGTGTGACGGAGAGGTATCTTCGGGCCCACTCGGTAAGACATCATCATAATGAGCTCAATGTGACTAAGGAGTTAGCCACGGGATGATTTATTACGGAACGAGTAAAGAAACTTGCCGGTAACGAGATTGAACAAGGTATAGAGATACCGACGATCGAATCTCGGGCAAGTATCGTACCGATAGACAAAGGGAATTGTATACGTGATTGATTGAATGCCCGACATCGTGGTTCATACGTTGAGATCATCGTGGAGCATGTGGGGGGCGACATGGGTATCCAGATCCCGCTGTTGGTTATCGACCGAAGAGGTGGCTCGGTCATGTCTATGTGTCTCCCGAACTCGTAGGGTCTACACACTTAAGGTTCGATGATGCTAGGGTTATAGGGAAATGGTATACGTGATTACCGAAGGTTGTTCGGAGTCCCGGATGAGATCATGGACGTCATGAGGAGCTCCGGAATGGTCCGGAGGTAAATATTGATATATAGGAAGTCCAGTTTTGGTCATCGGAAAGTTTTCGGGCACATCGGTAGTGTACCGGGAGTGCCGGGAGGGTGCCAGAGGATCCTCGGGAGGGGTGTGACGACCGTAGGACTTTGTGGGCCCTTAGAGGAGGTGTGCCATCCCTTATTTGGCTGGCCAAGACCTTCTAGAAAGGCCCATGCGGCTAGGATCAAGAGATAAAGGGCAAAAGGGTTTTAAAAGAGGAGATCCACCTCCCTTGTGGGAGGTGGACTCTCCCCCTAGTTCGGCCGAACCTCTCCTCCTTGGAGGAGGGGCCAAGGCAGCCCTCCCTCTCCCTCCTCCTATATATATGCAAGGGTTTGGGCTGATTTGAGACACAACTTCTCTCTCTCTCGGCACAGACCTACCCTTCCTCTTCCTCGTTCTCCGTAGCGCTTGGCGAAGCCCTGCCGGAGTCCACGTAGCTCCACCGTCACTACGCCGTCGTGCTGCTGGAGCTCTCCATCAACCTCTCCTTCCTCCTTGCTGGATCAAGGCATAGGAGATGTCATCGGGCTGCACGTGTGTTGAACGCGGAGGCGCCGTTGTTCGGCGCTAAGATCGGAGTCCACCACGATCTGAATCGCTACGAGTACGACTCCACCAACCGCGTTCTTGTAACTCTTCCGCTTAGGGATCTTCAAAGGTATGAAGATGCAATCTCTCCCCACTCGTTGCTGGTTTCTCCATAGATAGATCTTGGTGATACGTAGGAATTTTTTTGATTTACTACTACGTCTCCCAACAATACCCTACGTCCTGCTTGATTGTATTGATGATATGTGGGTTACAGAGTTGATCTACCTCAAGATCTAATAGCTAAACCCTAGATAAGTTGTCCTTTGGCCTACAACCTAAAACCCTCCGGCTTATATAGACGCCAAGGGTACCTAGGGTTTACACATGGTCGGTTGCACATCGAGGGAAAAAACATGCCTATCTACTGTCGACTACTTGAAGTACACGCCATGGCTCCTTGAAACTCCCATCCTGGCGATGGGGCCCTTAATCATCCAATGCTCATCCAGCGGCCCACATAGTCCGGCCCATGAGATACTGGTCGGCTATCCGAGCACCCCTTAATCCAGGACTCCCTCGGTAGGCCCCGGACTAGCCTTCAACGTCGAGATATATCTGGAAAATCTTTGTGTGTCAGAGTCTTCGGCTTGCAAGGCGAGTTCCTCTACTCCTTCTTGTTCGGTAACCAACCAGTCATTGGTGAAATCCCAAGCAGCACGAGCTTGCTAGGTCCATTCAGCGACTTTTTACAAGGCTACCCCTCCGCAACGGAGATACCACTTATTTAAACAAACAGAATCGTCATCTAGGCCACATCCTTTTCTTCCTCCCCGTCGAAAAAAAACTCCCAGCGAAAGTTCACCACAAAAACATGGCGAGCGCCCCCAGCTCTTCTTTGCGCCCTTATGGCTCCCGTCCTGGGAACTGGACAAGTTGTTCCGTGTCCCTTCTTCGACTACACAACGCTACCTCTTGAGCATGTGTTGGTTTTCTCTTGAAGAGGAAAGGGTGATGCAGCGAAGTAGATAATTATTTCCCTTAGTTTTTGAGAACCAAGGTATCAATCCAATAGGAGGAACAAGCAAGTCACCAATGGATGCACCTACACAAATAATCAAACTCTTGCACCCAACGCTATAAAGGGGTTGTCAATCCCTTCACGGTTATATGAAAGGATTAGATCTGATAGAGATAGATGTAACGAGTGTGGAAAGTAAAAGGTAAATAAATTGCAGCAAGTATAGATCTGAAAATATATGATGCAAAATAGACCCGGGGGCCATAGGTTTCACTAGAGGCTTCTCTCTTGAAGGCAAATATCATGGTGGGTAAACAAATTATTGTCAAGCAATTGATAGAAAAGCGAATAATCATGTAGTTATCTAAGGCAATGATCATGCATATAGGCATCACATCCGTGACAAGTAGACTAAAATGATTCTACATATACTACTATTATTCCGCACATCGACCGACTCCTACCTGCATCTATAGTATTAAGTTCATGAAGAACAGAGTAACACATTAAGAAAGATGACATGATGTAGAGGGATAATCTCAAGAAATATGATGAAAACCCCATCTTGTTACCCTTGATGGCAACAATACAATACGTGCCTCGCTACCCCTACTTTGTCAGTGGGTGAGGACACCGCAAGATTGAACCCAAAACCAAGCACTCCTCCCATTGCAAGAATTACCAATCTAGTTGGCCAAACCAAACCAATAACTCGAAGAGACTTGCAAGGATATAAAATCATGCATATAAGAAATCAAAGGAGATTCAAACAAGATTCATGGATAATCTGAACATAAACTCACAATTCATCGGATCTTGACAAACACACCACAAAAGAGGATTACATCGGATAGATCTCCATGAAGAACATGGTATTGAAGATCAAAGAGAGAGAAGAAGCCATATAGCTACTAGCTATGGACCCGTAGGTCTGTGGTGGACTACTCATGCATCATCGGAGGGGCAATGGAGTTGATGTAGATGCCCTCCGTGATCGAAACCCCCTCCGACAGATTACCAAAAAAGGTTCCAAGACTGGATCTCTCGGGAACGGAGGCTTCCGGCGGCGGAAAAGTACATGCATGTCTCTTTTTGATGTTGCGTGAATATTTGGGTATTTATAGGCCAAAGAATAGGGTCAGGAGACCTGCCAGGAGGCGACAAGCCTGCTAGGCATGGCCAGGGGGCCCGCGCCTAGCAGACTTGTGGCGCCCTAGCACCTCCCCTGACGTGCACTCCAAGCTTGGATGACTTGTTTCCTTCCAGAAAAATTCCTTCTGATAGTTTTATTCCGTTTGGACTTCGTTTAATATTCCATATCTGCAAAATTCAAAAACAAGGAAAAAAAAGAAACTGGGACTTGGCTCTAGATTAACAGGTTAGTCCCAAAAAATGTATAAAATAGCATATTAATGCATATAAAACATCCAAAACAAATAATATAACAACATGTCATCATCAAAAATTATAGATACGTTGGAGACGTATCAACATCCCCAAGCTTAATTCTTGCTCGTCCTCGAGTAGGTAAATGATAAAAACAAATTTTTTGATGTGGGGTGCTACCTAACATATTGATCCCAGTAATATTCTTTATTGTGGCATGAATATTCAGATCCGTAAGACTCAAAACGAAAGCTTAATATTGATATAGAAACAATAACATTTCAAGTATACTAGCAAAGCAATTGTATCTCTTCAAAATATAATGGCAAAATAAAGTTATCCCTACAATATCATATGGTCTGGCTATGCTCCATATTCCCCACACAAAGTATTTACATCATGCACAACCCCGATGAAAATTCAAGAAATTGTTTTCACACATTTATTTTCTCAAACTTTTTCAACTCTCACGCAATACATGAGCGCAAGCCATGGATATAGCACTATAGGTGGAATAGAATATGGTGGAGGTTGTCCAGGAAAGGGATAATATAGTCTCACATCAACTAGGCATATCAACGGGCTATGGAGATGCCCATCAATAGATATCAATGTGAGTGAGTAGGGACTGCCATGCAACGGATGCACTAGAGCTATAAGTGTATGAAAGCTCAAAAAGAAACTAAGTGGACGTGCATCATGAAGAAAATACTCCACTAGCTATATGAAAGTGACAAAATAGGAGACTCTCTATCATGAAGATCATGGTGCTACTTTGAAGCACAAGTGTGGCAAAAGGTAGTAGCAATGTCCCTTCTCTCTTTTATCTCATTTTTTTGTTGGGCATCTAAGGCCTCTTTTATTCAATTTTTTATTTGGGCTTCCTGGCCTCTTTTATTTTTCATAAAGTCCGGACTCTCATCCCTACTAATAAGGGAATCATAGCTTCCATCATCCTTTCCTCACATGGGACATGCTCTATACTGAAAATCATCACACTATTATTTACTTACAACTCAAAAGGAAAATTACAACTCGATACCTATGACAAAATATTCCTCTATATGCAATATGGAAGTGATGGTGCATGTCATAAAAGGAAACAATGGAAGTTGCATGACAATATATCTCGGAATGGCTATGGAAATGCCATAATAGGTAGGTATGGTGGCTGTTTTGAGGAAAGATATATGGTGGATGTTCCGAGGAAGGTATATGGTGGCTGTTTTGAGGAAGGTGTTTGTTGCACCGGCGAAAGATGCGCGGTACTAGAAAGGCTAGCAAAAGTGGAAGGGTGAGAGTGCGTATAATCCATGGACTCAACATTAGTCATAAAGAACTCACATACTTATTGCAAAAGTCTATTGGTCATTGAAGCAAAGCATTAAATGCATGCTCCTAGGGGGAGGTTGGTAGGAGTTAACCATCGCACGCCCCCGACCCTCACACAATGGTCGACAATCTATAAACAAGTGATGCTCTGACTTCCTTACATAGCGGTTCATCATACGTGCATGCTAAGGGAATCACAAAACTTTACACAAGTATTTTTACCAAATCACAATTTACTTCCTAACATGTCTCTTAACATTACCATCTTTATATCTAAAAACTTTATGCAAGGAATAACTCTTCTCATAATACTCAATGCACCTAATATGGAAGTTTTTATTATATCCCTTTTGGATGCCTATCCTATTAGGACTAAATTCGTAACCTAGACAAATTACAATGCTATTTTTAGAAACTCTCAAAATAATATAAGTGAGGTACGAGAGTTCAAGTATTTCTATAAAACGAAAACACCACCGTTCTCTAAAAGATATAAGTGAAGCATATAGAGCAAAATTGACCAACTCAAAAGATATAAGTGAAGCACAAGGAGTATTCTAATAAATACACGATTCAGAGTGTCTCTCTCAAAAGATGTGTGCAGCAAGGATGATTGTGGCAAACTAACAAGCAAAGACTCATATCATACAAGACGCTCCAAGGAAAACACATATCATGTGGTGAATAAAAATATAGCCTCAAGTAAATTTACCAATGGATAGAAGACGAAAGAGGGGATGACTTCTGGGGCATCCCCAAGATTAGGCTCTTTGGCATCCTTGAATATGACTTGGGGTGCCTTGGTCATCCCCAAGCTTAGGCTCTTTCCACTCCTTATTCCATAGTCCATCCAATCTTTACCCAAAACTTGAAAACTTCACAATACAAAACTTAACAGAAAACTCATGAGATCCGTTAGTGTAAGAAAATAAATCACCACTATTTATTTATATTGGTATTATACCTACTGTAATATAACTTCTCAATGGCTCATACCACATGATACAACCCATAGATTCATCAAAATAGGCAAACAACTCAAAGAAAACAGAATATGTCCGAAAGAGAACAGTCTGTAGCAATCTGGAAACTTCGTATACTTATGTAACTCAAAAAATTATGAAAATTAGGAAAACCTGGGAAATTTATATATCAATCTTTTGTAAAAAATTCAGATCAATTCGACACTCTGAAAAATTAGAAAATTCCTGGACTGAGCGCAAAAGTTTCTGTTTTTCAGCAAGATCAAATCAACAACTATCATAGATCACCCCAAAGGTTTTAGTTGGCTCAAACACTAATTAAAACACCAAAACACAATTACCAAAGACGTAATAATGTGGGAAACACTCAAAAACATAACACAAAAATAAAATTGGGTTGCCTCCCAACAAGCGCTATTGTTTAACGCCCCTAGCTAGGCATAATGATTTCAATGATGCTCACATAAAAAGTAGTAATTGAAACATGCAAGACAGCATCATGAATCTGATGACAAGCACATTTAAGTCTAACCCACTTCCTATGCATAGGGGTTTTGTGAGCAAATAATTTATGGGAGCAAGAATCAACTAGCATAGGAAGGCAAAACAAGCATAACTTCAAAACTTTGAACACATAGAGAGGAAACTTGATATCATTGAAATTCCTACAAGCATATGTTACTCCCTCATAATAATTTTCAGTAGAATTATGAAGTAATTTCACTATATAACTATCAAATAAATCATTATTTCCATCATAAATTATAGCATATGTGTCATCATCAAAACTTGGGGAACAAAGAATATCATATTCATCAAGCATAGCATCCCCAAGCTTGTGGTTTTGCATATCATTAGCATCATGTATATTCAGAGAATTCATACTAACAACATGGCAATCATGCTTTTCATTCAAGGAACTATCATGAATCTCCTTACAAATTTCTTCTTTCAACACTTCATCAAATTTTTCAGATTCATGATTTTCAAACAAAACTTCATAGAGATAATCAAGTGCACTGAACTCACTAGCAATTGGTTTATAATAATTTGGTATTTTGAAAAGATTAGCAAGTGGATGAGGATCCGTATCAATAGATTTTTAGCAAGCGAAGATGCAAGCAAATAGAAGGCACATGGCAACACAAGCAAACATAGCAAACAAGAGACCCGACAAGAAAAAGGCAAATCTTTTTGGTATTTTCTAAAAATAGATTTACAAGTGGGGGAATGGAAAACGAGAGGCAAATGGCAAATAAAGTAAATGCAAGAGATGAGTTTGTGATGGGTACTTGGTAGGCTTGATGTGTATCCTCCCCGACAACGGCGCCAGAAATCCTTCTTGCTACCTGTTGAGCATGCGTTGGTTTTCCCTTGAAGAGGAAAGGGTGATGCAGTGAAGTAGATAAGTATTTCCCTCAGTTTTTGAGAACCAAGGTATCAATCCAGTTGGAGGAACAAGAAAGTCACCAATGGATGCACCTACACAAATAATCAAACTCTTGCACCCAATGCTATAAAGGGGTTGTCAATCCCTTCACGGTTATTTGCAAGGATTAGATCCGATAGAGATAGATGTAAGATGTAACGAGTGCAGAAAGTAAAAGGTAAATAAATTGCAGCACGTATAGATCTGAAAATATATGATGGAAAATAGACCCAGGGGCCATAGGTTTCACTAGAGGCTTCTCTCTTGAAGGCAAATATCATGGTGGGTAAACAAATTACTGTCAAGAAATTGATTGAAAAGAGAATAATCAGGTAGTTATCCAAGGCAATGATAATGCATATAAGCATCACATCTGTGTCAAGTAGATCGAAACGATTCTGCATCTACTACTATTACTCCACACATCGACCGACTCCTGCCTGCGTCTAGAGTATTAAGTTCATGAAGAACAGAGTAACGCATTAAGAAAGATGACATGATGTAGAGGGATAAACTCAAGCAATATGATGAAAACCCCATCTTTTTACCCTTGATGGCAACAGTACAATACGTGCCTCGCTACCCCTACTATGTCACTAGGTGAGGACACCGCAATATTGAACCCAATACCAAGCACTTCTCCCATTGCAAGAATTACCAATCTAGTTGGCCAAACTAAACCAATAACTCGAAGAGACTTGCAAGGATATGAAATCATGCATATAAGAAATTAGAGGAGATTCAAATAAGACTCATGGATAATCTAAACATAAACTCATAATTCATCGGATCTTGACAAACACACCACAAAAGAGGATTACATCGAATAGATCTCCATGAAGATCATGAAGAACATGGTATTGAAGATCAAAGAGAGAGAAGAAGCCATCTGGCTACTAGCTATGGACCTGTAGGTCTGTGGTGGACTACTCACGCATCATCGGAGGGGTAGTGGAGTGGATGTAGATGCCTTCCATGATCGAAACCCCCTCTGGCAGATTACCAGAAAAGTCTCCAAGATTGGATCTCTTGGGAACGGAGGCTTCCGACGGCAGAAAAGTATTTGCATGGCTCTTTTTGATGTTGCGGGAATATTTTGGTATTTATAGTCCAAAGAATAGGGTTAAGAGACCTGCTAGGAGGCGACAAGCCTGCTAGGCGCGGCCAGGGGGCCACGCCTAGCAGGCTTGTGGCACCCTTGCACCTCCCTGACATGCACTCCAAGCTTGGATGACTTGTTTCCTTCCAGAAAAATTCCTTCTGAAGGTTTTATTCCGTTTGGACTCCGTTTAATATTCCATATCTACAAAACTCAAAAGCAAGGAAAAAAATAGAAACTGGCACTTGGCTCTAGATTAATAGGCTAGTCCCAAAATAGTATAAAATAGCATATTAATGCATATAAAACATCCAAAACAGATAATATAATAGCACGCCATCATCAAAAATTATAGATACATTGGAGACATATCACAAAACCTCGAGACCCAAGGGTACCTTCCCTCCTCGGATCTAGCGGTCGTTCGCGCTGGCTTATCTTCATTCAACGGTGAAGCCTTCGCGGATAATTTCCCCAATCCACAAAAGGGGGAGCGTGTATGCTTTGTGCCCTTCCTTTTGCGGGGTCTCGGGTTCCCCATTCGTCCATTCTTGAGGGGGTTATTGGAGTTCTATAGGATCCAGCTTCATCACCCCACCCCGATGTATGTCCTGCACATCTCGGGCTTCGTTGCCCTTTGTGACATGTTCCTGGGATGCAAGGCACATTTTGAGCTATGGAGGAAGTACTTCTGCCTCATCCCTTGAACTCGGGACAAGACAATCTTGGAGGTCGGTGGAGCCGAAGTTTGTAGCATAACGGGGACGGGGTATCCGGTGGGAACACTGAAGGGAGTTCGAAGATTGGTCTTCAGAATGGTTTTATATCGAGGATGTACCCCTATTTGACCCAACTCAGAGGGGTTTACTTGAATACTCCGACGCCCCCTTGAAGAAGAGGTACAACTGGCAACCGAAGAGCTCATCCCAAGAAGATAGCATCGAAGTGCAACGCTTGGTGGCCCACGTGAGGGTACTAGCCCATCACAAGCTAACCATTATAGACATCATGGATGCCGCCATCACCCGATGCGTCTAGCCTCTTCAGAAGAGAACACACCCTTTGTGGTGCTACAACGGGATAAGCGACACCACTCGCTCCCAACGACTGGGCCCTGCCGATCAAACAGCCTTGGTCGCCACACTTGCTGACCTATATAAAGGGGAGCAAGAAGATTTTGTTCGGCTGCCGACCAAGGAGGGCTATTCCAGTCATAATCCCATCGAATGGGTAAGCCTTTCAATTTGACTACAATTCGGGGTTTTAATTTTATCCCTTGCTGACCGAAGTCTTTAACTTATGTGAACAGGAATGGAGGAGCTTCATCGAGATAGTTAACTATCCGCCACCCCCCAGCCCAAGGACTACCCCCGTGATGATGATCCAGGCTTTCATGATGACCCGGATCTGACAATTGAGCTTGAAGACGGGGTTTTCTACCAGGAGAGCCTTGATCTCTCCAAGATGGCTATTATAATAGATTATCCCGGATCATTCCCTTCCTCTGCGATTAGCAAGAAGAAGAAGAAATCGTCCCGCAAAAGACACATATCCTCCACTGATCCAAATGTACCAGCTCCTCCTCCCAAGCATCGTCGGTCTGCGAGACGCGCATCGGCTACGGCGGCAACGCCCAAGCTGGAGAGTAACATGGATCCGTCGAACGAGCCGGCCATGGGGACAAGCCCGCCCATCTGTTCAACTCAAAGGTACTATGTTCGGCTGTTGTATTTTATTATCATTACTAATAGAGCCTCACAAGAGACCTCATGTCGAAACACTTAGGCGGAGAGTTCCGCCTTCTTCTGCCGAGGAGGTTGTCAGGGTGTCCGACGGTGCTCAAAATTCCCGAGCTTCGGCTCATGCCAAATCTGCTATGGAGGTCCCTACAGTCAATCCATCCCCTGAAGACTCTAAGGAGGCAATGTCAGTTACCAAGTCCGAGGTAGAGAGCGTTATGCATCATCGGCGGCGACGAGAAGCCCTATGCCACCCAACGCTCTCCGAACAAGAGTTCAATGCTCTTCGTTCGGCGGAAGCACACATCGGAGCTGCTCGAGCTGGATTCGGGGACACAATGAAACTGATATCATCAAGCCTGCAGGTGAGTAATCGGCTATAAGAGGCCGATCACTCGTCTAAACCTAGTAGCCCCTGAACCTTGAATTGGTAGGAACAACCTAATTAAGGGTCATCGTATTGTTGTACTGCTAACGCAAGGTTCGAGGCAGCAGAGCAAGCAACTGGCCAAGGAGCTGGAGACCAGCCGAACACAGGTGGAATTTGTGAAGGCTGAATTGGAGAACGGGAAGAGTTTTACCCATGAAGCACATTGTGAGTATATCTGTTCTGCTGGTCTTTAGTACATATTCCCATGCTCATGCAAGGGTACTTTTTAGTAGCTGAATCAATAGGGCAAATGTAAAGAGATTTGGATGCACGCCAAGAATCTAAGCAATACGCCGAGTCCCAGCACGAGGCCGGTTGTCATGTTTTGCAACGACACCTTGAAGAGAAGAACCGTCTTCAGGCGGAGAACAAACAACAAGCCGAAGAAATTGAGAGCTTAAAAACTCAATTGGCCTAGTCCCAAGAAGAGAACCAGAAGCTACAAACGGGCATGTTCGGTAAGTGTGATTCTAACATCGGGAAGTACTTCTTATAAATGAAGCATAATAGGCATGCCTCTGACTCATGTGTAAGTCTCCTGTCTGGGCGACCTGAAGAAGAGATCGGATCCTATCAAGACCCGCTATACCGGACTTAACCTCGAGTGTATGGCTGGGGTTCGGCCAGTAGGGTCAGATGGACAAGAAGTGCCGCTCCACCTGGTGTATGACCAAGTGATGCCTGCCGCCCATCTCTCACAAGAAGACTGCTCCCTGGACACCATAATCGACAATCTCGATTAGCAGCCAAATGTATGATTATATGTAACTATGTACGAATAATCGAGTAGTTGCTCCATCTGTGTGTAAACTTTGTCTTAACTAGCCATCGGCTTCTACCTCCCGTGCTAAGAGATCGAGAGTGTTCCTCATAAATTATCACCCTAGAAGAGTGAATTATGTTTGGGGAACCAGGCAATCCGGCCATTTGCTACGAACAGACAGGAAGCACACAGGGAGATATGTTATATTACTGCTTAGCGTAAGAAACATCTTCTGAAGAAAATAGCACCTCTATCGAGACCTTTCTTCAGGGTGCTACGTAAATCGTAGGTAGTAAGGCCGTATACTGCTAGTATGGGATAATGGCTTTTGTGAGAAAAGAAGCCCAAGTAATGGTGAGAATGACCATAGTCTTATTAGTTGCTTTCGTCGCAGCCAACAAATTGTCTACTAAAGCTAGCTAGCTTTTGGCTTCACCCGTCTAAGGTATGTCTCCGGATGACCCGGTCGTAACAATCGCAGAGGTGCTCCCTTTACCCTCTAGCCTAAAAATTGGGAACATAGAGGGTAAGCACAAGAGCGAGGCAACCCAGCTTGGCAAAGTCTTAGTTCGAATTGATATATATGATGGCTTAAACACAACAAGGGAAACATGTGTAAAAAATAAGTGTGGATAAATGCTTATAATATAAAAGCATTGGCTTCGGGAAGAAGCCCCCAGGTGTTGTGTTCGGATTTAATAGTTAAGGGTGTAAGCCGAAAATCTTAGTACAAGATCGGTTGACCCGAACATAGATTTGGGAAGAAAAGGAAAAATTCAAATCTACCGAACACCAAGGTGGGGTGGGAAGTAAAAAGTAAAGAAAAAAGTAAATAAAAAGAAGGTAAAGGTTAAAGAATGTGAGGACACCAGTTTATCCGTAGAAGCACCGAAGACGAGCTGCGTTCCATGGGTTTGGTTCAAGGCGGTTGTCCGACGGGTTTCGAAGATGGTAAGCCCCTCCCGCGAGTACTTCGTCGATTATGAAGGCCCCTCCCATTTGGGGTTGAGTTTATGCTTCTGCTTCTCCGGGAGCCATAAGACGAGTTCACCCACGTTGTACGCTTTTTCCCTGACCTCCCTACTCTGGTAACGTCGGGCCTGCTATTGGTCAAAAGTAGAACGAACCCGAGCTATGTCACGCTCTCCTTCTAAGGCATCCAGGTCGTCCTGCTGATCTAACTCGGCTTCCTTTTCCTTGTACATGCGCACACTTGGTGCATCGTGAATAATATCACAGGGGAGGATTGCTTCTGCCCCATAGACCATGAATAACGGTGTGTATCACGTTGATCTAATCGAGGTGGTGCGCAAGCCCCATAGAACAGATTCGAGCTCCTTCACCCAATGACAATCAAACTCATGAAGAGATCGGACCAAACGTGGCTTAATGTTGCACATGATCATGTCGTTTTCTCATTCGACTTGTCCATTGGTCTATAGATGATACATCGATGCGTAATCAAGCTTGATGCCCATTTTTGCACACCAGTCCTTGACCTCTTGGGCCGTGAAGTTGGATCCATTGTCCGTAATTATACTGTGCGGGACACCGTAATGGTGTACCATGCCGGATATAAAGTCGATTACTGGTCCGGACTTGGCCGATTTGACGAGTTTTTTCTCTATTCATTTGGTGAACTTGTCAACCATGACCAGTAAGTATTTATTCTTCTTGGTCCCCCTTTAAGTGGTCTGACCATATCCAGCCCCCAGACCGCGAAAGGCCAGGTGATCGGAATAGTCCGAAGAGCTGTTGGGGGCATGTGGCTTTGATTTGCGAAAACTTGACACCCCACGTAGTGTTTTACAAGTGATTAGGCGTCCGCCCGAGCAGTGGGCCAAAAGAAACCATCTCTTAACAAGTGTTCCGGGGAAAGAGGCGCATTGTTCAGGACACGTTGTCTTGGACGTAGTGTTTGGCACGCCCGAAAACTACCGATCCAAAGAACTCCTCTTACATATCGTGCACTTCCCAGTGGCTACCTTGCCCTGTTGGGACATAACGCCTTCACCAAATTCTAGGCTATACCACATCACGGCTATATGAAACTAAAGATGCCAGGACCAAACGGAGTAATCACAATTGCCAGTGATCCGAATATAGCCCTTCGGGCCGAAAACAAAATAGTAGCGCTCACCCTCGAAGCACTACCTGAGACCTTCGTTGTAGAAGAACTGACCACACTTCAGTCAACAGTTGACAAGGACGACATGATCCTTAGAAAAAGGCCCAAGCCCACGTCCTTTAAACCTACAGAGGAAATCGTCAAATTTCAAGTGCACCCGACGGACCCCAACAAGACAACGTCCATTGAAGCTCAGCTCGATCCCATAGTGGACGAAGCACTACAGACATTCTTACGAGAAAACTAGGACATCTTCGGCTGGCATCCTTCCGACATGCCTGAAATCCCACGGCGGCTAGCAGAACATAGTCTGAACGTCATTGCAGGCTTCAAGCCCGTTAAGCAAACTCTGTGCTGCTTTTCCGAACCCAAACGGCAAGCTATGGGTGAAGAATTAGCTAAACTTCTCGAGGCCGGATTCATTCGGGAGATTAAGCACCCCGAATGGTTGGCAAACCTGGTGATGGTACCAAAGAAAGAGAAATCCTGGCAGCTGTGCGTCAATTTCAAAGACCTCAACAAGGCCTGCCCTAAGGACCCTTTCCCCTTACCACGCATAGACCAAATCATTGATGCCATAGACGGACACGACTCAATGTGTTTCCTCGACGATTATTCTGGATACCATCAGATTAAAATGAAGGAATCTGATCAAGCTGCAACCGCATTCATCACCCCCTACGGGCCATTCTGCTTCAACACGATGCCCTTTGGGCTAAAAAATGCTGGCGCTACGTACCAAGGCATGATCCAGACTTGTCTCACAAAACAAGTCTGTAAAACAATCGACGCATATGTGGATGATGTAGTAATCAAAACCAAACACGCCAGCCAGTTGATCAACGACCTACGGCAAACCTTTGCCAGCCTACGCGAGTATGACATATGACTCAATCCGAAGAAATCTGTATTCGGAGTTCCCGCTGGTAAATTGCTCGGATTCGTCGTCTCCAATAGAGGAATAGAAGCGAATCCGGCTAGGATCCGCGCCCTGTCAGAGCTTGCAATTCCCATAGAGCTAAAGCATGTCCAGAGGTTGGCTGGCTTCGTAGCGGCGTTAAGCCGCTTTATCTCCCACCTCGGGGAAAAGGCTTTACCGCTCTATAGACTGCTGAAACGGACCAACAATTTCGAGTGGACTGAGGAAGCAGCAGCTGCGTTAGAAGAAGTTAAAACACTGCTGGCAAGCAATCCCATACTCACAACAACATGCATTGGTGAGCCCATGTTATTATACATATCGTCTACCAACCAAGCCATTAGTGCAGTGCTCGTCGTCGAACGAGAGGAGGAGGGACACAAATTCCGGACACAGAAACCGGTCTATTATGTGTCAGAAGTACTGATGTAGTGCAAGTCCAGATACCCACACTACCACAAGATAGCCTATACAGTATTTATGGCATCACGGAAACTCATACACTATTTCCAAGAGTGTACGGTCACTGTGGCATCCGAAGTCCCCCTAAACAATATAATCAACAGCAGGGATGCCACCGGCTACATAGCCAAGTGGGCTATTGAGATCCTTCCCTTTGAAATTACCCACAAGCCACGACGAGCCATAAAATCTTAGGTATTGGCAGATTTCCTGGCCGAGTGGACAGAGGCCGAGCTCCCCACAGAATATAGTACATACTCCCACTAGACGATGTACTTCGATGGATCCAAAACTTTGGCCGGACTGGGGGCTGGAGTTATCCTCACACCCCCCACAGGTGGCAACGTTCAATACATTTGACAGATCATGTATGCTGATTCCGACAATGCAGCCAAATATGAAGCACTCCTGCACGGTCTTTGGATGGCAGTATCAATGGGCATACGATGGCTGGAGGTACGGGGAGACTCCAACTTGGCCATCTCCCAAATCAACGGTGAATTCGATGCCAAAAATCCGAAGATGGCAGCATATAGAAACGTTGTCCTAAAGATATCTGCATGGTTTGAGGGGCTGGAATTTCACCACATCGCTCGTGACAACAATCAAGCTGCCGACGTACTGGCTCGCATGGGGGCTAAACACGACCTTGTCCCAAAAACACTTTGTTGGAACGGCTCTTTAAGTCATGTGTGGTTCGGTAGGACGATCATAAGGGCGCCGGTCTAAATACCGTGGAAGAGGTTGTTCCCCCTATAAATGAACCTGACAACCAATCATCGGTGGCTCCGTCATGGATGAAATGCCTTCGACTCATGAGGTCATGGCAGTAATCGCGCCATGGACCGAACCCTTCCTCACCTACCTTCTTCGCAAGGAACTCCTCTATGATCATATGGAGGCGCGGCGCATAATTTGGCGATGCAAAGCCTACAAAGTACACGAGGGTGAATTATACAAGAAAAGCACCACCGGAATATTACAACAGTGCATTTCTAAGGAAGAAGGATGACAACTCTTAGCGGAAGTCCACGTAGAGATGGGCGGTCATCATGCCTCAGCAAGAGCCTTGGTTAGGGATGCCGAGCAGTGGGCCAAAAGAAACCAGCTCTTAACAATTGTTCCACAGCTCGAGCTGGTTTCTTTTGGCTGACTGCTCGGGAGGACGCCTAATCACTTGTAAAACACTACATGGGGTGTCAACTTTTCGCAAATCAAAGCCACATGCCCCCAACAACTCTTCAGACTATTCTGATCACCTGGCCTTTTGCAGTTTGGGGGCTGGATATGGTCGGACCACTTAAAGGGGGGACCAAGAAGAGTAAATACTTACTGGTCATGGTTGACAAGTTCACCAAATGGATAGAGACAAAACTCGTCAAATCTGCCAAGTCTGGACCAGTAATCGACTTTATATCCGGCATGGTACACCGTTATGGTGTCCCGCACAGTATAATTATGGACAATGGATCCAACTTCACGGCCCAAGAGGTCAAGGACTGGTGCGCAAAAATGGGCATCAAGCTCGATTACGCATTGGTGTATCATCCGCAAACCAATGGACAAGTTGAACGAGCAAACGACCTCATCATGAGCGGCATTAAGCCACGTTTGGTTCGATCTCTTCATGAGTCTGATTGTCATTGGGTGAAGGAGCTCGACTCTGTTCTATGGGGCTTGCGCACCACCTCGATTAGATCAATGTGATACACACCATTCTTCATGGTCTATGGGGCAGAAGAAATCCTCCCCTGTGATATTATTCACAACGCACCAAGGGTGCGCATGTACAAGGAAAAGGAAGCCGAGTTAGATCAGCAGGACGACCTGGACGCCTTAGAAGGAGAGCACGACATAGCTCGGGCTCATTCTAGTTTTTACCAACAGCAGGCCCGACGTTACCAGAGTAGGGAGGTCAAGGCAAAAGCGTACAACATGGGTGAACTCGTCTTACGGCTCCCGGAGAAGTACAAGCATAAACTCAACCCCAAATGGGAGGGGGCCTTCATAATCGACGAAGTACTCGCGGGAGGGGCTTACCATCTTCGAAACCCGTCGGACAACCGCCTTGAACCAAACCCATGGAACGCAGCTCGTCTTCGGCGCTTCTACGGATAAACCGGTGTCCTCACATTCTTTACCCTTTACCTTCTTTTTCTTTACTTTTTCTTTACTTTTTACTTCCCACCCCATCTTGTTGTTCGGTAGATTTGAATTTTTCCTTTTCTTCCCAAATCTATGTTCGGCTCAACCGATCTTGTACTAAGATTTTCGGCTTACACCCTTAACTGTTAAATTCGAATACAACACCTAGGGGCTTCTTCCCGAAGCCAATGCTTTTATATTATAAGCATTTATCCACACTCATTGTGTACACATGTTTCCCTTGTAATGTTTAAGCCATCATATGCATCAATTCGAACTAAGACTTTGCCAAGCTGGGTTGCCTCGCTCTTGTGCTTACCCTCTATGTTCCCAATTGTTAGGCTAGAGGGTAAAGGGAGCACCTTTGCGATGGTTACGACCGGGTCATCTGGAAACATACCTCAGACGGGTGAAGCCAAAATCTAGCTATCTTTAGTAGACAATTTGTCGGCTGCGATGAAAGCAACTAATAAGACTACGGTCGTTCTCACCATTACTCGGGCTTCTTTTCTTACAAAAGCCATTATCCGCATACTAGCAGTATACGGCCTTACTACCTATGATTTACGTAGCACCCTGAAGAAACGTATCGATAGAGGTGCTATTTTCTTAGGAAGATGTTTCTTATGCTAAGCAGTAATATAACATATTTCCCTCTGTGCTTCCTGTCTGTTCGCACCAAATGGCCGGATTGCCTGGTTCCCCGAACATAATTCACTCTTCTAGGGTGATAATTTATGAGGAACACTGTAACATCCCAAAATTCTAAATTTCTGAATGTTATATTAAATAAATAAGTAGGATTGTTTGCTTGAATGTTGTGTGATTGATTGTGTGAAATTGAGTGGATTTTTGAAACTTTTGAAATTTTAATGAGAGGGAATAAAATGACTTCCCAAAATTTTCTATTTCAGATCCCTATTCAATTTTGAGTTTGAATATTTTCAAAAAACCCTCTTATAAAATCAAATGAGAGGAGGTAAATGACACTCAAAAATCAGATACAATGTTTGACTCAAATTTTAAAATAAAAACTATTTGCCATTTATTTGAAATTCTAGTTTCTTTTCATTTTGGAGTTATTGCAAAAAAATACTATTTTTTAAAGTATTTTATTCGGCCTTACAAAAATGTTCATGTTTTAGGAAATATTTTTCTGAAAATGTTGATATATAATATGCCTATATTAAATGTTTTTTTATTTTTTCTATTTGTTTTCCTTTGCTGGTTTTAAAAAAAACAGGAACATTGTTCATTGCGGACACTGTTCATCCGGGACAAAAAATAAATTCTGCAGCCACCGAAGCCCATGTGGCCCTCTTCTTCTCTCTTTTCCTCTTTGTCTATGATTTTAGTCCCACCTCGCTTAGCTTTAGACCTTTGCACCTCTCTTCCACCTATAAATATAGACCCATAGGTGAACCCAAAAGTCATTCACTTCGGGTGGAATCGAATCGTTTCGGTTTGACTAGCTTTATAAAAGAAAAAATTCTTCTCTCCGGCGGGATTTCTGTAAGTCGTCTCCTCTTTGGATATATATCTTCTCTGCATTCTAAAGGTATTCTCTTCGTATTTTCTTTTATACTCCTGTAGTTTAATATCCCTAGACTAGTATTTCTATAGTAGTATACGATAGAGTAATTAGATTATTAATTAGTCTCCGTATTTACTCATTAGTCCTAGAATTCTTTTAGACATAGCATTTTTCCTTCGTAAAATAGCTTGGCCCAAAATTTTCAAATAGCCATAACTTTCTACTCGTTTATCAGAATTAGATGAAACCAACGTCTAGATTTTCGTCTTGACTTCACCTATCCAATCAACCTATCACGTCAACTTTTTCAAAATTTAAAATTTCGAAATTTATTCAGATTTATATTCAAACTTCTTTTGATCATATCTTTTTATCCGTACCTCCATTTCCGAGGAATCCAATTGCGTCGGATCCGTATCAAAGTAATCTTTCCGTTCACATCATTAGTGTTATCATATCAACATATAGTTTTGATCTTGATCATACTTCTCTATTAGTCCCCAAAATGTGTTCACACACCGTACTAAGCTAATTCAATGCCATATTGAATTGCTTATAACTTTTGATCCGTCATTTTGAACCTTTATGACCTTTATGAATTCAGATTCAATTCATACTTGAATTTACAATTTATTTCATACTTCAGTTCGCTATAACTTGTGTTGTAGTGCTCCATTTCAATTAAATTCTTTCTACAAATAAATTCTTATGTCTTATGCTATTTGTCAAACAACATTCATGTTGTTCTCTCATACCTTGGATCGTCTTCCGTAGTCTCTCCAACCTAAGCTTATATAGCAATAGTTCATCATCCATTAACTCTTTTGAGTTGATTCCTCCACTTTCACTTTACAACACAGTTAGAACCTATCCTTTCTTATTTAACCCTAGTATGTTGTTATTTTCGCACCAAGACATGTTTTGTTCTTGCGTTCTTTCGGTTCTTTGTTTTGGCATGAATGTTTATTGAATGTTATTTGCTTACGATAGATTTCTCGGAGTGTGACGAGTAGAATTACCCAGATTGTGAGAGAGACTATCTTCATCAAGTAATACCAGGCAAGTCACTTTGATCATGTATACCTATGTTTTATTGCATTAGTTCTTCCATCACCCCAATTGCATGCAAAGTAGGTAAATTGGAAACTTGGTTACTTGCTGTAGTATCATGTGGTAGGTACCCCCTCTCAACCCTTTGACACTTTTGGCCCCGGGAAACGTTGTATTACATTTTGCTATGCTATTAGTAGACGGGGTTGGTTGTGTGAATCATGAGAGTTGAGAGAGTTAATAATTTCAAGACCTACATAATGATCGAGTCTTCAAGACTTCAAGTTTTCAACTTACCTCTGGGTGGATGATGGTTGAACGGCGCCCTGGAGAAACCAGTGGTTAGCCTAGATGATGCTGGAGATGTGCCAGTATTCATGCGGAAAGGTCCACCCAAGCACAAAGAGATGGATGGATGCTTCAAGACCCAAGGCTTACCTGCACAGCCACAAGTCATTATGGGCTCTGGCTTGGTTGGATATCGTGGTGACCCTGGACAGGCGGTGCTACGAGATGTAGAAGAACGGTAGGAAAGGATGGGCACTGACAGAGTCTCAGGGAAACCCTTTAGAAGACCATGTTTTGGTCATCCGTTTCTCAAACACCCGGAAGTGCGAGAAATTCAACGGAGGCGACCAAATCTTGTGGGGAATGTGTGCAAAACTCTGCAGAGTACTCAAATCTAATCGATTAGCCGTGTCCACGGTCATGGACAACTTGAGCCAAAGGAACTGAAACTATCTAGAATTCTCAACACAAAGAATTATAATGATGTGGGTATTAATTGTTAACTTGGGTATGAGAATTGGTTGATGGAACCACCTCATTAATCAACCAACTTTGTAGTAATAATTTTTGCATTACCCCTCTCTTGTTGTAGGAAAAATTTGCTTTACGCAGAACTTAAACTTATAGCCCCACTTGCCATATATGCATATAGTATAGATAATTATTTTTCACCCCCTTTTTTGTGACTTGCCGGCATATTCAAAATGCTGTCCTACACGGCTGCAACGTCTTATGTGGCGGATATTCTTCTATGACGAGTAAGAGTACGATTCAGGGTTACGGTCCGCACTCAACCTGCCGTTGGTGTTATTGGGACTCCACTCCCGTTGACTGTTTCCGCTGAGATTTTAAGGTATATATCAGTTTTATGTTATGTACATGTGATTGCACTTTGATATATACATTGATGTACTGTGTGTGCCAGCATACTGATCCAGGGATGGCACAGAATACACAGAGGCTTGACTCGTTTTGAGTCAGGTCGCTACAAACACTCTTGATCTCTGAGCGCGGGAGGTAGAAGCCAAAGGCCAGTTAAGACAAAGTTTACAACACAGGTGGAGCAACTACTCGATTATTCGTACATAGTTACATATAATCATACATTCAGCTGCTAATTGAGATTGTCGATTATGGTATCCAGGGAGCAGTTGTAGCGACCCGACCTGAAAGGTCGAATCTCCGGTGTTTCCGTACCATCCCAAGATCATGCTGGTACACACACGGTACATCAATGTATATATCAAAGTGAAATCACACAATTTTGTTAATCGAAAATATCATATCGAGTTCTTTATTACAATAAAGATTACAATAAAGTGGCTGAAGGCCAACTCATGAGATAAACTAAACCAAATTCTTGCGGAAGCTTCAAAGGTAGTTGAGTCCATCTGACTCCAAGGGCATCTCACCTCACTCCTGGTCGGAAAAATACTCTGCAACATGATACGTTGCAGCCGTGTAGGTCAGCATATTGAATATGCCGACAATGTCACAAAAGGGGGTAAAATTATCATATCTTCTATATGCATATATGGAAGGGGGTAGTAAGTTTTGCATAAAGCCAATTTTTCCTACAACAAGAGAGGGCAAAGCAAAAGTAATTACTACATTGTTGGTTGATTAATGAGATGGTTGCACCAACCAATTCTCATACCCAAGTTGTCATTAATACCCACATCAATATAACACTTTGTGTTGAGAATTCCAGATAGATTCAGTTCCTTTGGCTGAAGTTGTCCATGACCATGGACACGGCTAATCGATTAGGTTTGGGTACTCTGCAGAGTTTTGCACACGTTCCCCACAAGATTTGATCGCGTCCTTTGAATTTCTTGCACTTCAGGGTGTTTGAGAAACGGATGACCAAAGCATGGTCTTCTAAAGGGTTCCCCTGAGACTCTGTCGGTGCCCATCCTTTCTTACCGTTCTTCTACATCTCGTAGCATCGCCTGTCCAAGGTCACCATGATATCCAACCAAGCCAGAGCCCATAGTGGCTTGTGGCTGTGCAGGTAAGCATTGGGTCTTGAAGCATCCATCCATCTCTTTGTGCCTGGGTGGACCTTTCCGCGTGAATACTGGCACTTCCCCAGCAACACCTAGGCTAACCACTGGCTTCTCCAGGGCGCCGTTCAACCATCATCCACCTAGAGGTATGTTGAAAACTCAGAGTCTTGAAGTCTTGTTCATCATGTAGGTCTTGTAATTATTATCTCAAAACTCTCATGAATCACACAACCAACCCCGTCTACTAACAACATAGCAAAATTAAACCAACGTTTCCCGGGGCCAAAGTGTCAAAAGGGTTGAGGGGTGCCTACCACATGATACTACATCAAGTAACCAAGTTTCGAATTACCTACTTTGCATGCAATTGGGGAGATGGTAGAACTAATGCAATAAAAACATGGGTAAATATGATCAAAGTGACTTGCCTTGCTAACGATCCTTGTACTCAAGTGACTCTATATAACAAGCTTCGCACTCCGAATGATCTAACGAATCAAACAAAGCACACAATAAGCATAACCACAATACAATTCACTCAACGTCAAGGTAACTAATAATACAACAACAATCAATAGCAAAATTAAAAGAAAGAAACCAAAACAAAGTAGAAGACTCTAAAAGTTTTGGTGGCAAACTTTCTACTAAGTCATAATAAGACAAAATTTGTTTTTCAGCAATTAACCAATAGATAACAGAAAAGAAAATACAAACATGTTATTAGAAAACATGAAGTATTTCATTATAAAAATTTTGTGCAAAAAGGATTACTACAAAACATTTTTTTAAACAATACTAATGGTGAAAAACAAGGTTACCTAATTAAACTAGAGCACAAAACAAATTAAAATATTTTTATTATCAGAAAATAATTCACCTAATTTTGAACAACAGAACTAAAGAACTACAATAAAGTTAAACTAAAACAAAATCAAAGTAAACTAAAATAAAACAATTCAAATAAACACTAAGAAAAAAACTAAACAGAATCTGTTTTTACTAAGAAAACTAATCTAAAATATCCTAAAAATTTCTCAAACAGTGTTGGATGATAGGTCTAACTATTACAAAGCAGTGGAAAAAAGAATCACTCAAAAATAAATTTCTAAACTCAAGTTATTCAAGTTTTAGTGATTTTCTCAATTTTAACAAAATTCAAATTTACAAGTTCAAATTTGAAAACTAAGACTACAGACAGAAACTACATGAAATTTGTGACATGCCACAAAAAGAATCAGTCAAAAACTCTAAATATTTTAAAAGATATAACAAAAATAAAACAGAAACCATTCTGTTTTCTAAAACAGAAACAAAAAAAGAAAAAAAATATCTAACGGTTAGGGGTGACGTGGTGGTTTCCTATTGGTCGCAAGCGTGTACGCGTGGGTGTTTGCGGGCGGGTGACCGAACGCTAGAAGAAAACGTTTCGGCGTTTAAAACTTCTAATCCGGATCGTTGATCCAGATCCAACGACTATGGAGGGGGCGGTGGCTTACAGAGGAGGGGGTCGGGGTCTCCGGTGATGTCAACGGCGGCCGAAAGTCAGAGGTGGTCGGGGACGTCGATGCGGTGGTCGAGGGCGGTGTCCGAAGGGTCTAGGCGATGGCAGCGCAGCTCCGACGATGATTGGTGGCGTCGGTTGGGGCTGAGGACGACAGGGGCGACGGCCACAAGCTCCGGTGGCTTCGGTTGAGAACCGAACTCCGACGATGTGGTGCGGTGGGGTTTTCGGGCGAGGGCTGGGGCTTCTTATAGGCACGGCGTGAGGTCGGGTGAGGGCTGGGGCGATAGGGGGTGGATTGGAGCGCGACGAGGCTGGGGCTTCTTATAGGCACGGCGCGAGGTCGGGAGATGGAAAGGGGAGCGAGATCTGGGGCGGGAGGGATCTCCGGCGAGGTCGGGAGCGTGGGGAGGGAGATGAGCGCTGTGATGGCGCAGTCGGGCGGTGGGGTCCGCTTGTCAGTGAGGGAGGGGGCGGCGTCAGCGGCATCGGTGACCGATCCGGAGCGATTTCGGGGAGTTAAGGTTGTGGGCCGGCCGGTTTCTTTACTAAAACGTTAATTTCGTTTCCTTTTATATTTTCTAGAGAATTAAAATCTCATTAAGGCGTTCAAAACATTTCCAACCATTGAAGATATATATATCAAATTGATTAGGGGAATAAATGCTATTTAATGAACATTTTTCCACGGCCAAAATGAATACTTTAAAAAAATTATTTTCAGAAAATTCCTAAATTGTGTTTTAAATTCTTTTGCAATAATTTTTTCAAATGAGCCCCAGGTTTTATTGTTCAAATATTTCACAAGGATGTCCCTGGTGTGGAGTGCCATGTTACTTCTCTCTTTTTATGAATATTTCTAGGGTTTTCAAAGTAGGAGAAAGAAGTAAATAGAAAAATGAAAGTGGCCTTTTAGAAATCCAAAAGAAGAACTTCAACAATTCATTTCATTCAAACAATGTTATGATGATGCATAGCTATATTAAAAATGGAATTTTTGGGATGTGACAAACCTACCCACCTTAAGATGAATCTCGGACTCGAGATTCGGGTTGGCTAGAAAATAGGTGAGGGTGGTCTCGACGAAGATCTTCTTCGCGTTCCCAGGTAGCTTCTTCCTCGGTGTGGTGACTCCACAAAACCTTACAAAACTTGATGGTCTTGCTACTGGTAACTCTGTTGGTAGTCTTGAGGATTCTGACAGGCTTCTCCTCGTAAGTCAGATCACTGTCCAGCTGTACGGCCTCTAGGGGCACTATGTCTCTCAAAGAAATATCAGCCATCTTAGCATGGCATTTCTTCAGCTGAGAAACATGGAAAACATCATGAACTCCGGACAATCCTTCCGGCAATTCCAATTTGTATGCAACTTCGACTCTACGTTCAAGAATTTTGTAGGGGCCTATGAATCTGGGTGCTAACTTTCCTTTAACACCAAACCTCTTGATTCCTTGAAGTGGGGACACACGAAGGTATGCTCGGTCTCCCACTTCATACATCACCTCCTTGCGTTTGCTATCAGCATAACTCTTCTGCCTAGATTGGGCTATCTTGAGTCGGTCTCGAATCAGTTTGACCTTTTCTTCAGAATCTCGGATAAGATCGGGACCAAAAAGCTTTCGGTCTCCAACACCATCCCACATCAATGGTGTCCTGCACCTCCTTCCATATAAAGCTTCAAAAGGGGCCATCTTCACACTCGTCTAATAACTGTTGTTGTACGAGAACTCTGCGTAAGGTAAGTTGTCATCCCAACTAGACCCATAGTCTAGCGCACAAGCTCTCAACATGTCCTCCAAAATCTGGTTGACTCTCTCAGTCTGTCCATCGGTCTGCGGATGAAAAGTTGTACTGAATTACAGCCTTGTAACCAAAGTTTCATGTAACTGATGCCAAAACTTTGAGGTAAATTGTGTTCCTCTATCTGACATGATACTCCTCAGAACTCCATGCAGACATTCGATCTTGGTCATATATATCTTGGCTAACTTAGCACTGGTATAGGTGGTCTTCATTGGAATGAAATGAGCCACCTTGGTCAAGCGATCGACCACTACCCGAATGGAATCATAACCTGAACGAGTCCTGGGTAATCCTGTGATGAAGTCCATACCATCCTTATCCCATTTCCACTCTGGTATCGGCAAAGGTTGGAGTAACCCTGCTGGTTTCTGATGTTCCGCCTTTACTCGCTGACAAACATCACATACTGCAACATGTTCGGCAATATCCTTCTTCATACCTGTCCACCAGTAACTTTCCTTCAAATCCAGGTACATCTTGGTGTTTCCTGGGTGTATCGAGTATGGTGAATCGTGGGCTTCTTGAAGTATCAACTTCCTGAGCTCTGGGTCATTAGGCACATAGATTCGGTTCTCAAACCATAGAGTACCTTGTTCATCTTCCCGAAAGTCTTTAGCTTTTCCATCCTTCATTCTCTGCTTTATCTCAGCTATCTCCTTGTCCGATTTCTAGGCTTCACGAATTCTTTCGGTCAAGGTGGACTGGATCTCTAGTGTGGCAACATATCCTTTTGGAACTATCTCTAGCCGGAGCTCTCTGAGATCATCGGCTAACTCCTGGGGTAATCCTACTCTATGAGTGTGTTCACATAACTCTTCCGACTCAAAGCATCTGCTACAACATTTGCCTTTCCTGGATGGTAATGCAGTCTCATGTCATAGTCCTTGATTAAATATAGCCATCTCCTCTGTCTGAGGTTCAACTCCTTCTGTGTGAAGATATACTTCAGGCTTTTATGATCAGTGTAAACATCACAACTACTTCCGATAAGGAAGTGTCTCCAGGTCTTGAGTGCGTGCACTACGACTACTAACTCCAAATCATGGGTGACATAATTCTACTCATGAGGTCGTAACTGTCTGGATGCGTAGGCTACAACTTTTCCCTCCTACATGAGTACTCCTCCAAGTCCTTGACGCGAAGCGTCACAATAAACCTGGAAGTCCTTCCGAATATTTGGCAAAATCAACACTGGGGTTGTGACCAAACGTTTCTTCAACTCCTGGAAACTGGTTTCACATTCCTCCGTCCAAATATACTTAGACTCTTTCTTCAACAATTCCGTCATGGGTTTGGCAATCTTTGAGAAATTCTCAATGAACCTCCGGTAATATCCGGCAAGTCCGAGAAAACTGAGGATCTCCTTAACTGAGGTGGGTGACTTCCACTTGGTGACTGCTTCAACCTTAGTGGGGTCCACTGCTATTCCATCTCCAGAAATAACATGTCCAAGGAATCCGACTTTCATCAGCCAGAATTCACATTTACTAAACTTGGCATATAACTGATGCTCTCTAAGCTTCTCTAGAACTAAACGCAAGTGTTCCTTGTGTTCTTCCTCACTCTTGGAGAATATCAATATGTCATCGATGAACACCACGACAAACTTGTCAAGATACTCCATAAACACTTTGTTCATCATATTCATGAAGTAGGCAGGAGCATTAGTCAAACCAAAAGACATGACTGTATGCTCATATAAGCCATACCTGGTGGTGACGGCTGTTTTGGGTATATCCTGTTCATGAATTTTCAATTGGTGATACCCTGATCGAAGATTGATCTTTGAGAATAGTTTGGCTCCCACTAGTTGATCAAACAAGTCATTAATCATCGGCAGAGGGTACTTGTTCTTGATAGTCACCTCGTTCAATGCACGATAATCGACTACCATCCTCAAGGTTTTATCCTTCCTCTCCACCAAAAGAACTGGGGCTCCCCAAGGTGAAGAACTTGGGCGAATATACCCTTTGTCCAATAACTCCTTAATCTGCTTCTTGATTTCTTCCAAATCATTTGCGGGCATCCGATATGGTCTCTTGGAAATTGGGGCTGTTCCTGGTAGTAACTCTATCAGAAACTCAATCTCTCTATCTGGTGGCATGCCTGGTAATTCCTCCGGGAATACACTTGGAAAGTCTTGTACAACCGACACTTCCTCCTGAACAACTCCTGTGAGGGAATTTAACCGAGTACTCTTCTGGATCCGTCGGGATACATACTTAATCCTCTTGTTCTCTGGGGTGGTGAGCAAAATAGACTTGCTGGGGCAATCAAGGTTTTCTTCATACTTGGTCATCCAATCCATGCCTAGGATTACATCTAATCCCTGGGATTCTAAGACGATGAGGTCGGTGGGGAAAACATGGTTTCCTATATTGAGTTTCAATGCGTGACATCCTATCCCTGCCATCATCATACCTCCTGTGGAATTGACCTTAATGGGCCGATTACGGGTTCTGGTGGGTAAACCATACTTTTCCACAACTACCAACTACCCTTGATATGAATGAATGAGTTGCACCGGAATCAAAAAGTACCATAACTAGACGTGAATGCAATAAAAACTTACCAACCATAGTCTCGGGCTGATCATAGACTTCTTCCACATAAATGTGGTTCACCTGAGCACGGGGAGAAGGATTTGGCTTCTTAGCTGATGAGTTGCCGTTGTTGTTGCCGTTTCCATTTCCCTGCTTGTTCTGGGGACATTCCGTGGCATAGTGCCCTGTCTTCTGGCACTTGAAGAAGGTGATATGGTTCAGATCCTTCTGAGTTGGAGTGGGACGGTGCTGGTTGCCATTTCCACTTCCATTGCCATTCTTGAAGTTGCCATTGTTGGGACGATTATTCCCATTTCCTCCATGGTTGTGGCCTCCATGGTTGTGCACGTGATGAGTGTGTCCTCCATACTTACCGGTTCCTGATCCGGTATTCCCTGAGTATGGGGAGTAGCAGGGTTTCTGTTGAGCTCCAGAGTTAGACTTCCCGTGTCCATACTTCCTCTTGCGGTTTTCAATTTGCTGCTGCTTCCCCTCCAAGATGAGGGCCTTGTCTACGAGCTCCTGGTAGATGTTGAAAGTAGCCACCATCAGCTGCATGCTTAACTCATCGTTGAGTCCTTCCAAGAACTTCTCCTGTTTGGCCACCTCATCGGCCACATCTCCTGGTGCATAACGAGCCAACATGTTGAATTCATCCACATACTGGGCCACGGAGCGGTTCCCCTGGCGTAAATTGCAAAACTCACGCTTCTTCAGACTCATGGCTCCAGCTGAGACATGAGCGGTGCAGAAATCTAACTTGAACTGCTCCCAAGTCACACGAGCAATGGGGTACGTGGTGGTGTAGTTCTCCCACCATGAAGCTGCTGGTCCCTCCAATTGATGGGCGGCAAAGCACACCTTTTCAGCCTCAGTGCATCCAGTAGTGATGAGTTCCCTCTCCATCTTGCGGAGCCAACCATCTACCACAATGGGCTCAGTGCCGCTAGAGAAAGTTGGTGGATTCAGCCTCAGAAAACGGGTGAGGTTGTCGTCCTGAGGTGGAGGGTGGTTGTTGGTCTGGTTCTGGATCAACAGCTGCATCAAGGCATTCTGCTACTGGAGGAGTTGTGTGAGTTCCGGTAGGAAGGTGAAGTCGAGCTCACATCGTGGAGGCATCTTGCTGTTTTCAGATAGGTGAGAATTAGAATAGAACAAGGGCCTAAAGGAAAATTTCACTACCCATATGCAATGCAACAAACATATCATACTAAACACTCATTCATTTATTCAACTCAAGGTTCAAACATCGAGATACAAGTCTCCAAATAAAACTAAACATCGTCCTACGTTTTAATGATGAAATAAAAGATACATGGAGGGCATTGCTAAAGTTCTCCTCAAAATTCCATGGTAATGTGGCCTCCTCCGGTGGCGCTCTCCTCATAGTCATCATCATTGCTGATCAAAGGAGCCATGTCTCCTTCTGGGTGAAGATTTTCTCCCATGTCCAACTGTTCCTCCAGACTTGCAATGTGAGTGTTCAGCTTCTCGATCCTCTCCAAGAAGTCCTTCACTTCATGCTCATGCTCGTACTTGGCTTCCCGTAGGTCAGCCTCGAGGTCAAGCTCGCGGTTCATCAGCCTCTTGATCGCCTTTGTGTCTGCGCGTACCCAAAGCTCCAGAGTCCTGATGTGAGTCTCCAAAGTCTGGATATAGGAAATGGTGGAGTCTTTAGTGGGGGTGTTTATGATATTTCCATTGGCATCCCTGCGACAAACCATGCTGAGTCCTGGCGAAATGGGACCACCCCTGTATTCCTCCTGAATACGTCTGAGGGCATGGTGAATCGCCATGTCCCTCCCAAGAATCCAGCTGGGTGCCACAAACTTGAAGTCGATGGGTTCTTTACGATTTCCAAAGGTCTTTTCGGGGATGTGCACCTTGATCCTGCAGCGACCGTCTTGTGGAAAAGACACGATAGGAGTCCTGGTGATGCTTGGCAAAGCGATCCTTACGTCCCTGACGATCTTCACCATCTCTTTGCCAAAGGGCATCGTCGCGTCAGGCTGGCAAAACTCCGTGAACAAAACTAGGGTCAAGGTGGCCATCTAGAAAGGTTGAAATATACAGGAGGGAAGCCAGAAATGAACAGATGAGAATATAAGAATTTTAAAGACAAGAGAAAGGAAAAAAATCCTAAGGCTTTTCCAATCCTAGAGGTTACGTCCTACGGTCAGCGTGTGCTCTGATACCATTTCTGTAGCGACCCGACCTGAAAGGTCGAATCTCCGGTGTTTCCGTACCATCCCAAGATCATGCTGGTACACACACGGTACATCAATGTATATATCAAAGTGAAATCACACAACTTTATTAATCTAAAATCTCATATCGAGTTCTTTATTACAATAAAGATTACAATAAAGTGGCTGAAGGCCAACTCATGAGATAAACTAAACCAAAGTCTTGCGGAAGCTTCAAAGGTAGTTGAGTCCATCTGACTCCAAAGGCATCTCACCGAGCGTAGAGCATATCCTCACTCCTGGTCTGAAAAATACTCTGCAACATGATACGTTGCAGCCATGTAGGTCAGCATATTGAATATGCCGGCAATGTCACAAAATGGGGTAAAATAATCATATCTTCTATATGCATATATGGCAGGGGGGTAGTAAGTTTTGCATAAAGCCAATTTTTCCTACAACAAGAGAGGGCAAAGCAAAAGTTATTACTACATTGTTGGTTGATTAATGAGATGGTTCCACCAACCAATTCTCATACCCAAGTTGTCATTAATACCCACATCAATATAATACTTTGTGTTGAGAATTCCAGATAGATTCAGTTCCTTTGGCTCAAGTTGTCCATGACCGTGGACACGGCTAATCGATTAGTTTGGGTACTCTACAGAGTTTTGCACACATTCCCCACAAGCTTTGATCGCCTCCATTTTATATATATCAAATTGATCAGGGGAATAAATGCTATTTAATGAACATTTCTCCACGGCCAAAATGAATACTATAAAAAAATTATTTTTAGAAAATGCCTAAATTGAGTTTTAAATTCTTTTGCAATAATTTTTTCAAATGACCCCCTGGTTTTATTGTTCAAATATTTCACAAGGATGCCCCTGTTGTGCCTTGTCATGTTACTCCTCTCCTTTTATGAATATTTCCAGGGTTTTCAAAGTAGGAGAAACAAGTAAATAGAAAAATGAACGTGGCCTTTTAGAAATCCAAAAGAAGAACTTCAACAATTCATTTCATTCAAACAATGTTATGATGATGCATAGCTATATTTCATAACATTCCAAAAATGGAATTTTTGGGATGTTACAGCAGTCTTCTTGTGAGAGACGGGCGGCAGGCATCACTTGGTCATACACCAGGTGGAGCAGCACTTCTTGTCCATCTGACCCTACTGGCCCAACCCTAGCCATACGCTCGAGGTGAAGTCCGGTATAGCGGGTCTTGACCATCACCCATGCCTCCCGTGCTCCCTCCCGACAAGCCGATGTCGAGCACAGCTCGAACCTACTTCGGGCTCCCTTGAATCGATCGGCTAGTTCGGTCATCCCCTCCGGAGGTTGCTTGGCGGGCCGTAGTGCCTTTACCATGCTTTTCATGGCCTTTCGAGCCCGCTCATGAAGGGCGGAAAGCTCCTTCAGAAGGCTCCCTTGGTAGGATCCGATCTCTTCTTCGGGTCGCCTAGACAGGAGACTTACACATGAGTCAAAGGCATGCCTATTATGCTTGATTTATAAGAAGTACTTCCCGATATTAGAATAACACTTACCAAACATGCCCCTCTGGTTCTCTTCTTGGGACTAGACCAATTGAGTTTTTAAGCTCTCAATTTTTTCGGCCTGTTGTTTGTTCTCCGCCTGAAGACGGTTCTTATGTTCAAGGTGTCGTTGCAAAACATGAAAACCGGCCTCGTGTTGGGACTCGGCATATCGCAGAGATTTTTGGGATGCATCCAAATCTCTTTACATTTGCCCTATTGATTCAGCTGCTGAAAAGCACCCTTGCGTGAGCATGGGAATATGTACTAAAGACCAGCAGAACAGATATACTCACAATGTGCTTCACGGGTAAAACTCTTCACGTTCTCCAATTTGGCCTTCACAGATTCCACCTGTGTTCGGCTGGTCTCCAGCTCCTTGGCCAGTTGCTCACTCTGCTACCTTGAAACCTGCGTTAGCAGTAAAGCAATACGATGACCCTTAATTCGGTCGTTCCGACCAATTCAAGGTTCGGGGGCTACTAGAACCTGTGAAGGCCGGGGGGAAAATGCAGTTCGACCGATCTCGCATCGATCATAGAAACACGACTTTTCGAGGAATCATTCCAGGGAAAGAGGCGTGTTGTTCAGGACACATCGTCGTGGACGTAGTGTTCGACACGCTCGAAAATTACCGATCCGAAGAACTCCTCTTCCATATCGTGCCCTTCCCTAGTGGCTACCATGCCCTGTTGGGACATGACGCCTTCACCAAATTCCAGGCTATACCACATTACGGGTATATGAAACTAAAGATGCCAGGACCAAACGGAGTAATCACAATCGCCAGTTATCCGAATATAGCCCTTCGGGCCGAAAACAAAATAGTAGCGCTCACCCTCGAGGCACTAGCTGAGACCTTCGTTGTAGAAGAACTAACCACACTTCAGTCAACAGTTGACAAGGATGACGTGATCCTTAGCAAAAGGCCCAAGCCCACGTCCTTTAAACCTGCAGAGGAAATCATCAAATTTCAAGTGCACCTGACGGACCCCAACAAGACAGCGTCCATCAGAGCTCAGCTTGATCCCATAGTGGACGAAGCACTGCAAACATTCTTATGGGAAAACTAGGACATCTTTGGTTGGCATCCTTCCAACATGCCCGAAATCCCACGGCGGCTAGCAGAACATAGTCTGAACGTCATTGCAGGCTTCAAGCCTGTTAAGCAGACTCTATGCTCCTTTTTCGAACCCAAACGGCAAGTTATGGGTGAAGAATTAGCTAAACTTCTTGAGGCCGGATTCATTCGGGAGAATAAGCACCCCGAATGGTTGGCAAACCTGGTGATGGTACCAAAGAAAGACAAATCCTGGCAGCTGTGCGTCAATTTCAAAGACCTTAACAAGGCCTGCCCTAAGGGACCTTTCCCCTTACCGCGCATAGACCAGATAATTGATGCCACGGCCGGACACAACTCGTTGTGTTTCCTCGACGATTATTCGAGATACCATCAGATTAAAATGAAGGAATCTGATCAAGCTGCAACCGCATTCATCACCCCTACAGGCCATTCTGCTTCAACACGATGCCTTTTGGGCTAAAAAACGCTGGCCCTACGTACGAGCGCATGATCCAGACTTGTCTCACAAAACAAGTCTGTAAAACAATCGAGGCATATGTGGACGATGTAGTAATCAAAACCAAACATGTCAGCAAGTTGATCGACGACCTACGGCAAACCTTTGCCAGCCTACGTGAGTATGACATACGACTCAATCTGGAGAAATGTGTATTCGGAGTTCCCGCTAGTAAATTGCCCGGATTCATCGTCTCCAATAGAGGAATAGAAGCGAATCTGGCTAAGATCTGCGCCCTGTCAGAGCTTGCAATTCCCATAGAGCTAAAGCATTGCCAGAGGTTGGCTGGCTTCATAGCGGCGCTAAGCCGCTTTATCTCTCGCCTTGGGGAAAAGGCTTTACCGCTCTGTAGACTTCTAAAACGGACCAACAATTTTGAGTGGACCGATGAAGCAGCAGTTGTGTTAGAAGAAGTTAAAACACTACTGGCAAGCAATCCCATACTCACAGCAGCAGGCATTGGTGAGCCCATGTTACTATACATATCGTCTACCAAGCAAGCCATTAGCACAGTGCTCGTCGTCGAATGAGAGGAGGAGGGACACAAATTCCGGACACAGAAGCCGGTCTATTACGTGTCAGGAGTACTGACGCAATGCAGGTCCAGATACCCGCACTACCACAAGATATCCTATACAGTATTTATGGCATCACGGAAACTCATACACTAATTCCAAGAGTGTACGATTACGGTGGCATCCGAAGTACCCCTAAATGATAGAATCAACAATAGGGACGCCATCGGCTACATAGCCAAGTGGGTTATTGAGCTCCTTCCCTTTGAAGTTACCTACAAGCCCCGACGAGCCATAAAATCTAAGGTACTGGCAGATTTCCTGGCCGAGTGGACAGAGGCCGAGCTCCCTAGGGAATATAGTACATACTCCCATTGGTCGATGTACTTCGATGGATCCAAAAATTTGGCCGGACTGGGGGCTGGAGTTATCCTCACATCCCCTACAGGCGATAACGTTCGATACATGTTGCAAATCATGTATGCTTATTCCAACAATGCAGCCGAATACGAAGCAGTCCTGCACGGTCTTTAGATGGCAGTATCAATAGGCATATGACGGCTGGAGGTACGGGGAGACTCCAACTTGGCTATCTCCCAAATCAACGACGAATTCGATGCCAAAAGCCCGAAGATGGTGGCATGCAGAAACGTTGTCCTAAAGATATCCGCACGGTTTGAGGGGCTGGAATTTCACCACATCGCTCGCGACAACAACCAAGTTGTGTACGTACTGGCCCGCATGGGGGCTAAACGCGACCTTGTCCCAAAAAACACTTTCCTGGAACGGCTCTTTAAGCCATGTGTGGTTCGGCAGGACGATCATAAGGGCGTCGGTCTAAATACCGCGGAAGAGGTTGTTCCCCCTATAAATGAACCAGACAACCAATCATCGCGGCTCCGTAATGGATGAAATGCCTTCGGCTCATGAGGTCATGGTAGTAATAGCGCCATGGACTGAGCCCTTCCTCGCCTACCTTCTTCACAAGGAACTCCCCGATGATCAGACGGAGGCGCGGCGCATAATTCGGCAATGCAAAGCCTACAAAGTACATGAGGGTGAATTATATAAGAAAATCACCGCCGAAATATTACAGCGGTGCATATCTAAGGAAGAAGGATGGCAACTCTTAGCGGAAGTCCACGTAGGGATGGGCGGTCATCATGCCGCAGCAAGAGCCTTGGTTAGAGTCCACGTAGCATGTAGGGATGGGTGATTCCAAAAAGTCATGTTGCTATGCTCGATGCGAGATCGATCGAACTGCATTTTGGTAGACGATATGTATAATAACGTAGCTGCTGCTTCGTTGGTCCACTCAAAATTGTTGGTCCATTTCAGCAGTCTATGGAGCGGTAAAGCCTTTTCCCCGAGGCGGGAGATAAAGCGTCTTAGCGCCGCTATGAAGCCAGCCAACCTCTAGACATGCTTTAGCTCTATGGGTATTGCAAGCTCTAACAGGGCGCGGATCTTAGCCGGATTCGCTTCTATTCCTCTATTGGAGACGATGAATCTCAGCAATTTACCAGTGGGAACTCCGAATACACATTTCTCTGGATTGAGTCATATGTCATACTCGCGTAGGCTCGCAAAGGTTTGTCGTAGGTCATCGATCAACTGGCTGACGTGTTTGGTTTTGATTACTACATCGTCCACATATGCCTCGATTTTTTTACAGACTTGTTTTGTGAGACAAGTCTGGATCATGCGCTGGTACGTAGAGCTAGCATTTTTTTAGCCCAAAGGGCATTGTGTTGAAGCAGAATGGCCCGTAGGGGGTGATGAATGCGGTTGTAGCTTGATCAGATTCCTTCATTTTAATCTGATGGTATCCGGAATAATCGTCGAGGAAACACAATGAGTCATGTCCGGCTGTGGCATCAATGATCTGGTTTATGCGCGGTGGGAAAGGGTCCTTAGGGCAGGCCTTGTTGAGTTCTTTGAAATTTACGCACAACTGCCAGGATTTGTCTTTCTTTGGTACCATCACCAGGTTTGCCAACCATTCGGGGTGCTTAATCTCCCGAATGAATCCGATCTCGAGTAGTTCAGCTAATTCTTCACCCATAGCTTGTCGTTTGGGTTCGGAAAAGCAGCGCAGAGTCTGTTTAACGGGCTTGAAGCCTGCAATGACGGTCAGACTCTGTTCTGCTAGTCGCCATGGGATTTCGGGCATGTCAGAAGGATGCCAGCCAAAGATGTCCTAGTTTTCTCGTAAGAATGTCTACAGTGCTTCGTCCACTATGGGATCGAGCTGAGCTCCGATGGACGCTGTCTTGTTGGGGTCCGTCGGGTGCACTTGAAATTTGACATTTCCTTTGTGGGTTTAAAGGACATGGACTTGGGCCTTTTGCTAAGGATCACGTCGTCCTTGTCAACTGTTGACTGAAGTGTGGTCAGTTCTTCTACAACTAAGGTCTTAGCTAGTGCCTCGAGGGCGAGCGCTACTATTTTGTTTTCGGCCCGAAGGGCTATATTCGGATCACTGGCGATTGTGATTACTCCCTTTGGTCCTGGCATCTTTAGTTTCATATACTCGTAATGTGGTATAGCCTGGAATTTGGTGAAGGTGTCATGTCCCAACAGGGCATGGTAGCCACTGGGGAAAGGCACGATATGGAAGAGGAGTTCTTCGGATCGGTAATTTTCGAGCATGTCGAACACTACGTCCAGGACAATGTGTCTTGAACAATGCGCCTCTTTCCCCGGAATGATTCCTTGGAAAGTCGTGTTGCTATGCTCGATGTGAGATCGGTCGAACTGCATTTTTTCCAGGGTGTCTTCGTAGATCAGGTTTAAACCACTACCGCCGTCCATTAGCACCTTGTGCAACCTATAGCCATCGATGATGGGGTTCAGGACTAGTGCGGCCGGTGAATGACCGGGAAGAATGGATGGTCGGTCGGTATCTCCGAAGGTAATGGGTATATCTGCCCATGCACTTGTTGTTGCCACATGGTAGACCTGTTTGAGTTCTTTAAGAGCTCTTTTCCTCCTGTTCCTTGAGGGGAACATTTCGTAGATCGTCAGGACTTTGGCGTTGTATTCAGGTGGCTATGTGGAGCGCCTATTCGGCGGTAGCATCTCAAGAATGGCTTCACCGCTTTTCGCGACCTGCCTGACGACCCAGCAAGCTCTAAGGCTGTGAGTCAGGGTTGTGTTCAGCAATACGGAATGTATTGGGCATGGTTTGTCCAATAGACCGTCAAGGACAGTACTGACACTTGTGAGGGGCCAATTCCTCTTTTCGGCGGGTTCTAATCTAGAAGGTCGCTTTGGAGGTATCCTCTTTTTCCCGATCTCCTCTAGGGTATTCGGTAAAGATTGGTTCCGAAAATAGCCGTTTGGCTTGCCAGGCGATTTCCATGGCACAAAATTTTTGTACCAAGTCCGACAGTTCGGTGAAGTCGCGAATGTGTTGGTGAGCCAGGGCGTTGAGAATCCCTTCATCATGGCAATTGCGATTGAAGGTTGACATTATCTCTTGGTCACTAAGACCTTTTTCTCTGCTCCTAGCGAGTAGGAGTCTAGCCCAAAAATGATGAACTGACTCTCTTGGTAATTGTTTAACATTCCGTAAGTCTGAAGATTTGGGCTTTGTTGCCATACTTGGGTGATCGGCTTGGGTGGTGGGTGGGAAATTTTTTGTCTCCAGACCACGTTGTGAGTTCGGAATCATAGACTTCGAATTATGTACCAGATCAGGGACCAATACCGGTCAGTCTTCAGAGTGAACTCCTGTGTCCGGGTAGCAGGCGAGGTCTCGGTGATCGGTGTTGGAAATATGCCCTAGAGGCAATATTAAAATGGTTATTATTATATTTCCTTGTTCATGATAATTTTCTATTGTTCATGCTATAATTGTATTAACCGGAAACCGTAATACATGTGTGAATACATAGACCACACCATGTCCCTAGTAAGCGTCTAGTTGACTAGCTCGTTAATCAATAGATGGTCATGGTTTCCTAGCCATGGACATTGGGTATCGTTGATAACGGGATCACATCATTACCAGAATGATGTGATGGACAAGACCCAATCCTAAGCATAGCACAAGATCGTGTAGTTTGTCTACTAGAGCTTTTCTAATGTCAAGTATCATTTCCTTAGACCATGAGATTGTGCAACTCCCGGATACCGTAGGAATGCTTTGGGTGTATCAAATGTCACAACGTAACTGGGTGACTATAAAGGTGCACTACAGGTGTCTCCGAAAGTGTCTGTTGGGTTGGCACGAATCGAGATTGGGATTTGTCACTCCGTGTGACGGAGAGGTATCTCTAGGCCCACTCGGTAATACATCATCATAATGATCTCAGTGTGACTAAGGAGTTAGCCACGGGATCATGTGTTATGGAACGAGTAAAGAGACTTGCCGGTAACGAGATTGAACAAGGTATAAGGATACCGATGATCGAATCTCCGGCAAGTAACATACCGATGGACAAAGGGAATTGTATACGGGATTAATTGAATCCCCGACATCGTGGCTCATTCGATGAGATCATCGTGGAACATGTGGGAGCCAATATGGTTATCTAGATCCCGCTATTAGATATTGGCCGGAGAGGTCTCTCGGTCATGACTGCATGGTTCCCGAACCCGTAGGGTCTACACACTTAAGGTTTGGTGACGGTAGAGTTGTAATGGGAATTGTATGTGGTTATCGAAAGTTGTTCGGAGTCCTGGATGAGATCCCGGACATCACGAGGAGTTACGAAATGGTCCGGAGGTGAAGATTTATATATGGGAAGTCCAGTTTCAGTCACCGGAAAGGTTTTGGGGTTTAACGATATTGTACCAGGACCACCGAAGGGGTTTCGAGGGTCCACCGTGAGGGTCCTGCTACTTCTCGAGCATGCGTTGGTTTCCTGTGAAGAGGAACGGTTTGATCCAGCAAAGTATATAAGTATTTCCCTCTGTTTTTGAGAACCAAGGTATCAATCCAGTAGGAGATACAAGCGAGCCACCAATAGATGTACCTGCACAAAGAATCAAACTCTTGCACCCAACGCTATAAAGGGGTTGTCAATCCCTTCACAGTTATTTGCAAGGATGAGAGCTAGTAGATATATATATATATATAATAGGATGCTTGAACGGAAAGTAAAAGTAAAAGTAAAAATAGGGCAACAAGTATTTTTGGTATTTTTGGTTTTAGATCTGAAAATATAATAAGGAAAATAGACCCGGGGGCCATAGGTTTCTCTAGATGGCTTCTCTCATGATGGCAAGTATTACGGTGGGTTAACAAATTACTGTCGGGCAATTGATAGAAAAGCGAATAATTATGAAGATATCCAAGGCAATGATTATACATATAGGCATCACGTCCATGACAAGTAGACCGAAACGATTCTACATCTACTACTATTACTCCACACATCGAACGACTCCTGCTTGCATCTAGAGTATTAAGTTCATGAAGAACAGAGTTACGCATTAAGCAATATGACATGATGTAGAGGGATAAACTCCAGCAATATGATTAAAAAACGTCTTTTTTCCCTCGATGGAACAATACAATACGTACCTCGCTACCCCTACTTTGTCACTGGGTGAGGACACCGCAAGATTGAACCCAAAACTAAGCACTTCTCCTATTGCAAGAAATACCAATCTAGTTGGCCAAACCAAACCAATAACTCGAAGAGACTTGCAAAGATATGAAATCATGCATATAAGAATTCAGGAAAGACTCAACTAATATTCATGGATAATCTGAACATAAACCCACAATTCATCATATCTCGACAAACACACCGCAAAAGAGTATTACATCGGATAGATCTCCATGAAGATCATGAAGAACATGGTATTGAGAAGCAAAGACAGAGAAGAAGCCATCTAGCTACTAGCTATGGACCTGTAGGTCTGTGGTGAACTACTCACGCATCATCGGAGGGGCAATGGAGTTGATGTATATGCCCTCCGTGATCGAATCCCCCTTCAGCAGATTATTGGAAAAGGCTCCAAGATTGGATCTCTCGGGAACAGAGGCTTCTGGCAGCGGAAAAGTGTTTTCATGGCTCTCTTCGATAATGATGGAATATATGGGAATTTATAGGCCAAAGATTAGGGTTAGGGGAGTTGCCAGGGGCCCATAAGCCTGCCTGGCGCGGGTGCCCCCCTTGGCCGCGGCAAGCAGGCTTGTGGCCCCATGGTAGCTCCTCTGCCTTGGTTCTCAAATCTCGTGGCTTCCTTTTATTCCAGAAAAAATCATTCCGGAGGTTTTATTCCGTTTGGACTCCATTTAATATTCCTTATCTACGAAACTCAAAAACAAGGAAGAAACATGAACTGGCACTAGGCTCTAGATTGATAGGTTAGTCCAAAAAATAATATAAAAAATCATATTAATGCATATAAAACATGCAAATCAGATAATATAATTGCATGGAACAATCAAAAATTATAGATACGTTGGATACGTATCAGCATCCCCAAGCTTAATTCCTGCTCGTCCTCGAGTAGGTAAATGATAAAAACAGAATTTTTGATATGGAATGCTACCCAACATATTTATCCATGTAATATTCTTTATTGTGGCATGAATATTCAGATTTGTTAGATTCAAAACAATAGTCTAATATTAACATAAAAACAGTAATATTTCGAGCACACCAACAAGGTAGTTGTGTCCTTTCGAAATAACATGGCCTTAGAAAGTTATCCCTACAAAATCATATGTCTGTCTATGCTCCATCTTCCCCACACAACGTATCTAAATCATGCAAAACCCCGATGAACAAGTCAAGAAATTGTTTCACACTTTTGGTGTTCTCAAACCTTTTCAACTCTCACACAATACATGAGCGTGAGCCATGGATATAGCATTATAGGTGGAATATAATATGGAGGAGGTGCAAGGGGAAAAAGGACAAGATAGTATCACATCAACTAGGCGTATCAACGGGCTATGGAGATTCCCATCAATAGATATCAATGTGAGTGAGTAGGGATTTCCATGCAACAAATGCACTTAGAGCTATAGGTGTATGAAAGTTCAAAAAGAAAACTAAGTGATCGTGCGTAATGAATATCCACTAGTTATATGAAAGTGACAAAATAGGAGACTTTCTATCATGAAGATCATGGTGCTACTTTGAAGCACAAGTGTGGAAAAAGATAGTAGCAATTGTCCCTTCTCTCTTTATCTCATTTATTTATTTATTTATTTATATTTTTTATGGAGGGCTTCTTTGGCCTCTTTTATTTTTTGTATGGGATTCGCTCGCCTCTTTTATTTTTTGTAAAGTCCGGATACTCATCCCAACTTGTGAGGGAGTCATAGCCTACATCGTCCTTTTCTCTCATGGGACAATGCTCTATTAATGAAAAATCATCACACTTTTATTTATTTATAACTCAAAGAAAAATAAATTACAACTCGATTCTATGACAAGATATAACTCGATATGCAATATGAAGTGATGATGCAAGTCATAGAAAAACTACAATATGGAAGTTGCATGGCAATATATCTCGGAGTGGCTATGTAAATGCCATAATAGGTAGGTATGGTGGCTGTTTTGAGGAATATATGGTGGCTGTTTTGAGGAAGGAGGGTTTGATGTACCGGCGAAAGTTGAACGGTACCAGAGAGGCTAGCAAAGATGGAAGGGTGAGAGTGCGTATAATCCATGGACTCACATTAGTCATGAAGAACTCACATACTTATTGCAAAATTATATTAGTTATCAAACAAATCAGAGGTTGGTAGGAGTTAACCATCGAGCGCTCCCGACCCTCACACAAAGGTCGACAATCATTAAACAAATCATGCTCCGACTTCGTTACATAACGGTTCACCATACGTGCATGCTACGGGAATCACAAGCTTTAACACAAGTATCTCTTCAATTCACAACTACTCACTAGCATGACTCTCATATTACCATCCCTATTATCTCAAAAATATATGCAAGGAATCCAACTTCTCATGGTTGTTAATGCACTTAATATGAAAGTTTTTATTATATCCCTCTTGGATGCCCATTGTATTAGGACTAAATTCATAACCTAAACAAATTACAATGCTGTTTTAAGAAAATCCCAAAATAATATAAGTGAGGAACGAGAGTTCAATAATTTCTATAAAATATAATACCACCATGCTCTATAAAGATATAAGTGAAGCACTAGAGCAACATTGCCTAGCTCAAAAGATATAAGTGAGGAACATAGATTATTCTAACAAATTCACGATTCAGCGTGTCTCTCTCAAAAGATGTGTGCAGAAAGAATGATTGTGGCAAACTAACAAGCAAAGACTCATACCATGCAAGACGCTCCAAGCAAAACACATATCATGTGGTGAATAAAAATATAGCCCCAAGTAATTTTACCGATGGATTGAAGACGAAAGAGGGGATGCCTTCCGGAGCATCCCCAAGGTTAGGCTTTTTGGTATGCTTGAATATGACTTGGGGTGCCTTGGGAATCCCCAATCTTAGGCTCTTGCCACTCTTTATTACATAGTCCATCAAATCTTCACCCAAAACTTGAAAACTTCACAACACAAAACTCAACAGAAAACTCATGAGATCCGTTAGTATAAGAAAAATAAATCACCACTTTAGGTACTGTTGTGAACTCATTCTTTATTTATATTTGTGTGATACCTACTGTATTATAAATTATCCATGACTCATACCCGCCCCCGCCCCCCCGATATGACCCATACATACATCAAAATAAGCAAACAACACAAGGAAAACAGAATCTGTCAAAAACAGAACAGTCTGTAGCAATCTGTAAACTTCGAATACTTATCGAACTCCAAAAATTCTGAAACATTAGTAAAACCAGGGAACTTTGTATATAAATCCTGTGTAAAAATTTCAGATCAATTTGACACTCTGAAAAATTCATAAAATTCCTGGACTGAGCGCAAAAGTTTCTCTTTGCTAGCAAGATCAAATAAACAACTACCATAGATCACCCAAAGGTTTTACTTGGCTCAAACACTAATTTAAACACAAAACACAATTACTACAGAAGTAATAATATGCCAAACACACCAAATTATAAGCAAAAATCAAAAATCAAAATAAAATTGGGTTGCCTCCCAACAAGCGCTATTGTTTAACGCCCCTAGCTAGGCAAAATGCAATAGATCTAGGTATTGTCATCTTTGGTATGCAATCCATAAGTATATCTCATAATAGATTCATAAAGCAATCTTATTTTCTTTCTATGAAAGTGTTACATGCCTTTCCTTAATGGAGATTGGAATCAAATATTTCCTTCTTTCATGTCAATAATTGCACCAATCGTTCTAAGGAAAGGTCTGCCAAAAATAATAGGACATGTAGGATTGCATTCTATATCAAGAACAATGAAATCTACGGGCACATAATTCCTATTTGCAACAATAGGAATATCATGAATCACATGGAAAGTATATTTAAGTCTAATCTAGTTCCTATTCATAGGGATTTTGTGAGCAAACAAATGATGGAAACAAAAGTCAACTACCATAGGAAGGCAAAACAAGCATAACTTCCAAACTTTGAAAACATAGAGAGGAAACTTGATATTATTGCAATATGTAAAAGCATGCGTTACTCTCTCATAGTAATTTTCAGTAGCATCATGAAGGAATCTCACAATATAACTATCACACAAAGCATTCTTTTCATGATCAATTATAGCATATGTGTCATCACCAAAACTTGGGGAACAAAAAATATCATCTTCATCAACCATAACATCCCCAAGCTTGTCGTTTTGCATATCATTAGCATCATGGATATTAAGAGAATTCATACTAACAACATGGCAATCATGTTTTTCATTCAAGGAGATATCATGAATCACTTTATAATTTTCTTCTTCATCAAAATTTTCAGATTCATGATTTTCAAACAAAACTTCATAGAGATAATCAAGTGCACTCAACTCACTAGCAATTGGTTCATCGTAATTTGGTCTTTTGAAAAGATTAACAAGTGGATGAGAATCCATATCAATAGATTTTTAGAAAGCGAAGATCCAAGCAAATAGAAGGCACATGGCAACACATGCAAACAAGAGACGAACGGAAGATACAAGCGAGCCACCAATAGATGCACCTGCACAAAGAATCAAACTCTTGCACCCAACGCTATAAAGGGGTAGTCATCCCTTCACGGTTATATGCAAGGATGAGATCTAGTAGAGATAGATATAATTGGATACTTGAACGGAAAGTAAAAGTAAAAGTAAAAATAGGGCAGCAAGTATTTTTGGTATTTTTGGTTTTAGATATGAAAATATAATATGGAAAATAGACCCGGGGGTCATAGGTTTCACTAGATGGCTTCTCTCATGATGGCAAGTATTACGATGGGTGAACAAATTACTGTCGAGCAATTGATAGAAAAGAAAATAATTATGAAGATATACAAGGCAATGATTATGCATATAGGCATCACGTCTATGACAAGTAGACCGAAACGATTATGCATCTACTACTATTACACCACACATCGACCGACTCCTGCCTACATCTAGAGTATTAAGTTCATGAAGAACAGAGTAACACATTAAGCAAGATGACATGATGTAGAGGGATAAACTCAAGTAATGTGATGAAAACCCCATCTTTTTACCCTTGATGGCAACAATACCATACGTGCCTCGCTATCCCTACTTTGTCACTTGGTGAGGACACCGCAAGATTCAACCCAAAACTAAGCACTTATCCTATTGCAAGAATTACCAATCTAGTTGGCCACACCAAACCAATATCTCGAAGACACTTGCAAAGATATGAAATCATGCATATAAGAATTCAGGAAAGACTCAAATAATATTCATGGATAATCTGAACATAAATCCACAATTCGTTGGATCTCGAGAAACACACCACAAAAGAGTATTACATCGGATAGAACACCATGAAGATCATGAAGAACATGGTATTGAGAAGCAAAGACAGAGAAGAAGCCATCTAGCTACTAGCTATGGACCCATAGGTTTGTGGTGAACTACTCACGCATCATCGAAGGGGCAATGGAGTTAATGTAGATGCCCTCCATGATCGAATCCCCCTCCGTTAGATTACCGGAAAATGCTCCAAGATTGGATCTCTCGGAAACGGAGGCTTCTGGCGGCAGAAAAGTGTTTTCGTGGCTATCTTTGATAATGATGGAATATTTGGGAATTTATAGGCCGAAGATTAGGGTTAGGGGAGTTGCCAGGGGCCCACAAGCCTGCCCGGCGCGGGTGGCCTCCTGGCCGAGGCAAGCGGGCTTGTGGCCCCGTTGCAGCTCCTTTGCCTTGGTTCTCAAGTCTCGTGGCTTCCTTTTATTCTAGAAAACATCATTTCAGAGGTTTTATTCCGTTTGCACTCTTTTTAATATTCCTTATTTGTGAAACTCAAAAACAAGGAAAAAGCAGGAACTGGCACTGGGCTCTAAATTAATAGGTTAGTCCCAAAAATAATATAAAATAGCATATTAATGCATATAAAACATCCAAAACAGATAATATACTAGCATGGAACAATAAAAAATTACAGATACATTGGAGACGTATGAGGTCGACTTGCCCCAGAGGACCTAATGGGCAGTAGTTGGGTGGGAACCAACCGCTTAGTGGGCTGGTGCACCCCCCCAAGGGCCCAAGGCGCCTAGGGGGTGGGGGCGCCTCCCACCTAACTTGGGGGGCAAGTCCCCCGAGGGGGCGCCCCCCTCTAGCTGGATCCCGGGGGGCGACGCCCCCCTCTAGATGGATCTAGGGGGTCGGCTCCCTCTCCCCTTCCCCCTATGAATAGTAGGGGGTGGGAAGGCAGCCGCACCCTTCCCCTTGCACAACCCTCCCCCCTTCCTACACCTCCTCCTCCTCCGTAGCGCTTAGTGAAGATTTGACGGAGAACCACGAGCTCCACCGCCACCACGTCGTCGTGCTGCCGGAGCTCTCCCTCAACTTATCCTCTCCCCTTTGCTCGATCAAGAAGGAGGAGACGTCCCCAGGCTGTACGTGTGTTGAACGTGGAGGCGTCGTCCGTTCTGTGCTTGGATCGGCTCTTCCGCGATTTGAATCGCCACAAGTATGACTCCATCAACCGCGTTCTTTGTAACGCTTCCGCTTAGCGATCTTCAAGGATATGAAGATGCACTCCCTCTCTCTCATTGCTAGCATTTCCTAGATTGATCTGGGTGACACGTAGGAAAAATGTTGAGTTATTACTACGTTCCCTAATAGTGGCATCATGAGATAGGTCTATGCATAGATTCTATGCACGAGTAGAACACAAGTACTCGTGGGCGATGATTTGGTCAATTTGCTTGCCCTTACTAGTCTTATCTTGATTCGGCGGCCTTGTGGGATGAAGCGGCTCGGACCGACTTTACACGTATGCTTAGGTGAGACAGGTTCCACTGCCTAACATGCACTTGTTGCATAAGGTGGCTAGTGGGTGTCTGTCTCTCCCACTTTAGTCAGATCGGATTCGATGAAGAGGGTCCTTATGAAGGGTAAATAGCAATTGGCATATCACCATTGTGGCTTTTGCGTAAGTAAGAAACGTTCTTGCTAGAAACCCATAGCAGCCACGTAAAACTTGCAACAACAATTAGAGGACGTCTAACTTGTTATTGCAGGGTATGTTGTGTGATGTGATATGGCCAAAAGGATGTGATGAAATATATGTGATGTATGAGTTTGATCATGTTCTTGTAATAGGAATCACGACTTGCATGTTGATGAGTATGACAACCGGCAGGAGACATAGGAATTGTCTTAATTTATTGTATGACCTATCAATCAAAAACACCATGTAATTATTTTACTTTATTGCTAACTGTTAGCCATAGTAGTAGAAGTAATAGTTGCGAGACAAATTCATGAAGACACGATGACGGAGATCATGGTGTCGTGCCAGTGACAATGGTGATCATGCCACGCCCCGAAGATGGAGATCAAAGGCGCAAGATGACATTGGCCATATCATGTCACTTTATGATTTGCATGTGATGTTTATCATGTTTTTACATCTTATTTGCTTAGAACGACGGTAGCATAAATAAGATGATCCCTCACTAAAATTTTAAGAAATGTGTTCCCCCTAAGTGTGCACCGTTGTGAAGGATCGTTGTTTCGAAGCACCACGTGATGATCGGGTGTGATAGATTCTAACGTTCGCACACAATGGGTGTAAGCCATATTTACACACGTGAAACACTTAAGTTGTCTTGATGAGCCTAGCATGTACATACATGGCCTCGGAACATGAGAGACCGAAAGGTCGAACATAGGTCGTATGTTGGGAGACGTAGTAGTTAATCAAAAAAATTCCTACGTATCACCAAGATCAATCTATGGAGAAACTAGTAACGAGTGGGAGGAGTGCATCTTCATACCTTTGAAGATTGCAAAGTGGAAGCGTTACTAGAACGTGGTTGGTGGAGTCGTACTCGCAGTGATTCAGATCGCGGTGGATTCCGATCTAAGCGCCGAACAACGGCGCCTCCGTGTTCAACACATGTGCAGCCCGGTGACGTATCCTACGCCTTGATCCAGCAAGGAGGAAGGAGAGGTTGAGGGAGAGCTTCGGAAGCACGACGGCATGGTGACGGTGGATCTGCGTGGTACTCCGATAGGGCTTCGCCAAGCGCTACGGAGGACGAGGACGAGGAGGGGTAGGGCTGCGCCGAGAGGGAGAGAAACTTGTGTAGATGGCAGCCCCCAAAACCCCACTATATATAGGAGGAGGAGGAGGGAGGGAACAGCCCCTAGGGTTCCCACCCTAGGGGCCGGCGACAGCCCTAGCTGCCCTAGGGTGGGCCTAGGGCCCATCTAGGTCTAGGGTTTGCCCCCCTCTTTCCCTTGTTGCGCCTTGGGCCAGGTATGGAGGCACACCAGCCCACTCTGAGGCTGGTCCCTTACCACTCTTGGCCCACGCAGCCCTCTGGTGCCGGTGGCCCCACACGGTGGACCCCCGGAACCCTTCCGGTGGTCCCGGTACGTTACTAGTGATGCCTGAAACACTTCCGGTGACCAAAACCTCACTTTCTATATATGAATCTTTACCTCCGGACCATTCCGGAACTCCTCGTGACATCCGGGATCTCATACGAGACTCCAAACTACCTTTGGTAACCATGTACAATATTTCCCTATAACCCTAGCGTCATTGAACCTGAAGTGTGTAGACCCTACGGGTTCGGGATGCACGTAGACATGATCGATACACCTCTCTGGTCAATAACCAACAGCAGGACCTGGATACCCATGTTGGCTCCCACATGCTCCACGATGATCTCATCGGATGAACCATGATGTCGGGGATTCAATCAATCCCGTATACAATTCCCTTTGTCTACCGGTATGACACTTGCCCGAGATTCGATCGTTGGTATCCCTATGCCTTGTTCAATCTCGTTACCGGCAAGTCTCTTTACTCGTTTTGTAACACATAATCCCGTGGCTAAATCCTTAGTCACACTGAGCTCATTATGATGATGCCTTACCGAGTGGGCCCACAGATACCTCTCCATCACACGGAGTGACAAATCCTAGTCTCGATTCATGCCAACCCAACTGATACTTTCGGAGATACCTGTAGCGTACCTTTATAGCCACCTAGTTATGTTGTGACGTTTGGCACACCCAAAGTATTCCTATGATATCCGGGAGTTGCACAATCTCATGGTCTAAGGAAACGATACTTGACATTAGAATAGCTTTAGCAGACGAACTACACGATCTTGTGCTATGCTTAGGATTGGGTCTTGTCCATCACATCATTCTCCTAATGATGTGATCCCGTTATCAACGACATCCAATGTCCATGGTCATGAAACCGTGAACATCTATTGATCAACGAGCTAGTCAACTAGAGGCTCACAAGGGACACATTGTGGTCTGTGTATTCCCACATGTATTACGGTTTCCGGATAATACAATTATAGCATGAACAATAGACAATTACCATGAACAAGGAAATACAATAATAACCATTTTATTATTGACTCTAGGGCATATTTCCAACAGTCTCCCACTTGCACTAGAGTCGATAATCCATATGTACTTTACAAATATCTATATCTCCATCCTAGACATATCCACGAATGGAGTTGAAGCGGCGCTTGATGTGTCTTGTCTTCTTGTGAAACCTGGGCTCCTTGGCAAGGGCAATAGCTCCATTGTTGTCACAGAGTAGAGTCATTGGGCCCGATGCATTGGGAATCACTCCTAGGTCAGTGATGAACTCCTTCATCCAGACTCCTTCCTGCGCTGCTTCCGAAGATGCTATGTACTCCGCTTCACATGTAGATGCCGCCAAGACACTTTGCTTGCTGCTGCACCAGCTGACTGCCCCTCCGTTCAAAATATACACATATCCGGTTTGTGACTTGGAGTCATCCGGATCTGTGTCGAAGCTAGCATCGACGTAACCCTTTATGACGAGCTCTTCGGCACCTCCATATACGAGAAACATGTCCTTGGTCCTTTTCAGGTACTTCAGCATATTCTTGACCGCTGTCCAATGTTCCGCTCCGGGATCACTTTAGTACCTCCCTACCAAACTTATGGCAAGGTTCACATCAGGTCCGGTACACAGCATGGCATACATAAAAGAGCCTATGGCTGAAGCACAGGGGATGACACTCATCTTTTCTCTATCCTCTGTCGTGGTCGGGCATTGAGTCATACACAATCTCACACCCTGCAACACAGGCAAGAACCCCTTCTTGGACTAATCCATATTGAACTTCTTCAATATCTTGTCAAGGTATGTGCTTTGTGAAAGACCAATGAGGCGTCTCGATCTATCTCTATAGATCTTGATGCCTAATATGTAAGCAGCTTCTCCAAGGTCCTTCATTGAAAAACACTTATCCAAGTAGGCATTTATACTTTCCAAGAGTTCTATATCATTTCCCATCAACAATATGTCATCCACATATAATATGAGGAATGCTACAGAGCTCCCACTCGCTTTCTTGTAAATAGAGGGTTCTCCATAGACCTGTATAAATCCAAACGCTTTAATCACCTCATTAAAGCGAATGTTCCAACTCTGAGATGCTTGCACCAGCCCATAGATGGAGTGCTGGATCTTGCATACCTTGTTAGCATCTTTAGGATCGACAAAACCTTTCGGTTGTATCATATACAATTCTTCCTTAAGGAAACCATTAAGGAATGCCGTTTTGACGTCCATTTGCCAGATCTCAAAATCATAAAATGCGGCAATTGCTAATATGATTCGGACGGACTTCAGCATCGCTTTGGGTGAGAAAGTCTCATCGTAGTCAACTCCTTGAACTTGTCGATAACCCTTAGCGACAAGCCGAGCCTTATAGATGGTCACATTACCATCCGTGTCAGTCTTCTTCTTAAAGATACATTTGTTTTCTATGGCTCGCTTATCATCAGGAAAGTCCACCAAAGTCCATACTTTGTTCTCACACATGGATCCTATCTCGATTTCATGGCTTCAAGCCATTTTTTGGAATCTGGGCCCACCATCGCTTCTTCATAGTTTGAAGCTTCACCGTTGTCCAACAACATCATCTCCAGGACAGGGTTGTCGTACCACTCTGGTGCGGAACTTGTCCTGGTGGACCTTCGAGGTTCAATAGAAACTTGATCTTAAGTTTCATGATCATCATCATTAACTTCCTCTCTAGCCGGTGCAGGCGCCATAGAAACAACTTCCTGTGTTACACTACTCTCCGGTTCGAGTGGAGGTACAATTACCTCATCAAGTTCTATTTTCCTCCCACTTACTTCTTTCGAGAGAAACTCTTTCTCTAGAAAGGATCCATTCTTGGCAACAAGGACTTTGCCTTCGGGTCTAAGGTAGAAGGTATACCCAACAGTTTCTTTGGGGTTTCCTATGAAGATGCACTTTTCCGCTTTGGGTTCGAGCTTCTCAGGTTGAAGTTTCTTCACATAAGCATCGCATCCCCAAACTTTTAGAAAGAATAGCTTAGGTTTCTTTCCAAACCAAAATTATATGGTGTCGTCTCAATGGATTTTGACGGTGCCCTATTTAAAGTGAATGCGGCAGTCTCTAATGCATATCCCCAAAATGATGGCGGTAAGTCGGTAAGAGTCATCATAGATCGCACCATATCCAATAGAGTGCGATTACGACATTCAGACACACCATTTCGCTGAGGTGTGTCAAGCGGTGTGAGTTGTGAAACAATTCCACATTTCCTTAGGTGCGTGCCAAACTCGTGACTCAAATATTCTCTGCCACGATCAGATCGTAGGCACTTTATTTTCCTATCACGTTGATTCTCTACCTCACTCTGAAATTCCTTGAACTTTTCAAAGGTTTCAGACTTGTGTTTCATCAATTAGACATACCCATATCTGCTTAAGTCGTCAGTGAGGGTGAGAACATAACGGTAGCCACCGCGAGCCTCAACGGCCATTGGACCGCATACATCGGTATGTATTATTTCCAACAAGTCAGTTGCTCACTCCATTGTTCCGGAGAACGGAGTCTTGGTCATCTTGCCCATGAGGCATGGCTCGCACGTGTCAAATGATTCAAAATCAAGAGACCATGAAATCCGAGATGGGATCCATGTATGAAAACAAAGTATGGACTTTGGAAGTATTACCTGAGGAGCGAAAAGCCATTCAGAACAAATGGATCTTTAAGAAGAAGACGGACGCAGACGGTAATGTCACCGTCTATAAAGCTCGACTTGTGGCAAAGGGTTTTTCACAAGTTCAAGGAGTTGACTATGATGAGACCTTCTCACCCGTAGTGATGCTTAAGTCTGTCAGAATCATGTTGCAATAGCTGTTGGGAGACGTAGTAGTAAATCAAAATTTTCCTACGTTCACCAAGATCTATCTATGGAGAAACCAACAACGAGAGGGGAGAGATTGCATCTTCATACCTTTGAAGATCGCTAAGCGGAAGCGTTACAAGAACGCGGTTGATGGAGTCGTACTCGCAGCGATTCAGATCGCGGTAGATCCGATCAAGTGCCGAACGGACGGCACCTCCGCGTTCAACACACGTGCAGCCCGGTGACGTCTCCAACACCTTGATCCAGAAAGGAGGAAGGAGAGGTTGGGGAAGGGCTCCAACAGCAGCACGACGGCGTGGTGGTGGTGGAGTAGCAAGGTATTCCGACAGGGCTTTGCCTAAGCGCTGCGGAGGAGGAAGAAGAGAGGTAGGGCTTCGCCGTGAGAGAGAGAGATCAAATCCTGTCTCAAAACATCCAAAACCTCAAGTATATATAGGAGGAGGGACGTGGAGGGCTGGCTTGGCCTCTACTCCAAAGAGGAGATGGCCGGCTGAATTAAAGGGAGAGTCCACCTCCCACAAGGGAGGTGGATCTCCTCCTTTTAAATCCTTTTTGCCTTATCTCCTTATCTCCAGCCGCATGGGCCTTTAGCAAAAGTCTTGCCCAGCCCAATAAGGGCTGGCACACTTTATATAACAGCCCATGTGGTCCTTTGGTCGTCACACCCCTCCCGGGGGTCCTCCGGCACCCTCCCGGCACTCCCGGTACACTACCGATGAGCCCGAAAACTTTCCGGTGACCAAAACTGGACTTCCTATATATCAATCTTTACCTCCGGACCATTCCGGAGCTCCTCGTGACGTCCGGGATCTCATCCGGGACTCCGAACAACCTTCGGTAATCACGTATACCTTTTCCCTATAACCCTAGCGTCATCGAACCTTAAGTGTGTAGACCCTACGGGTTCGGGAGACACGTAGACATGACCGAGACACCTCTCCGGCCAATAACCAACAGCGGGATCTGGATACCCATGTTGGCTCCCACGTACTCCACGATGATCTCATCGGATGAACCACGATGTCAGGGATTCAATCAATCCCGTATACAATTCCCTTTGTCTATCGGTATGGTACTTGCCCGAGATTCGATCGTCGGTATCGCCATACCTTGTTCAATCTCGTTACCGGCAAGTCTCTTTACTCGTTCCGTAACACATCATCCCGTGGCTAACTCCTTAGTCACATTGAGCTCATTATGATGATGTCTTACCGAGTGGGCCCAGAGATACCTCTCCGTCACACGGAGTGACAAATCCCAGTCTTGATTCGTGTCAACCCAACAGACACTTTCGGAGATACCCGTAGCGTACCTTTATAGCCACCCAGTTACGTTGTGACGTTTGGCACACCCAAAGCATTCCTACGGTATCCGGGAGTTACACAATCTCATGGTCTAAGGAAATGATACTTGACATTGAAAAGCTTTAGCAAACGAACTACACGATCTTGTGCTATGCTTAGGATTGGGTCTTGTCCATCACATCATTCTCCTAATGATGTGATCCCGTTATCAACGACATCCAATGTCCATGGTCATGAAACCGTGACCATCTATTGATCAACGAGCTAGCCAACTAGAGGCTCACTAGGGACATGTGATGGTCTATGTATTCACACATGTATTACGGTTTCTGGTTAACACAATTGTAGCATGAATAATAGACAATTATCATGAACTAGGAAATACAATAATAACCATTTTATTATTGCCTCTAGGGCATATTTCCAACAGTCTCCCACTTGCACTAGAGTCAATAATCTAGTTACATTGTGATGAATCGAACACCCATAGCGTTCTGGTGTTGATCATGTTTTGCTCGTGAGAGAGGTTTAGTCAACGGATCTGCGACATTCAGATCCGTATGCACTTTACAAATATCTATGTCTCCCTCCTGAATGTAATCATGGATGGAGTTGAAGCGGCGCTTGATGTGTCTTGTCTTCTTGTGAAACCTGGGCTCCTTCGCAAGGGCAATAGCTCCAGTGTTGTCACAGAGTAGAGTCATCGGGCCCGACGCATTTGGAATCACTCCTAGGTCGGTGATGAACTCCTTCATCCAGACTCCCTCCTTTGCTGCTTCCGAAGCAGCTATGTACTCCGCTTCACATGTAGATGCCGCCACGACGCTTTGCTTGCTGCTACTCCAGCTGACTGCCCCTCCATTCAAAATATACACGTATCCGGTTTGCGACTTAGAGTCGTCCGGATCTGTGTCGAAGCTAGCGTCGACGTAACCCTTTACGGCGAGCTCTTCGGCACCTCCATATATGAGAAACATGTCCTTTGTCCTTTTCAGGTACTTCAGGATATTCTTGACCGCTGTCCAGTGTTCCGCTCCGGGATCACTTTGGTACCTCCCTACCAAACTTATGGCAAGGTTCACATCAGGTCTGGTACACAGCATGGCATACATGATAGAGCCTATGGCTGAAGCATAGGGGATGACACTCATCTCTTCTCTATCCTTTGCCGTGGTCGGGCATTGAGTCGTACTCAATCTCACACCTTGCAACACAGGCAAGAACCCCTTCTTGGACTGATGCATATTGAACTTCTTCAATATCTTTTCAAGGTATGTGCTTTGTGAAAGACCAATGAGGCGTTTCGATCTATCTCTATAGATCTTAATACCTAATATGTAAGCAGCTTCTCCAAGGTCCTTCATTGAAAAACACTTATTCAAGTAGGCCTTGATACTTTCCAAGAGTTCTATATTATTTCCCATTATCAGCATGTCATCCACATACAGTATAAGAAATGCTATAGAGCTCCCACTCACTTTCTTGTAAATACAAGGTTCTCCATAAACCTATACAAACCCAAACGCTTTAATCACCTCATTAAAGCGAATGTTCCAACTCCGAGATGCTTGCACCAGCCCATAGATGGAGCGCTGGAGCTTGCATACCTTGTTAGCATCTTTAGGATCGACAAAACCTTCCGGCTGCATCATATACAGTTCTTCCTTGAGGAAGCCATTAAGGAATGCCGTTTTGACGTCCATTTGCCAGATCTCATAATCATAAAATGCGGCAACTGCTAACATGATTCGGACTGACTTTAGCATCGCTACGGGTGAGAAAGTCTCATCGTAGTCAACTCCTTGAACTTGTCGATAACCCTTAGCGACAAGCCGAGCTTTATAGGCGGTGACATTACCGTCCGCGTTAGTCTTCTTCTTAAAGATCCATTTGTTTTCAATGGCTCGCTTATCATTAGGCAAGTCCACCAAAGTCCATACTTTGTTCTCATACATGGATCCTATCTCGGATTTCATGGCCTCAAGCCATTTATTGGAATCCGGGCCCGCCATCGCTTCTTCATAGTTCGAAGGTTCACCGTTGTCCAACAACATGATCTCTAGGACAGGATTGCCGTACCACTCTGGTGCGGAACGTGTCCTGGTGGACCTTCGAATAGCAACTTGATCTGAAGTTTCATGATCATCATCATTAACTTCCTCTCTAGCCGGTGTAGGCTCCACAGAAACAACTTCATGTGCTGCGCTACTCTCCGGTTCGAGTGGAGGTACAATTTCCTCATCAAGTTCTATTTTCCTCCCACTTACTTCTTTCGAGAGAAACTCTTTCTCGAGAAAGGATCCATTCTTGGCAACAAAGACTTTGCCTTCGGATCGTAGGTAGAAGGTATACCCAATAGTCTCCTTGGGATATCCTATGAAGACGCACTTTTCCGCTTTGGGTTCGAGCTTCTCAGGTTGAAGTTTCTTCACATAAGCATCGCATCCCCAAACTTTTAGAAACGACAGCTTAGGTTTCTTTCCAAACCACAATTCATACGGTGTCGTCTCAACGGATTTAGACGGTGCCCTATTTAAAGTGAATGCGGCAGTCTCTAATGCATATCCCCAAAATGATAGCGGTAAGTCGGTAAGAGACATCATAGATCGCACCATATCCAATAGAGTGCGATTACGACGTTCAGACACACCATTTCGCTGGGGTGTGCCGGGCGGCGTGAGTTGTGAAACAATTCCACATTTCCTAAGGTGCGTGCCAAACTCGTGACTTAAATATTCTCCGCCACGATCAGATCGTAGGCATTTTATTTTCCTGTCACGTTGATTCTCGACCTCACTCTGAAATTCCTTGAACCTTTCAAAAGTTTCAGACTTGTGTTTCATTAAGTAGACATAACCATATCTACTCAAGTCATCAGTGAGGGTGAGAACATAACGGTAGCCACCGCGAGCCTCGACGCTCATTGGACCGCATACATCGGTATGTATTATTTCCAACAAGTCAGTTGCTCGCTCCATTGTTCCGGAGAACGGAGTCTTGGTCATCTTGCCCATGAGGCATGGTTCGCATGTGTCAAATGATTCGAAATCAAGTGACTCCAAAATTCCATCAGCATGGAGCTTCTTCATGCGTTTGACACCAATATGGCCAAGACGGCAGTGCCACATGTAAGTGGGACTATCGTTATCAACTTTACACTTTTTGGTACTCACACTATGGACATGTGTAACATCACGTTCGAGATTCATCAAAAATAAACCATTGACCAGCGGGGCATGAGCATAAAACATTTCTCTCATATAAATAGAACAACCATTATTCTCGGATTTAAATGAGTAGCCATCTCGCATCAAGCGAGATCCAGATACAATGTTCATTCTCAAAGCTGGTACTAAATAACAATTATTAAGGTTTAAAACTAATCCCGAAGGTAGATGTAGAGGTAACGTGCCGACGGCGATCACATCGACCTTGGAACCATTCCCGACGCGCATCGTCACCTCATCCTTGGCCAGCCTCCGCTTATTCCGCAGCTCCTGCTTGGAGTTACAAATGTGAGCAACTGCACCGGTATCAAATACCCAGGAGCTACTACGAGCGCTGGTCAAGTACACATCAATAACAAGTATATCACATATACCTTTAATGTTGTCGTCCTTCTTATCCGCTAAATACTTGGGGCAGTTCCGCTTCCAGTGACCGGTACCCTTGCAATAAAAGCACTCAGTCTCAGGCTTGGGTCCATTTTTCTTCTTCTTCCCGGCAACTTGCTTACCGGGCGCGGCAACAGCTTTGCCGTCCTTCTTGAAGTTCTTCTTACCCTTGCCTTTCTTGAAACTAGTGGTCTTATTCACCATCAACACTTGATGCTCCTTTTTGATCTCGACCTCCGCTGATTTCAGCATCGAGTACAACTCAGGAATGGACTTCTCCATACCTTGCATGTTGTAGTTCATCACAAAGCTCTTGAAGCTAGGTGGAAGCGACTGGAGGATTCTGTCAATGACCGAGTCATCCGGGATATTAACCCCCAGCTGAGTCAAGCGGCTGTGTAGCCCAGACATCTTGAGGATGTGCTCACTGACAGAACCATGCTCCTCCATCTTACAGCTGAAGAACTTGTCGGAGACATCATATCTCTCGACCCGGGCATGAGCTTGAAAAACCAGTTTCAGCTCCTGGAACATCTCATATGCTCCGTGTTGCTCAAAACGCTTTTGGAGCCCCGGTTCTAGACTGTAAAGCATGCCGCATTGAACAAGGGAGTAACCATCGCAGCGTGATTGCCAAGTGTTCATAACATCTTGTTCCGCTGGGAGAACGGGTGCGTCACCTAGCGGTGCATCTAGGACATACAATCTCTTGGAAGCTATGAGGATGATCCTCAAGCTACGGACCCAGTCCGCATAGTTGCTTCCATCATCTTTCAGCTTGGTTTTCTCTAGGAACGCGTTGAAATTGAGGGTGACGTTCGCGTTGGCCATTGGATCTACATCATAGATTGTAAAGACAATTTTAGACTAAGTTCATGATAATTAAGTTCACTTAATCAAATTAATGAACTCCCACTTAGACAGACATCTCTCTAGTCTTCCAAGTGATACATGATCCATGTCAACTAGCCCGTGTCCGATCATCACATGAGACGGACTAGTCATCCATGGTGAACATCTTCATGTTGATCGTATCTTCTATACGACTCATGTTCGACCTTTCGGTCTTCCGTGTTCCGAGGCCATGTCTGTACATGCTAGGCTCGTCAAGTCAACCTAAGTGTTTCGCGTGTGTAAATCTGGCTTACACCCGTTGTATGCGAACGTTAGAACCTATCACACCCGATCATCACGTGGTGCTTCGGAACAACGATCCTTAGCAACGGTGCACAGTTAGGGTGAACACTTCTCTTGAAATTTTATTGAGAGATCATCTTATTTACTACCGTCGTTCTAAGCAAATAAGATGTAAACATGATAAACATCACATGCAATCAATATAGTGACATGATATGGCCAATATCATTTTGCTCCTATGATCTCCATCTTCGGGGCACCATGATCATCACTGTCACCGGCACGACACCATGATCTCCATCATCATGATCTCCATCATTGTGTCTTCATGAAGTTGTCTCGCCAACTATTACTTCTACTACTATGGCTAACGCTTAGCAATAAAGTAAAGTAATTACATGGCGTTTATGATTGACACGCAGGTCATACAATAAATAAGACAACTCCTATGGCTCCTGCCGGTTGTCATAATCATCGACATGCAAGTCGTGAATCCTATTACAAGAACACGATCAATTCATACATCACAATGCATCACATCACATCCTTTGGCCATATCACATCACAAGGCACATGCTGCAAAAACAAGTTAGACGTCCTCTAATTTGTAGTTGCAAGTTTTTACGTGGCTGCTATAGGTTACTAGCAAGAACGTTTCTTACCTACGTCAACACCACAACATGATTTGCCAATTGCTATTTACCCTTCATAAGGACCCTTTTCATCGAATCCGATCCGACTAAGGTAGGAGAGACAGACACCCGCTAGCCACCTTATGCATCTAGTGCATGTCAGGCGGTGGAACCGGTCTCACGTAAGCGTACGTGTAAAGTTGGTCCGGGCCGCTTCATCCCACAATACCGCCGAATCAAGATAAGACTAGTAGCGGCAAGCAAATTAACAAACTCGACGCCCACAACTGCTTTGTGTTCTACTCGTGCATAGATTCTACGCATAGACCTAGCTCATGATGCCACTGTTGGGAGACGTAGTAGTAAATCAAAATTTTCCTACGTTCACCAAGATCTATCTATGGAGAAACCAACAACGAGAGGGGAGAGATTGCATCTTCATACCTTTGAAGATCGCTAAGCGGAAGCGTTACAAGAACGCGGTTGATGGAGTCGTACTCGCAGCGATTCAGATCGCGGTAGATCCGATCAAGTGCCGAACGGACGGCACCTCCGCGTTCAACACACGTGCAGCCCGGTGACGTCTCCAACACCTTGATCCAGCAAGGAGGAAGGAGAGGTTGGGGAAGGGCTCCAACAGCAGCACGACGGCGTGGTGGTGGTGGAGTAGCAAGGTATTCCGACAGGGCTTCGCCTAAGCGCTGCGGAGGAGGAAGAAGAGAGGTAGGGCTTCGCCGTGAGAGAGAGAGATCAAATCCTGTCTCAAAACATCCAAAACCTCAAGTATATATAGGAGGAGGGACGTGGAGGGCTGGCTTGGCCTCTACTCCAAAGAGGAGATGGCCGGCTGAATTAAAGGGAGAGTCCACCTCCCACAAGGGAGGTGGATCTCCTCCTTTTAAATCCTTTTTGCCTTATCTCCTTATCTCCAGCCGCATGGGCCTTTAGCAAAAGTCTTGCCCAGCCCAATAAGGGCTGGCACACTTTATCTAACAGCCCATGTGGTCCTTTGGTCGTCACACCCCTCCCGGGGGTCCTCCGGCACCCTCCCGGCACTCCCGGTACACTACCGATGAGCCCGAAAACTTTCCGGTGACCAAAACTGGACTTCCTATATATCAATCTTTACCTCCGGACCATTCCGGAGCTCCTCGTGACGTCCGGGATCTCATCCGGGACTCCGAACAACCTTCGGTAATCACGTATACCTTTTCCCTATAACCCTAGCGTCATCGAACCTTAAGTGTGTAGACCCTACGGGTTCGGGAGACACGTAGACATGACCGAGACACCTCTCCGGCCAATAACCAACAGCGGGATCTGGATACCCATGTTGGCTCCCACGTACTCCACGATGATCTCATCGGATGAACCACGATGTCAGGGATTCAATCAATCCCGTATACAATTCCCTTTGTCTATCGGTATGGTACTTGCCCGAGATTCGATCGTCGGTATCGCCATACCTTGTTCAATCTCGTTACCGGCAAGTCTCTTTACTCGTTCCGTAACACATCATCCCGTGGCTAACTCCTTAGTCACATTGAGCTCATTATGATGATGTCTTACCGAGTGGGCCCAGAGATACCTCTCCGTCACACGGAGTGACAAATCCCAGTCTTGATTCGTGTCAACCCAACAGACACTTTCGGAGATACCCGTAGCGTACCTTTATAGCCACCCAGTTACGTTGTGACGTTTGGCACACCCAAAGCATTCCTACGGTATCCGGGAGTTACACAATCTCATGGTCTAAGGAAATGATACTTGACATTGAAAAGCTTTAGCAAACGAACTACACGATCTTGTGCTATGCTTAGGATTGGGTCTTGTCCATCACATCATTCTCCTAATGATGTGATCCCGTTATCAACGACATCCAATGTCCATGGTCATGAAACCGTGACCATCTATTGATCAACGAGCTAGCCAACTAGAGGCTCACTAGGGACATGTGATGGTCTATGTATTCACACATGTATTACGGTTTCTGGTTAACACAATTGTAGCATGAATAATAGACAATTATCATGAACTAGGAAATACAATAATAACCATTTTATTATTGCCTCTAGGGCATATTTCCAACAATAGCTGCTTACTTCGACTATGAAATTTGGCAGATGGATGTCAAAACAGCATTCCTCAATGGTTTCCTTGAGGAAGAGTTGTATATGATGTAACCAGAAGGTTTTGTCCATCCAGAGAATGTTGACAAAGTTTGCAAACTCCAGCGATTCATTTATGGGCTGGTCCAAGCATCTCAGAGTTGGAATAAGCGCTTTGATGAGGTGATCAAAGCGTTTGGGTTTATACCAGTTTATGGAGAAGCTTGTATTTACAAGAAAGTGAGTGGGAGCTCTATAGTGTTTCTAATATTATATGTGGATGACATATTGCTGATTGGAAACAATATAGAAATGCTGGAAAGCGTGAAGGAATATTTGAACAAGAGTTTTTCAATGAAGGACCTAGGAGAAGCTGCTTTCATATTAGGCATTAAGATATATAGAGATAGATCGAGACGCTTAATAGCACTTTCATAGAGCACATACCTTGATAAAGTTTTGAAGAAGTTCAAAATGGATCAGTCCAAGAAGGGTGTTAGTGCATCTAGTGCCCCTTAGTGATTTTGGTGTATTGAAGACTTATAGGTTAAGGTACTAATGTGTTTGTGAGTGTACATAGGCTCTATAAGTCGATGAGGAGTTTGATATATTCGGAGATTATCGACCCCTAAAAATGTATGTCTTCAAGTGAAGACTTTTCTGAAGACTTTCTAAAGACTTTGGTGAAGACTTTGGTGAAGACTTTGTGAAGACTTTGAAAATGAAGAAGTTGGTGTGACCTTGAAGATATCAACGAGGAATATGAAGCGTGAAGACTTTTTTTTCGTAGTTTCATTTCCTTATTTGAGTCATAGGAAACACCGTACTGTTAAAGGGGACCGAGGTAATACTAAGGAAAATTTCCAACCGCTGCTCAACTCCAAAATACTTAACCTATACAATCCTTCCAGTGAAGCCTTTGGAAATCTCTCACGGTTCAGACAAGTTCTTCAGTGACAGAGATGAAGTTCTTCTAGTCTCTGAGGAAATTGATCTGACTGAGGAGTTAGGATTTCGCCAGCGCGGATTGCCTACAAGTGAGGAACATGATATGTCTGAGGACTTTCATAGTTCGAAAATCTAACCGTTGGTGTGCTTAGTGCGTGCTGTCCCCAATCACAAATATCCACATAATGGTCATATCATTGGGGGCATTTATGTCATATCATGTCAGGTTGCACCCTGGCTATAAATAGCCACCCCCCACAACCACTAGTTGGTTGGCTGCTCCGAGAGAGAACTGACACTTGTCATTTGAGAGCAACCCATTCTCCGAGGACTTTGAGTGAAAATCATCAGTGAGGAAAAACCTACAACCAAACCACCAAACCCGAAGTGATTGAGCATCATTGAAGAAATTCCTGTGTGGAATCGACGCTTGTTACCTTTGAGGACTGTGCATCCTCCAGACGGTTAGGCGTCATGGTCTAGTGCTCTTGCAGTCAATTGGGGATCACGAAGTGACCTTGGTCTAGAGCATCCAGCAGTAAATTGTGGATCGCCGGGTGACCAGTTTGTGAGGGTTTTGGAAGTCTACCCTGAAGACTTACCACGAGTGTTGGGCGAGGACTGTGTGACCTTAGCTCAAGGAGAATACGATAAGAACTGTGTGTCCTGGGACTGTGTGTCCTGTGGTTTAAATACCAGGCCGCTCCAAACCAGACGTACGACTCTCACAACAGTTGGAACTGGGTCATCAAACCATTGTCTTCATCGAGCCTATTTCCTCAACCTCTCTATTCCTCATATATTTGTTAATGAAATTGATTGTTACTGGTTGAAGAATTTGACTGAAAACTTTCACAAATTCCTCACCTCAAATTCTTCAAGTTACCTTGTTCATCACTGTTTATCCTGTATCACGCTACTTACTATTTGTGCATGTTTCATTTCATCATGAAGACTATGTTGTTACTATATTCCTCATGCACTTGAGTACTTATTCCGCTGCTAGTTATTCATCACATTTCAAATTCCTCAAAGTTGAAATTCCTCGAGTGATGAATTTGTAAAAATCGCCTATTCAACCCCCCCTCTAGTCGATATAACGCACTTTCGATTGGTATCAGAGCAGGTGCTCCCTCGCTTTGTGTGATTTTGGTTTAACCACCTGGAGTTCTAGTTATGTCGACTGCAGGTATGATCAAGGTTTCCGCGGGGTATCCTACCTTTGATGGGACGGACTTGTTGGAAATATGCCCTAGAGACAATAATAAAAAGGTTATTATCATATTTCCTTGTTCATAATAATTGTTTATTATCCATGCTATAATTGTGTTGATCAGAAACTCAAATACATGTGCGGATACATAGACAACACCATGTCCCTAGTATGCCTCTAATAGACTAGTTCGTTGATCAAAGATGGCTATGGTTTCCTAGTCATGGACATGAGATGTCATTTGGTAACGGGATCACATCATTAGGAGAATGATGTGATGGACAAGACCCAAACTACAAACGTAGCATATGATCGTGTCAGTTTATTGCTACTATTTTCTTGATGTCAAGTATTTGTTCCTATGACCATGAGATCATGCAACTCATGGACACCAGAAGAGTGCCTTGTGTGTATCAAACGTCGCCATGTAACTGGGTGACTATAAAGGTGCTCTACAGGTATCTTTGAGGGTGTCTATTGGGTTGGCATGGATCAAGACTGGGATTTGTTACTCCATCTGACGGAGAGGTATCTCAGGGCCCACTCGGTAATACAACGTCACAATAAGCCTTGCAAGCAATGTGACTAAGTGTTAGTCACGGGATCTTGTATTACGGAACGAGTAAAAAGACTTGCCGGTAACGAGGTTGAACTAGGTATGGAAATACCGACGATTGAATCTCGAGCAAGTAACATATCGAAGAACAAAGGGAACATCATACGGGATTAACTGAATCCTTGACATAGAGGTTCGACCGATAAAGATCTTCGTCGAATATGTAGGAACCAATATGGACATCCATGTCTCGCTATTGGTTATTGACCATAGAGATGTCTCGTTCATGTCTACATAGTTCTCGAACCTGCAGGGTCTGCACACTTAAGGTTTGGTGACGTTTCGGTAGTATAGAGTTATGTATGGTGGTGACCGAAGGTTGTTCAGAGTCCCAGATGAGATCCCAGACATCACGAGGAGCTCCGGAATGGTCCGGAGTTAAAGATTGGTTTATAGGAAGTCCTATTTTGGTTGCCGGAAAAGTTTCGGGCTCATCGGTAGTGTATCGGGAGTGTCGGTAGTGTACCGAGAGACCATCGGGAGGGGTATTTCAACCCAGAGGCTACATGGGCTGTGGGAGGATGAATACCAGCCCTTAGTGGGCTGGTGGAAGTCCCACACAAGTCCTATGCGGCTGGGAAGAAAAGCCCAAAAGGAAAAAGGTGGGAAAAGGCAAAAGGGCTAAGATAAGGAAGGAGTCCTAATCCTAGTAGGAGTGGAGGAGGAGGACTCCTCCCTCCTGGTTCGGCCGAAGCCTAGAGCTGTCTCCTTGAGGGCCAGGGCTCCTCCTCCTCTCCTCCTATATATACTAGAGGTTTCTAGGGTTTTGGCAAAAGATTTTCAGCCACGTGCCACCCGTTCCTCTAGTGCATAGTTTCTCCTCTAGATTGTTTTTCTGAAGTGCTTAGGCGAAGCCCTGCCGGAATTGCTCCACCACCATCGCCGCGGCACCGTCACGCTGCCGGAGAACTCGTCTACCTCTCTGCTCCCTCTTGCTGGATCAAGAAGGCGGAGATCGTCATCAAGCTGTACGTGTGCTGAACGCGGAGGTGCCGTCCGTTCACCGCTAGATCGGAAGGACCGTGATCAAGATCGCAAGACGGATCGTGATGAGATCGCGAGACGGATCGTGATGAGTTCGCGGGACGGATCGTGATTGGATCGCGGGACGGGTCATGATGAGCTCATGGGATGCTCGGCGATTTGGATCGCAAAGACGTTCGACTACACCAACCGCGTTTCTTAACGCTTCCCGCTTAGCGATCTACAAGGGTATGTAGATCCACTCTCCCTCTTGTAGATGCTCATCACCATGGATAGATCATGCATGTGCGTAGGAAAATTTTTGTTTCCCATGCAACGTTCCCCAGTAGTGGCATCATGAGCTAGGTCTATGTGTAGATGAGATCTCGAGTAGAACACAAAGAGTTTGTGGGCATTGATGCTTAGAGTGCTTCCTCCCTTGGTCGTGTTTTGGTTCAGCGGTATTGTGGGATGAAGCGGCCCGGACCAACCTTACTCGTACTCTTACGAGAGACCGGTTCCATCGACTGACGTGTAACCTCGTTGCACAAAGATGGCTAGCGGGTGTCTGTTTCTCCTCCTTTAGTTGGATCAGATTCGACCAAGGCGGTCCTTGAGAAGGTTGAAAAGCAACTTATGTATCACCGTTGTGGTTTTTGAGTAGGTGAGAATTGTTCTTGCTAGATACCCATAGCAGCCACGTAAAACATGCAACAAAAATTAGAGGACGTCTAACTTGTTTTTGCAGGGTATGTTGTGATGTGATATGGCCAATTACATGATGTGATATATGTGATGTATGAGATGATCATGTGTTGCATAGAATATCACGACTTGCATGTCGATGAGTACGGCAACCGGCAGGAGCCATAGGGTTGTCTTTAATTATTGTATGACCTGCGTGTCAATCATTAAGCACTATGTAATGCTTAACTTTATCGCTAAACGGTAGCAATAGTAGTACAAGCATAATGGGTGCGACAACCCCGATGGCGACACGTTGATCTAGATCATGTTGTCATGGCGGTGACGATGGAGATCATGCCGGTGCTTTCAAGATGGAGATCAAAAGCACAAGTTCATGGCCATATCATGTCACTTATGATTTTCATGTGATGTTAATCCTTTTATGCACCTTGTTTTTCTTGGGACGACGGTAGCATTATAAGGTGATCCCTCACTTAAATTTCAAGATGAATTGTGTTCTACCGGAGTGTGCACCATTGCGAAAGTTCATCGTGTCGAGACACCACGTGATGATCGGGTGTGATAGACTCTACGTTCACATACAACGGGTGCAAGCCAGTGTTGCACATGCAGAACACTCGGGTTAAACTTGACGAGCCTAGCATGTATAGACATGGCCTCGGAACACAAGAGATCGAAAGGTCGAGCATGAGTCATATAGTAGATATGATCAACATGATGATGTTCACCATTGAAACCACCTCAACTCACGTGATGATCGGACTTGAGTTGGTGAATTTGGATCATGTGACACTCAGATGACCTGAGGGATGTCAATTTGAGTGGGAGCTTTAACAATTTGATTAACTAAACTCATTATCATGAACATAGTCAGTAGTGTCTTTGCAAAATTATGTTGTAGATTACTAGCTCACGCCGTAGCTCCCTTGAATTTTTATATGTTCCTAGAGAAATAGAGTTGAAAGATGATGGTAGCAATATTGCGGACTGGCTCCATGATCTGAGGATTGTCCTCATTGCTGCACAGAAGGCTTATGTCCTTAATGCACCGCTCGGTGTGCCAACCCCTCTAGCGTCGTTTGTAGATGTTGTGAACATCTGACAGGCATGTTCTGATGACTGCTTGATAGTTTAGTGTGTCATGCATTACAGTTTAGAACTGAGGCTCCGAAACGTTTTGAACGTCACTGAACATATGAGATGTTCTAAGAGCTGAAATTAGGATCTCAGGCTCGTGCCCGTGTTGCGAGATATGAGATCTCCAACGAGATTCTTTGTCTGCAAGATGAAGGAGAATAGCTCAATCGTTTAGCATGTGCTCAGATTGTCTGGGTGCTACAATCGCTTGAATCGAGTGGGAGTTAATCTTCCAGATAAGATAGTGATTGATATAGTTCTCCAAGCCACTGTCACTAAGCTACTAGAACTTGGTGATGAACTATAAAATACCAGGGATAGAAATGATAATCCCTAAGCTATTCGCGATGTTTGACACCGCGAAGGTAGAAATCAATAAGGAGCGTCAAATGTTGATGGTTAGTAAAAACCACTAGTTTCGAGAAGGGCAAGGGCAAGGAGGGAAACTTCATGGATGGCAAGTCAGTTGCTGCTCCAGTGAAGCAACACAAAGTTGAACCCAAACCTGAGACTAAGTGCTTCGATTATGAGGAGAGCGGTCGCTAAAGCGGAACAACCCTAGATACTTGGTAGATAAGAAGGCTGGCAACGTCAACAGAAGTATATTTGATATACGTGTTATTTATGTGTACCTTGCTAGTACTCCTAGTAGCACCTGGGTATTGGATACCGGTTCAGTTGCTAAATGTTAGTAACTCGAGATAAAAGCTACGGAATGAACGGAGAACTAGCTAAGGGTGAGGTGACGATGTGTGTTGGAAATGTTTCCAAGGTTGATGTGATCAACATCGCATGCTCTCTCTACCTTCGGGATTAGTGACGAACCTAAATAAATGTTATATGGTGTCTTGCGTTGAGCATGAACGTGATTAGATCATGTTTATTGCAACACGGTTATTCATTTAAGTTAGAGAATAATGTTTATTCTGTTTACATGAATAATACCTTCAATGGTCATGCACCCAGTGAGAATGGTTTGTTGCATCTTGATCGTAGTAATACACATGTTCATAACATTGATGCCAAAAGATACAAAGTTAATAATGATAGTACCACATACTTGTGGCACTGCCGCTAAATGTCATATTGGTATAAAATGCATGAAGAAACTCCATGCTGATGGATCTTTGGACTCATTCGATTTCGAATCGGTTGAGACATGCGAACCATGCCTCTTGGTCAAGATGACTAAGGACCCCGTTTTCTGGTTTGATGGAGCAGGCAAGTGATTTATTGGAAATGATACATGTTGATGTATGCAATCCAATGAGTGTTGTAGCGTGTGGTGGATATCGTTATTTTCTTACCTTCACTGATGATTTGAGTAGATATAGTGTATATTTACTTAATGAAACACAAGTCTGAATCGTTTGAAAGGTTCAAGCAAATTGAGAGTGAAGTTTAAAGATCATCGTGACAAGAAGATGTCTGCGATATTATCGTGGAGGTGAATATCTGAGTTACGAGTTTGGCACACAACTTTAGACAATGTGAAAGTTGTTTCACAACTCACGCCACCTGGAACACCATAGTGTGATGGTGTGTCCGAATATCATAGTCGTGCTCTATTGGATATGGTGCGTGCTATGATGTCTCTTATCGTTTTGCTATTATAATTTTGGGGTTATGCATTAGAGACAACTACATTCACTTTAAATAGGGCACCATCTAAATCCGTTGAGATGACACCGTGTGAATTAGGGTTTGATAGAAACCCAAGCTATCATTTCTTAATGTTTGGGGCTGCGACGCTTGTGTGGAAAAATGTGTTCACCTAATGAGCTCGAACCGAAAGCGGACAAATGCATCTTCATAGAATACCCTAAGAATAGTTGGGTAAACCTTCTATCTCAGATCTGAGCATAAAGTGTTTGTTACTAAAACGGGTCCTTTCTCGAGAAAGAGTTTCTCTCGAAAGAATTGAGTGGGAAGAAGATAGAACTTGATGAGGTTGTTGAACCTTTGTTCAACCAGAGAGTAGCGCAGCGCAGGAAGATGTTTCTGTGAAGCCTACGTTAGTTGAAGAGGAAGTTAATGATGATGATCATGAAGCTTTGGATCAAGTTACTATCGAACCTCGTAGGTCGACAAGGATGTGTACTGCTCCTGAGCGGTATGACAACCCTATCTTGGAGGTCATGTTGTTGGACAACGATAAACGTACGAGCTGTGGAGAAGCGATGATGGGCCCGGATTCCAACAAAAGGTTAGAGGCCATGAAATCCGAGAAAGGATCCATGTATGAAAGCCAAGTATAGACTTTGGTAGACTTGCTCATTGGACGGCAGGTTGTTGAGTACAAATGGACCTTTGAGATGATGAGAGACGCTGATGGTAAATGTCACCATTTATAAAGATCGACTTGTCGCAAAGAAGTTTCCGACAAGTTCAAGGGGTTGACTGCGATGAGACTTTCTCACTCTTAGCGATGCTAAAGTCTGTTAGAATTATGTTAGCAGTTGCTGCATTTTCAATTATGAAATCTGGCAGATGGATGTCAAAACATCATTTCCTTCCTTAAGGAAAGGTTGTATGAGATACAACCAGAAGGTTTTGTCAGTCCTAAGGATGCTAAAAGGTAAGCAAGCTTCAGTGACCCTTCTATGGACTGAAGCAAGCATCTCGGAGTTGGAATATACACTTTGATGAGATGATCAAAGTTTTGGAGTCTATACAAAGTTTATGAGAAACTTGTATTTACAATAAAGTGAGTGGGAGCACTATAGAGTTTCTGATAAGCATATGTGGTTGACATATTGTTGATCATAAATGATGTAGAATTTCTAGAAAGCATAAATGGTTGTTTGAAAGGAGTTTTCCAAAGGAAGACCTAGATAAAGCTACCTAATTGTTGAGCATCAATATCTATAGAGATAGATCAACATGCTTGATGAGACTTTGAATGAGTACATACCTTGACAAGATTTTGAAAGAGTTCAAAATGGATCAGTCAGAGAGAAGTGTTCTCGCCTGCTTTGTAAGGTGTGAAGTTGAGTGAGACTCAAAGCTCAACCACGGCAGAAGAAAGAGAAAGGACGAATGTCGTTGTCACGCCCAAGATGCGCGCCTATCCGTTTAAGGCACGAGGGCCTCGCAAGGGATAGAGGCGCATCTTGCCGTTAGCAAGAATAGTATCATCACAACATACAATACTGAATGAGAAGAGTATACAAGTTGGCTTACACTCGCCACATGCTAACTTACAATGACACTCAAATCATAGCATCAAGTTGAACACAGGGTCCGACTACGAATGGAATCAAACGATAAAAGAAGTTGCAAACGATACTATCAAGCTATCCCAAAGATCATGACCAGGTCCTCTACTCATCTGGATACGTCACGTACATCCTGCCTCTCTCCTCATCATACTCCCACTGGAGCTGAGTAAGATCATCCTGCATGAACTCATCTGAACCTGCACCTGGATATTGTAGTAAACTGTGAGCCACAGAGGACTCAGCTATCTTGTGCCCGGGTACCAAGACTATTTAAGCTTTAGGATGGAAGGGTGATGTTTAGTTTGCAGGAGCACTAAGCATTTTATGGTGGCTAGCTTACGCAACATGAAATAAATATGAGTGGCCTATGAAGAACGATCGAATCTAGTATGATCTCTAAGAGATCCTGAACACTTACTTACGTTAATCATAACCCCACCGTGTTCTCTCTCGGTTCATGTTCACAAGCAGAGACGATCACGGTTACTCACATAGTTGGTGTATTTTAATTAGAGTTTACTTCAAGTTTTCTAAAAACCAGGTGTTAAACAAGTATCCAAGTTGCCACATAACCACGGGCACAGCTTTCCAAAAATATTTAACCCTGCAGGGGTGCTCCAACTAGTCCATCACAAATAACCACACTCCGTGGGAATAGACACGAACGCGGTTCTCGCAATCATCATAGACAATTCGAAAGGAGGCCAACACCTCGAGTAAACCCGAAGAAACTCAAACTCCTCACGCAAGACATTCGATAAAGGTAAAACAAATCCAGCAAGACCTCCTGACGTGTCGACGAGCCCGATAAGAGCCGCATATCTCAGTCTCAGGACACGACGGATTGTCCAAACTTCCGATAGGCCAAACACAGAGTTGCCCCTGGTGGCCACCGGCGGTTGACATTTTTGGACCAACACTCATGCGGAGCGCTGGCCCGGGGGTTGATTAAATTATCCACGGGGTTGCAAAGCCCTATGTAGGTTCATTAGTTATAGCAAATGTAGTACCAATGTTGGGTCTTGCCAGACAAGTTTTAATCTCCACCGAATAAACAAGGGGGTCCCCATAATAACCCCAAGCGTGTTAGGAGCGCAAAATATGGAAAACATAACATCGGTAACAAAGAACTAATGGCGGTACGAGCAGAACAAATCACTTAGCAAAAGGCCAAGCCTTCCACCAATACCAGATATATATGTGCATTAAATTAAATAACAGAATTTATTTGTGTTATCCAAACCATGTTATCACATGAAATGACCTGCACCTGCAACTAAGACGCTATAAGAGGGGCTGAGCAGGGGTAACTTAGTCACTCAATGGTTTGCTGGGATGAGGAGGTTAGAGGCTGTCATGGCATCATGGGGCTGATATCATGTGGTAGGTAGCTCAATTGTAATGATAATAATGTGAAACTAGCAAGCAAAGATAGTATTGGGATCCGGGTACGATCATCTTGCCTGTTGGATCTTCAGTGAAACAAGTAGCGGGATCCTCGTAGTGGTACTCTCCAGGATCCTCGAACTCAGTTTCGACACTCGCGTCTACCCAAGATAAACAACAATAAATAAATAACCAAGGTGCAATGCACAACCAAGATGATGCATGATTCATTTAATGAAGTTTTAAACATGGCAACCCAATTCTATTCAAGTTTCATATGCAAAGTTGGTATATTAATGAAACTGGACATAACCTCGGGTTAAGTTATTTATACATGCAAGAACATGGCATATATGGATGCATCATGCAAAATCGATGGAAATGCATATAAGGATCGCGAGAAACGGAGCTACGGTTCTCGGGATACGCTCACGACAAGATGCGAAGGCAAAAACACAAGACCACCAAATACCTGGGCTAATTCTTGGCATTCCAAGGTAGCCACTGGACAAGTGATGAAAAATCAATCACAATAGACTCAAGAATCACTCAATTCCATGGAGTATAGCTCCCACCGCTCACAGAACAAGATAGCACTCAATCTGCCACAACAGCAACATAGCAATTTGAAAAGCTCACAACTAGAGCTACAGGAATCCTACAGCCACAAACAAGATATGGACAGAATCTAATCAACACCCACATCATTTCATTCAACTATGCAATCAGAAAAAGGGGCACACATCAATATGCATGGAGCAATCAAGTAGGCATGATGAATCAGGTTTTTAGGGACTTAGTGAAAATTCCAGTTTTCTGGAATCTGGGTTAATAAAGTAGCAAGTTAACAGCACTGGTTAAATATGCTAGAAAGCTCCAAATGGCATGCAAATTAACAGGATGGTATATGCCAACATAAACTACAATTAACTAACAGTGATCATGATCAAATAACAACCACAGCACTAGATACACCCCCACTCTACATGGCAAAACTATAACAGCAGACTCTCCAGACTTAGCCATTTCTAAGCAGGATGAACAGTAATAGAAAGTAGCCTACTAAACAGCATGGTTCCCACTTATATAATGATTTGACATGAATAAAAAAATACTGGGACATTCCCAACAACTTTGACTAACAAATTCATGTTGGCAAGATCTTGAAAGCATGCATAGATTAATTCATAAATAAAAGACAAAAGGGCATCACAGCATAAAAATGCAGTTTTGTCAAGTTGCCCCAAAGTCAAATCTGACTTCACAGGTGCATTCATGGGTTGATTCTACCCCAAAAGCATTACTCATACCCCTATACTTGTGTGGATCAAGGGGGAGGAAGGCTAGGTCGAAATTTGACCCTATCCCCCATGGATGACTTATGGCACTTAAGTGACATGATGAAAATGCACAAAAATGGCATCGGCTCTATGCTTACAAGTTGGAAATGAATAAATAGCACCCTAGGGACATGTTAACATGGCATAGCATCACTAGCAAGGATGAAACTAGCTAGAAGAAGAACCATGGTCAATATCACATAAGAGGGAAAACTACACATGGAGCTATTCATACACATGTGGGTGTGTATGTAGAACATACATACACATCCCACACAACATACCACACATGGCATCACATCTATATGCCAATCACACACATACACAAGTATGTATGTGGGCATGGTGCATACACACACAACACTAGGCACACACCACACGTATGTGTATGCACTCATACATACACACTTACACTACCACACATGTGTGAGTGCAAAACAAACACACCACACACACAAAACACCACACACACACACACACATGGATGTATATGCAAGAAGCACATACACACACATGCACCTACTAACCACACATACATATGTATATGTATGCACTAGGTGTATACACACATATCCATGTATTCAAGCAAGGGCACTCCCACACATACATATGTATATATGTAACAGAAAATAAAAAAATAAAAAAAACACCTGAATCTACATGGCATACATGCAATACACCCAGACAAGTCAAAGAAAAGAAAAGAAAGTAAAAATAAAAAAGGAACCAAAAAGTGGGGAGAAGGGGGGATCGAACCCTAGACCCCCTGGACACACACACAGCACACCAGACCACTGGGCTACGGGCTCGATTCTTACTAGTATAGGCGCTGCACTCCTCTTAACCTGTCCTGCGCTGCTTAACTGAATCCGAAGACACACATCGCTAACTGACGGACGACGCGCGAGAGCATGACGTGCACGTCCTGGGCACGGCCAGAACCGAGCCTACACGCACTAAAGGGCAACGCTTTGCACGGGGATGGATCGACTGCTCGATGGGCTACCCCACGAACACCAAGCGCACGTTCTCGAGCCACTAGGCACACGCGCACGTCGCCATGGCGGAACTGGGAGCTACAGGCACCTCCGATCTACGCGCACACGATGAAAGAAGGTAACCAGGGGCTCGGGAATGCATCGGCTGCTCACCTAGGGGTCGCTGGGAGCGCCGGAACCGAAGGGGAGGAAGAAGACGCGCGCGGGGGAAGAACACGAGCTCGGGGCGGAGCTTCTGTGCCCGAACGAAGCCGCAGACAAAGAAGTCGAAGCAGGGGACCTTCCACTCCCCTAGCACCGGGGACGGGGAGCGGGATCCATCCGCTTACCCTTGGACATGGCCGCGACGACCTGCCTGCGCCGGAGACCTTGCTGGAGCTGACGAGACCTTCCGGCCACTCTCTGAACCCCGCTCACCTAACCTGACAGAGGAGGACAAGAGTAAGAACAGAGGAGGAGAAAGGGGAAAGGAGGAGTGGCGGCGGTGGAAGGAGAGGAAGGAGGGAAGACCTAGGGATCCACGCCTATAAATAGGCTGGCCTCGACGTTCGGGAGGGCTAACGGCGACGGACGGCGCGCTCTCTCTCTCTCGCTGCGCTCTGCTCTCCGCCACGCCTGACGGAGGAAGACGGAGCAGGTGCATGGTAGGTCGGCTGGGCCACTTGGGCCAGAAGCCCACCGCACACACTGCCTCTCACTCAATGCACAGAAGGGTTTTACCCTTTGATAAACAGCCACACAAACAATAATCCCCAGAGTAAATAAAAGGGTTTTAGAGTAAAACAAAACTAGTTTTGTAGAGAAATTAATATGCTCTAATTTAATAAAATATAGAAAAGATTTTTAGAACAAGTTATTTTAATGGTATAATAATAAAACAGCCCCTGTTTAAATAGTTTTCAAAAGCCAAACACTTCCAAATAACCAAAGTTCCACTCCCAATATTAATAACAACATAAGGGCCACCTCATGGACATTTTTAAAAGATTTTTAAATCAACTTAATTCTGATGATAAAAATAAATAGAAAGAGGGGTTTTCGGAAGAAGAAGTTGCAAAGGGAATGAGAGGGAGAAGAAGAGGCTGCCACATGGCTCCACCACTCTCAAGGCCAACCCACTCAAGGCGCATCACACATCACACCACCACAAACACAAGAACAAGATGAATGCATGATGATGAAATGATGGATGACAGGTGCATGATGAATGAGTGCAAGAACAACACATGGGGGCAAGGTGAAACTCATACATAGATCTCATGACACAAGGCTCACACAATGGATTACATGCCAAATAAGGTAGGGACAGCACTTGGGCTGTCACAGTCATCCCCTATGCCTTAGCCATAGGCTCTGTATAGTATGCCATGCTGTGTACCGCACCTGTGTGTGCCTTGCCATGAGTCTGTCAAGGGGTACAAGAGTGATCCAGGAGTGGATCACTAGACAGCGGTCAAGATCATCCTTAGTAACTAAAATACTAAGTAAATGTTTCTCAATTATGGAGGTGATAAAGAGTTCGTCGTAAAGAGTTACGTCGATGCAAGCTTTAACACCAGTCCAGATGACTCTTAGTAGCAATCTGGATACGTATAGTGGAGCAGCCATTGGGAATAGCTCCAAGTGAAGTATGGTAGCAGTATTTACAATTTGACATAGAGATTTTCAAAGTTGACTAAAAGACCTGTTGACTAAAAGACCTCTCTCACATGCAAAGCATGATCGAACCCCAGAACTCATTGGGTGTTAGATTCATAACAATGTGAATCACATGGTGATGTGAACTAGATTATTGAATCTAGTGCAAGTGGGAGACTATTGGAAACATGCCCTAGAGGCAATAATAAATTGGTTATTATCATATTTCCTTGTTCATAATAATTGTTTATTATCCATGCTATAATTGTGTTGATCGGAAACTCAGACAACACCATGTCCCTAGTATGCCTCTAATAGACTAGTTCGTTGATCAAAGATGGCTATGGTTTCCTAGTCATGGACATGAGATGTCATTTGGTAACGGGATCACATCATTAGGAGAATGATGTGATGGACAAGACCCAAACTACAAACATAGCATATGATCGTGTCAGTTTATTGCTACTATTTTCTGCATGTCAAGTATATGTTTCTATGACCATGAGATCATGCAACTCATGGACACCAAAAGAGTGCCTTGTGTGTATCAAACATCGCAACGTAACTGGGTGACTATAAAGGTGCTCTATAGATATCTCTGAGGGTGTCTGTTGGGTTGGCTTGGATCAAGACTGGGATTTGTTACTCCGTGTGACGGAGAGGTATCTCAGGGCCCACTCGGTAATACAACATCACAATAAGCCTTGCAAGCAATGTTACTAAGTGTTAGTCACGGGATCTTGTATTACGGAACGAGTAAAGAGACTTGCCGGTAACGAGGTTGAACTAGGTATGGATATACCGACGATCGAATCTCGGGCAAGTAACATACCGAAGAACAAAGGGAACATCATACGGGATAAACTGAATCCTTGACATAGAGGTTCGAACGATAAAGATCTTCGTAGAATATGTAGGAACCAATATGGACATCCAGGTCCCACTATTGGTTATTGACCATAGAGGTGTCTCGGTCATGTCTACATAGTTCTCGAACCCGCAGGGTCTGCACACTTAAGGTTTGGTGACGTTTCGGTAGTATAGAGTTATGCATGGTGGTGACCGAAGGTTGTTCGGAGTCCCGGATGAGATCCCGGACGTCACGAGGAGCTCCGAAATGGTCCGGGAAGTCCTATTTTGGTCGCCAGAAAAGTTTTGGGCTCATCGGTAATGTACCCGGAGTGTCGGTAGTGTACCGGGAGACCATCGGGAAGGGTATTTCGACCCAAGAAGCTACATGGGCTGTGGGAGGATGAATACCAGCCCTTAGTGGTCTGGTGGAAGTCCCACACAAGGCCCATGCAGCTGGGAAGAAAAGCCCAAAAGGAAAAAGGGGGAAAAAGGCAAAAGGGCTAAGATAAGGAAGGAGTCCTAATCCTACTAGGAGTGGAGGAGGAGGAGGACTCCCTCCTGGTTCGGCCGAAGCCTAGGGCTGGCTCCTTGAGGGCCAGGCCTCCTCCCCCTCTCCTCCTATATATACTAGAGGTTTTTAGGGTTTTGGCACAAGATTTTCAGCCACGTGCTACCCATTCCTCTAGAGCATAGATTCTCCTCTAGATTAGTTTTGTGCAGTGCTTAGGCGAAGCCCTGCCGGAATTTCTCCACCACCATCACCTGGTGTCGTCACGCTCCCGGAGAACTCGTCTACCTCTCCGCTCCCTCTTGCTGGCTGAAGAAGGTGGAGATCGTCATCAAGATGTACGTGTGCTGAACGTGGAGGTGCCGTCTGTTCGGCGCTAGATCGGAAGGACCGTGATCAAGATCGCGAGACGGATCATGATGATATCGCGGGACGGATCGTGATGAGTTCGCGGGACAGATCGTGATTGGATGGCGGGACGGATCGTGATGAGATTGCGGGACGCTCGGCGATTTGGATCGCGAAGACGTTCGACTACACCAACCGCATTTCTTAATGCTTCCCGCTTAGCGATCTACAAGGGTATGTAGATCCACTCTCCCTCTCGTAGATTCTCATCACCATGGATAGATCTTGCATGTGCGTAGGAAATTTTTTGTTTCCCATGCAACGTTCCCCAACAGGACTACCCCTACTTGAAGAACAACATGCGTATGCACCTTGAAGCTATTGACAATGATCTCTGGTACGTTGTGCAAAATGGCATGCCCTCTGTCACTCACACTGTTACTACTGTTGATGTGAAGAGATTCAAGCAACTCGATTCTCAAGCTAAGAATATCATCTGTGGCCATCTGAGAAAAGGTCAGTATGGTAGAGTGAGTGCTTTGGAGACTGCTAAGCTTATCTGGGATAGGTTGTCCAAAGTCAACGAAGGTGTATCCACTCAACGTGACTCTCGTGTTGATGTTCTTCACAATCTCTTCAACCGCTTCAATAGACTTGACAATGAAAATGTTCAGCAAACTTTTGATCGTCTCACTGATATCTCCAATGAGCTTCAAGCACTGGGTGCCACCGATATCACTGGCCATGAAATGGTGAAGAAACTGCTAAGATCTCTTGACTCCTCATTCGATACTCTGGCATTGATGATTCCAGAACGTGGATACTACAAGTCACTTGATCCTGCTGATATTCTTGAGAGACTCAATACTCATGAATTCCAACAATCTGAGAAGAGAGACCTCTACGGGCCAAGCTATGGAAGATCTCGTGCTCTGAAGGCGAAAGCAATTTCCTCATCTGAAGAAGAAGATTCTGACAGCATCCTTGGTGATCCTGAAGAACTAAGTCAGGAACTAGCAATGCTCTTGAGGAAATTCCAGAAGTTCTCAAGGAGAGGTGGATTTGGAAAGTCATCAAAAAGTGGCTTGAGGAAATCAGATTCCTCATAAGACTACTAGAAAAGAACCTATCATCGTTGCAAGAAGCCCGGTCACTTTATTTCTGACTGTCCTCTCTGGGAAAAGATTCAAAGAAGAAGAAGAAATACAAGGAGGATAGTTGTGATGACTCGAAGAAAAAGAAGAAATCTTCAAAGTCCTCATCTTCAAAGTCCTCAAAGCACAAGAAGAATGGTTCCAGAAAGGCTCGAGCATTCATCGGCAAGGAAATGAATTCTGAGGAAGAATCTGAAGAATATGAAGAAGAGGAAGAATATGAGGAGGAATCAGAATCTGGTGTCACTAGCCTTGCTCTCGCTACTGCTTTCGTCAGCAATTCCATCTTCAACGATGAATAATATGACTACTCCAACGACTCTGACGTCAGCAATGTTGATTATGCTCCCACCTATTGCTTCATGGCAAAAGGCTCAAAGGTACACAAACATCATTCCTCATATGAATCAAGTGAAGGTGAATCTGATGAATATGTGAAACCTAGCTATGCTAAACTTGTTTAATTGCCACTAAGCAACAAAGTGCACTTGAAAAGCTTCAGAAAATGCTAGACAAAAGCGATGATCTGTTGAACTATGAAGTGGATCGGACTCAAACTCTGTCTGACGATCTCAAAAGTCTTTAGATAAAGTATGATAACCTTCAGAGTCATCATAACGACCTCTTAGCCGATCATGAGAAGCTTTCTTATGAATTTCTTCAAATAAAGCAAGATCTTGAGAAACTGAGGGTGTCACATGAGGATCTCCAAAGGGAAAGCGATTCCTTACTGTCTCAACAGATCAGTACCGCTCAGGAAGAATTCGTTCCACCTTGTTTGAAATGCATCGAACGTGAAACTGCTAATTCTTCACCTGAATGTTCAAATGCTTCTATTGCTGCAAATTCTTCAACTATTCCAGTGGTTTCAAATTCCTCATCTGAGGATACCACAAGTATCACTAATGATAATGCAGGTTTGAAGGAATTGTATGTGACAGGCATGTACAAAAGTCTCAAAGGGCATCAAACCCTTTTCGATGTCCTCAAAAAGCAGATTCTGAACAAGAACCCTAGGAAAGAGGGTATTGCCTTTGTGAGGAAACTTAACGCTGATGGATCCTACTGGACACCAGAGCAGTACTCCAAAACCTCATGGGTTGTTGAGAAAGGACCTCCTGTAGATCCATCCACTTTATCTGGCTTTACGTGTGAAACTTCATATTCCTCTGATGAGTCACTTGACTCCAACTACAAATTCTTCAAAAATCAGAAAGGTGAAGTATTTGCTAGATTTGTTGGAACTAACTGCAGGAATGGTTCTCCTATGAAGAAAATATAGGTTCCCAAGAGCTACCTACAAAATCTTCAAGTGAATGTCCTCACGACATCACTCATGAAGAATAGGAACCCCAGATCAAATTCCTCATATGAACCAAAGTCCTCACTTGGACCAAATTCTTCAAATGGTCAAAAATATCATTCTCGCCTAATGCTTCTGTTTCGGAGGAATATCTGCATTATTCTTCAAACCATTATGTTCATAAGTCCTCAAAGAATTTCTCTGCTTATTCATTTGAGTACTCTAATCCTTGCCCTGTGAAACAAAGCGCACTTGCTTCAATGCCTCCTTTCTCACATGGTGCTCGCAGAATGATGAACTCTTTGCCACCCCTCCAGATGTGGGTGGCGAAGAAATTGAACTAATTTCTTATGTAGGGTCAGGTCTCCAGATGAAACTGAACATTTGATGAACTTGCTAGAGACCTAAGGAAATGCTTGAAAGGATGCAAGCTAACTATGCGGAAATGAATTCCTCATTTCTCTCGTCCTCACACTACTTGCTTACTATCTTGTGTGATGAAATTCTGTCTGATGAAATTGATGTCATATTCTTCACTCTGAAGCATATGAGTTCATAAGTTGTACTAATTCATCTGCAGGATGATACTCCAAAAGCTACTGAGTGGGTCCTCGATAGTGGATGCACAAACCACATGACTGGTGACAAGAATCTACTGATGAATTTGCCACTCACTTCATCTCCTCTGAAGCATATCACCTACGCAGACAAAGGAAAAAAGCAAGGTATTGGGACTTGGTAAGGTTGCTATCTCAAAGGACCGAACCATGGATAACGTGATGCTTGTTGAATCCCTTGGGTTCAACCTTATGTCTGTCTCAATGCTTTGTGATCTTGATATGATCGTCGTATTTGGAAAATATCGTTGTGTTGTCATCATGGAATCTAACAATTCCAAAGTCTTCGAAGGCTTTAGGAGAGGAGACTTGTATATTGTTGATTTCTCTATAGGTCCTCAACCTGCCACTTGCTTACTTGCAAAGTCTTTAGAGGGCTGGCTGTGGCATCGACGACTTGGACATGCGGGTATGAGGAACTTGCACACGCTCGTGAAGAAAAAGCACGTCATTGGCATCGAGGGTGTCAAATTCCTCAAGGACCACCTCTACGGTGCATGTGAATCTAGGAAGATGACCAGATCCAAGCATCCCTCTAAGACAATCATGATCACGACTTGACACTTTGAATTGCTTCACATGGATCTCTTTGGCCGCACTCATTACTCCATACTAACAAATGCTTCAAGTTTGTATGGCTTTGTCATTGTTGATGATTACTCCCGTTACACTTGGGTGCATATTATTCTGTACAAAAATGAAGTGCAGGATGTCTTCAGACGATTTGCTTCAAGGGCCTCCACCAACTTTGGCGTCAAGATCAAGCATATTAGGAGTGATAATGGGACTGAATTCAAGAACACTAATCTTGATGAATATCTTGATGAACTTGGTATTACTCATGAGTTAGCTTCCCCTTATACTCCTCAACAGAATGGCATCATGGAGCGCAAGAACAGGACTCTAGTTGAGATGGCTCGCACCATGCTTGATAAATACAAGACTCCTCGTCGCTACTGGCCTGAGGCAATTGATACTGCATGCCACATCATCAACAAGGTATATCTTCACAAATTCTTCAAGAAGACTTCAAATGAACTTATGACTGGCAAGAAACCCAATGTAAGTATCTCAAAGTCTTTGGTGCAAAATGCTGGATCAGAGATCCTCACCACAGTTCTAAGTTTGCACCGAAAGCACATGAAGGTTTTATGCTTGGTTATGGAAAGGACTCGCACACCTACAAAGTATTCAACACCTACCATCACAAGGTTGTTGAAACTGTAGATGTGTGGTTCGATGAAACTAGTGGCTCGCAAAGAGAGCACCTGCCTTCTGTGTTAGATGAAAAGACTCCTGAGGAATCCATCAAGCTGAAGGCAACTGAAGATATCATACCCACTGAGGAAGTCATTCCAACGAACGAAGACTTTCATGTTGATACACCTGAAGAAAATGATGTTGAAGGAAGTCCTCAGCCACGTCAACCAGCTCATCCTAGAGTTGCAAATGAAGTACAGATTGACAAAATCATCAATGACATCAATGCACCAGGTCCCTTGCGAGGATCTGGCCGCTTGACAAGTTCCCACATGTTGCTGAGCTTGAAGCTATTCGCATGTTGCTTGCTTATGCTAACCATCATAATATCATCTTATATCAAATGGATGTGAAAAGTGCATTCCTCAATGGTAAGCTTGAGGAAGAAGTATATGTTGCTCAACCCCGAGGTTTTGAAGACCCTAAGCATCTTGACAAAGTCTTCAGACTCAACAAGGCCCTCTATGGCCTCAAGCAGGCCCCTTGGGCATGGTCTTCAAATTTGTCAACATGACAATGGCATCCTCATCTCCCAAGAGAAGTACCTCAAGGATGTTCTGAGGAAATTCGACATGCAAGATTGCAAAGGCGTCAAAACTCCAATGCCTTCAAAAGGACACCTCTACACTGATGAAAATGGTAAAGATTTCGATCAGAAGGTATATCGTTCCATGATTGGCTCTCTATTGTATCTATGTGCATCTAGGCCTGATATTATGCTAAGTGTTTACATGTGTGCCCGATTCCAAGCAACACCGAAGGAATCACACCATAAGGCTGTGAAACATATTCTTCAATACTTAGCTCACACACCAACATTTGGATTATGGTATCCCAAGGGCTCAAATCTTAACCTCGTCGGATCCTCGGATGCTGACTATGCTGGAGATCGCGTGGATCGCAAGTCAACCTCAGGCACATGTCATTTCCTCGGACGATCCCTAGTCTGTTGGTCCTCGAAGAAGCAGAACTGCGTCTCACTCTCTACTGCTGAAGCTGAGTACATTGTTGCTGGCTCATGTTGTGCTCAGTTACTATGGATGAAGCAAACCCTCAAGGACTACGGCATCAAGTTGAAGAATGTGCCTCTCTACTGCGACAACAAGAGTGCCATCAAGATTGCATATAACCTAGTTCAGCACTCGAAGACCAAGCACATCCAGATTCGTCATCACTTTCTTCGAGATCATGTACTCAAGGGCGACATCTCCATCGACCACATCCCCACTGAAGAACAACTCGCCGATATCTTCACCAAGCCCTTGGATGAAAAGAGATTTTGCAAGTTGCGGTGTGAGCTAAATATCTTAGAATCTTCGAATGTTCTTTGAAGAAGGACACACATCCTAACACTTATGCAAAATTGATGACTTTGATGTGCAACACACGAAGTAACGTTTTTCTTCAATCAATGAAGAATAACCCTCTAAGTGTGAAGAAATTAATGAAGAATTTGATTCTCAGAACCCTATGACAATTGTACACGGTGTCTGAAATCATCATTCTTATACGGTGGGTCACGCCGCCAACCAAAGTTGAAATTCTTCAAAATTGAGTTTTTCGTCATTTTTGCAAATTCTTCAAATTATCAAATTCCTCAAATTTGCAAATTCCTCAAGTTTTCAAATTCTTCAAACTTTGAAACTCATGTTCGTCATTGACTATATATATATATATATATATATATATATATATGAGTTTTCAATGTCCTCAACAGCATTCACTTATTGCTAATTCTTCAAGTTGATTTTCATCTAAGTGAATTGATCAGACCCTTTCCCCCTCTATGCTAAACTCAACCCAGTCTGTTCACAAATTCTTCATGTGCGTTCCACTTTGAAACTCGTTCAAAGTCTTCACTCTGTCCTTGACAGCTAAAGAATTTGTGAACGGAAGATTTGAATTTTTCACTATCAAAATTTTCAGCGGTTCCCGCTCAAATGGTTTCGATTCCCATGACTGGATAACCCACGATCCCCCATAATCTCCTCTACTTAGAACATGGGTGACACCTATCGCGTGGAGAGCAAGGGTCAAGGGCAATCTTGTCCAAAATCTTCGGGCAGATTGGTTTTCACTCCCTCTATAAATACCCCCTCCCCTTCACTGTGCTCTATTACTCCTCATCTCATCCCTCTGCCGAGCTCCAACCTAGCGCCGCCGCTAAAGTCATCGTCGCCAGTGAGGAAGAGCTTCACTATCTCAACCTCGTCGTCGCCGTAATCGCATTGGTCGTGGAAGTCCTCATCCCGCCGCTGTTGTAGCTGTCTCCCTCTACCAAGCTAGGGCGTGGGAGATCTGAACGGACGAACTTCCCAATCTCATCTCTTGTTCGTCGTGTTCTTCACCAGGGTAAATAAAATTTATTTTTACTGCCCTTGTTTGATCCTCAAATGCTCTTCATATTCCTCAAAAGGTGTTTATTCTTCATGAACCTTATTCTAAAAGCACCTTACATCTTCACATACTTGATGTTTTTCCCTAAGTAATAATTTTCTTCAAGATTCCTCAATTGTGTGAATCCTCAAAATTTGCACAACTCTAGAACCTGAGACAAAGAACACTTAGTGAAATTCCTCAAGACACCCATGGTCAAATTCCTCTCACCTATTTTATTTAGAAAAAATTCTGAGAACGCATATGACCTCTTCAAATTCCTCGCACCTATACTCTGTTCACAGGTACAACATGTCCGCTAATGAATCACTAGGTTCTCATCAACTTAACTCATTTGCAGCGCTCCTTGAGAAAAACCTGTGTACTTCTTCAGAGTCCTCAAGAGTTCATATTCCTCAAGTGAAGAAAATGGCTGACGGAAAGAAACCTCAGAAAGGTGGAAAGAAGCCAGATGTGCACACTACCTTTGAGATTCCAGATGACGTGTATGAGGAATACTGCACACCCGATGAAGAAACTCATGGAAAAGAAACGACCAAGCAGAGAAAAATTCGTCTCCAGAAAATTGAGAGGAGATGGGCAAGGGAATGGAAAGAATATCGTTATGTAACTCCAAAATACATGATGAAATTCATAGTGAAACCTCCTTGCAGCAGGCCTCCCCTTGCTCCAAATCAAATTGCTGATCCCACTAGCATCAAGACTGGTGAGGTCTTTCCTCACATGTGGGAGAAGCAGCAAGCCAAGCTGGCGAAGAAAGCCAAAGAGGCAGTAAAGAAATTCAATGAAGATTCTGCTGGTGTTGCCTCTGCCAGAGCCCTGCAAGTGCTTCGAAGAAAATCATGAGGAAGAAATCTGCATTGAAGACAAGTTCTTCAACCTCAAAACCTTCGCAGCAGATCCCTCAAGGTCAAAAGCCTCGACCTACAAAGTATTCAGTTGCTAGAACGGTGGCTGCTCTATCTTCTGCGACATCTTCAACCAGCCCTTCTGCGTTGAAGCTGAAGAAAACTGCTGGACGAGGTCAAAGACCAAGTCCTCACTCAAGCAAGGCTGTGGTGACCATACCCTCAGGTTCTGAGGATGATGATGATGATGAAGCTGATGATGAGGAATTGGAAGAAATCATCAAGCACAGTCAGCAAAAGGCTGTTATAGCAAAGGGCAGCTCTGTTCCTCTCATGCTGGATCCCAAGATGATCCTCAACTTCATCGATATATGGCATGAAGACCCAAGCACCCCACTTTGTTCACTAAATCTGCCTCTTGGAGTGGACCATGTCCTCACCCACTTCATCTCTGAAGAAAAATGGAAGAGAGAACAAGCTCTGAGAGCCAAGAGGAACAGGGCTCGGAAGGAAAAGTTCCTGAGAGACAATGTGATGAATTTGACCCCAAATCAACTCGTCACTGTTCAGTCTGAAATTCGCACACTCTCTGAGGATCAAGAGAGATATGATGCTGAATGAAAGGGCACCAAGGTGAGATTCGTGAGGGTTTCTCAAGCTGCAGTGAAGGATCACAACACTAGAGTTGCTGCTCGATCACAACCACAAAATCCTTAGGCTGATGAAATTCCTCAAGCTACTGATGAAATTGCTCAGTCTGATGAAACTGTTGATGGAAATGCTTCTGCACCAGAAGCAACTGCCAGTGCTACTGAGGAAACTCAGACCACTGATGATCATGCCAAGACAACCACCACTGTTGTGCCTGAAGAAACTGAAAGGCCAGCTGAAGCTTTTGCTGCGCCTGAAGAAACTGAACACACCAGGGCGGCTGCATCAGTCGTTCCTGAATAAATTGACATTGCTGAGGAAAATACTCTGAAGAGAAAAGCATCAGATTCAGAAACCTCAGCCGTGAAGAAGTTGAAGACTATGCCATGTTCTTCAACTGGACCTATTGATGCTACACCAATTTCCTCAGCACCTGCATATGAAATTGTTCCATTTGTGGTGGAATATGTCATCCCAGATGAAGATGAAGATCAGTCTGCTGCTTCGACGGAGCAGATTGATGAAGAAATTGAAGTTGAAGACATTGCTTCAACTCCAAAGGTATCATCACCCTAGCCTCAGTTCACTGCTGAAGAGGTTGGAGTTGAAGAAATTGATGAGGACGTAGACATTGGCAATACAATGCCTGTCATCAATGATGAATATTGGGAATCAGCACACCCAAATTCACCAATGACTACTCCTCTGACACAGATTTCTCAGTCGCCTGCTCTGACTGATGAAATACATGAAGAATCTGCCAATCTGAACACCCAAGTCACTGAAGAAATTCCAGCTGCAACGGCTGAAGATCTTGATGCTCCTGCCGCAACTGAGGAACCAGCTCTCCAAATCGTTCTGTCTGAAGGTGTTCCTCCCATGCCAAAGGAGATTAAGGGGCGCTTCAAGCCAAATCTTCAACCGAAGCCAAGAATTCCATTCAAAGGCTTAGTATGCCCCAAATTCTTTAAGAGCAATTTCTTCAATGAACGTATGTTCTTCACTGGTCCAAATCCCTATGACTTTCCAAGGGCCGGTCGCAACAGATTCTGGACGGCAACATAGCTCAACTACTATGCATCAGTTCTTTTTGAGAAGAAGAAAGTCTTCGAGCACTATCAAATTCCTCATGCTGACATGGAAACCCTTCCATCATTCACACCGGTGCTCCAGGTTCTTCATGATGCAGGCATTCTCCCATTCTGTGTCGACATCTGCGATTGGAATGAAGAACTCATTCTTCAGTTCTATGTCACACTGCATATCAGCGGATGCTTCAGACGTCAACTCCTGGATATTGGACTGGATGACAGGATCAACACACTTCACTGCTCAAGCTTCTGAATTGCTTCAGTGTGTACCAGTTCCAATTCCCTCAGATGAAGCTCGCAAACTGTTTCATGAGCCTGCACTTCCAAATCAGCTGATGCAAGTGTTGATGAAGACATTGCCTCCTGGAAAGCCTCAACGACAAACCTTCCTTGTGAAGGATCTACTATATGTGCCGAGGACTGTCTACCGTATACTCACAAATACGCTATGTCCTCAGAAGGGCCACAATTCTAAAGAAGAAGAAGTGGAAGGAGTCACAAAGAATATGCTCTTCAACATTATTCATGGGATTCCCATTGACCTGCATGACTTCTTCATGAGGACTTTGGCCAGTGCTGCTTTAGCTCCATTTGAACAGAAGCCCTATGCGCCTTGGATAATGAAATTCATCAGGACAAAGTCCTCAGTTCCCTTCAAGGCTGATTTCCAGAACCACTTTGGCTTCTTGCCTCCAATTGAAGTCATCAAGAGTACAATTGCCTCAGTTGAAGGAAAAGGCAAGGCTGTCATTGATTAAGGCACTCGTCCATTGGATGGACAGTTTCGCAAAGCCGCTTCCTTCTCCACCAATGATGACACTGCCACTCAAGACTCCGATGCAAAGGCCTCAGCTCACAAACCTCAAGAGTCTGCCCCTCGTGTGATGACTGATCGTGAGTTTCTAATAAGTCTTCATCAGAAGGTCGATCGCAATCACAAGTGGGTGAAGTGTCAACTTGGATACATTGTGCAGAACATGACTGTGACGCAGAACACCGTGAATAGGAATCACTACTATGCGCATGAAAACCTCAACCGCTCTTGGGCCATACTATCTCAGCTCATGTCTTCTGAAGAACTGAATGAGTTGGATCTTGAAGAACATCCTGACTAGGCTCGTCGACCTCAGAAGAAATTCAAGAACATTCAAGTTCCTCTAATGGTCACAAGTTCATTTTCTTCATCTCGAGAGCACGATGACGATGAAGACATTGACGACACTGTGGCAGGCCCTGCATCGACAAACGACCCCGACAACGCCGGCGCTCCTTCCTCACCAACATGATGAAATTCTTCAAAGGGGTGTTAGTCCTCACTTTTTCATCCCTTTTGGTCTACAATGACAAAGGGGGAGAAATTTTGAGTTAGTCTTCAAGCGGGTCTCTATATATGGGCTATTTTTTGTTTAAGTTACAACTCTTGCTCTTCTGAAACTTTTGTTGGTTGAGTTGTAAACTTAAGTCTGATGGTGGTCTGACACTCTTGAACTATTTCCTCGCATATTTATTTCCTCAAATACCTTAATGCATACATGTTGAACGTCACTTAAGGTTTGGTGACGTTTCGATAGTATACAGTTATACATGGTGGTGACCGAAGGTTGTTCGGAGTCCCGGATGAGATCTCGGACGTCACGAGGAGCTCCGGAATGGTATGGAAGTAAATATTCATAGGAAGACTTGTTTTGGTTGCTGGAAAAGTTTCGGGCTCATCGGTAGTGTGCCGGGAGTGCCGGTAGTGTACTAGGAGACCATCGGGAGGGGTATTTCGACCCAAGAGGTTACATAGGCTGTGGGAGGGTGAATACCAGCCCTTAGTGGGCTTGTGGAAGTCCCACACAAGTCCCATGCGGCTGGGAAGAAAAGCCCAAAGAGAAAAAGGTGGAAAAAGGCAAAAAGACCAAATAAGGAAGGAGTCCTAGTCCTACTAGGATTGGAGGAGGATTCCTCCTCTCCTCCCTTCGGCCGAAGCCTAGATGGCTTGGCCCTTGGGCCAAGCCTCCTCCTCTCTTCCTATTATATATACTAGAGGTTTTAGGGTTTTGGCACAAGATTTTCAACCATGTGCAACCCTACCCTCTAGTTCGTAGTTTCTCCTCTAGATCGGTTTCAGCTGTGCTTAGGCGAAGCCCTGCCCACCATCGCCGCAGCACTGTCACGCTGCCGGAGAACTCGTCTACCTCTCGACTCCCTCTTGCTGGATCAAGAAGGCAGAGATCGTCATCAAGCTGTACGTGTGCTGAACACACGGAGGTGCCGTCCGTTCGGTGCTTGATCGAGACGGATCGTGATTGGATCGCAGTACGCTCGGCGATTTGGATCGTGAAGACGTTCGTCTACATCAACCGCGTTTCTTAACGCTTCCTGCTTAGCGATCTACAAGGGTACGTAGATCCACTCTCCCTCTCGTAGATGCTCATCACCATGGATAGATCTTGCGTGTGGGTAGGAAAAATTTTGTTTCCCATGCAATGTTCCCCAACATCAAGGACATACAATCTCTTGGAAGCTATGAGGATGATCCTCAAGCTACGGACCCAGCCCGTATAGTTGCTTCCATACTCTTTCAGCTTGGTTTTCTCTAGGAAAGCGTTGAAGTTGAGGGCAACATTAGCGTTGGCCATTGGATATACAATATAGATTGTAAAGAAAATTTTAGACTAAGTTCATGATAATTAAGTTCACATAATCAAATTATTTAATGAACTCCCACTTAGATAGACATCTCTCTAGTCATCCAAGTGAGACATGATCCACGTCAACTAGCCCGTGTCCGATCATCACATGAGACGGACTAGTCATCCATGGTGAACATCTCCATGTTGATCATATCTTCTATACGACTCATGTTCGACCTTTCGGTCTCCCGTGTTCCGAGGCCATGTCTGCCTAAGTGTATTGCGTGTGTAAATCTGGCTTACACCCGTTGTATGTGAACGTTAGAACCTATCACACCCGATCATCACGTGGTGCTTCGGAACAATGATCCTTAGCAATGGTGCATAGTAAGGGGGAACATATTTCTTTAATTTTTAGTGAGAGGTCATCTTATTTAAGCTATTGTAGTTCTAAGCCAATAAGATATAAAACATGATAAGCATCACATGCAATCAATATAGTGACATGATATGGCCAATATCATCTTGCTCCTTTGATCTCCATCTTCGGGGCACCATGATCATCATTGTCACCGGCACGACACCATGATCTCCATCATCGTGTCTTCATGAAGTTGACTCGCCAACTATTACTTCTACTACTATGGCTAACGATTAGCAATAAAGTAAAGTAATTACATTGCGTTTATGATTGACACGCAGGTCATACAATAAATTAAGACAACACCTATGGCTCCTGTCGGTTGTCATACTCATCGACATGCAAGTCGTGAAACCTATTACAAGAACATGATCAATCTCATACATCACAATGCATCACATCATATCCTTTGGCCATATCACATCACAAGGCATATGCTGCAAAAACAAGTTAGACGTCCTCTAATTTGTTGTTGCAAGTTTTTACGTGGCTGCTATAGGTTTCTAGCAAGAACGTTTCTTACCAACGCCAAAACCACAACGTGATATGCCAATTGCTATTTACCCTTCATAAGGACCCTTTTCATCGAACCCGATCCGACTAAGGTGGGAGAGACACACACCCGCTAGCCACCTTATGCAACAAGTGCATGTCAGGCGGTGGAACCGGTCTCACGTAAGTGTACGTGTAAAGTTGGTCTGGGCCGCTTTATCCCACAATACCGCCGAATCAAGATAAGACTAGTAATGGTAAGAAAATTAACAAGATCGACGCCCACAACAACTTGTGTTCTACTCGTGCATAGATTCTATGCATAGACCTAGCTCATGATGCCACTGTTGGGAGACATGGTAGTAGATCAAAAAAAATCCTACATATCACCAAGATCAATCTATGGAGAAACCAGCAATGAGTGGGAGGAGTGCATCTTCATACCTTTGAAGATCGCAAAGTGGAAGCGTTACTAGAACGCAGTTGGTGGATTCGTACTCGCAGCGATTCAGATCGCGATGGATTCCGATCTAAGCGCCGAACAACGGCGCCTCCGCGTTCAACACACGTGCAGCTCGGTGACGTCTCCTACTCCTTGATCCAGCAAGGAGGAAGAAGAGGTTGAGGGAGAGCTCTGGCAGCACGACGGCATGGTGACGCTGGAGCTGCATGGTACTCCGGCAGGGCTTCGCCAAGCGCTACGGAGGACGAGGACGAGGAGGGGTAGGGTTGCACTGACAGGGAGAGAAACTCGTGTAGATGGCTGCCCCCCAAAACCGCACTATATATAGGAGGAGGAGGAGGAGGGAGGGCACAGCCCCTAGGGTTCCCACCCTAGGGGCCGGAGGCAGCCCTAGATGGCCTTGGGCGCGGCGGCCAGGGGAGGGGAGAGGGGTGCGGCAGCCCTAGCTGTCCTAGGGTGGGCCTAGGGCCCATATAGGCCTAGGGTTTGCCCCCTCTTTCCCTTGTTGTGCCTTGGGCTAGGTTCTGAGGCGCTCTAGCCCACTCTAGGGCTGGTCCCTTCCCACTCTCGTCCCACGCAGCCCTCTGGGGCTGGTGGCCCCACACAAGGGACCCCCGGAACCCTTCCGGTGGTCCTGGTACGTTACCGGTGATGCCCGGAACACTTCCGGTGACCAAAACCTCACTTCCTATATATGAATCTTTACCTCCGGAGCATTCCAGAACTCCTCATGACATCCAGGATCTCATCCGAGACTCCGAACAACCTTCGGTAACCATGTACACTATTTCCCTATAACCGTAGCGTCATCGAACCTTAAGTGTGTAGACCCTACAGGTTCGGGAGGCACGTAGACATGACCGAGACACCTCTCTGGTCAATAACCAACAGTGGGACCTGGATACCCATGTTGTCTCCCACATGCTCCATGATGATCTCATCGGATGAACCACGATGTCGGGGATTCAATCAATCCCGTATACAATTCCCTTTGTCTACCGGTATGACACTTGCCCAAGATTCGATCGTCGGTATCCCTATACCTTGTTCAATCTCGTTACTGGCAGGTCTCTTTACTCGTTCTATAACACATCATCCCGTGTCTAACTCCTTAGTCACATTGAGCTCATTATGATGATGTCTTACCGAGTGGGCCTAGAGATACCTCTCCGTCACACGGAGTGACAAATCCCAATCTCGATTCGTGCCAACCCAACAGATACCTTCGGAGATACCTGTAGTGTACCTTTATAGCCACCCAGTTACGTTGTGACGTTTGGCACACCCAAAGTATTCCTACGATATCCGGGAGTTGCACAATCTCATGGTCTAAGGAAACGATACTTGACATTAGAAAAGCTTTAGCAGACGAACTACACGATCTTGTGCTATGCTTAGGATTGGGTCTTGTCCATCACATCATTCTCCTAGTGATGTGATCCCGTTATCAACGACATCCAATGTCCACGATCATGAAACCGTGACCATCTATTGATCAACGAGCTAGCCAACTAGAGGCTCACTAGGGACATGTTGTGGTCCATGTATTCACAAATGTATTACGGTTTCCGGTTAATACAATTATAGCATGAACAATAGACAATTACCATGAACAAGGAAATACAATAATAACCATTTTATTATTGCCTCTAGGTCATATTTCCAACATCGTATAGTAGATGTGATCAACATAGAGATGTTCACCATTGATGACTAGTCTGTCTCACGTGATGATCGGACACGGCCTAGTCAATGTGGATCATGTATCACTTAGATGACTAGAGGGATGTCTATCTGAGTGGGAGTTCACTAAATAATTTGATTAGATGAACTTAATTATCATGAACTTAGTCTAAAATTATCTTTACAATCTATCTTGTAGATCCAATGGCCCACGCTAATCTTGCCCTCAACTTCAACGCGTTCCTAGAGAAAACCAAGCTGAAAGACGATGGAAGCAACTATACGGATTGGGTCCGTAATTTGAGGATCATCCTCATAGCTTCCAAGAAATTATATGTACTTGATGCACCGCTTGGTGATGCATCCGTCTTCCCAGCAACTCAAGATGTTATGAATGCCTGGCAGTCGCGTAGTGATGATTGCTCCCTGGTTCAGTGTGGCATGCTTTACATCTTAGAACCGAGGTCCAAAAGGGTTTTGAGCGACATGGAGCATATGACATGTTCCAAGAGCTGAGAATGGTTTTCCAAGCTCATGCCCGGGTCGAGAGATATGAAGTCTCCAAAAAGTTCTTCAGTTGTAAGGTGGAGGAAAATAGTTCTGTCAGTGAGCACATACTCAAAATGTCTGGGTTGCACAACTGCTTGTCTCAGCTGGGAGTTAATCTTCCGGATGACTCGGTTACTGACAGAATCCTCTAGTCGCTTCCACCTAGCTACAAGAGCTTTGTGATGAACTACAATATGAAAGGGATGGAGAAGTCCATTCCTGAGTTATATTCGATGTTGAAATCGGCGAAGGTGGAGATCAAAAAGGAACATCAAGTGTTGATGGTGAATAAGACCACCAATTTCAAGAAAGGCAAGGGTAAGAAGAACTTCAAGAAGGACAGAAAAGGAGTTGCCGTGCCCAGTAAATCAGTTGCCGGGAAGAAGCCCAAGAATGGACCCAAGCCTGAGACTTAGTGCTTTTATTGCAAGGGAACCGGTCACTCGAAGCGGAACTACCCCAAGTACTTAGCGGATAAGAAGACCGACAACGTCAAAGGTATATATGATATACATGTTATTGATGTGTAACTTACCAGTGCTCATAGTAGATCCTGGGTATTTGATACCAGTGCGGTTGCGCACATTTGTAACTCAAAACAGGAGTTAGGGAATAAGCGGAGACTGGCAAAGGACGAAGTGACAATGCGCGTCGGGAATGGTTCCAAGGTCGATGTGATCGTCGTCGGCACGCTACCTCTACATCTACCTTCGGGGTTAGTTTTAAACCTCAATAATTATTATTTAGTACCAGCTTTGTGTTGGAAATATGCCCTAGAGGTAATAATAAATTTGTTATTATCATATTTCCTTGTTCATGATAATCGTTTATTATCCATGCTAGAATTGTATTGATCGGAAACTCAGATACATGTGTGGATACATAGACAACACCATGTCCCTATTATGCCTTTGATGGACTAGCTCGTTGGTCAAAGATGGTTAAGGTTTCCTAGCCATGGACATGAGATGTCATTTGATAAAGGGATCACATCATTTGGTGTGATGGACAAGACCCAAACTATAAACATAGCATATGATCGTGTGTAACAGCCCGGGACCGACGCTCGAGAAGATTCCCCTTTGTTTCCATTCTTGTCTGTGTTTCGTCTAGTTGTCGCATTCATAATTGCATCATTCACATCATCTGCATACATCGATATTTTTTCAACATGGGTTTTCAAACTTGCATCCGTTCGTTGTTGCCGGTTCTCTCCGTTCTTGCTGTTGCCCGTTTCAAGACCAACCACACACGCACGCGCCCGCGACATCGATTAAAAAACCGTTTTTAAGGCACGTGAAAAATATCCTCAGATTGGTTCGAAACCTGGCGTGCGGTCTTATTGTAGTGTAGATAGGCCGCTTGCCAAATTTCGTCGGATTTCGAGGTTGTTTGATACCCCCATCGGTCTGTCGTAGCAGTGCGGTCATTGGTTATTCATCGGACGTTTTTTCGGTGTTTCAAAACTTCGTGTCACGGGCCGCAAACCTCCCTCTCATCTCCTCTTAGCTCACTCCACACATAGCCACCACCCTTGCCCCGATCCGGTCGTCCGATTACGATCGCACGGCCGAAATCGGCTCCGAAAACCATCAACCCTAGCCCCTAATTGCTATAAATAGACCCCCACCGTCCAAATCAGGCAACCCTAGCCCCACCTTGAAATCCATGCCACCAGCCTCCCACCAGCCCGCAGCTGCCTGCAGCCTCCTCCCTGCACAGGGCCCGCCCCAGGCCTAAACCGCCGCCGCCGCCCGAGTGCTCTAGATCGGGAGAGGAGCTCCCGATCCAGAGCTGCGCCCCCGCCGCCCCTTGGTCGGCCGGCCACCGAAGGTCCGCCTCCCCCTGCCGGAGCCGCCGCTAGCCACCGCCTGCTGCTACAGCCGCCCCGCGCTGACCGCCGCCAACCGCCGCCAGACCCGGCCTCCCCGTCCGTGCCATGGTCCGCATCGCCGTCGGCCGGGCATAGGCTCCCCGGGGCCAGATCCGCCCGGATCCGATCGGGCCTTGCCGGATCTGCCTCCCGTGCACCGCCGCCTCGCCGGAGGGCCGCTGCCATCGGCTGTCCACCGTCGCCGCTCGCTCGTCCCGCTCAGGATCGAGCAGTGCGAGGGCGCTTGCCCCTGTCGCCCTGGTGGGCCGCCCCCAGCGCACGTGGGCCTCGCCTGGCCCAGCCTCGCCTCGCTTCCGCAGCCTCAAGGCCCAGCCTGAGGTGAGCGCTGCTGCCCTATCCAGAGCCCATGCACTGTTTAGTTATCCTATGCCCAGTGCGCTATTCGGGCCTATTCAGATTCGGCCCGTGCTTGTTTTTTTCCTGTCGTGCGAATTTCGTAATTAACGTGTGAATTACTGTTTTACAGGAAAAAAAACCTAGACTTCATGCATTAATACCTTTTCCACCGTGCATCAGATTAAAACAAATTATATACGAAACTTGACTAGAATTTTGTGTAGATTCATAATTTCCAACTTCCACACATGTTTATAATACTTATACTTTCTGTTGGCATTGATTTGCGTGAATGACATGCTAAAATGATTTATTTCATAACTACTAAACCGTAGCTCCGATAAAAATGTTCCACATATGTAACTTGGCTAGAAAAATGTGTAGAATCTCATGGTGACATTTATTTTGCTGTTTTACCACTCTAAAATATGTTTAGTACAGATCTGGACCTAATTCATAATATGCATATGGGGTTGTTTCGGAAATGATATATATTGCTTCCGGCCTCATTTAGAATGCCTAGATGATATAGTTGTTATTGCTTCACCTCTTGCCATGTTTAACAACATTTAATGTTGATGAGTACCTAACGAGAGTCAACTAAATAATTCAATTGTGGAGTTTCGTCAATGTGCAACTCGTTGCATATTGAACTTCACTTAATATGTACTGGTTGTTTGTTGTGCTTGCCATGCCATGCCATGCGTTGCATATTTTTACCGGACATGCATCATAATAGTTTTCGCATCATGTCATGCATATGTTGTGGTGTATCTTGTGTTGATTGTTTGTTTCGAATTGCTTCTTCTCAATAGAGTTCCGAAAGCGTTCGGAGTGTGAATATTCGTTCAACTACGTTGGGTCGTCTTCTTCATGGACTCATTCTTCTTCCTAGCAGGATCTCAGGCAAGATGACAAATTTCCCTGGATACCACTACTATCATTGCCATGCTAGTTGTCCCGCTTTTATCATTATGTCTCGCTACCTACCACTTGTTTGTCAAGCCTCCCAACATTGCCATGAAAAGCCTCTAACCCTCCACCTTCCAAGCAAACCTTTGTTTGGCTATGTTTACCGCTAGCTCAGCCCTTCTTATAGCGTTTCTAGCTACAGGTGCAATTGCTTCCATGTGTCAACATGGACATTCTTTTGTTATCACAATATTATTGCTATTTAATTTAATGCACTTATACACTTGGTAAACGGTGGAAGGCTTGGCCTTTTGCTCGGTGTTTTGTTCCACTCTTGCCGCCCTAGTTTCTTGTGAACCGGTGTTATGTTCCATAATTGAGCGCTCCTAACATGATCGGGGTTGTTATGGGGACCCCCTTGATTTTTGTTATAGGATAAAACTGTTAGTGCATCTAGTGCCCCTTAGTGATTTTGGTGTATTGAAGACTTATAGGTTAAGGCACTAATGTGTTTGTGAGTGTACACAGGCTCTATAAGTCGATGAAGAGTTTGATATATTCAGAGATTATCGACCCCTAAAAATGTATGTCTTCAAGTGAAGACTTTGGTGAAGACTTTGTGAAGACTTTGAAAATGAAGAAGTTGGTGTGACCTTGAAGATATGAACGAGGAATATGAAGTGTGAAGACTTTTGTTCTCGTAGTTTCATTTCCTTTATTTGAGTCATAGGAAACACCGTACTGTTAAAGGGGGCCGAGGTAATACTAACGAAAATTTCCAAGTGATGCTCAACTCCAAAATCCTCAACCCATACAATCCTTCGAGTGAAGCCTTTGGAAATCTCTTACAGTTCAGACAAGTTTTTCAGTGACAGAGACGAAGTTCTTCTGGTCACTGAGGAAATTGATTTGACTGAGGAGTTAGGATTTCGCCAGTGCGAATTGCCTACAAGTGAGGATCATGATAAGCTGAGGACTTTCATAGTTCGAAATTCCGACCGTTGCTGTGCTTAGCGCCAGCTGGCCCCAATCATTCTTATCCACATAACGGTCATATCATTGGGGGCATTTATGTCTTATCATGTTAGGTTGCACCCTGGCTATAAATAGCTGACCCCCACAACCACTAGCTGGTTGGCTGCTCCGAGAGAGAACTGACACTTGTCATTTGAGAGCAACCCATCCTCTGAGGACTTTGAGAGAAAATCATCAGTGAGGAAAAACCCACAACCAAACCACAAAACCCATAGTGATTGAGCATCACTGAAGAAATTCCTTTGTGGAACCGACGCTTGTTACCTTTGAGGATTGTGCATCCTCCAGACGGTTAGGCGTCATGGTCTAGTGCTCCTGCAGTCAATTGGGGACCATGAAGTGACCTTGGTCTAGAGCATCCAGCAGTAAAGTATGGATCGCCGGGTGACCAGTTTGTGAGGGTTTTGGAAGTCTACCCTAAAGACTTACCACGAGTGTTGGGCGAGGACTGTGTGACCTTAGCTCAAGGAGAATACGGTAAGGACTGTGTGTCCTGGGACTGTGTGTCCTCTGGTTTAAATACCAGGCCGCTCGAAACCAGATGTACAACTGTCACAGCAGTTGGAACTGGGTCATCAAACCATTGTCTTCATCGAGCTACCTGGTTCTATTTCCTCAACCTCCTTATTCCTCATAAACCTATTGATGAAATTGATTGTTACTATTTGAAGAATTTGACTGAAGACTTCCGCAAATTCCTCACCTCAAATTCTTCAAGTTACCTTGTTCATCACTGCTTATCTTGTATCACGCTACTCTCTATTTGTGCATGTTTCATTTCATCATGAAGACTATGTTGTCACTATGTTTCTCATGCACTTGAGTACTTATTCCGCTGCTAGTTGTTCATCACATTTCAAATTCCTCAAAGTTGAAATTCCTCAAGTGATGAATTTGTAAAAATCGCCTATTCACCCCCCCTCTAGTCGATATAACGCACTTTCAATTGGTATCAGAACAGGTACTCCCTCGCTCTGTGTGATTTTGATTTAACCACCTGGATTTTTAGTTATGTCGACTGCAGGTATGATCTAGGTTTCCACGGGCTATCCTACCTTCGATGGGACGGACTACCCCTATTGGAAGAACAAGATGCATATGCACCTTGAAGCTATTGACAACGATCTCTGGTATATTGTGGAAAATGGTGTGCCCTCTGTCACTCCCACTGTCATAGCTGCTGATGTGAAGAGATTCAAGCAACTCGATTCTCAAGCGAATAATATCATCTGTGGCCATCTGAGCAAAGGTCAGTATGGCAGAGTAAGCGCTTTGGAGTCTGCTAAGCTTATCTGGGATAGGCTATCCAAAGTCAACGAAGGTGTTTCCACTCAACGTGACTCTCGTGTTGATGTTCTTTGCAATCTCTTCAACCGCTTCAAGAGGCTTGACAATGAAAATGTTCAGGAAACATTTGATCGCCTCACTGATATATCAAATGAACTTCAAGCATTGGGTGCCATTGATATCACTGACCATGAAGTGGTGAAGAAACTGCTATGATCTCTCGATTCCTCATTTGATACTCTGGTTTTGATGATCCAAGAACGTGGAGACTACAAAGCTCTTGATCCTGCTGATATTCTTGAGAGACTCAATACTCATGAATTCCAACAAGTTGAGAAAAGAGACCTCTACGGGCCAAGCTATGGAAGATCTTGTGCTCTGAAAGCAAAAGCAATTTCCTCATCTGAAGAAGAAGATTCTGACAGCAGCCTTGGTGATCCTGAAGAACTAAGTCAGGAACTAGCTATGCTTGTGAGGAAATTCCAAAAGTTCTCAAGAAGAGGTGGATTTGGAAAGTCATCAAAAAGTGGCTTGAGGAAATCAGATTCCTCAGAAGATTACAAAAGGAGAACATGTCATCGTTGCAAGAAGCCTGGCCACTTTATCTCTGATTGTCCTCTCTGGGAAAAAGACTCAAAGAAGAAGAAGAAATACAAGGATGTTAGTTCTGATGACTCGAAGAAAAAAAAGAAATCTTCAAAGTCCTCATCTTCAAAGTCCTCAAAGCACAAGAAGAATGGTTCCAGAAAGGCTCGAGCATTCATCGGTAAGGAAATGAATTCTGAGGAACAATCTGAAGAAGATCAAGAAGATGAAGAATCTGAGGAGGAATCAGAATCTGGTGTCTCTAGCCTTGCTCTCGCTACCGCCTTCATCAGCAAGTCTATCTTCAACGATGAAGAATATGACTACTCCAACGACTTTGACATCAGCGATGATGAATATGCTCCCACTTATTGCTTCATGGCAAAAGGCTCAAAGGTACACAAACATCATTCCTCATCTGAATCAAGTGAAGGTGAATCTGATGAATATGTGAAACCTAGCTATGCTAAACTTGTTAAAATTGCCACTAAGCAACAAAGTGCACTTGAAAAGCTTCAGAAAATGCTAGAGAAAAGCGATGATCTATTAAACCGTGAAGTGGATCGGACTCAAACTCTGTCTGTTGATCTTAAAAGTCTTCAGACAAAGTATGATAACCTACGGAGTCATCATAACGACCTCTTGGCTCATCATGAGAAGCTTTCTTACGAATTTCTTAAAGGAAAGCAAGATCTTGAGAAACTGAGGGTGTCACATGAGGATCTCCAAAGGGAAAATGATTCCTTACTGGCTCAATAGATCAGTACCGCTTAGGAAGAATTTGTTCCACCCTGTTTGAAATGCATCAAACGTGAAACTGCTAATTCTTCACCTGAATGTTCAAATGCTTCTATTGCTGCACTTTCTTCAACTATTCCCGTGGTCTTAGATTCCTCATCTGAGGATACCACTAGTATCACTGATGAAAATGCAGGGTTGAAGGAATTGTATGTGACAGGCATGTACAAAAGTCTCAAAGGGCATCAAACCCTTTGAGATGTCCTCAAAAAATAGATATTGAACAGGAACCCTAGGAAAGAGGGTATTGCCTTTGTGAGGAAACTCAACGTTGATGGATCCTACTGGACACCTGAGCAGTACCCCAAAACCTCATGGGTTGCTGCAAAAGGATCTCCTATAGATCCATCCA